>CM028132.1:388602500-389802500 GCA_016271365.2 Neoceratodus forsteri | reverse complement strand
CAGCCCAGTATGGTGTCCTCTACAAAAGAGTAAAAGAGACAAAATGGAGAGGGAGCAGCATACAGCCACAAAAATTATTTATGCATTAAAGGATCTTGGATAGCAGGACAGGCTGAGAATCTAAATATGATGTAATTGGAGACTAGAAGAAAAAGGGGAGATCTATTACTGTGCTACAATATTATGTAAGATGATTATCTTATCAGTGAACTTGGCTTTGAATTCAAACCAAATAATATCTGTACAAGGGGCACCACAAGCAAATTATATCGGTAAATGTTGCACAAACAGAAAAAAAGAATTCTACACACAGTGCATAGTAAATATGTGGCATAAGTTATCAACCCACATAATAAGCGGTATAGATAAAAATGAATTTAAAGCAAACTTGGATAGACACATATTGGAGGGTAATGAGCTTTTTTATTATGGATAATGTACTGGAGTAATTATGGACATCTTGCCTCCTAAGCTCTGTACTACCTTTAGTATGACCTTTAGTATATGGTAATTTGTTAGTTTATAGATGCAGCATTATGAGTGATACCTTTGTTGATATTGACTATTCTTTAGGTTAACATAACACTGTCATAACTGTGCATTACAATAACAAATAAGATACATAGATGACCCATTTCAAATTAGTGAACAGTTTTTCATGAAAGAATGTCCTTGTTTCCTAGTCTATATGTGCACTTTTCACAATTTGATGAGAATTGGAGAGATCATAATCGGAAAAACTTTAGAAATGAGCAGTGTAGTAAAGAAACAGTAATCTGCAGTGTTTTAACATCTTTTATTGAGAGAGACTTCATGGTTAACAACACTCAAGACATCAACACACCAACATTGGTGCAGTAGTACGATACAGAATCAGGTAAGTTAATTCATAGACTAGGTGATATACATATATACATACATAGGCTTACACATGTATGGCTAATATATCTATAGAAACATAGAAACATAGAAGTTGACGGCAGATAAGGACCGCAAGGCCCATCCAGTCTGCCCATTTCTTTTTCTACCTTATAAATGTGCCATCGGCCTTTGCTCTGTCAGTGACCTATCTATTCATAGTCATTTGTATTGCTCCCTTATGCCTATCCCATGCCTGTTTGAAGCCCTGCACTGTATTCATAGCCACCACTTCTTGTGGTAAGCTATTCCATGCATCTACCACCCTTTCTGTGAAAAAGAATTTCCTCACATTCCCCTTAATCGGCCTCCTCTAATCTCATGCTGTGTCCTCTTGTCCTGCAATTTTTCTTATATTTAAACATGTTAGACTCTTTCACCTTGTTTATGCCCTTAAGGGTGTTTAAATGTCTCGATCCATATCACCTCTCTCCCTCCTTTGCTCAAGGGTATACATATTGAGCTCCGTTAATCTGTCCTCACCTATGTCTTCTGATGCAGTCCCTGCACCATTTTGGTTGCCCTTCTCTGGACTGCCTCAATTTGGTTAATGTCCTTGTGAAGGTGTGGCCTCCAATACTGCACGCAGTACTCCAGATGGGGCCTAACCAATGTCTTGTACAGAGGATTATTACCTCCCTCTTACGACTTGTGATACCCTACTAATACACCTAACACCCCCTAGCCTTACCTACTGCTTTAGAGGTCTGCTTGGATGATTTTAGGTCATCAGTGATGATGATGCCCAAGTCTCTTTCTTCCTTGTGACTGCTAGCAACTCCTCCCAGCCTATAAGTGGCTTCAGGGTTTCTCTTCCCTATGTGCATGATTTTGCACTTCTTTGCATTAAATCCAGTTGCCACTCTTCGACCATTTGCTAGTTTATCCAGATCTCTTCTCATTCTGCCCACCCATCTGGATCATCTACTCTGTTGCAGATCTTGGTGTCATCTGCAAACAGACAAGCCTTACCTCTAGTCCATCTGCAGGTCACTAATGAAGATGTTGAATAGGACTGGCCCCAGACTGATCCCTGAGGTACCCCATTTGTGACTTGCATCTCTTCTGACTGTATACCATTTACCACCACTCTCTGTTTTCTGCCAGTCAACCAGTTTGCCACCCAGTTGACCAACTTCAGACCCACCCCGAGCCTACCTAGCTTATTTATCCAATCTTCTATGTGGAACAGTGTCAAAAGCTTTGCTGAAGTCAAAGGTGGCGACATCAACTGCTTCCCCCGCCCGAGGTCACCACTCTGGTTACCCAGTCAAAGAAATCTATGAGATTAGTTTGACAGGACCTTCCTTTGTAAACCCATGCTGTCTTGGATCCTGTGCCCTATGGATTCCAGGTGTTGCACTATCCTTTCCTTAAGGAGTGCCTCCATAATCTTGCCCACTACTGAGGTAAGACTGACTGGTCTGTAGTTCCCGCCTCCTCCTGCTACCACTCTTGTGGAGGCGGGATCACATAAGCCCTTCTCCAGTCTTCTGGGACCTCTCCTGTGCTCAGAGACTCACTAAACAATTCTGCTAATGGCTCTGCTAGTTCCTCCTTTAGCTCCTAGGTACCCTGGGATGTATGCCATCAGGTCCCATTGCCTTATCCACCCTGAGCTTAGCAAGCTCTTGTAGGACCCTTTCTTTTGTGAAGGGAGTAGTGCTCACCTCCCTCCCCCCTGTGTCCATGATGCTGAGCTGTGGGCCCTGCCCTACCTTCTCTTCAGTAAATACTGAGCAAAAGTATCTATTTACAGAGGCTGATATATCTACAGATCTGACCCTAGCAACCAATGAATTGCATTAAATACACAGGCCCTTATACATAAAGGAACCAACCAAATACCACATATTTCATGGATATGGCCCTGGGCAATAATAGACTAAATGCAGTCAGATGGATTCTTCAGACAGTGATCTACTTCACTGTATACAATACATTGTAATTGTAAAACATTTATGTATGCCTCTTCTCTTGGGTCAGAATTCCCCGTTCAATAGTTTAAATAACTGGCTGCCTCATTTGTACAAATGTATCCCCTTTACACTTTGTGTTCATCTGAATTCCTTCCAACGTCTTGCACATTAAAATATAGTGTATAGTTTGGCCTTACTGTGCACCGAATTCAAACAGTTAAAAAAACTCATTGTGCATGTTCTAAAAATGTTATTGTGCATATTTTAAAGTCATTGTGCACATTCTACAAACCTTATTGAGCACATTCCATTGTTACCTGTGCTTGCAATTCCATTGCTCTCACTTGCACCGACTGCTTTCACTTGTTTCACTCTGTGAACCTCCAATTCCTTCATGTTCACCCCTGCCAACTGCTTTCATTTGCTTTGCTCAGTGAACCTCACTGTACTTCAGAGAAATTGTAATGACAGTACTTTTTAAAAAAATGTCAACCGCAGTTCACTCAAAATCAATGTCATAATGAGAAAAGTTCATCCTCGAACAAGAAAACAGGAGCACAGAGAGACATTTCAACCATACCTGTAAAAGAGCTATTGTGAGGTTGTACACTGGATGGGCTATTTTTAAAACCATATACTCTAACAAATAAAATATGGGTGACCATACACAACTCACCTTGTGTTTCCATCTTGGGACTGAGGTATCAGCATGGACCTCTTGAACTTCGCTCTTGAGAACCATAGGCTGATATCTCAGGCCTCCAATGGAAACACAGGCTTGGTGCATATGGTTGCCATACATTGTTTTTTTTATCTTGTTCAGCCAGTGTGCCTTCTGTGGAGGAGTTTCATGAACTCAGTGCTGCTCCTCCATTTTTGTGGCATTAACCAGTGCAATATCCAATACCTTTTTTGTACTCCCATCCATGACTGATGTCACCTTTGCTCCCAGCATGAACTCTAAAGGAGTCTAGGGTAGTGGGTGTCTCACCACTTTCTCCATTAGTGCTTGGATTTTGTACCAGAAAGGGGCTATTTTAAGACAGAATGCAGTTACATATGAGAAGTTGCCCTTTCCTATTCTACACTTGGGGCAAGTTAGTTCTACTTATGAGTTTATCCTGTGCATCCTTACTGGATAAAATAAGTTCTGTATAGGAAATTCAACTGTACTCTCCACAGTCAACTGTTAAGTGAGCACATGTGTACATAGAAACATAGAATTTGAAGGCAGATAAGGACCGCTTGGCCCACCTAGTCTGCCCATTTGCCTACCTAACAGATAAGCTGCAGATCCTAGTTAACCAACAGCTTACTTCCTCCTACCCCCCACGTGGCTAAAAGCAATGTTCCAGATTTCCTGTGTAGGTCAAGGTTCAAGTCTGTACCCCAGGCTATGCAAGCCCTAACATCTGGTTCTGAGGTTGCACTTATAAATAATCTATATAGTGATGTAAGTAGTTTTACTGATGTTGAAATCTGAATTTCACTGTATCTACTGCAGAGTCCACTACCTGCTGTCATGACCAGCTTGCAGGCCCTCTAGAATGCTCCTGATCCTGAGATAAGTGAAAATGTCCCCAGTCTGTATAGAAAATTCATGTCAGAGGTCTATAAATGTTTTGCAGGTATCCCAGAATACAGGTCCTCAACAGTTTGCAAACCACACCTGTGCCACCCTAGTGGTATACAAAAACATTGTATCCCCTATGTCCCTTAATGGCCACATGTAACTCAGTAAGCATTGACAGGTGCTTAACATAATCAATAAATTTATGAGCCCAACACTATATTTTGGCCAAATTTCTTAAGCGGCAGTCCAGTGTAAGGAGGTTGGTAGGTATTGCATCCCAGGGGATAGTACTGCTCACAACATCTGGCCCACATATTCTCACTGGGTAGAGGCACAGTGCTGCTTCTTATTTGTTCTGGAACAAATCCCTCTCATCCCAGGAAAAAGAACAAACCCAATCCCCACAATCAGGTGGGCCCTGTACAGTCACCCGGCAGAGATAGAAACTCAGACACATCAACCTGGGGGTCACATTTACAAAACACTGAGATTTAAAGCAGCAGTGCAACAAAAAAAGTTATTCCAAAAAGCAAATTTTCTGCTATCATTATGAAAAATATTGGCAGAACTTTTGATTTTGGTTTTCTGGATGCTTCCTAAGCTGTGTACTGTAAAGCTACATTTTTATCAGGATTCTTACCCTCCTTGGGTCCTCAATATTATTTCTATACAAAAATGAGACAGCCATCTTTTTTTCTTGAGAAATAATTGTTTTAAAATTTCATAAAATTCTTAAATGATAATGGAAGCTGAAAATGGTACCACCAAAATAAACTGGAAGACATCTGGTATCGATTAGGAAGAAAAAAAGGTGGAGTCAATTTTCATTGCATTGCTGCTTTAACCACTCTTGAGAAACATCTGCAACATGCTTTTATTAAAGTTTGTTGTTGATTTACAGCAAATAATCTTGTCATTAATTCCAAAAAAGGAAAACAGTGTTGTTTGAGGGTAAGCACAACTGGAAAGAAAATCCCAGACATTGCAGTATCCTACCTAATTGGGATTTGATTGAGCAAGTCCAAGTACTCAAACATCTGGAAATTTACTGAGACCCAACATTGTCTTTCTCTATGCAAGTGGTTTCCGTGGTCAAATGTATTAACCAACACCTTGGCTTGCATTATAGGAACAAACACAGGTTCACTAATGAGGTTAAAAAGCTTCTGGTTTGAGTTCTTATCATTTCTGGTTATCTTTTCTTTCATAGACTATAGCTCTGAGATTTATTCAGCAGCAAATATAACTGTCACAGTATTTACAGACAAAATATAGGCCAAGACACCTCAGGTTTGTCCTCTGCCAGCTCAGCGGATAAAGTTACTGTTGTTTTCCATGACTACATCTAACTTATTTTTAAAGCTGTGTAGGGAGACATTATCTACCATCTTGCTTGGTAATCTGTTCCAAGCTTCAATCACCCTATGGGTGAACAAGTACTCTCTCTTACCTGTCCTGGATAAATTCCCCTTCAGGTGATATTTTTGGCCTCTTAAGTTTGTATCACCTTCCTTCTTCTGAATGTATAAACAGTCGTCAGATAGATCTCAATTAGTTGTATTGGAGAAGACTGGTGTCACTTTCAATCGTGCCTACAAATTTTAACTTAATTTAACATTTGACACCCGCTGGAGCAATCTATATCTTTCTACTAATTGGCTTTCTTTTAATCATAGAGTATCCTTACAACTAGTCCTGATCTGTAAACAGTCTCAACTTGGCCTTATATCAATTGGAATTTAGTGGACAAAACATACACTACACACACTATAAGTAACCATAGGTTACAATTACCACTTAGGAGAATAAACATTGGGCAACCGGAAACAAAGCTGTCAAGGAATGGAATGTTTTACCTGCAGAGTTAAATAAGAATGCTTATTTTAAATCTCCTAAAACACAAGTGTTGCCTCTTTATTTAGAGAAGCTGAAATGTAAAAGTATATAATTTGGGGGTCTGTGTGTTTTTAATTTTGTTTGTATTTCTTTGAATGTGAATGTTGGTTTTGTATATGCTTTCACTTGCACATCTTTTAAAAAGGGCTTTTCAGTTCAAAGGTTTTTCAAATAAAAGAAACAAACAAAGCCTATGCCCTCCTTCCACAAGAACCAATGTGGGATTCTTGGGCTCAAACACAGACCCCTTTCACCTACAAAGTATTTCAGCATGCTAGTGTGCCAACTCAGACTGTTCTGCTTTCTACCTGCAACAGGTATATACAAGAATCCTGTCACAGTTATTTTCTATTCTTTTTATTGCCCCTCTTTGCCATCCAGCTCTCAAGCTGCATCCAGCTACCACCCAATCACAACACAATTCACCTCCCTCTCATTCACCCTGACCCCTACACACACACACACACACACACACAAAACAGGCCTTTGGATTGGAGGTGCCCTCCCAAGCAGTCTTTCAATTTAGTTTAGAGTGGATGTTGCTGTACAGGACTCAGAAGTGTTAGATCTGATACCCAGCTGACTGATGTAATCAGTGAAACTTGTTCTAAAAGTTTAAATGCTGTGATTGGGGTTTTGATAAAGTCTTTGTGTTCAGTGACACTCCCCTTCCTCACCCTATTGGCACCTCCTATGGCAAGGGAAGGAACACCTGCCCACTTCCAAGCTTCCCTCCAATGGTGACTGGCAGAGCCCTTCATTTGCCTTCTCAGACAGATGCAGTCTAATCCATATGCTAAACAGCTGCTACATGTCACAGTGCTTAGACAATTTCATTCTCATTCAATTGCATGATGAGTTTTCACTCTTGCTGTATTTATTTGGTTTTTGGTAACTGGGTAGGTACACTAGACAATTAAATGCTTATTTCCAGGTACAATCAGGAAGTACAGAACAAAATTATAGTATAGACCAAAAATACACAAAGACAAATTCAGAAAGACCACAAATCCAGGCATAGTCCAGAAATGGTACACAGTAAAAACAATAACAAATTACGGTTACTGCACAATGCACAAAATATGTTGTTCAGGTACATTGAAAGATATTGAACGAATATAAGGTGCAATAAAATTATGCAAGGGTATTAACTAGGAGAGAAATAATGGATATAAATTAGAGGAGGACATTGGTAGTTGGCATGTGAGGCACAGAAGTGTATGGAAGTTGGGGCTAGAAACAGTTTCAGGTCATAGATAATGTGAGATAAGCCTTGATGCTGTACTGTAAGATATTGTACTTGACTGTACTATACTTGATAATGTATTGTAAGATGCTTTGATGCTGTAAGATCACCAATGGCAAGATTTATGGTTCAGAAAGACCAGTGAAAAACATAGCAAGATTTATGGTTCAGAAAGACCAGTGAAAAACATAGAAGTTCCTCTGGAGTTAACTGAGGTAATCAGAACCATTGCTCAAAAATGGGGAACAAAGAGGGTATCAGATATGTTGCCCAGCAAGTGGGTGAATGGTATCAGAATTTGCAGGAATCACAGGAACTGCATGAGTCAACATTTGCCATAGTGACTTGCCATGTACTCAATGGAAATATTCTGTAATCACTTTACTTATTAGGTGCTCATCCAGTATACTTTTGAATTGATTCATAGTTGTGTTAGTTACTATGTGATCAAGGAGACTATTCCATACCGAAACCACTCTCTGTTTTATCTGAGCTCCTCTTAAATTTGCCATGAATATTTCACCTTTTAGCAAATGGCTATGATGCCTAGTTCCTCTACTTTGTTCCTTACTTTCAAGAGCTATGCACTCCCATAAGTCTCCTTTCTTTTGTGCTGAAAACAGACACAAGTGCCTTTGTAATCTTCTGTATTTCAATGATTACATAGTCAATGTTTTTAATCTGTCCTCATATGTTAGATCTTTTATGTTTGCAATCAGTTTGGCATCTCTTCTCTGCACTTCCTGCAATCTCCTAATGGTACCTTTTTTATGGGGAGCTTAAAACTTCCCACCAGTACTCCAGGTAGGGCCCAACGAAGGCACCACACCGGAGTATCACAGCCTCCCTGGATCTGCTACTAATGTTATGGTTAATACATCCCAGGATTGTTTTGCCTTTCCTAGTGGCAACTTGGCATTGTTGACCGAAGCTTAATTTATTTGTTGTTTGAAAGCCCAGGTCTGTTTCCTCATCTGTGTTTTATTAGTTCTTTACCATTGACATGATATCTAGCTCTTGTGATGTTTGAACTGAAATGCATTACTTTGCATTTACCAAGACAGAATGAACGTCTATTTTGATTGACCCAATTCTCTAGACGTGTAATTTCTTGTTGAAAGTTTTCTATTGCTTTTTGTTTTTCCACAATAGCCCCTATCTTTGTGTTATCTGCAAACTTGAATAGCCAAGTCCTGCTGGAACACTGTATGGATGACATGAAGATATTGAACAGTGTGGGTCCCAATACTGAATTCTGTGGTACCCCATTGGTCACATTGCATCAGTCTGAAAACAATCCTCTGATACAAACTATCTGCTTCCACATATTTAGCCAGGAGACTATCCAACTCACTATATTTTTATTGATTTTCATGTTCATTAGCCTATCTGTTAACTACAAATGGGGTACTATGTCAAATGCTTTGGTATAATCAAAGTATACCACATTGACTGGCATGCCCCGATCCACTGCCTTTTTCATCGGTTCATCGGTTCAAAGCAGTGAAATAGGTTGGTCTGGCAAGATCTTTTTTCTCTGAACCAATGCTGTGTTGGATCTTTCCTCCCTACTGACTTTATTTGCTTTTTAAGTACTTACTTTCTTTCTTTCTTTCTTTCTTTCTTTCTTTCTTTCTTTCTTTCTTTCTTGATTCGGAAAAAACCTTTGAGCACAAGCTCTTTTACAAAGGTTCCACATCATAGATTGCAAAACAAAATACAGTAGGAGAAAGCATAGGTACATTACAATGAACGATACAGTTTGGATTCAGAACTTACAGAATAACTCAAAACATAGGAACAAGTTAAATAACAAGAAAAAAACACTTTATGATGGTGGTGGAGGGGGGAATAAGCAGCCACAAAGTGCCTTGTCAGTAGTTCAGAGGAATGGGGATAGCTGGCAGAGGGGTGAAGAAGGGAGGTATGAAAGAGAGAGGTAAGTACTGCGGTGGAGGTGAGAGGGTGGGGGAAGAGGGACGATAAGGTATAGGGAGAAATGATGGGGTGAGGGGAGGCTGAGCAGAGAGGACATGCTAGAGTAAAATAGTGGGGTGTGAGGGGGCATGGTCAGGCAGCCAGCATTAGTAGTAACTGTTTGGGAAACTCATGGGACTGTGAGTTGGGGGAGGGGAAGGGGGTGGCAGGTGCCGAAGGAGCATGATGCAAACTGATTGCTGGGACAACTCATGTGAAGGGACAGAGGGAGGAGGCACCTGAGGCCTGCCTAGTGCTTGCTGGGGGGCAGAGAGAACAGGTTGGCATTACTCAGGGGCAGGTGCACTTAGAGAGTGTTATTAGGTGCTGTTTGAGGTCAGTTTTTAATTGTGCTTCCATGGGGGGGCCCAGTAGGCAAATGTATGTTGCCTGAATGAGGTGCAACAGAAGGGGATCACCAAGGCCCCTCTAGTCCTCCCTCTGGTGACCTGCAGCGAGTTGGTCATCTTGATCAAACTGACTACACAAGGTGGTGTTTTACCCAATAGAGCCTTCTTCCCTAGGATGCAAGTCTGGAATTTGACCCTGTTTCTTAATGACAGCCAATTTGCACGTTCATGCAGAGTACAGGTGTGAGTGCCATGCTCAGCATCCAGGGTGAGTCGGCAGACTTTGTTGAGCACAGTCTGAACCATCTTGAGTGATGTATCCATTGCTGCCCCATAGATCACTAGTCCATAGTCAATAGTAGATATAATTGAGCTGTGGCCTGAGAGATGGAGGGCCCCCGGAGAGAGGTATTGCCTGTGCCTGTACAGGACACCAATCTTGGTATTGACTGTCTTGACCAGACAGTCAATATGTTGTGCAGACATGACGGTATCATCTATTATGACCCCCAGATACTTGAACAAGTGAACTTGTTCCAGTGGCTCACTGCATGAGCTAGAGATGATGAGGGGGTGGTGCTTATTTTTGTTGTGGGGGCTGAACATAAGCAAGGCCTTGGTTTTCTTGACATACATTCCAGGATTTTACCCGCCATTGATGTCAAGCTAACAAGTCTATAGTGGTTGCAGTTAGTTCTTGATCCCATCTTGAAAACTGGAATAACAGTTGCCTCTCTATTCTGAGACCATCCATCCATCAGTTAATGATTCCTGAAAAATGTTGGCTATTTGGCCAGTATATTTCCTTGAACAGTTCTTTTAACAGCCTTGAATGCAACCCATCAAGGCCTGGGGATTTTATTGGGTTTACACTGTCTAGTTTGTTTTTTTTACCTCTGCCACTGACATTTTCAAACAATTTAATTCTTTTGTAACCTCAGCTATTTCACCTGTATCCACCCTGGGCTGATACACACTCAGAAAGAAGTCATTGAAAATTGCAGCCATGTTGTAACTATTTGTTATTTGATGATCATCTTTTATTATAGGACCAAATTGCTCTTTTCCTTTTTAAGACTATTTATGTAGTTATAAAATTATCTTTTATTAGCCCTTGTTTTTATCGCAAGTTTGTATTCCTCTGCTCTTTTTGAAATTTTATTTGTTTTTTGCAAGCCCTCTCTTTGTTATTATAGGCCCCCCATTATTCCTGTGTATTCTTTTTGGCAGACGTATATGCTTTTTTTTCTTTTTATTAACTTGCATATCTTTCTTGTAAAACAGGGTGGAATTCTACCCCTGGCATTATATTTTATTCTTTCAGGTACTGTATATATTCAGTGATACATTGTTGAAGTTTTGACTTGAGTGTTGTTCACTTTGTATCCAAATCTTGATTCCTGACTCTTTCTCCCAGTCCCATTATTTAAGATGCTTTTTTATTAAGATATAATTTGCCTTGTTATAGAATCACACCTTTGTCATTCCTGTTTGATGTTCACTTCTATTTTTAATACAAAACTGCATCATGTTATGGTTATTGCCACCTACAGGTTCCCTGTCCCTGCATCTGTTATCTCCTCCTACAGGTTCCCTGTCCCTGCATCTGTTATCTCCTCCTACAGGTTCCCTGTCCCTGCATCTGTTATCTCCTCCTTGTTGCTCAGAACCAGGTCTAGGAGGTTATCCAGTCTGGTGCTTACCCCTGTGTATTGCTCCAAATTTAGGACATCTGTTGTTTTAATTAAATCATTTTCTACTTGTGTGATACCCTTTTTTGTGTCCCAGTTTATGTTCGGAAAACTGAAATCCCCTCAAAGGTCTTAAAACCTAGAAAATATTATCCAAGCTGTTAATTATAATAGGAAAAAGTTTTAGGATGCAATGATGTGTTATTAGAAACCATGTTCATGGTTCAGCTGAACTGTGATTGTAGTATCCCACATGCTAACTGTAATACTTTTCAGGATCTAAGTGGATTAAGTACAGTAAAGTAGCCCTGTAAAATGAAAGCATTCTCAAAGTTAAAATCAGTAAAATTATTCAGGGCACTACCCACTGCTTCCAGATTATTTATCCAGTAGTATTCCTGCTTGTGTGCTGTCTCATAACCGGATAAACGTTCACGGTGTGCACCCTTCCCTAAAACCAGCATCATCCTAGAAATCCCCTAGACCCAGGAGAGGGCTTTCACAGGTATTCTTGGTATTGGGAGAGGGGGTAACATGGTATGTACTAAATAGTCCCATTTTTAGTCCTCCCAACTTATTCTCAGCTGTTGATCAGTCTGTTTTGCTCTTTCTTCTTCTTTATTAATAGTAAAATTGTTCTACTTGTTTATTTGAAATGTGCACACATATTTTCTGTTTGTTCTTTAAATTCCTTTTTTTTTTTTACTTTTTTTATCTCTGCCTGAACCTGCCACTTGGCATCCCTCCCAATGATGTTCACATGGGTCATGTGCACTCCTGCACATGTCCTGCAGATGTCTGCCATTGCCTTCATCCACTTGCATGTGGTCCTGGCTGGTGTTCACCCAGTCTGCACTGGGTGTCACTTGCATGCCAGGAAATCATCACTCTCCCCCCTCCGGTGGAGGAGAGTTGTCTATGGGATGTTCATCCTACCTCCCCCCAGCCAACCCTATGATGCTCTGTGCTTGTTCCCAAACACGAGTCATCAGCATCGCTAGCAGTAACCCTATGACTGTGCCAGCAGGCCAACTTTTAAATTCCATATTGTCCAATCAGTCCCTTTTAAATGTAAGAAGTGCCTAAGAGAGTCAAGAGGGATTTGCTATTGACCAGATCCAGGACCTATTTTGAAGGAAACAAGGCTGGGAAATGGCTGGCAGGATTAGTTAATAAAAGGCGAGCTGAGAGAACCATTCTCAAAATGGAGGATGCCTCTGGTAAAGCTTTGTATGACCAAGTAACTATTAACAATATCTTTAAGGGTTACTACACCTCTCTATATACCTTGCAAACTCTGGAGGGTTCTGACTCAAAAACCTTTTTGGACATTATAACCCTATCCCCACCTTGAGCCCCCAACAAATCCAAACAAATGTCCTGATTACATTGAAGGAAATTAAGGAAGCTGTATGGTGGGTAAAAAAAAGGAAGACCCCCAGACCTGATGGGATCCCAGCAGAATTTTACAAACTCACTTGGGACTCCCTTGGTATCCTTATGTTTGAAATGTTTCAGTAAGCCCTAGATGAGGGTTCCCTCCCCCATCCCTTACATTAGCTATTACATCTGTCCTTCCTAAACCCAGAAAGGATCCAATGAAATGTGATTCATACCACCCCATGTAATTATTAAACACTGACTATAAATTTTTGGCAAAAGTCCTAGCTACAAGATTGGAACCCCTTCTGCTGGACTTGATTCACCGGGACCAGGGAGGTTTTGTGAAGGGGCACCAAGCAAAGCATAACCTTAGGAGGTACATAAATGTTATCCATGGTTGGATGGGGGGGGCTGGGGAGAGGCAAGGAAGGTCTCCTTGCACTGGACGTGGAGAAAGTCTTCTACTGGGTCGAATGGTCTTTCATGTTTACCGTCTTGGAAAAGTTTGGGCTGGGAGACAACATTATAAAATGGTTGAAGGCACTCTATTTAGCTACCAAAGCTCAGATTTTGACTAATAATACCATGTCACCCCACTTTGAACTTTCTCAACGGACAAGGCAGGGCTGCCCACTCTCCTCCTTACTTTGCATACTGACCATGGAAGTCCTGGCAGTGTAAATTAGGGGAAATAACAAAATCAAAGGATTCAGGGAGGGAGGGGCTAAACACATTATATCACTGTTTGCAGACAATATCTTTTTATTTCTGAATGATCTGTGACAGGCCCTTCCAAAATTGAGTGGAATATTTGAAACTTATGGTCCATTATCAGAACACAAAATAAATTGGGATAAATGCAAGTGGCTCCCCGGGTAAAAGCAAGGACCCAATAGTAATAGCAAACATTAACATATATCCCTCCAAACATATTAAATACCTGAGAGAGATACTCCCTAGCAAGTTGTCCTAAATATTTAAAATAAACTACGACCCACTAATCAAGAAAATCAAGAACAAGTGCTTCAGATGGCAAGCCATCCCCCTCACTCTGTTGGGTGGGGTGCATCTTATCAAGATGAGTATCCTCCCTCAAATTTTGTACATATTTCAATCCCTACCTATTAGCTTACCTCAGAAATACATAAAATCTTTGGATGGAGCTGTAACCCAAATGCTTTGGCAGGGGAAGTGACCCAGGATTGCCAAACAAATTTTATAGAAACTAAAGAAACATGGGGGCCTAGGGTTACCAAACATTAATTTATCCTACATAGCAGCACAACTAGTGCATATCCTGGATCTAAAAGGTGGGGGGGGACCAGCTTGGTATAGTATGGAAAACGGAGTTAATATCCCAAATATACAACTCTGTGTTTGTGGACTCACTCATGGGTACCTTGATGAATAAGATTGTTAATCCCTGCCCCAGATCTACATACAGGGCCTGGAGGTCAGCCCACTTCCTTCTGGGAGAACCCCCAGGTATCTTCCTGATTCCACTCTGCGGGCATTGTTGGGGGAGGGCCAGTCACTCCCAGCAGCACTGGAACAAGGTCTCTCTTACTGGTACAAACATGGTTTATATACAGTAAGCTTCATCAGCTAAGGAAAGAGGACACAATCGTCAGCTTCCAGGAGCTCCGGGAGGGTTTTAATTTGGATACATCCCAATATTTTACCTACCTGAAACTTAGGGAAAAAAATAGAGGCAGGAATGGGGAGTGGAGACAAGGAGATTAAGCAGGGATTCTCAACCTTGGAGGAAATCTAACAAATTTTCTAATATCTCCTCATTCAAACCTCTGACCAGATGTTACAGGCTCTTGATTGAAGCCCAGCCAGATTCACTGATAAATATTAGAAGAAAGTGGGAAGCAAACCTCTACTTGGAGGGTTTGACGGGGAGGGGACTGGTTTCTTATTTTGAAAAATGCTCTCCAGTGCTCAGTAAACAACAGACTGAGAGCTAACCAGTATATGAGAGCATACTTAACCCCATCTTTAGCCAACAAAATAACAAAATAGACCCCCTTTCCTCAGAATATTGTCCTAAATGTCACACACATGTGCACTCTCCACCATATGCTGTGGAAGTGTCCCAAGGCCCAGGTTTTCTGGTCCGGAGTTGTCCAAATCCTGGGTGGGTCTCTCTATTTTTCCCCAGGGCTGGAACTGATGGAGATCCTGATGGGAGTTTCAGGCTTCAAAGGTGGGACTCATCAAAGGAGAAACAAGCTGTGGAGACTGGGAATGGTTGTGGCTCTGAGAAAGCTTGCAATATTTTAGAAAAGTAGCCAGCCTCTGACAGTTGCTTCCTGGTTGAATTCTCTCTTAGCAACAATGAAGTTGGAAAAGATCCAATATATAGTCAGAGAACAAGTAGATAAATATGAAGAAATCTGGCTCCCTCTGAGAGAGCAACAGGAGAACCATGGTTCCCACTTATTTGATACAGTGGACCTAATTATCCCATTGACATTTCCACTCACCTACATGCCTGAAATGCATAACTCAATGTCAACCTACTTTTAGTACAACTGAATCATTGGGAATATAATCCTCCTCTGTCTATTATTCTTTAAACTAAGCAATTACAGGTTAGATTAGTCTGAGTTTAACAGTGCGTGATATTTAACATAGAAATGCTTGAAGAGAATACTTTGTTAACATCAATGTTGTACTTGTGATATCTTTTTTGTTTAATCTCAAACTGCTCCCTGATGTGAAAAGGGGTGCAAATGTAATTGTGTGCTTTCCAGAAATAAAATAAAGTTTACAAAAACTAAATGTAAGAATTTTCCAGTTTGAATATTCAAAATGAATGACCTGGGGTGACAACTGTCATCTTGAAATTGTGTATTATGGTCTGCAATTTCTCTAAAAACTGTAGTTTCCAATTTTCACTCATGTTTGTAAATCTTCAGATCTAAATAATGGACAAATCTTTGCTCATAGATTCATAGACTTGACTTGTTGCTACAGTGCATTTTGGCAGCATTGGGGCTTTTTGTGTGGGACTGCTGAACTGCTTGCAACATCTTGGTGCTGGACTCACGTGACATCTCCTATGCCCACCCGACCACTGCTGTTATCTGTTCTCACCTGTCCCAGTAAGCGGGGGCTACTGGGGGTGGAGACAGAGCCAGAGGTGTTAGTAGGGGTGGGCTGAGCCCACTATAAGAGTACAGCTGTGCCAGAGGAAGAACAGATGCAGTGCATTTTGCCAGGACTGGGGCTTTTTGTGTAGGACTGCTAAACCACTTGCTATATCTTGGTGCATAACCACCTTGACATCTCCAACCCCCAGACCACTGCTGTTATTTTTCTCACCTGTCCTGTTAAGCAGGATGGAGACAGAGCTGAAGTCATTAGTGGGGATGGGTCAAGCCCACTATAAGAGCATAGCTGCACCAAAGGAAGAGCAGCTGAAGTGCATTTTGCCTGGACCAAGGCTTTTTGTATGGGACTGCTGAACCACTTGCAACATCTTGGTGCCCAGCCCCTGTGACATCTCCTATGCCTGGAACACTGCTGTTATCTGTTCCCACCTGTCCTGTTAAGCAGGGGGCTACTGGGGGTGGAGGTGGAGCATGAGGCATTAGTAAGGGGTGGGCTGTGCCCACTATAAGAGTAGAGCTGCACCGAAGGAAGAACAGCTGCAGTCCATTTTGCCAGGTCTGGGGCTTTTTGTGTGGGACATCTGAACTGCTTACAACATCTTGGTGCCCGACCCCCATGACATCTCCAATGCCCAGACCACTGCTATTATCTGATTCCACCTATTCCAGTAAGCAAGAGGGGCTACTGGGTGTAGAGGCAGAGCTGGAGGCATTAGCCAGGGTGCACCAAGCCCACTATAAGAATACAGCCCAGCCGAAAGAAGAACAGAAGCAGTGCATTTTGTCAGGAGTGGGGCTTTTTGTGTGGGGCTGCTGAACCACTTGCAACATCTTGGTGCCCGATCCCTGTGACATCTCATATGCCCAGACCACTGCTGTTATCTATTCCCAGCTGTTCTAGTAAACAGGTGGGCTACCGAGGGTGGAGGCGGAGCCAGAGGTGCTAGTAGGGGTTCACAGAACCCACTATAAGAGAGCAGCCATGCCGAAGGAAGAACAGATGCAGCGCATTTTGCCAGGACTGGGGCTTTTTTTTTTTGCTCTCATTTTATGCCCCGGTTGCTCCGGCACTGTCTTGGGAGGGAGCTCTCAGTCCTGCCCGCTGATGTCCACCAGCCGGTGCCGACCAGTACCCTCAGGCCCCCCCGTAGGGGCTGGTGGGACTCCCCAAACCCTGCCAAAAACTGAATCCAGTGTAGCCAGCTCCATAGCTTTTCAGAGGCAGGACCTGCGAGGCACCCTCTGTTTTCTGCCGGTGCAACCTTTTTTCTCCTTCAGTTTTAAGTCATCTCAGAGACAGAGCATGCAATCATGCCAGCAGTGGCAGCACGCATGCTCTGCCAGGCATCTAACCCATCTCTGTCCACATTGACAGTGGTGGCGTGCTTCCCCCAGCATCCACTAGGGGCCAGGTGTTCACTGACCACTGGCACCTCTCTCCCCCCAGAGAAGGAGAGCAGTTCCTGACATCACTGGGCCTGTCACAAGCAGTTACTACTGTGACTCACCAAGGTGGACACATGTTGGACCTGGTCTTCTCGCTGGGGCTTGAGACTGAGACTCTCAAAACTGATCGGGTCATTTGGTCTGATCATTGCACGGTGGAGTTCCTGCTCAGGGCACCCTCTGAGGCCCTCCCCTTGCAGAGTTGGTGAGCTACTGCCCATTGAGGGGTTTGACCCCAGAGGATTTTTTGGTGGTGGCAAACCTATCTAGTGTGGATAGTGCATGTGGGGGAGGCATGGGTGAGGCAGTTGATGCATATAATAGGGCAGTGACTGAGGCACTCGACTACCTTGCACCGGTCCGTGTACTACTCAGATTTTCTCCCTTGAGGTCTCCATGGTTTAACGGGGAGCTTAAGGCATTGAAGATCAAGGGTCAGAGGTTGGAGCACTGTTGGCAGGGGTCCGGCTTGGAGGTGGACAAACTGGCCCTGCGTGCACACTATGGTGTGTACCAGGGGCAATCAACCATAAGAAGGCAATATTCCTGTCCAGGGAGATTGCCACTGGGAGAAACCAACCAGCGATGCTTTTTTTTGGACTGTGGACAGGTTATCACATCCTGCCTGTCTTCAGCCGAAAGTAGCAGTTTCTGAAACCTTGTGCAATGAGTTTGCTCGGTTTATCTCAGACAGGGTGTCCGCCATCAGGCAGGAAGTTCTGCCAGTGGCCCGTACTATGGCTGACAGTGGTCACCTGGATTGTCGACAAAGCACTCCGCCCAGTTGAGGGGAGTTTAAACCAGTTCAGGTGGCTGATGTTATTGAGGTGATCTTGAAACTGAAGCACACATATTGTGAACTGGACCCGGCGCTGACGCATTTCTTAGTGGGATGCGTTGACGCTGTTGGTCCGGTGTTCGCCTTGATTGTCCAGTGTTCTTTGTCAGAGGGGGTTGTCCCAGATGCTTTGAAGGAGGTGCTGGTGAGACTCCCTCCTGAAGAAGTCATCACTGGACCCTGACATCAGGGTGAATTATCGACCGGTTTCCAACCTTCCATTTTTAGGAAAGGTTGTGGAGAAGATTGTGACACGTCAGTTGGGTGATCACCTCATGGCATTTGATATCTATGAGCCGCTCCAGTCGGGTTTTCATGCAGGACATTCAACAGCAATCACATTAGTTCAGGTGCACAATGATCTCCTCAGGGCGAGAGATCGAGGGGAAGGGACAATTCTCATCCTACACGATCTCTCCTCAGCTTTTGACACGGTGCTACTTGACCACCTGAGGGACATCTGTGGACTCACCGGCACTGTCATTCACTGGTTTGAGTCCTTTTTGACAAACAGAAAACAGAGGGTGGTGATGGGGAATTTTTCCTCATCTTTCAGTCTTCTGTCTTGTGGGGTACCTCAGGGTTTGGTTTTGTCACCGATGTTATTCACCATGTATATGCTACCCCTGAGAGAGATCATTAGGAAGTACAACTTGGGGTTTCATTGTTATGCCAATGATACCCACCTGTACTTATTCTTTTCCCCCTGGAACATTGGATGCAGTGGATGTATTAAACAACTGTCTGGCAGAGATCAATGACTGGATGGCCTCCAGCTGGTTGTGACTGAACCCTGATAAGACAGAGGTACTGGTGGTGGAGTCGAACAGGAGGCATGTGGGGGTTGACCCCTGGGGCAGACTCTGGACTTGTTCTAGGGTCTGTCCCATTGAAGATTTCCACCAAGGTGTGTAATATTTGCATGATATTTGACAGCAGTTTGACGATGGAATATCAGGTGTCTGCCGTTGTCAAGGGAAGTTTCTTTCATTTGAGAAACATTGCAAGGATTAGGCACCTGATTCTGCCTCTGGACCTCCCCACCTTGGTACATGCATTTCTCACATCCAGATTGGACTACTGTAATGTGCTCTACCTCTGGGTCTCTGGTGGCACCCTCCGTCGACTGCAGCTAGTGCAGAATGCAGCTGCCAGGTTGTTGGCAGGTCAGTCAAAATACTGTCACATCACCCCGGTGCTGTGTGAACTGCACTGGCTGCCGGTTCGATGGAGGGTGCTTTTCAAGGTGGATTTACTCACCTATAAGGCCCTACACAGACTGGGCCCTTGTTAACTGCCTGACCTTCTTACACCTGCTGTCTCAGTTCGTCCCCCCCCCACCAGTCTTCATCGAGGAGCCTCCTGATGATTCCCACGTCAAGACTGAAAACCGCCGGTGATCAAGCTTTTAGTGTCACCGGTCCAGTCTTGTGGAATTCATTCCCACTTTTGGTGAGGGAGGCCCCATCGATGGAAGTTTTTAAGACCCCCTTGATGTTTTATTTGCTTAATCAGGCCTTCTCAGACTCTGTTTGATATTGGTGTTATCAGTCCTTTTTAAAATTAATAGGGTTTTTAAATAGTGATGGGTTTGTATGAGGATATATTTTGTAATTTTGTATAAATTAAACTCCTATGTTCTTGTACAGTGCCCAGAGCCTCTGGGATTGGGTACCAGAAAAATAAAATTTGCCTTGCCTTGCCTTGCCTTGCCTCAATCTTTCTCCTCCCCTGCTGACCCCTGGCAGCCCGCGCTCATTCTCAAACATGGGTGGCCGGCATGGTGTGAGGTGTGTTGTCCAGCACCTCAACCCTTAGCACCACCGGGCCAGAACCTGGGGCGTTTTGTGTAGGACTTCTTAACTGCTTACAACATCTTGGTGCCCAACCCCATGACATCTCCTACACTCGGACCACTGCTGTTATCTGATCCCACCTATCCCAGTAAGCGAGGGGGGCTACCGGGGGGTAGAGGCAGAGCTGAAGGCATTAGTGGGGGTGCATAAAGCCCACTATAAGAGTATAGCCCAGCCAAAGGAAGAACAGCTGCAGTGCATTTTGCCAGGAGTGGGGCTTTTTGTGTGGGACTGCTGAACCACTTGTAACATCTTCGGTGCCCACCCCCCATGACAACTCCTATGCCCAGACTGCTGCTGTTATCATCTGTTCCCACCTGTCCTGGTAAATGGGGGGGCTACTGGGGTGGAGGTGGAGCCAGAGTCATTAGTGGGGGTAGACTGAACCCACTATAAGAGCACAGCCATGCAGAAGAAAGAACAGCTGCAGTGCATTTTGCCAGGACTGGGGCTTTTTGTGTGGGACTTCTGAACTGCTTACAACATCTTGGTGCCCAACCCCCATGACATCTCCTATGCCCAGACCACTGCTATTATCTGATTCTACCTATCCCAGTAAGCGAGGGGGGCTATTAGGGGTAGAGACAGAGCTGGATGCATTAGTGGGGGTGCGCCAAGCCCACCATAAGAACATAGCTCAGCTGAAGGAAGAACAGTTGCAGTGCATTTTGCCAGGACAGAGGCTTTTTGTGTGGGACTGTTGAACCACATGCAACATCTTGGTGCCCAACCCCTGTGACATTACCTATGCCCAGACTGCTGTTGTTATCTCCTTCCACCTGTCCCAGTAAGCAGGGGCTGACTACGGTGAAAGTGGAGCCAGAGGCATTAGTGGGGGTGGGCTGAGCCCATTATAAGAGTGCAGCTGAACTAATGGCTACCCATGGAGTGGCTGCACACATGGGTGGCTCACACAGAAGTGGTGTGAGTCATCCTGTGTGAGTTTACCTGGGGAAGGCCATGGGGAGGTCATAAAAAAATGTTTCTTTCTTTTTGTTTTTTACTTCGTTTTGGGCTCCAGCATGTATTTCAAGGAAGTGATGTAACTGCAAGTATATCGTAGATCCAGCCCAAAGTTTGGGTATTTGAGCTCAAAAAAGTAAATAATGATTTTGACAAAACTGCTGCTACTTTTAAAAAGAAATTAGTAATATTAGTTTTAAGAGTTATTATAAAACTAGGCATTGAGATTTGATTGAATGTCAGCGGACAGAGCTGATGTCTTTAAGTGAGCTCCATGACAGACCACTCTACCACTATACATTAATCAGTTCAGCACAAGGTCATTATA
Organism: Neoceratodus forsteri; assembly: GCA_016271365.2. NCBI lineage: Eukaryota > Metazoa > Chordata > Ceratodontiformes > Ceratodontidae > Neoceratodus > Neoceratodus forsteri. The sequence continues at coordinate 389,780,994 of CM028132.1, read as the reverse complement.
TTAAATGGCAGAATCCCACAAGGCACAAGCGCGTTGTGTGATTTCTGCCTGTTTTTGTTCTGTGGAGGGCTTGGCCCCTCACCCCCCTCATTATGGGGGGCTGTGCCCTCCCGGACACCCCCCACTAAGGATTCTCAACTCTTGGGGGGTCCAACTCAGAGAGCACACAGGTCCGGGTTCATCATAATGTCATACGCTATTATGCGTACAACATTATGACCAGGTACGATCAGTTCAAAGTGCTTATTTGCCGTGGAAAGAAAGAGAAAGGAGGAAAAACAACAACAAAACTATTCACAGTATCTCTGATACAGGTTTACACACTAGGTTACTAGGTGTAATAAATACAAGAAGGCTGAAGCCCATCAAGAGTGTCTCCCAGCACAAAATGGTTATGTTATGTTTGACTTATGTCAGGCAAAGGTGATCATCAAGATGTTTTTTAAACTGAGAAAAATGTGCTGCTTCAACAATGTTCTGTGGTAAATCATTCCATTGCCTGGCAGCTCTAATAGTAAAAGACTTGTCCCTTACTGCATATTTGTCTTTGGAATGGCCAATTGCTTATTATGACTCCTCAGTGTTACATTTTTCTGTATAAATTCAAGGTTGCATTGAGCTATGAGTGAAGGATTATCTAAAATTATGTATAGTTGAAGTAAATTCTTCTTCAGTCCTCCAAGGTAACCAGTCCAGTACTATTTAACCTATCTTCATATGTTAGATATTTCAACTTTGAAATCATTTTGGTTGCCCTGCACTGTATCCTTTCAACAAGACTTGTATCCTTTTTCAAGTACGGATTCCAAAAAGGGGAGCAGAAATCCAGGTGCGGCCTTATACGTATTCTATATAGAGGAAGGCTGCACTGCTCTGTTTTATTTACAAATGACCTCTTGATACAATTTAGTAAAATGTTAGCAGTGTGATTTTATTACAATGATCTGTCTGGGTAAATGTATTGTTAATTATGAGACCCAGGTCCCTTTCCTTATGAACCGCTCTTAATATTTGGTTATTTAATTTGTAAGACATTTGGGGGTTGTTTTTCCCATGGGTAAAACCACAAATTTATTTTGTTTTGGAGACATTTTGTTTTCAGTGGACCACTTCTCTATGATTTTAAGGTCTTTTATCAGGAGGTGTTGTTTTTGAACGGAGTCCACCTCGCCCCTTAATTTCGTATCATCAGCAAATTTGCAATGTAATTGGTAACATTATTATTGATGTCATGTATAAATAAATTGAACAGTGAAGGACCAAGAATGGATCCTTGAGAAGCACCACTGGTGACATCCCCTAGACTAGACAATTGTCGTCCCATCCTGATTCTCTGTGTTCTTCCCGAAAGCCAGCTATCCACCCATCTGATTACTGGCACACTTATGCCTATGTTATATAATTTGTCAATTAATTCTTTATGTGTACTTTGTCGAATGCTTTCTCAAAGTCCAGCAGTATTACATCGACTGGTATGTTATCATCTAGACTGTTACTAATATTATTATAAAAGGAGATTAGGTTAGTAGTGCATGAGTGTCCCTTAGTAAATCCATGTTGAACAGTATCTGTGAAACCTAATTTAATTAGCTAATTTTCTGTTCTATTTTTTATCAGTTGTTCCATTGTTTTGCTGACTACTGAGGTTAAGCTAATTGGCCAGTAATTCTGAATGTTTTCCTCAGCTCCTTTTTAAATATGGGTACTACAGTTAATGTTCTCCAATCCTTTGGTACCTGTCCAGATATTAATGACTCATTAAATAAAATTGTTAAAAGTACAATTAGGGTAGCTGCTGTTTCTAAAAGTGGTTTAGGGATTAAACCATCAGGTTCCGCTGATGAATGGGCTCACAGTTTATGGAGTGCAGTTCTGCATTCTTCTGTACTTATCAGTGGAACAGCTGGGGTATCGAGCGGTTAATTAAACTGTCTGATTTGCTATTAAAAATTGTACAGAAGTGATCATTAAATGCTTCTGCAACAATTCTGTCATCCATTGTACTACTATTTCCGATGATAAATGGCCATCTATTGTTTATTGTTGTTTTTTTTTCCCATTGACATAGGCAAAAAAAGTTTTATTATTATCTTTAGTTTGAGCTGTTTAGAATTCTATTCTGTATTTTCCTTCTTAATTAGACCCTTTCATTTTCTTACTGCTTTCCTGTATATTGAGTAGTTTTCATCTGAGTTACATTTTCTTAGTCTAGAATATACTTTTTCTTTGTTTTTTTTATTTACTTGTTTAGTTAACCAGAGTGGAATTCTACCTTTTTTATTGTGTTTTTTGTAGTATGGGCACCAATTCACTTTCAATGGATAAAATTGTGTTTTTCAGGAAATTCCAAGATTCCTCTGTCAATGCTAGGTTCATATTCCTGTCCCAGTCTATGCTATTGAGATGGTTATTTAAGGTTACAAAGTCAGTTCTATTATAATTTTTGAAGTATTGCATATTTTTGCTATTTTGTGCCTGAGCATGGAGTTCACATTTAAATATGTTATGATCACTTCCCCCCATTGGACAGTCTGTTTCAATTCCACAAATAATATTGTAAGTCCCTTGTTACCTGGGGTTACTAGAATCCCAGTAAGACCTAGTGGTAGGCAGGGAAGGCAGCTTGTGAAACTCCAGTTAAGTGGATTTCACACTGTCTCACTCTGTTCTCACTCTCAGCTGAGACTGAGGGATGACATTACTATAGAACTCTCGCAGCTGCATGAGCCACACTGGAGTGCTGCAGTTGGAAGTTAGGATAGAATGTTGGGGATTTTGAACAGACTCTGTGTGCAGTCTTGGTGAGAGACAGCAGCACAGCAGTCTGTGTGCAGGCTGTCAGAGCTTTAAGCTCTGTTTTAGAGTTACTGTTAAGAAGGTGTGTGTTTCCACCATAAGAGGGACACAGAAACTTATTGCTGAAGTGGTGGAGACCGCTTTCACTGGTCCAAGTGCCCCCTTCCTGAGGGGATGTGGGGAAAAGGTTTGCCTGTCTTCCAGGGGCAACCCTCCTGGTTCCAGCTAAGGGAAGAAGCTGCCTATTTCAAGTTGTGCTGTGGCACCAGTAGCTCTGAGAGAGAAATCCCAGTGGAGAAATCACCTGTGGGGCACCGGCAACCAAAGGGTGAGTTCGCTCTGACAGAGGGCCAATGTTTTTCACCTGAACTGTTGGAACATGGGGATTGGACTACTTAATCTGTAGGAGGTCTAGTGTAATAGACATTGCCGGCTAACTCAAGTAGGTTCAAGTCCAGCATCAAAGAGTGAAGTAAAGTGGGGACTGGACTGCTTAATCAGTGGGGGGGCCTAGAGCAATGGGCTAAGCCAAGTAAAAGTATGTTCAAGTCCAGCACAATGGGAAAGCAAGACAAGTAGAGGAAATGTGACATACATTTGGCCTTAATCTACATTGCCAAGCTTTACAGAATGAGATGATTAATGACCAGAGAAATGGCCGGGTATGAACTGTGGAAGCGAGAGGTGGGAGACCTCCCATCAATAGTAACCAAATTCACCTCTATGGATTTGCTGTGTAGCACCTTTACTTTCTCTCAGACACTTGGCCAATGCCTGAGGAAAGTACCCAGATGTGGGATCAAAAGGAAGATTCCCTGATAGAGCTGAGGGTCTCTTAGGTGGTTTAGGGAGCCACCAGTAAATGTTTCCATGACATATGGAAGGTATCCGAATGGCTGGCAAGGGAGCCGAGCCAGGGAAAACCCAGATCAGTGTACAAGTTCGGGCTGTGTACCCAAAGCAGCATGCAAGTTCGGGCTGTGTGCCCGGTGGGTTCACAGCCTGCGGGCTGAAGTGTTGAGGAAGTGTTCTTGATTCTTTTAATCTGCATTACCAGGAATGTAGCCCCATGGGGGTCCATCTATGCTTTGTTTGTTCTGCTTGGATGTGAATAAAGCCACACTTTAGAATCTCATTTCTGGTGTTGGACATTACAGTTATTGCTTCCTGTGTTCGGAGTTACTTGGGTGCCCCTGTGCAGAGTAGCCAAACCTAGCCTTTGTGCCAAGTAACCTATTCCTCCCTGAACCCAGTCCCCACCTGGTACTGCTGTCAGATTCAAACAGCATACCCCCTATCATTTTCAAAATGATGGGAGTGGGGCTTGCAAAATGGAGGCACCACTTTGGATTTGAAATTTAGGAAGGAAAGGTGCTTGGCCAAAGGGCTAGCATTTTGGTTATCTGACAGTGGGTAGCCAAAAAAAAGCTGAAGCAAGGTTAACTAATGTGTCTGTGTGTGCTGTTGTCCATGTGCCACTGTTAAATGGCAACTGTTTATCATGGAGCAGTAAAGCCTGAGAGAGTATGCCCTTGTCCGGCATCCAAAACTGACAGTGTTAGCCAGCTTATAACAAACTGTGTGACATAGAAAAGTATGGAAGATTAGGTGTAGCAATAGGAAAATTGTGCCCTGGACATTGGAAATGCTTTCTAGTGAATGGAGAGACTTGCTGTGCTAATGGCCTTGACAAATGGTTGAAATGGGCTCCCGCCGTGGAGTCAGTTCGAAAAAAAAAGTGGTTTTGCAGTTTAAATTTGCCTGTTCGATGATCGCTGTGAGGAGAAGAGCACTCGCAAGGGAAAGAGGCTCATTTGCATGGCGTCGTGTGATTGGTGAGACTGCAATCAGTCCTGCCCCTAAGCCAGCTTTACAATAACTGCTCAGCATTTGAGAGGGATTGTGAGCAGAGTGTGTGTACTGGCTTATAGGAGGAGCGTCGCGGTGACTGAAAGCGCTGTAAAAATTTAAAAACTTGGACTTTTCTATCTAAAATTGGGCTCAAACCACATCTTGATCAACTGGATTGTACGCAGTGTAAACTAGAGGGATCAATTGTTAAAATCACAATCCACTTCTCTGTCCAGAGGCTCCAAGACTGGCTTATATTATTTTCCATCACAGCAAACAGCTACTGTTAACAGTGAGTACCAACAGAAATAATTGCTCAAACCAGTGATTTTTGCCAAAAGCCAGGTGAATCTGTGTATAGCAGTGTAATCGCTTTGCAATCAAAGACTGTGTTAAGTTTACCAGCAAAAGCAAGCCTGTTAAGCCATCGACTGTGAGCATAGTTATGGGATTCAGTGTCAGGTAAAGTTTCAAAGCCATGAGAGAGACTATGAGTTGTAGCAAGATATGCAGCAAGAGTTACAGGCAATCCAGTGCTTGAAATACTGAGGCTTTAAGGGACTGTGAGCTAGAGCAATATCTTCAACAAGTGAAAAGTCTGTGGTAAATCATATAAATGTGCTAGGAAAAAGAATAGTGCAAGTTTGTGCAGTTTGAGCAAAGTTATCAGTAGAGTGTGTAAATCAGATGCGCAGTGGCTTGACCCAATTTCAGAATGTCGATGCACAGGTGTGCTGCTGCCGCCATTACAGGGTGGGGTAGTTATGTAAACACAGCAACAGAGGAGCCATTTTGAAAGTAAAAGAAAGTTTTTAGTGATATGGGACTTGAAATAACAGTGAGTGTTTGTTTGTTTTTCTCTGCAGTCATGGCCTCAGGACCAGCCCACTACCCAGATCATGCCCGGACTGTGGTAGCAGCAGAAGTAAACAAGTTAAGGGACATTGAGAGGTGTTTCTATGGAGGACAACTGCCTCCTCATGTGGCAATTCCTGGATACCCAGTGCAAGTGTGCTTAATATGCTTAAATGCTGGAAGGGACATCTTCATGGTACTTAGAGAAATACAGCTTGTTTAAAGCACCCAAGATTCATTTGGCTCCCACATGGACAAAAGTTCAAGAATCTGCAGTTGGCAGCACACAGCACCAGGCAGAGCCTGTTGAAGAAGGCCCCTCGGGGGAGTGTGGCGCAAAGCTAGAGGGTGCAGATTTGCTGACAGAACAATGTGCTGATGTTTCGAATTCTGGATCACAGAGACAATTCAGGCAGAGCATCAGTAGACCCTTGGAGAGGGGGGCCTAGCCCAAGTCTCATAGGAGAAGATGAGATGAGGGAGGCCTTTGAATGGGAGGTATCCACCTCCGTGCCCAGCGAAGAGTGGATAGTCTCAGGAGTGAGGACAACTGCTCACTCCTGGGCACAGATTCTCAGTGAGGAAGAAGAGGGGGAACCTATGTGGCCCTGTGAAAAAGGAACGGGTACATAGCCTCAAGCTCTTGCCTCAGAGAAATGCATGGAAGAGAGTGGTGATGCCACTGCCCTGGCTGTGCAAGAAGAAGAAGAAGCCAGGGATCCATTTTTTGTCTCGTTGAGAATGCATAGCTGGCAGAACCAGGACTGGCTGCCCCCAAGCCAGGCCAGAGGTCTCAGGTTAACCAAAGCTAGTAAAGAGGAGAGACTGGTTCGTAGGAAGGTGAATGAAATCTATGGGATGTCCTTTCCTACCTTTCCTCGGAGAGTCTGGGAGGAGATTGAGAACAGCAGGAAATCCTGTATTTGGGCCAAAGCAATGAAATGTGTGCATCCTGGTGCAAACAAGCATGTCAGGAACAGAATGTTTCATGAAAAATACAGCCAATGGAAAAGAGGCAGTACACTGTTAATGGACACTGTTCGAATAGTGGATGGAGAGGGACGTGAAGCCTTTCACGTGTGAATTATGTGCGCCCAGATGGGGTAATAATTCAAGCGCCTGACCCGTTGTGCTATTGGCCTGATACAAGACAGCCTCCCTGCAAATGTGCCCATGCCTACCAACTGGAAAGCAGAGCTGTGGTAGTCAGTGCTGCCACTCCAGTCATTGCAGTGCCTTTGTTGTTCTGCCAGTATGGACGTCCAGGATTCCAGTGACCCACATTCATCAGTTCTACAGTGTACTGACTTACCAGAATCCATCGACTGGCCCACCAGGTGACTTCAGATCCAGAGAGGACACCAGCCCAGCTGTATCCTGATTCATCGCCTGGTAACTGGATGATGTCAGACCAGCTTTTTTCCTTTTGATTCCTGTTCCAAAGTTCCATCTCCAGAGATGACATCATCCCAGCAGTGTCCAGATGTGCCCTCCTGTCATTCCTGGAAGATGTTCTCCCAGCTGTATCAGAAGAATGCTGCCAGGGAGAGTCTTTGGCTGAGTACCAGGTCGGTGTTTTGTTCGTTCTACAAGGGACTGGTAGGTCCAAACTTTTCTATTCTTATGACATTGCAGTACACACCCTGCACTAGCAGACTCCAGATGTGTGAACTGTCCTCAAAGACTCTCCCCTTCGGGACTTTGGCCTGCTAGAACTGGCGCTCACCGGCCCGCCCAGGAGACTCTTTAATGGACTAGCCCCTTCGGGCACTGTGGTCACTAGATGGGACTTGTAGGGCACTCCATTCCCCAAATATGTGTATTGTAAATAATGGCATTGTTTTCTACTGTTTTCTAATGTTTATACTGTTTTTCTACTTTTCTAAAAAAAAAAATCTTTTGGGGATTCTCCAGTGTTTTAATGGCAGGGGTTTAGATAGATTGTGTATGCAGATTAGGAGTGTGTGTTGTCTTTCTTTTTCTTGCAGGTGTTCCTGAAGAAGATAGAAGAGAAGACAAGAAGAGGAGAAGGGACTCATCGCAGTTCCTCACTAGTACTTTAGTGTGTAGTATTTAAAGTACTGTTGTTGTTGTTGTTAGTGTGTGTAACCCTTTTTCTTCCACAGGTATGGTTGTGGGGGAGTTAGGGAGTAATGTAATGGTATGGAATCAGCTCCTGGTGTGTGGTTGCATGGTGCCCAAGGTTGGGGAGGTCCCCTGTTTATTTTGTTTTGGGATTTGAGTTAGAGGCAGACAGGTTTTCCCTAGAGGGCTAGGGGGGATAGACATGCTGTGGTCCCGAACGGCCGTAGGGACTGCAGTGCTGATCTATTAGGGCTATGCTCTGGACAGTTCTTCCAGAGCCACTAGGTACCCATAGTTAGCAGGGTAGAGTAGAGTAGAGGCTGATCTGTCAGCCAAAGGTCTCTAGGCCCTTAGTGTTGCCTGCCTGTGCTAGCACATGGTAGTAGGGGGCCTGATCAACCCCCCTCCTCAGGTAGCACATAGGGTGAGATGGCCTAAGCCAGGTAAATAATGACTGCAGACAGTCATTTTCCTGGCCCAGGGTGAGCTTAACCACCCTGTTACCCAGGGTTACTAGAATCCCAGTAAGACCTAGTGGCAGGCAGGGAAGGCAGCTAGTGAAACTCCAGTTAAATGGATTTCACACTGTCTCACTCTGTTCTCAGTCTCAGCTGAGACTGAAGGATGACATCACTATAGAACTCTCGCAGCTGCATGAGCCACACTGGAGTGCTGCAGTTGGAAGTTAGGATAGAATGTTGGGGATTTTGAACAGAGTCTGTGTGCAGTCTTGGTGAGAGACAGCAGCACATCAGTCTGTGTGAAGGCTCTCAGAGCTTTAAGCTCTGTTTTAGAGCTACTGTTAAGAAGGTGTGTATTTCCACCGTAAGAGGCACACAGAAACTTATTGCTGAAGTGGTGGAGACCGCTGTCACTGTTCCAAGTGCCCCCTCCCTGAGGGGATGGGAGGAAAAAGTTTGCCTGTCTTCCAGGGGCAACCCTCCTGGTTCTGGCTAAGGGAAGAAGCTGCCTATTTCAAGTTGTGCTCTGGCACCAGAAACTCTGAGAGAGAAATTCCAGTGGAAGAATCACCTGTGGAGCACCTGCAACCAAAGGGTGAGTTTGCTCTGACAGAGGGCCAATGTTTTTCACCTGAACTGTTGGAACATGGGGATTGGACTACTTAATCTGTAGAAGGTATAGTGTAATAGACATTGCCGGTTAACTCAAGTAGGTTCAAGTCCAGCACCAAAGAGTGAAGTAAAGTGGGGATTGGACTGCTTAATCAGTGGGGGGGCCTAGAGCAATGGGCTAAGCCAAGTAAAAGTATGTTCAAGTCCAGCACAATGGGAAAACAAGACAAGTAGAGGAAATGTGACATACAATTAGTCTTAATCTACATTGCCAAGCTTTACAGAATGAGATGTTTAATGTCCAGAGAAATGGCTGGGTATGAATTGTGGAAGTGAGAGGTGGGAGACCCCCCCATCAGTAGTAACCAAATTCACCTCTATGGATTTGCTGTGTGGCACCTTTACTTTCTCTCAGATACTTGGCCAGTGCCTGAGGAAAGTACCCAAATGTGGGATTAAAAGGAAGTTTCCCTGATAGAGCTGAGGGGCTCTTAGGTGGTTTAGGGAGCCACCAGCAAATGTTTCCATGACATATGGAAGGTGTCCGAATTGCCGGCAAGGGAGCCGAGCCAGGGAAAACCCAGATCAGTGTACAAGTTCGGGCTGTGTACCTAAAGCAGCATGCAAGTTCGGGCTGTGTGCCCGTTGGGTTCAGAGCCTGCAGGCTGAAGTGTTGAAGAAGTGTTCTTGATTCTTTTAATCTGCATTACCAGGAATGTAGCCCCGCGGGGGTCCATCTATGCTTTGTTTGTTCTGCTTGGATGTGAATAAAGCCACACTTTAGAATCTCATTTCTGGTGTTGGACATTACAGTTATTGCTTCCTGTGTTCAGAGTTACTTGGGTGCCCCCTGTGCAGAGTAGCCAAACCTAGCCTTTGTGCCGAGTAACTTATTCCTCCCCAAACCCAGTCCCCACCTGGTACTGCTGTCAGATTCAAACAGCATACCACCTGTCATTTGCAAAATGATGGGGCTGGGGTCTTACAAGATCAATATTGTTTGTGAGAATAAGGTCTAGAATATTGATCCCTCTTGTGGATTTGGTACTATCTGTGATAAGCCAACACTGGTTATTGCATCAATGAAACATTGGTGCTCTATGTTGTAGTACGAGAGGTCAAATCTCAAAACCCAGTGAAGCACTTCCATATCTCACACTCTTAAAGGAGAACTGACAACACAGGTTTGACTTCTCATAAATATGAGTACAGTCATCTTCACTTAAAGGGGAAAATGCATTGCTTGTTATTCAACAATGGAAACGGGGGAAAATTTAATCAAGATGTTAGGTGACATTAATCCAAGGAAGCTGATTCACTGGAATCTGACCCCCAAAAAACAAGCTTCTTTATTGCCTATAACAGTTGCTCATTGTAATTTACTTATGCAAGAGTTTGCTGGCATGAAATTAACTCTAAGTGATATGGCTGAGAATATAAAGAAGATTAAATGTGAACTGTTGATACACACAAAAAGACTATAGGTAGCTGAAGCTAGAATAGGCAGTGTGTAGGACTTGACAGTTAAAGAGTAGGGTGAACAGGTTGCTAACATGCTAACAGTAGGAAAATTTCTAACACCTGGAAAACAGGAATAGAAGAAATAAACTGAGGGTGTTTGGTCTCCATGAGGGGATAAAAGGAGCTGGTACTATTGAGGTTGTCAACCATATGTTCATAACCATAGCCAGTCCACCACAAGATAGAGGAAAGTATTTAATTGAGAGAGCACATTGTTTTCTTAAGCCCAAACCTGGGGAAAATGAAAGACCACGTTCCTTTGTTCTCAGGCTTTTAAACTTCCAGCAAAAAGTCCAGACACAAAGAGCACTCAGGGACACTGTCACAATTGCTTTTGAAGGCTGCTCACTTAAAATATTTAATGATTTACCATCTGAATCCATCAAGAAGTGTGATGCATTTTCCCCATTAAAAAGAAACTCTGTGAGGCTGGATTTAAACATGGATTGTTTTTCCCAACCAAATTGAAAGTCTGGGCACCCAGTGGTGTTAAGGAGTATAATAGGGTATGAAGCAGCTAAGCAAGGCTTAAGTAAAGACTTTCCAAACTTGTTCAAACACTTTGACTTCCAACAATAACACTATATATAACATCATACTACAGCAGATCTCTGGAGGCAGTGGCTGACTTTTAATATTGTGTAGTGACTCTTCTGTTAATGCGTTATTACGCTTATATTCCTATGAGTGGGGAGCTGTGAGTTCCTGGGGGTGCTGAACCGGGGTTTGGGACTGCCACTTTCAAAATATTAACATTTACTGTTTTTTTTGAGCTAGCTGGGTGCTCACTAGTGCTTCTCTCACACACAGCCCAATAGTTTTACTGTTGCCAATAACTAATTCATCCCTATACAGTTTTTGCAGGAGCATAGTGGAAGCAAGGAATGAGTCTCACTATTGGATGGCCTATATAATTGACCAAGGACCCGCTGGCTAGGAAATTACTAGGAGATTCCTATTGAGCATAAGTTCAGGTTAGTAATACTAACAGGTCTATAGGAAGGGGCTTTGATAAGGCTTACCTCTGTGAGAGGATGGTTTTTCCAATTAAAATCCTGCCTGCTATACTGTATTGATATCATTTAAGTTAAAACATGTGATTACTTGGGCTTTGGTGGGGGTGTGCCAGTTAATTTCCCAGCCAGCAGAAAGTAGCTTTTAAATATAAGGAAAATGGTCCCGGGGGTGTCACTCCCGGGTCCAGCACATCTCTGGGGGTCACTCTCCCTGCTCAATTAAAAACAGTACTCTTAATGCAGATTTTCATTTTCAGCCATGTGTTTTTGCTTACCAAAGTTTGTTTTTTGAAAAGTCCAAAGGTGATTGCTTGCACCTTTGTCTGCAGTCCTCGAGGCAGATCACCAGCCATCTTAATTCTAATGGTGTTACTGATGCATAATGTCAGGTGACGCTGGTGATCTTTCTGCTAGGAATGTCGGGAAGGAAGTCATAGAGTTGGAACCGGAGGAAGAATCAGGAAGAAAATCTAAGAGATGTGAAAACAGACATTTGGCCAAGTTTTTCCGCAAATATTTGCATGCATACTTTTGTCTGGGTCCTTCAAAGTTTTTTTTTTTGTGTGTGTGTGTGTGACTCAGAGCATGGGTGCTAAGATCATTTCAAATAATTAGAACCATTTGTTCTCATCATTGTCACCTAAATGCCAGTTTTTACCTTTGTCCTGCTGCCTTGTTTATCTAATTTCCCATAAACCTAGAATATTAATAAATCGGTGCTCTATTTCCAGAAAAGAAATTGAATCTTTTTCTAATATATAGTAAACCCTCTCTGTTTTAGATAAAGCAAACATTAATTTTATCCATTCTACAAATTCAGGAGCTTTGGAGTCCTTCCATTTTTAAAAGAAAAGCCTTCCTGGCAATTACCAAACTCAGATTCCAAAATTAAGATGATTATATTCTGATTCTTCTTCTGGAATCCAACCAAAAAGAACAGTCCCTGGATCAAAAGGAAAGTCCTTGCCCACTATTTTGCGTAACAACTGAAAGAATGTTGTCCAGAAAGTCTGCAGATTTGTACTTGTAGCCAACATGTGCAGCAAGGATCCTTTTCCCAGCTGACACCTCTGACATAGATTTGTGGGGTTTTCCCCACATTTATTTAGTCTAACCCGAATTAGATAAATTCTGTGTAATGTATTCATATGTATTTGTTTTAATCTATTATTTTTTATGTTTTGAAGTGTGATAAGTCAGTAATTACAGCCCACCTTGAATCCAATATGGGAAGCCGAAACTCCTTTTCCCAAGCCTCCTTCAAACCTGGCAGATTAAAGTTATTTTTAGATTTAAAATGTTTATATAATAGAGAAATCATTTTTTAATCGGGGGGGGTGATTATACATCATTAATTTCCTCCAAGATTGATAATTTAGGTGTAATCAAGCTTTCATTATTTTTTAGGAAGTCATTATTAATTTGATAATACTGAAATATCACCCTACCGCTTTTTCCATGTTTTTCTTGGAGAGCATTAAAAGAAAGAAATTCTAAGTTATCAAAAAAATTCCCCAATTCAGTTATACCTTTATCAAAAATGCTTTTCTAAATATATTCCCCCATCATTGAATGGGGAATATATCCATTACTTATAATAGGATTGAATCTAGATATAAGGGGCACGATTCCAAGTTGCATTATGCTTGGCGCAAGACGATTTACACCAAACCCTATGGTGCAAATCACACCTTGTGCCATGCAATACGTAAGTTGGTATTCCAAGATGTGGCTTAAACCATGCCACATGAGGGTTGTGCCAAAGGTGGGCTACATGAGACATGGTGCATGGGTGGGTTACGGCAGCACATGCACCCTATTCCAAAAGTGCAGCTGCTGTAACCCACCTACGCAATTCCAAGACCGCATATGGAGCAGCGGGGTTAGACCAGCACTTGGCTGGTCTACGGGGCATCCATCCTGGCACAATGATAGATGCCTCCCCTGCAGCACCACAGAAAGCACATTGACTTGCCCCACATACCCCCCAGCACAGTCATGCCCCCAAATTTCAGGTACCTCCCGGTCCATTTTTTGCTGTGCCCCCCCATGTGCCTGTGCCACCAGGCCAGCCCCCCAAGGCCTCCAGATGATTGCGGCAGTGTTACGGGGTGGGTGGCTCCAGTGGGGAAGTTAACTGTGGGCTGTGACTTGCGGCACCCAGGTCCGTTGCACCATTCTCAGGGCACAACCCTGTGGCTGCCACAAATCATGGGGTGTAGGTGCTGGGGACCCTGCCTGTCTTAGAATAGGGCACAGGGTCCATGGCATAGCACATGGCGCAACTCGCATATGCCTAAGAGTTGTGGCATATGACTTGGAATTGGGCCCATGTTTTTCATTTCCCAACATTCTTTGTGCCACTGTCCAAAGCTGACTAGTAAATTTTGTAGAGGTCAAAACTGAATTATAATTCCTTGTCATATTTAAATTTATTATTAAGGACTGCACCAGTTTATAAAAAGATAATCTATTCATTTCTATATAATAATAGGAATCCAAATTTATGCCATCCCCAAACCACTATTGCAAGTTGAGCTGCCAGATAATAATGCCATAAATTTTGGATGTCTAATCCACCTTCTTCTTTAGGGAAGTGCAGTTTCTGCAGAGCAATTCTAGGGGAAAGATTCTTCCATAAAAAATGTTCTTATAGCTTTTTCCCCAGTCAGAAAAAAGAGTTCAGGTAAAAGAATAGAAAGAGCTTGGAATACAAATAAAATAAAATAAAATCCTTGGTAAGATAGAAACATAGAAACATAGAAGTTGACAGCAGATAAGGACCGCAAGGCCCATCCAGTCTGCCCATTTCTTTTTCTACCTTATAAATGTGCCACCGGCCTTTGCTCTGTCAGTGGCCTATCTATTCATAGTCATTTGTATTGCTCCCTTATGCCTATCCCATGCCTGTTTGAAGCCCTGCACTGTATTCATAGCCACCACTTCTTGTGGTAAGCCATTCCATGCATCCACCACCCTTTCTGTGAAAAGAATTTCTCACATTCCCCTTAATCGGCCTCCCTCTAATCTCATGCTGTGTCCTCTTGTCCTGCTATTTTTCTTATATTTAAACATGTTAGACTCTTTTCACCTTGTTTATGCCCTTAAGGTGTTTGAATGCCTCGATCATATCACCTCTCTCCTCCTTTGCTCAAGGGTATACATATTGAGCTCCGTTAATCTGTCCTCATATGTCTTCTGATGCAGTCCCTGCACCATTTTGGTTGCCCTTCTCTGGACTGCCTCAATTTGGTTAATGTCCTTGTGAAGGTGTGGCCTCCAATACTGCATGCAGTACTCCAGATGGGGCCTAACCAGTGTCTTGTACAGAGGATTAATACCTCCCTCTTACGACTTGTGATACCCTACTATACACCTAACACCCCCTAGCCTTACCTACTGCTTTAGAGGTCTGCTTGGATGATTTTAGGTAATCAGTGATGGTGATGCCCAAGTCTCCTTCTTCCTTTGTGACTGCTAGCACTCCCTCCCAGCCTATAGGTGGCTTCAGGGTTTCTCTTCCCTATGTGCATGATTTTGCACTTCTTGCATTAAATCCAGTTGCCACTCTTCTGACCATTCTGCTAGTTTATCAGATCTCTTCTCATTCTGCCCACCCCATCTGGATCATCTACTCTGTTGCAGATCTTGGTGTCATCTGCAAACAGACAAGCCTTACCCTCTAGTCCATCTGTAAGGTCACTAATGAAGATGTTGAAGAGGACTGGCCCCAGGACTGATCCCTGAGGTACCCCACTTGTGACTTGCATCTCTTCTGACTGTATACCATTTACCACCACTCTCTGTTTTCTGCCCGTCAACCAGTTTGCCACCCAGTTGACCAACCCCGAGCCTACCCAGCTTATTTATCAATCTTCTATGTGGAACAGTGTCAAAAGCTTTGCTGAAGTCAAGGTAGGCGACATCAACTGCTCCCCTTGGTCCACCACTCTGGTTACCCAGTCAAAGAAATCTATGAGATTAGTTTGACAGGACCTTCCTTTGTAAACCCATGCTGTCTTGGATCCTGTGCCCTATGGATCTCCAGGTGTTGTACTATCCTTCCTTAAGGAGTGCCTCCACAATCTTGCCCACTACTGAGGTAAGACTGACCGGTCTGTAGTTCCCCGCCTCCTCCCTGCTACCACTCTTGTGGAGGCGGGATCACATGAGCCCTTCTCCAGTCTTCTGGGACCTCTCCTGTGCTCAGAGAATCACTAAACAATTCTGCTAATGGCTCTGCTAGTTCCTCCTTTAGTCCTTAAGTACGCTGGGATGTATGCCATCAGGTCCCATTGCCTTATCCACCCTAAGCTTAGCTCTTGTAGGACCCTTTCTTTTGTAGGGAGTGAGTGCTCACCTCCCTCCCCTGTGTCCATGATGCTGAGCTGTGGGCCCTGCCCTACCTTCTCTTCAGTAAATACTGAGCAAAAGTATCTATTTAGGATAGATGCCTTACAGGGTCCTCCTCCTCACAAGCTCCCTTTCTCCATTGCTTAGCAATACCCCTCTGGACTTTCTCCTTTCACTAATATATCTATAGAAAGTCTTGTCACCTTCTTTACTGTTCGTGTTAGTGTTTCCTCAGTTTGGGACTTTGCCTGCCTTACTGCCTTACCTGCTTCCCTTAGGCAGTTTGGTATGCCTCCTATCTTCATCCCGCTGTGTTCCTTATATTTCCTGAAGGCCAGCCTTTTGGCTCTGACCTTTTGCTACTGTGTTTGAGAACCAAAGTGGTTTCCTTCTTCTTTTGCACTTCCTTTTCTGTCTAACACAATGGGATGTTGCTTCAAGTATTGCATCCTTAATGCTTGCCCACTTTGCCTGCAACCCCTCACCTGTGTTTCTTTTGCCAGGGCTAGCTTAACTCTGTTGGCCATCTTATCAAAGTCAGCTCCTCTGAAGTCCCATATTTTTGCCTTGGAATGGGATGATTTAGATGTAGTAGCCAAATTGAACCATACCATGTGATGGTCACTGGCTCCCAGGTGACTTTCTACCTGGAGATCTGTGATCCCTTCTTTGTTAGTCAGTACTAGATCTAGGATAGCCCTGTCTCTTGTGGGTTGCTGTACCAGTTGTTTGAGGCCCTCCCCTGCAGGAATCCACTATGAGTCTAGTTCTGCAGATGTTCCTGCTGGTATTGACCAATCTGTATCCGCATGTTGAAGTCTCCCATTATCAGAACCTCCCTTTAGCTGTCATGTTTTGTATATCTTCTAACAGTAATGTGTCCATGTCTTCCCTCTGGTCTGAGGCCTGTAGACAACCCCAGTTCTTATGGCTGTCCCATTTCCTGTTTTCAGGGTGACCCACAGTTCTTCTGGCTCCTTATGTGTATTCTGAATTTCTGTAGCTTTGATATTTTCATTAACATACAGGACCCTCCTCCCCCCTTTTGCACCTCGGTCTCTTCTGAACAATACATAGCCAGGTACTGAAGTCTCCCAAGTGTGGTTACTGGTAAACCACGTCTCACTAATTGCTACTATGTCCAGTTTAGCCTCTGACATTATTGCCTGCAGGTCTGGGATCTTATTTCCCAGGCTGTGAGCATTGTGTACATGATTTTACATTGGCTAGATTTTGGTGTGTTAGTTGTTGGGTGAAGTTGGCATTACCTGTGCATCGTGTGGGGGAGACAAACCTTTTTTCTTACCTGGTGATGCAAATGAACGGCAAACATGCTGAATTCCTGTTTGACCACTAGCTGAGGGGGAAGGGGTGTTCTTCCCATTCGACGTATGGGGTGCTGCACCCCTCTCCCCATTTGCTAGTTTAAATATTCTGCAAAGACGTCAAACTTCTGCCCCAATGCACTGACTCCCTCTTTAGTCAGATGCAGTCCATCAAATTTAAAGAACTTTCGCTCCCAGAACTGTTGCCAGTTCCCTACAAATCTGTGTCCTTTTTCCTGGCACCAGCCCTTGGGCCACGTGTTTAGCTCCCCTATCTCCCCTTCTCTGACCTTCTGTCCATCTGCTCCCCTCTCCCAGACTGGCAGGATCTCAGAGAAGGAGATGCCGGACGAAATAGATGATAGTTTGTCACCCAGCCTAGTCAGGTGTTCTTGGTCTCCACAACTGACTGGCTGGCGAGATCATTAGTCCCTATGTGTACTAGGACATCAATGTTTTCTCCTGCTTTGTGAACAATTTTAACAATGCGGTCAGTGTCTCTCCATGCTGATGTACCTGGAGACATCTGACCATCACCCCTGGCTGGAGATGGTATCAACTCCCGAGTCATGGAGTCTCCTATGATCAGAAGTTTTTGGATTTCCTTTGTGCTTGTTTTGTTTTGGTTCCTGATTTGGGTGAGTTTTATTGTGCTAGCTCCTGTGCAGTGTCCTGCTCTGCAGTGTCTTCTGCCTCTTTATTTGATTTCAGAGATAGAGGCAGATACCTGTTTGTAGTGTTTATATGGTTTTGGAGGTAATGTGTTGGAGAGCAGAGAGTGATGGGGCACCTGATTTGCTCCTCTAACCACCTGCCAACCTCCTGGACCAACTACCCTCTGCGGTCGAGGTTTTCTGTTGGATGCTGGGGAAATGGCGGTGGTTCTTATAATGTATTTCCTCTTCAATATGAAATTTGAGGCATGCAATCTCTGCCCATGCTGCCCGGAGCTGAGCCCTAAGATCTCCAAAGGCCCAGCATGTAGGACAGTGTCCTAAATCCTGTAAGACTGTCCTTCTGAAAATTGTTCCACAGTACCTGCAGTTAATGAAATCCATTCCAAATAAGTTGCTGGTTTGTAACCTAGTCAGAGTAATTAGAAGGAAAAAAAAAAGGAAAAATATACAAGTAATGGTTTAATTATGCTTTGTTTAACTTGTTATAACAAGTTAAATTACTAGTGCCCTATAAATGAGATCACCTTGTGAGGCCCCACTGATCCGCCCCTTCCTGCTCTGCCACAGGAAATGTCACAACTGTGGTACCCTATAAAAGGAATGTAGTGTGGGGTGGTTGGGGATGGGGTGGGTGGCTGGGCCTCTTCCTGCCTAAAAGAAGAATCACGGACGAAAAAACAAGGAGTAGAGCAGAAACAATCAGTCAACAACAAATGCAGTAACCCTGAAAGCTTATCCTAATGTTAGATAAAACTGTAAAAACCTGTAAAGCACCACCTGTAATAATTTCAGAGAAGATATACACTGTAAGAAACACTTTGCTCCAGAGAAAAATAAATCAGTAACAGAAGATATACCTTGCAAAAGACAATTTGAATCAGAAGATTACAGGAGTAATCTGTTAGCACACACCTGTAGGAACACCTTGTAATAATGCAGAAGAAGGTATACCAGCAACAACAATTTGAATCACAGAGAAAATAAAGCAATGAAATGTTAGTAAAGATATTCATTTTCAAGATTCTAGCCATACCTAGTACTAATAGTGGTAATTCCTGCAATCTTTCTAAATCCACTCTAATTTTTTCCAAAAGCTGGGGATAATTTAACTGAAATAGAGTGGTTTGATTAGGGGTTATTTGGATACCCAAGTATCTCATGGACTCTTTTTTTAAATGGTATCAAAGGATGTTCTAATGGGATTTGCAACAGCTCTTTCATAAACAAAACCTCACTTTTCTCCCAATTAATTTTAAACCGGTAATGTTTACAAATTCAGAAATAAGCTTTAGTAGATGATTATAAGATTGTTCTGGGCCCACCAGCCCAGTAGCACTGAAGGCTGAGGTGCTGGACACCACACCTAGTGCCATGCTGGTGACCTGGGTTCGGGAACGAGCCTGGGCCGCCGGGGGTTGGCAGGGGAGAAAGAGTATTGAGCATCTGGAGGATTGCTCTCCTCTCCTCTCTTGGGGGGGATCCAGGCATCTGCCCAGCACCACAGCAGCCCCTGTTGGGACCGGAGGCACTGCAATGCCTAGGGCACAGCAAAGAGGGATGCAGAGCCATGGCAGATGTGCTTGGCATCATTGCACATTCGGGCTCTGCCGGGGGGATGTAACTAAGAAAATCCCCACTCATGGGGATAGGTGATGGCACCACCCTCTCAGTGACACTCCACTGGCCGGACTCATTCAACTCCTGGGCCAAGCCCAGCCCAGCCTGAATTCTAGATAAAGCATCCTGGGCAGATAGGGCGGCCCCACCTCGGGGGGTTCAGGGCTGAGGGGCTAGACAGGCTGGTGCCAGGAGAAGAGGAGTTTCAGGCCCAGATATAGAGCATAGGCAAGTAGATGCCTGAGAGTTCCCCAGGACCAAAGTGAGCCAGAAAAAGAACTGGAAAAAAAAAAGATTTTTCTGGGTTGGATAAGAAAAGAAGGATGTCATCTGCGTAAAGTGACAGTTTATGCACTTGCTCTCCTGTTTGAATTCCTTTGATTTGATCATGTGGTCTAATGTTAATTACCAATGGTTCCAAGAACAATGCAAACAGCAGGGAGGAGAGGGGACACCCCTGTCTCATATCCCGAAGCAAGGGAAAAGAATCTGGAATATTGGCATTTTTTTTCACTCTTTCAATAGGATTGGAATATATAGCTTGAAGCCATCCCATAACATTACCCTCAGATGCAAAGGCCTTTAAAACTTCCATCAAATAAGGCCATTGCACCTTATCAAAGGCCTTCTCAGCATTCAAAGTGAGAACTGCTGCTTCTGATCTGTGTGTGCACTCCATAATATCCAGAGCTCTTCTTATATTATGTTGCAGTATCCTTCTCTCAATGAAGCCAGTCTGGTCCTGCTGTATAATTCTAGGGACCACCTTGGACAGCCTGTTAGCCAATATTTTTGCAAAAAATCTTGTAATTAAAATCTAGAAGAGAAATAAGTGTGTACAATCAGCATGATTCAGGAGATTTATCTTTTTTGAGCAATAAGATGATATTGGTTTCATTGAAGGCTGTAGGGACAGCTCCCGCCTAAATGATACCCTGAAATGTTTGTAACAGAACGGGAGCAATTATATCCTGAAGTTTTTTTTATAAAACTCAAATGTAAACCCGTCAGGTCGTGGCAACCTCCCGTTTGGTAATTCCAGAATTACCTGCAAGATTTCCTTCAAAGTAATATTTGCATTAAAAATATTTTTATCTATTGCTGACATTTTAGGAATGCTCAATCCTTTCAGCATTTCTTCTATTTTTTTCCTTCTCTGCAGATGTCTCCAGGGTGTACAATTTAACAAAAAAAACTTTTGAACTGAGTATTGATTTCTAAAGGGTCCAGTATAAGTTCTCCCATATTAGTTTTCAATTTGTCAAGTCTATTCCCATTCTGTTCCATTTTTATTTGGCATGCCAACGGTTTAAAGGGAGGATCTAAATAGAAATTATATTTAGCTGTATCTCTGTACATCTGACATTCAGTCAGTGTATGCAGGTTCTTCTCCATTCTCTCCTTAACATGGATCCATTTTATTTCATTCTCTTCAGATGGGTTTTGATCAAAGGAAGCATCTGCTGCTGATATTTCTATTTCTAGATTGTTTAATTTTATTACTTTTTTTTCTGTTCATTACTCCTATAGGCTATAATCCACACCCTAATATAACATTTTATTGCTTGCCAGATTACATACACCTAAGTATCCCCAGATAAGTTCCAAGAAAGAAAAAGCTGAATCTGTTCCCTAATCTGTTCAGTGAAATTATCACTTTTCCACAGATAATCATCTATTGTCCAATTTCTGAATTGTGGGGCCCGGATAGGAGTTAAGTCTATCTGCATGTAACAGGAGGCATGATCAGATACTAATACTGAGTTATACTTCACAAACTTAATTTTAGAAAGTAAATCATCTAAAACTAGAAAGAAATCTATTCTGGAGAATGTGTTCTGAGTTTTAGAGTGAAAGGAATATTTTTTCAATATAGGATGAAGAAACCTAAATGGATCCTGCAGACCCAAGTCCTGCATATACCTTTTCAATAAATTTGCAATTCTGGTTTTCTGTTCAGATACCAAGAAGGCCCTCTCCAGGGGATGAAAAGTAACATTAAAGTCCCAACCTATTATTAAAGGGGTATCCCACAAAACTACTTTACAAAACATTGTAGTGAAAAATTCTAAATCTTCCTCATCGGGAGCATACAAGTTTAACAGTGAGATTTAAGTCTGTAGAATATTCAATTTACAACAAACAAACCTACCTTCTAAATCTATTTCTAAATTCAGTATTTGTATATTTACGTTTTTCTAATAAAAATGACTACTCCCTTAGAATTGCTCGCAAAAGCCATATATATTCCCTCAGCTTGAAAGAGGTTTGCAAAGAACTGCACATCCCTTCTATCAAAGTGGGACTCCTGAAGGTAGTGGCAGTTTATCTTTTTATTATTGGCCATCTAGACAATTTTATGTATTTTAGTTCCATCTCTGGCACCATTTAAATTCCATGTCATTATTCTAAGTTCAGCCATGACCCATACTAAAGAACATTTTTTTTTTATTTAACAGCCCTTAGAAATTTGAAAAAGATCCTTAATTTGGCAACCCCTAACAAGTTTACCCCAAGGCAGCAGGGCTACTGCCATTTCATACTCCATATTATAAAGTCAGATGATCCACAATGTTAATGAAGTTAGAAAAAAAATCCACCCAAGCTTCTGCTGATTCAATATCAAACATAAACTATTTTTATTATTATATTGTTTTATATCTAAGCCTTTCTTAATGTTTCCCTTCCCCCACCACCCTGTTCCTGATTCAAGAAAACTTTTCTGTGAACAAAACCTTCCCTATTCCAAAGATCACACCCACCATCAGGTAGATCCTTTCCCATTAACCAAGAAGGTAGCAAACTGGTCAGTGTGTGTCAGGCTGTTTGTGAGAAACCTCCCTCTTGTGCCTGGGTCTTGGAAATTATACCTCCTGGAGAAAACCCCACCCAAAGTAAGAAAAATAGGACAGTGAAATAATGTAATGTACCTGAACCATAAGACATTGAGGCTATGGGCGGAGGAAGGGGTGCAGTGGAACAATATTCAAGGCTTGCTTTGAGAATGCTGATTTGGGATTACTGAGAACCAAGTAACTTTATATTGAAAAGAGACCATATCCTCCTTTATTACATACCTCCACCACTCTTTTCCAGCTTTTTCTACTCTTCTCCCAACTTACTTCCCCTCCCACAGGTCACCTCACCTCACCTCACCCGGCAATTCCTCTCCCTTCTATCCAGCTCCCACACTGCCCCAGGTTAACCTTATAAATGTTCCTTCTATACCACAATCTTTCCCATTTCCCCCAACCCTTCTATTTATCCATTTTTTCTTCCCCGAAGATAATATATATGAGCTTAAACATGACTGATATTTAATGAGAACAAGACAGAACACATCATATAATATAGCATGTAGAGGTTAAGTTAACCAGCTTCCTTGTCTCCTGGAACATCCTTATCTGAAGTGTTCTGATTTGATTGGGAGGAAGATGAAGCTTCCTACTTTTTCCTTTTTTTAAGGTCTCCTCTACTTCAAAAGGGGTATAAAAAAACATATTTTACCATTGAGGTTTGCCTGGAGTTTTGGAGGGTATGAGAGTACAAATGTGATACCTTCTTTTTTAAGAGTGTCCCCAAAATGTGTCAAAAACTTTTCTTTTGAATATTACTGAGGGGGAAGATCAGGATAAGCATGAAGTTTAATTCCATTATAATGCAGACCCTTTTCCAGCCTGGTCTTTTTCAAGATCCATTCATGGTCTTGGAGTCTTAACATTTTAATATACATGAATCTTGTTCTTGAGTCTGGCAGTCTTTGTCCAATGGCTCTGTGGGCCCTGTCTAGTTCTATGTGTTGTTCTGGATATTTTAGCCTCAATATTGTTGTGATCATTTCCTCACAAAATCTGAGGGGGTCCATCCCTTTCCTGCTTTCTGGAAAGTTATCTATTTTTATATTATCTCTCCATGATCTTGCCTCAAAAGCTTCAATTTTTAATTTGAGAGATTCTAGTTCTTTTGTTGTGTTTTTTGCCTGTTTAGTAACATTTGGTAATTGGTCTTCAATGAAGCTCAGTCTCTGCTCCACCTGATCTGTTTTCAATGAGAGGTCTTCCATTTTGCCTGCTAGCTCATTAAGTTTTACATCTAGAGCATTTAAAATAATATTAATGCTGCCAACCCCATGCTGTAGTTCTTTCAAAATCTTCTGTTGGGATTACTCCAGTCTCACAACAGAGTCATTTTCAGTCCTCAGCCTGTTTATATTGTTGGTATTACATTCATTTTCTGTTAATGTCTCTTCCTCTGTTTTGAGGGGGGGTCGTAGTGGGGAAAGGTTGTGATTTGTTATAATCCCTTAAATCCCCCTTATTTTTATCCCAAGTCTTTTGTTGTTTTTCAAGTTTTTCCCACTTTTCTTTGCTGATCTTGTTTTTGCAGAATATGCTATTTTAGGGGCTGCATGAGCCACACCCTCTTTTACATAGACTGGGGAGGCAACTGGCTCAAATATCACCCACTGTGAGAAGATACATGGCAAAGCTGGTGGTGCAGATACCGTCTTGGATCCCACCTTATTATATTCGCTACAGGAGGTAAATGCCTGTTTAGATTTTTTTTAATTTTTGCTTGTGAGTTGTCTAAAGCTTCAAATGTGTTTAAATCTAGGGCAGAGTAAGTAGCTGTACCTTTTATCCCTCAGATATTATTATTATATGTTACCTGTTCCCCTTCAGCTTCGGGAAATACACTCCAGGCATCCAGTGACCGGCATCTCCTGGGTGTTGGTGTCTTGTTTCAATGCAGGATCAATTTACTGGATGCTACCTTGAAGAAATGCATTATTTCGATGGTGTGATGAAACTGCTTTGACATTACCCTAGAGAGGTAAGCGGTACAGGTTTTCTCCTAATTTCAGTTGTGAACTGGGACATTCAAACTATTTAAATCATGAACCAAGACTGCTGTGAGAGATCTCACGACATGCACCAAACTCCTAGGCTGTCATCTTGTGCATACCCTGGAACAGGAACCTGAGGTCTGGGTCCTTCAAAGTTAAGTGCTCTACAGTTGTTCTAGGTGTATTAAGTGATTTGCTGCATTAGAGGTTATATTCGTCATGATGCAAGCAGCAAACATTTAACCTGGCTACTGATGCCAGTTATATTACTGCTTTCTATTTGTTAGATCTCCACACTGTGAAATACCTTTTAACAAATAGGCATGATTCTTTTTTTTAATCTTTTTTTGCCTAGAAAATTGGGCAGTTTTATGGGTAACTGTTGAGACTATTCGATGCTGGGGGTTGGAAGGGTGAACAGGTTCTCAGGGTAGGATGAAAATGTGAAGGGTAAGGGCTCATGCTGTTTCAGGGATCTTACCTACTCTCTCAATAGCAGTGAGGATGGAAATTTATTTTTAACAAATCCTATGTCTTTAAAGCTAGGGCTATGTATTGTGTTGTACCTGTACTGCCCCAAATCAATTTTTAGATACAGTTTAAGGTAAATTTCATTTTGAAAGGTGATGCGTATCTGTGTTAATGGGCTCACACAAGGATTGTAGCCAGGTGTAAAATATGAGAAACCCATTCACCCATTTATACACAGGCTACAAAAAATAACTTCTGAGCAGTCATAGTGAAGCCACTACTTAAGGATGATGTTACGAAGAAAGGAGAAACCACAAGTTATTACTTAATGCATAGTGTTAAAAGTGATTTCTCCAAAACAATTGTATCCGCTCATGAAACTATGGGATTGCTCTTGGAACTTAGCTTATACTCTGGGTTTTTCATGGTCAACATCACCTATTACCATTATGAGCTTTTTACTATCTTTTAAGACAAACGCTCAGCTAGGGTGTTTTAAAATGTAGAATACTGCATCATTATTGACTTACCAACATTGCTACATTTCCTTAAGCAATTTTTACTGCTTAATGTTGTTCATGGTATGGAGTTCAATAACAGTTTCCTAGTGAGGCATATATTGTATAATTGCAACCATTCAGGGGTAGGAGATAGCTTTATAATGATGCTGTTCTTCTTTCTTACTGGCATAATAAAGGAAGGGGAGGCCATTTGCCTGTTTTAATTCAGGGACATTTGAAGATGGCCAGGGGGTTGGTGAACAGGTGTTTGCACATTTATTCCCTCTATTACCACCAAATGTCTTGATTCTTACTATATGATTACCAAATTTAATTGACTTTTTTATCTTTCTGTATACTTTCTCCATTTCTTTTTAATCTCACTCTTATCAATAGTGCAGTGCTGTGCTTGTGTTGTTTTGCATTGCCAGAATGGCAGTAGTTCAACATATGTTCTTACATGGACTAGTCTGTACCATAAATGGCCATGCTGAATAGTCTGGCTATGGTAACATGGAATGCAAGAGGGCTGAGTCACAAAGTAAAAATGGTACTCAGTACTTAGACACCTTTAAAAGCTAAATACTTCTGTTGCATTTCTACAGGAGACCCATCTAACTAGTGATCATTTTAATCTTATGCAGTGGGAGTGGATGGGTCAGGTGTAGCAGTCCTGTTTGATAGGAATGTTGACTTTAAACTCAGTCACAAAGTGACAGACCCTGGAAAACATTTCCTGTTAGTTACAGGGAAGACTGGAGAAGAATCATATACATTTGTTTGTGTATATGATCCTATTCTGTAGAATCATGATCTTTTTGACAAAATATTCACACTCATTTCTAACTATGGGGACACAACTATAGTAATGGGGGGACACAAATGCAGTACTTGATCCCATTTTAGATAGGTCAAGGCCTGGTTTGCACCATTCTAAGGTAGATAGGGACTTGAATGATCTGGTGTCTAATGCCAGTCTAGCTGATGATTGGAAAGTGTTTCTTCCACAAAGCCGAGAGTATAATTAGTGGTCACCCTGTCACAAGTCAGGTTCAAGAACTGATTACTTTGTCATATGGGGGGAATTCTTAATAGAATTAACTATGTGGAGATTAAGTCTAACGTTGTTTCAGATCATTACCCGGTTTTGATTAGCTTTTCAGAGTCTTTGCATGATAAGAAAGATAGAAGGTACAGGGTAAATAACTTTCTGTTAACAAAATCTCATATAGTGATGGCAATTAAGGGGCATATAGCTGAGTATCTTTCATTTAACAACCCACAAGATACGTCATGGGGTAATTTATGGGACTCACTGAAGTGCTGGTTGAGGTGCATTTTTATTGGCATTGGAGCTAACCATAAGAAAATACACACTAAGGCACAAACAGAATTATTAAAAAAATTAATGATATTGAACAAACACAGTATCTAACTTAGATGAAGGATGGAATACATGGTCTAAACTTAAAACTGAGTATAATGAAAACATTAGATCTGAGGCAGAATTTGCAGTGCAGAAAGCCAAACTTAATTATATTGAGTCTGGAGCAAGAGCTTCCAAAATGCTAGCAATGAAGCTAAAACAGAATTGCTCAGCATTTCTTCTTTAAATAAATAGGGACATAAGCAGGTTATCACGAATCAGAGATAAATGAATTAAGTTTTTTATGATTTCTACCAAAAAATATATATGCAGAAACTCAGAGTGTAAGTGACACATTGTCCAGCTTTTGTGGAAATTTGGAGATACCCACAGTGGCCTTGGGAGATAAACACACATTAGATTCCAAAATAACAGAAACAGAAGTTATCACAACCATTAACACTCTGAAAACAAACAAAGACCAGGTCCTGATGGATATTCCTCAATTTTTACAAAATTTTTGTAAAAAAGCTAGCACTAATCTTGATGGAAGTGTTTAATGTAGCTGAGGAAAAGGGCAGCCTATCCTGAGACCAAACTAGAGGGTTAATTACATTGCTTCCTAAACCAGGGAAGGATTTACAGGACTGCAATAGTTATGGTCCAATTTCTTACACAAATTCTGATGTCAAGATACCAGCAAAAATTATGTCGTACAGATTAGAACAGGGGTAAATTATATGATATCTACACAACAAACAGGCTTCAATGAAAGGTTGGCTCTCATCTGATAATACAAGGAAAATATTTCATAGTATTGAACATGCAAATAAATGTGACTTGCCCTGTGGCCTTTTATCATGCAGAAAAGGCATTTGATCGCATTCTATGGCCCCATATATTAAGTACATTAGAAATGTACCAATTCCCTAGTACATTCATCAGGTGGGTTAAGATCCTGTATATTAATCCAGCTTCAGCTGTGGTTGTGAATGGCATGATATTTCCTTACCTTTGGGTCATGATAGGTACAAGGCAGGGATACCCTTTATCACTTTTGTTGTTTAACTTAACGAGAGACCCTTTGGTAAGAAGACTTAATACTGACAACAGCATTAGTGGCTTGAACATCAGAAATCAGGAGCTGCACACAACTGTTTATGTGGATGACTTACTTGTAACAGTGATGGATCCAGAAGAATTCTGTTTCTCAGATTTTGGAAATACTATATAGATTTGGTGATATCGCTGGGTACAAATTAAACACTGGAAAAATGTATTTCTTACCACTGAATAGGTTCTGTGTTAAGGAAGACATTGTTAACATTGGTCTGGCATGGGCATCTGACCACACAGATTACTTGAGAATAAAGCTTTATAACACAGTAAAGAAGGCAGCAGCCAAGAATTTAGCATTGTTTAAGACATAGAGGATAATGGCTGGAGATCGGGTGATAACCACACTGTAATCACCTCAAGTGGTTGCTAGGGCAACATGGTAAACCTCGAGAGTGCAGCTCAAGAGGTTTACAGTAGCCCTAGCAACCACGAGAGGTGATTTCAGTGTAGTTGTCACCTGATCCCCAGACATCATCTTTTATAGTGTATGGTCAAAAAAACACTGTTTGCATTCTATATGTGAGCATTATGGAACTCTGGTGCATTCTTTTTTCTTATGCCACTGTTTGGAAGTTCCAAAATGTGGTTAACAACTTTTAAAATTCTAAACAGTGCATAACAAAGCTGTGTAACTGCTGATTATGGTGGTTAATAGGCACTTACCATACATTATTAATGTATTGGAATGTCTAGCCAAATGGAATAAATTACCCTTGGGGATGTGGGGCAGACTGGACTCTGTTAAAATGAATTTCCTGCCAAGAGTGTTATATGCCTTCTCTGTGCTACCTTGTCACACAACAAAACATTGGATTAAGGGACTCAACTCTAATTTGTCCAAGTTTATTTGGGGTTATAAAAAAGTCAGACTAGCTTATTATAAGCATGCCAGGAATAAGAGTGGGGGACGGTTGAAGTCTCCAGATCTATTTCTTTACTACCTAGTGGTTAGAATTTCACAAATTTCAAAATGGTTAACATGCATGAATGAAGATAAGTATACTCCAGAATGGGTATTAATTGAGAAAAAACATGCTGCATCACAAGGATTAGATATACAGGGCTTAATTTATGCCAAGAGACTCAAGTTGCAGAACTCCAAAGTTATGATGGACTAGGTTAGTATACTTAGGTATGTTAAATCATGTATCCTTTAGGACCTACTGTACCTAATTCTAAATTACAGCCTATCTGTAATAATACTAAGTTTTCCAAAGACAGTGCTCCACTACTGAAAAAAAAAACTGGCTCATAAAAGAAGTTAGTAAAGTTCAGGATATTATTAAATCAGATACATTCCTAACTTTTGAGGCCCTTGCAAGGACATTTGGAACAGCAGAAACTGATAGGGCATTTTATAGTGAAATAAAACAAATAGTAAGAACTTCTATACAAACCTATTATATCTCGGATGAAAACACCACAAGCTTTCTAGGTTGTTTGTATCTTTCTCCCTCAATCTCACATCTGTATAATCTTCTCCTAGACTGTACCAGAGGGCTAGTGCCTGAACCTAGGAGATGGTGGGCTCAAGAGCTAAGGGTAAGTACAGATGACTGGGACTGGGGAAACATGTGGTTCTTTTTGACTAGAGCATTTAAGGTAGTGAATCTGAAACTTTTACACTTTAAGATACTGTATAACTTGTTCTATACACCTTACCTCACAGATAAAATGGGTATTACGGCCACTCCTACCTGTGGTAAGTGCAACTCTAGGGTAGGTTCTCTAAGTCACAAGGTTGGGAATTGTTCACTAGTACAAGCCCTATGGACTCAGGTAAGGACTTTGTTCTGAGACATTGCTGTTATCTATGATAACATTAACATACAGACATGTATACTGGGGCATTTTAATGAAAACACCCATTGGTCACGTGAGCAAAAACACTCTTTGCTGATGATTGGTGTCTCAGTCAGGAATGTGTTCATAAAATACTGGTTAGAGGACAAGGTACCAGCTCTCAGAGCCATGACAGTTGGTCAACAAATTTGTTGTCGACTGACATTACAGCAACACCTTTATGTCAACCGCATTTGCAGTCGGCATAAAGCTGGTCACTTCAGACTGTGTTTTCTTTGGTGGGGCTTCACCCCTACACCCCTAGAACCCCCCATATGAGGGGCTCTGCCCCTGCACCCTCCATAACTAAAATAATGAACTCCAAGCTGGAGTTGATTCAGGCAGGGGGTGCAGGATCCTCAGAAAGCAATGCCGGGGTGCAACAGTGGCCTTTTGCTGTTGTTATTGTAGTGTTGGTCATGGTAAAATTGTCGCTGTACAGACAGCATACACCGGCTATTCAACAGTATAACGCACAACTAATTGAGAACCTTAGGTTGAAAAAGCTGGCTCTTTGCTTGAAAGATCTTAGTCATAAGTTTAAGAGTAGATGGGGCACAATCTATACACTTTTCTCTAAAGATGGAGGCATTAATCTACAGGAATGAGGTTCTGGCTTAACTTGGTATTGAGTCTTCTCTTTCAAATTACCTTGGTGAGGAGATAATAAGACTGCAGTCCTTGCAATGCTATGGCTCCTTTCCCAGATATATATGATTTTACAGGACTGGATGGGTGAATGAAACAACATCGCAATATGATGATATTTCAAACACCGCACTCAAAGCACAGCACTGTACTCTTTCTTAAAGGAGATAGGAAATGCTTTTTACATAGTTAATTGCCCTTCCATCTTCCTTTCCATGTCAGTTATGTATTCTGATATGCTTTGATGATTTTTTGATAAATAAGGGTGCCTTCAGATCTACATTGAGTATCACTGTTCTTGCCAACTACTGCTCTTGATTTTCATATTTCTAAGACAGTCTGTGACATATGAAACTCTAATTCCATGCTATTCATCTGAATGGCCTGGAATGGGTGTTTCTGATGTCATAGAATGTTCAGGTAGTATGAAAACAGAGAGCAGCAACTGCTGGGCACAGAGGGATTCAGAGTAGTTACAAAGGCAACAACATTAGATTATTAATTTAACAAAAAAGGTAAAAAGCACATCAAAATAGTGGGTAGTGAATAAAAGAACAAGGGTGGGGCATCTAGAGGTCTAAAAACTGTTTTCTATCACCTTTAACACTTTTCCCTTTTATGCTGCACACTTGTACTCTTATGAGTATCTTTCTCTTCTTTCTCTACCCTTTGGACCACCTGTCTTTCTCCTCTTCTTTTATGGATGAATTGAAACATGTAAGTGTCACAAACACACCCTGCAGGTCAGGCCCTTTGCTCCCACAGTGCCAAACCTTGAAGTGCAATATGTGAACAGGAGACAAACAGGGTAACCCTCCTGTCTGTTTTGGATCCGAATCACCTGTTAGCCTCAAGTCCTGGGGATCAAATGGGAACCTTTCTGTTAGCACACACAGTTAACAGGCTCAGATACAGTATGTACCCTCTTCGGGGGAGGCAGTACAATACTTCACCCAGTGGGTACCTAGCCAGGTTCACAAGTCTACCGTTATGACTCAGTTTGAGACCTAGGTATATTCTCAACTTAGCAAGATAAGTAACACTGTTTAAAGCCCTTAGCAGTTGTCAGAATTATTAACACTTTTCCAGCATTTACGTGCAACATAAACTGAGAAAGCACAGGCATAATTTCAAGGAAAATAGTGTTTATTAAAAACTGAAAATAGATAAAATACAAAACATAGAACATATAACATAAATACTTACAGTCAAAATAAAAGGGAATTTCAGAAACAAATACATCTGTAATTGAATTTCTGGTCTAGTTTTCTAGTTGGTATTACCTAATCGTAACAAAAGTGCCTTTTTTCTTTCAGAACGCAGTGTGTGTGTTCTTTTAGGAGTCCAGAGGTAAAGTCTGTCTCTCCCTTCAGATTACTTGGCAATATTCAAAGTCAGTGTTTCCACTGCCTAGTGATGTCACAGCACACATGAGGTCACGGTTAGCCCTGTGCTTAATCTGTAACCTGAACAGGAATATCCGAAAGGATGTTATTTTACTGCTGGCTGGAAATCAGCAGTTAGCAAATTTTAAAATGACAGCCTCTTTGATCAACGCAGTTAATTTGATTTTTCTCTACTAGCTTCCTGGCTTACAAAATTATTTTAGTTTTACAAGTTAGCAGGAATCTGTTAAAAGGTTCCGTTTTCCTCCAGGATAATAAAATACATGCCTTGTCCCCAGCAGTTCAAAGTAGGAATACTTTATGATGTGTTATCACCTGGCCTTTGGAAGGAAGCCCTATGTGTTACTACAGAGCAGGGAAAGAGCCATCTGCTATTTCAGTGCTGAGCTGAGGCCAATGATCAAGCCTTCTGACACTTGTTGGTTGCTATCCCCTAAGCAGACATTCACATCATATTTTTATAGCACAGATATTACACAACAATTATTAGAGGTTTTATCATGTTACAATAAGGACTTCTTATTAATGAAGTAAATTATTAATAACCAGGGGATAATTAATTAGCTTAATGACTGACTTAATGTTAATAACAGAAATGTTTGACAGTATTTAAATGTTAAGTATGTTTACTACCTTTTATTTATTATAGGATGTGTCTATGTGCAACCTTGTACAATGTTTCTGGAAGTTCAATATTGTAATGTAGCAGATGATATTGGTTATTGAAATGTTTGCTAGTTGTATTAGTTGCAAGTAAATTATGTTTTTTATTCAAAATAAAAACTTTATTGCTGAAAAGAACTAGGCATTGCAAAGTTTAAAGCACTTTAACCTGCTTTTGATTTTAAAATGGAGTTTTGGAGGTTTGGTATTAAAAGGGTGAATGCATTTTTAGATTAGTAGTAAAATAAATTTAACTGTCGGTACAGACCATAACTAGAAAATGAGGATGCTCCATGCAAGCTATCTTCGTTTGCTGCTGTCAGTAATTACAGCAATATGTCTGATTCAATTAATGATGAAAGAAGTCTATCATTGACCTACTGAGGGTCAGGCCATGCAGGGGGAAGCACTTATCAAAGACTAGGTGGTGGGGGAATAAAATGAAAAATAGAAATCAATTAAAAGGTATCAAATCATTTGCTTCTGGATCTGTTCGCAATAATTATATATGCAGTTACTACCCAAAGCATGATTATTAAACAAGCTGGGGTTGATGTTCAAAGCCGAGCCTCTGGGAAAAATTAGTACTGCCCCGGGGTGTTAAATTTGCCCAGGCCCAATAGCCCGCTATATTCAGGAGTAGCTCTGTGCAAATCCTGCTGAATATAGTGTGCTAATGAAGCCAGGCAAACTAAGCAGGAGGGGCAGTGCAAAATAGCCTGGGAAGCAAGACTGCACTGAATGTAAAAAATAAAACAGCACTGAAAATAGCAATCAGTCAGGCAGTGCATACACCCACTGAAACACAGTACAGAGAGGAATAAAATGTCCACAAGGGATGCACAAGCAGGGCTAGGGAGCTCAATATCTGAGCAAAACAGTGGAAAGAAAGGGAGAACACTGACAATGGCAACACAACCCCTCTAAGACACTGCCATGAAACTCCACATGCAATGAAACCCAAAGACCCAAAGAAGCAGCCCAAGAAACACACAATACACAGGAATTCAAAAATGTAAATGGTATATTGTAACAACAATGCCTAACAACCACAAAACACCAAGTAATGCAGAGGAAAAGGAATAACAACAATCAAAATGAAGAACAGGCAAACAAAACAGGGTTGCTGGAACAGGGGAATACAATAGCAGGAACAAAAGTAACCAGACAGTGGTGTTGAGGAGCAGGGAATACAATAACAAACCATAAATAAACTACAAGGGGGGGATGGAATGCAGTATGTAATACAAACTATGTACAATGGGTGTGTGGGTTGGGAACAAGGAACACAGTATCCAAATATTAACCAGGTTGCAAAGGTAGGGGGGTGAGGGAAGGCACTAAGTCCATAAAGGCACTAATGGTCCATAGACTGTGATGTGGCTGGGGGGTCTTCCAGATGAGCAGGGAGTTTTTCATCCAGAACACAGGCCACCCTGTGAGTCTCCAATATCAGGACCACCATCTGGTCCATTGCTGCCTCACCATCCAATGTAGCAGGTCATTCCAGCCCTCATCCTCCTCCTCTGGTCTGGTGGCCCACAGTGACCTCCACCATGGACCTATAGGTGGATATATGAGCACATAAGGATGCCAGAATGATAACGTGGAGCAAAAAAATTCCCAGGATGAACACCTGGGGGAGGACAGCATGCCCCAACCACCAACACCCTGTGAATAGCCATGCATTCAGGATGCATGGCAGAGAGCCCTGCCTGTGAGTAGCAGTGAAGAACACAATGCCAAACAGTCCAATACAAGGCAAAGAGAACACCCATCAGCCACCAGAAAACAGCACCAAGGATGTGGCAGCAGCAAAATCATTGCCAATCGACAGCCTGCCACAGTAAAGTAACACAGCCCCCCTCCTATGTGAACAACAAACCCAACGTGAGACCCAGCAGAACACCATGGTGCCAATAATGTTGAGACATGCTGCCCAATGTAACAGTGTGCATGGCCGATGGCCAGGCAAAATCTCAGTAGATCACACAAAACCAAAGCAGAGACCAATGCCCCAGTGGACCTCCATGTGCCATGCAGCACAAAACAGTGCTCCTCAACCATGACAGGGGTGCACCATGATCTGATGCACTCATGTAGTAGGCCATGAAACAGCAGCAGCATAGAACCACAGCAGACCCCCAACCCTACCCATGGTGTTAGACTGGCCACACACACCACACAGTACAGAAACAGCACTGCACCACAACAGGGCTGCATGTTGACCCAGGGATGGCAGGCATGTGCAGTGCAGGTCCCCACCCCAGTGTGAAACCAATGTCCACACTGACTGTGTCCAGGACATGTGCAGAGCATACACCCTCTGCAAGCTGTGAAGAGCCATGTATGCCCATGTGCCCGCTGCCGGCCAGGTACCAAACACAGTGCAGACATGCCCACACCATAGCGGTGCCACACTCAGGGCAATGGCACATAGGAACCCCAGTACAGGCATCATGCACATCAGTTAACACAACAATAATAGTATGCACTGCACACAAAGTGCCAAGGCATGTGCCAGAAAAGGCCGTCATGCATAGACTAACGAGTCATGAGACAAAT
The DNA here is from genome assembly GCA_016271365.2 of Neoceratodus forsteri. Lineage (NCBI taxonomy): Eukaryota > Metazoa > Chordata > Ceratodontiformes > Ceratodontidae > Neoceratodus > Neoceratodus forsteri. Next base: position 389,746,399 of record CM028132.1, on the reverse strand, counting down.
GGTGGACTGCTGCAACAAGCTGCACAGGTGGCCACCAGTGCCACATGGTGTCTCGAAACAGCACAGGAACATACAGCCACCCTAGGGAGGTACCGTACACACACATAGCCAGGACAGTCCTATGTGACCCAGAACCCCAATATGAATAAAGCATGTGGCAGGCAGGTGGGATCATCCTGGACAACCATGCAACTACAGTCACTGAAACATGCACAGTGCACTGGCCCACCAGTGAATGGACTAGCCAACAAGGTATGGACACAACATACATTACACAGCACAATGCAGATGGCCAAGAGCAGCACCATGTGGGCTGTACAGCATGTGCATGCTGCACTGTAGTGTGCTTGTTGGTGCACAGCAGCAGGACACACCACCACATGGCCTTGGCTGCACATGTGCAGCAACATGAGTGGACTGCCTCCAGTGTTGGGAGCACAGCCATCAGGCACACAAGGCACACTTGTAGGTCCAGACAGGTACAGGTGGCAGATGACAACAGCACCCAAACACACTAGTACACTGCAAGGGGCATATGCAGGTACAGCACCTGACAGTGTACAGCCTGTCCACCCCCACCAATAGTGGCAAGACACCTATGACCCCCCTGTTGCATGTACACCACATCAATGACAGAACTGCATACTCACATGCAACACACTGTTGTCTGTCACTGCCGACACCCTCTCACTCTCCCCCAATGTAGCTCCTGCCTCCACGGGCATGACTCCTCCTGCTGCTGTTGTGCCTGTCCCTGCTGTGCTGCGGGTTGTCTCTGGGGATAATGTGGAACAACACTGTCAGTCACACCATAGATAGCAGCATGCATGCACCCCACCCATGCCAAGAATGACCAGTTCAAGCAAATGTGATGCAAAGATGCACAATCCATGCTACTCAGTGTGCCACACACAACAATATAGGTAATTATTATAACAACATGCAACATTAACCAATGCAATGTAACTAAACAAGCCAGAAAACAGAAGCTACACAGATTAAACAATCAATGTGATGGATGCCTGGTAGAGGAGCACACCCAGAATCAGCTATCACCAGGTGATATGTACAGCAAATATGCCAGCAATGTCATCTAGCAAAGTAACCCCCACCGGATGACAGTCACATGGGAGAAGTCCTGCCTGTTGATAGAGTGTATGCATATGACACACATGCAATGCCACAGACAGCACAGTCCCACCTGAGGACAGCACAGCGCACATCATGCATGTGCCCAGACAGGGGTACAGTTCAGCAATGCACACACACCACCGCTGCCCCACACCCCTCATGTGCGCATGTGTGGCCTGGACAGCATCACACACAGCTGTCAGGTGTGCATTGCTGTGCACCCACACAGTGCAATGTGATAGTATGAGACTGATCCCTGGCAGACACTCACCTGGTGCAGGCACTGTACCAAGCCTCACCATCCACTGAAATGTCAGCAGGTGTGCCCCCTCCTTCTGCTGCAGGTCTAATACCTGTGCCTCCACTGCTCTCCGGTATGTGTAATTCCGGTCAGTCTGGTCACAAGGTGACCGATGGAGGCCCACACCTCCCTCCTAGGCCTGTCCCCCTCCCAGACCTCCTGAAAGAGCTGGCAGTCCCTCTCCATGACCAGCTCCACCATGTTGGTCAACTCTGCCTCAGTCCACCTGCGGTTCCTGTGTGCCACAGCTCTGACATGTCTTCCTGAAGGCATGTTGTACCCTGATTCCCTCCACAAACTAGGCCCACAAATTCTGTATAGTGGCACACAGATTGGCCCTTTACATAGCACAGGTGTTGTTAGCGCTGCACAGGTGGACTCCATGGTCACGCAAATGTAGTCAGTACTGTGCTACTAAAAGTCATGTTGTTGCGCATGCACGACCCTAGCATGACCCTGCCATAACCCCATTGAGCCACAGTGCTGCACTGCTCTCTGCCCTAAATCCCCTTGTACTGCACTATGCCATGCATCAAACACGTGCATGCATGACTTCACCATGACTACGTGCACCATGATTCCAATGCACATGTTTAGTGGGTGTGGTGCAATACATAACTTGCACAGCACTAGACATACATAGCGCTGCACTAGGGATTTGCCCGTTATTCACCGGTTTGCCCAGTACAAAATCTTGCAATATTCAAAGTGATTGCACATGCAAGAGGCTAACACCCTCATTTACATCTCATTACAGATTGCCCTGCATACATTAGCCTGTCGCTTCACTGTCCGGGCTATTTCAGGGCTGATAGTGCTCCACTTCTGCAGCAAAATGGTACTGCAGGAACATATGAAGGCTGTCACAGGTGTTGCAGGATGAACCAGGAGGGTGAAATTGCAAATGCAGGTGAGTAACAAACACACAGATTGTAACAGCAATGCTTAGCCACCAACTGTATGATGTACACAGAGACCTCAGTGGAATTGCTCTATGTGCATGATGCCCTTGTGTACACACTGCAATAGAAGCACACAGGCCAAAGGCCTGCAGTATGGCCAACACTGACACAGTGTAGATGTGTACACAGTCTGGGACTTATGTATGTGTCCCTGACATACAGTGGTGTGCGTGTCACGGGGCATGTGTATCTGGCAATGCAATGCTACTGCAACTCATGTGCACTGCACACACATGTACAATAACAACACAGGGCTGGGAAACAGGTTCTGGGGGGGTACAGCACATGACATACAGAGCCTGTACACCTACAACGTGTCTGGGGGGCTAGGCATGTGCTGACTTTGAGGGTACATGGCTGTATGCCACATGCAGTGCCACTCCTACCAGGATTTCCAAACATGGCCATGACAAAGCTATGGTGCTCACGTCACGTTGGATGATGTTTGTCAGGGAGTTACTATGGTGGTCATGTGATCCTACTTTCAATGTGTTACCTCCATATCGCCTGGGGTTCGCACAGTGATGTACACAATGTCTGGCTGCTGAACCCTATGTCACGGTAAGCCATTGCAGAATGGGGCTGTGGGTGGTAGCTATGTGACATCACAGCACGGACCTAGGCCACACACAGAGTGACACCCACATGTTCTGCATTACACACATTATGGTGAAAGTATGGACTGGAACACTCTGTATGTTATGCCATGCGCACTCGGGAGGGGGGGGGACTTGGTCCATGACATTGGTAGTATGGCCATGCACACATACATGAGGTCCTCCTGGACAATCTGCATCATCGGCCTCGCTGTACAGTATGTGGGATATCATTGTTCAGGCTAGACATGCAGGCCATGGATGGACTGGTGCAGCATACATCCCTGCAGTGGTGCATAGCACAACATGTGGATGTTAACAGTACCTGTCACTATGACGTTGTCCTGATGGCCACCACAACATCACATAGCAAGCACAGTGTGCATGTAAACAGTGATGGTGGGGGAGGGGGGCACAGGGATATGTGTGTCCAATGGTGCCACATGAACAGCACATACAGCATGCGAGACCTGGTTGTGGACAGTAGTGTACTACTAAATCCATCCCCATGTCCCCAGTGCTGTCTATGTCAGCAATGAGCAATGCATATGACACAAAGGGGTGCACTGATACCTGTTCATGCACTGTGGCACCGTGCTCTACTGCACAATCACAATGCAGTATTTGCACAGTGGATACAGAGATGCCAATGCACACACAATTACACAATTCATGTATTCCAATGATGCACACAGTCACCGCCACGGATGGGATGGAAACAGTGGTTGTGGCCATGTACAGAGCACATGTACCATTGTGTGTCACTACAGCTACTTGCCATGGGTCCACAGTTACTGGATTGGCATGTCCCGACAGCATAGTATAGTTGTACACATGTGCACATACACACCAACACACACATGTACACACGCACATTATTGTTGACAGTACTTCACAACAATCTAACCTTCTGTCCCATACAGGTGATGCAGATGCACAGGCACATCTACATGCCCATAAGTTCTCAGCAGATGAAAAGAGGGCCCTTTCAGAAGGTATTAAGAAGTGGGAATGTCAAAAGAGGCACTACCAAAACACAGATGCCACAGTGCGCCAGATGTGGCAGGACATCACAGCAGAGGTGAACGCTGTGGGCTGCTGTGGCCAGTTGGTGGAGTCTGTGAGGAAGCGCTGGCATGACATGCAGCACTGTGTCAAGGAGGATGAGGCACGGAGGCTTCGCAGGATTAGTGGAGAACCCATGCCAACTGACCTGCGGTTGACCGACCCACTCAAGGAACTTGTTGCATTGACCCGAAGGCCTGTGTCTGTGGTGGGTATTGAGGGCGGTGGTTGTGAGACCCCACTCAATCTCCACTGAGCATGTGGGTCCCTTTCAGAGCTGCCTCATATATGCATGTCACACAAAGGGGCTTGTGGGCACTCATCCACTGTGTTAGTTTCCATGTGGTCTGTCAGCTACACAGCTGGGGGCATGTGGTGTAACTCCATGTTGCATGGGTGGGTGTGTGTACAGCTGTACTGGGCAGACCTGTGTATGCCACATATGCCTGCTGTGCTGTGGCACTGGGTCACCTATGGGCATCCACCATGTGCATTTGCATGCACCCCGTGGAAAGCCACTGTGTTCGGCCATCTGCACAGGCGTAAGTTGTGAGGCAGTCACACACTGGTCTAACTCTTGGCTGTGCATTGCCAACACGGGTCTGATTGTGCATGCCACATTGGGGGGTGGCACAGGGTTTAGTTGTGCACACCTACACTGTGTGCTGCATGGCCTGGTTGTGGGAGTGACTCCACAATGGCCGTGGCGTGATGTGTGGATTTGGCACAGGGTTATTGCATATGGTATTGCATGAGCATCATGGTTGGTGTTTGAATGTTAGGGCCTTGGCTTGTGTGCCTTTTGTACTGTAAAGGTTACTCACACATCTCCTGTTTCCCCCACAGCTCAAGGTGAGAGTTGCGTGGCATTGGCACTAGAGATCCAAGTCAAAGAGGAAGAAGCAGAGCTATCCACCACAGGGTTGCATTGTGGGAGGGCACAGCCAGCCACCAACCACATGACCATGGCCATCGGACACCCTGAAGTCCTTGCAGTCAGGGAGGAGGAAGCTGATCATGATGACGATGACAGTGACATCACCTTTGTTCCCTCCCTGGAATATCTAGTGGCGCCTGACATGAGGCCGTTGTCACCGGTCCTCCATTTTGACACACCACTACCACTTGCAGCTGCCCAATTGATGCTGGGTCTCTGGCAGGTCACTCAGCATATGGACCTGTGCCAGTGCCACACACTGCTACCACACAGGTCACGGGTTCAGTGTCCACCACAGCTGGCCCAGCCATGTTTGGTATGGGTGGAGGTGTGCAGCAGCCTGTCCCAGCATGCCCAAGCCATGTGGCTCCATTGAGAATGCAGAGCCATCCTGATGGACAGGTTGTACCCCTAGTTTTGCACCAGAGGCAGGTAGGGGCCATGCCACAGCATGCAGTGGCCCAGTGTGCAGGCTGTAAGGCCACTGCTGGCCACATCCATCCACCATCACCAGCACCACCATGGGTTGCTGTTCAGGAAGGGATGCTACCACAGCAGCAGCAGGGGAACAGGGGCCACATCCCATCCTCTGTGCAGCCCTTGAATTCAATTCAATTCAATTCATGTTTATTTTTAAAGTGCCTTTCAAAATCAAGGCGCTGTACAAATTAAATAAAACAGGGAGATCCAACACTAAACAATCATAACTATAAAGAATAAGCCAAAGTAAAAAGATATGTTTTTAGAGCAATTTTAAAACTGTCAACGGTCGGGCATTCTCTTAACCAGTGAGGTAGAGAATTCCACAGGGTAGGAGCTGAAAAGGCAAAGGCACGAGATCCCGACAACTTCAAACGAACCCTGGGAATCTCTAGCAATCCCTCACTGGCTGAGCGGAGAGGGTGGAGGGGGCAATAGGGAACCAGAAGATCTTTCAGGTAACCGGGTCCCTGATCGTGTAGGGCTTTGAAGGTTAGTAAACCAACTTTAAAGGTGATCCACCACCGAACAGGCAGCCAGTGCAGTTCGCGAAGCACAGGCGTAATATGACTGGTTCTAAGAGTCCCAGTCAAAAGCCTGGCTGCAGCGTTCTGCACCAGCTGAAGGTGGCGGATATCATCCCCTGGTAGCCCTAGGTAGAGGGAATTACAGTAGTCCAGCCGAGTGGTAACAAAGGCGTGGACTGAATTCTAGACAGTTGCCTAACAGGACCTCCACATCTTCAGGCGTGAGGTCAGGCAGGAGCTGTCCCTCTTCAGGGAGGGAGTCAGTGCTAGTTTTTTGCGAGTTGAGTAGCGTGCAAAGGAACACCACACACGTGCCTTCAATACGGTACATGAATGCTTCAGCGACCTCACTGCAGCTATTAGGGAGCAGACAACTGCCATGAGGGCCACATCCCAGTCCAGACAGGGGCACACCAGTTTGGCATGGCACCAGCATGCCACCATTGTGCCACAGAGAGGCTCTATCACTCGCATTGGCAGGTCTGATTTCATCCTCCACTGGGGCATCCCACTCTTTGGCTGGATCGTCATGGTGCAGGGGTGGCCAGTTGACTGTGTCATCTGTAAGGCCATGCCATTGCCACATGCATGCCACAGCTGTCAGAACACCACAGTCCTCCTCAGTGGGCTCTCCACTACAGGAAACACCCCAATTACATGGATACCATGTGAGGTCCAGTAAGCCCCATGGCGGGAGGCATTGGTAATGCCTACTGACATGCTCACATACATGTGCACACACACACATTTGTTGCACACATGTACAGCCTGCAGTTACACATCACTCACACAGTCACACACTGCCTAATAGGCACTGTCCACTCACACACCCCTTACATCCACACAGTACACTATGCTCACATTCCCACAGCACATTTTCTCCTGTACACCTTGGCACTCCTCTATGTGTAGCACTATGTTTCTGTTGTATTAAATACACATTTGCTCAGATATATGTTGCCAGTGTTGTTTTCACTAACCTGCCCATACACACCAGTGTGTCAATGGTGTTGCGATGTTCGTGGGATCTCCGGGCCATTTGAGGGTCTCTCCTCTTAAGTTGCTCCACTGTCTCCTGGACCTCAGGCTCTGGTTCACTGTCAGAATGTTCCTCTCCTTCAAGTGCATGTGTACCATGGTTTAACACCATGTTGTGTAACATACAACATGTGAGGAATATACTGCATACCTTGTGAGGGGTATATTGTAGGGCACCACCAGAACAGTCCAGGCAGCAAAAACGCATCTTGAGCATGCCAAAGACCCTCTCTATGACATTGCTGGTGGCAGCATGTGCCTCATTTTGCATCTCCTCCACCATTGTTAGTGGCCGAAGGAGTGGTGTTAGAAGCCAGGGTCTCAGGGGATATGCTCTGTCCCCCTGTGGACACATGTACAACTGTTAGGTGTTGTTTACTGTCTCACTCACAATGCATTGTTTCCCTCACCCCAGTTATTATCTCCCTGCCTCCCTATCCACCCTTCACCAGCCCTACCTGCTGTTACGGGTCACTGTCCCACCATTGTTGTGGGTTGTGGTGTGCCTGGTGCACATATTCACTGACTAGCTGCCCACTGGGTATCCTGCCTTCCTTGAATACCTGGCACAGCCTGGACTGGTTCCAGATGAAGGCATTGAGGGCACTGCTGGGGTACTGTATTAGGACATTGGTGATGCACCCCACCACATCACACACCACCTGGCAGTTTATGGAATGATATCCCTTCCTGTTAATATACACATCCCCTCCCTCACCAGGTGGTGCACAGATGGTGATATGGGTGCAGTCAATGGCACTGAGTACAGCTGGTAGGTGTGCAACCCGACACAATTGCTGCATCATCTCCCTGCACTCTCGTGTCATGCTGGGGAATACTATGAACTCACCAGCATGTGGCAGGAAAGCATCGAGAAACTAGATCAGGAGGTGTGAGGTGGCCGACTGTGACACTCCAATGGTATCTCCCATTGGTCTCTGGAATATACCGGTGGCTGGAAAACTCATCACAGCCATCAACTTTTCCTCAACTGACATGGTATGGCTGCATCTGGTGTTTGGCTGCAGCTGCTCATGCAGGAGTTCACACAACTGCCTCAATACAACCCTGTTCATCCTGTACTGGCAGACAAGGTATTCATCTGTAAGGGCCTCGAAGGAGAGCCTTTGCCGGTACATCCTGTGTGCAGCCTATCTCCTCCTTGACCTGCGATGTGGGCCATGGTAGGCTTGTTCCCTGTCCTCCTCATTCAGGACTGCCTCCATCAGGTATAGCATCACTGTGTTATTGCAGACTGCCATCTTGTCTCCTGCAGTGTCCACACCCCCTCTCAGTACTTTGCCCTGGATTAAGAAATTTTTTTTATAGGCGGTAATTTTCGCCACTCCATGGGTTGTGCAAGGGAGCCTTACACAACGCTACCATTTAAAATATCACAGTATGCCAGTATGCATGTCTCCACCCCTCAGTTTGCCCTTTGCATACAATTATGTTTTGTGCTGGTGCTAATGCTTTGTGCCAGCACTATTTCACCCTTTGAATATGGGGTCCAGCGCTATTCCAGCACAATCCCTGTAAAAATGGATTGCGCACTGTACAAACTTTTCAATATAGGGCCATTGATCTTGTAAATACCCACAGGTGTCTCTTTACATGGTACTGATCCTCAGTAGAGACAGTGGATTAAACCCAGGTTCTATTGAACAATATGGTCAAATAAAAATAATACATGACAATGTAAGAGATTTAAAAAACAAAATTAACCTTTTCGGATCATGAGTAGACACTGAACTACCACAGATTATAGCACTTACAGAGACTTAGTTAACTAAAATATCTGATAATGAAATTGATTTGGAGAACTATTGTATCCATAGATTAGACAGGGACAAAAGAGTGGGGAAGTCCTGCTATTTACTAAACTGAATCTTGGACCTACAAAAATAATGTTCATCGGAGAAAACTGGCAATTTTGAATGCTTATTGATAAAGCTACACATTTATAATTTATTTATTTGTGTGATCTACTCTGAACCCAGAGGAAATTTAAAGGAGTTTGATAATTTGGCTCAAATTGTCTCAAATCATGTGGAAGAGAGTGAATTAGTGTTGACTGCTGACTTCAGTGCTGTATGGTGGTGCCCAGTAGGCAACAGTCTTGAAAATAGTTTGAAAATCTCAGATTTAAGGCAGGTTATAAATCATTCCAACTTGGAAAGGAAGAATAAACAGCCCAGGAAACATACTTGACCGAATATTTCTTTATTCAAAAATAGATGTACATGTAATAAAAATAGATGCTCTAACTCTAGGGGATCATAATACAATTATTTGTGACCTAAAAATATTAAAGGAGCTGAGCCAAAGGAAATTTATAGGAGAAACTTTAAAAGGTACACCAAAGAGTTGTTTATAAATAGCATAGCCAAGGTAAATGTGTCACATCTGTTTCTTATTCCTTCATGGTATGTTGTTGTGACTGAATTTATTAAATCATGTATTAAAGTCTGCAACAAAGTGGCACCAGTCAAGAAAATTAAGTAAAAAATCTCATGTTCCATGGATAACAGAGGAAATTAAAAAGTATATAAAAGTCAAAAATAGACAGTGGAAAAAAGCAAATAAAACATTAAATACTCAGGATTGGGAACATTTTAAAATTTCCTGGAACAATCTAAATAAAAGGATTAAGACAGGAAAAAAGAAACTACTACAATACAAAGGTCATAGAACTTACAGAACCAAAACAATATTGGGACCTTATAACATCTTTTCAAAAAACCAGTATGAAATTCTCCCTCCATTCAAATGGAGCAAAATGGAGTCCTCCAAAATCCTTATTTCTCTGCAAAGATATTAAATGACTATTTTACATACTTGGCAGATGTTATACAGTAGTTCCAGATAAAGTACAGAAGGAACATAACAAAAATTAAAAAAATGGAACTATAGTTAGAAATATGAAGCCATAATTCTGATACTAAAATTGAGGTTTAAAATGATATATTTCAAAGATGTAATAAAGAGGCTTCATGTCATTTCAGTGAGGCAATTTTAGCGCATGCCAATTTCAGTAACTACATTATAGTGAAGCAAATTTCAGCAACCACATTTTGTAGTGACTGCCAATTTCAGCGATATATAGTGATTTCAGTGAACATCATAATATACCCTCTTGCTCTGTTGGATCCTCTGCACAGTGCGACGCACCAAATGCACATCATGTAAGGATCCCGCTACTGCATCAGTTGCAGCAGCTGCACTTTTGCAGCACAACCTGGGCAGTGCTTTCATTGCTGCTTCTGGCCCTCTCCCTCATATCTGCAAGCACGCAGTGAGCACCAATGGCAGCAGCATCAACCACGTGATTGTGACCATGGGGGATGTCAACAACATGGTCAACCACAGTATGCACCCTGGCAGGGCAGCAGTACTTGTGCCCATCCACACACGCCAATAAACCTTGTCGGCCATCTCTTTATCTCTCCTATAAATGAAGCCACCATAGACAAGCATCAGCATGCCCCTTTGGCTTCTGAGGAAATCCACAGCCATCTTTCATGATGTGGCTGCCATGCATTCGCCTCCTATTTATAGCATCATTACCAGCAGCTGCCACCACTTAACCCGAGGATCGCTACTAATTGTTGTTATGTAGGGGGGGGCTGCCCTCCCCACACACCACCTATATTTAAGATACCAACTCTGGGCCACAATTGGTCACAGGGGCTATTTTGCAAGGTTGTGCTTGCTAAATACTACTATTGCTTAACTTTCTAAGTGCTGAAATTACTCATTCGCTGTAATGTGGCACTCACCATAATTGTATGTACTAAACTGCATTCATTAAAATTGCCTCGCTGAAATGATGTGCTACCAATAAGACTCCAGAGGAAATTGAACCCCAAACATCTAGTGGCACTGATGGCGTGGAGATACGGTTTTTAAAATATGCCACAGATGTTATTGTGCCCATTCTAACCAAGTTATTTAACTCGAGCTTAATTGAGAGTGTCTAGCCAGAAACATGGAAGATTGCAAAAATTTTGCCTCTTTAAAAATGGTGAACAAACAGCCGCATCAAATTATCATCCGATTATCCTCCTGTCAGTGGTGTCAAGGGTCTTTGAGAGACTGACTCATGTACAAATGTATGACTATTTGGAAAAATGTAATCTCATTCCCAAATACCAATCAACCTTTAGGAAAGGGCCTTCCACAGGCACTGCGCTCACCGACTTCTTGGACCTCATTTCTTATCCTTTGAGTGAGGACGGTGCAGTGGGCATGGTGTTTGTGGATTTGTCCAAAGCCTTTGATCTGGTAAATCACCAAGGGGGGTACATATTCAGAGCTAGCCGGATGCATGCGCATAACAGTGCGCTGCGTAAAACAGATGCACCGGCTGGCTCTGTTGCCATATACAAACAGAATGTGTGATTGGCACAGATTGTGCAGTCTGTGTGAATATGGGACCCTGGATGAGTGGTACAAAGCTGTCTGCCACCATGGTCGGGGAGCGCATCCAGAGTTCAGGGCTGAAAACTGCCAAATGGAGGTATGCATGGTGCATATCTGGATGTGCCGTATCCCCCATGGGTGATATTCGGCCAACAAATGATAATGAGCTCATTGGGTATGCATGGTGCAACAGGGGCCCATGCATGCTCATTATGAACTAATTAGCATGGCTGTGCCTGATGGAGTGCACCGTGCCAGCCACCTCCAAGCCCAGAATGTAATAAAAAATAGAAAGGAGCCCTGCAAGCCTGTGGTACCCCACCCCAGCCGTGATCATATTACAAACACATTGGAGCCCTGCCAGCCCTGGTAGTCTAGTGGTACCCCTCCTCCCAACCCCAATCCTTGATATATGAAATGATAACTAACCCCCGTCCCCAGCATTTCCATTGTGTAGGTTCTCCCATCCCAGCCCCAATCCACAACATGAGAAATAATAAATAACTCCATTCACTGGCCTTTCCATGCTGTAGTGGCCCCCCAACCCTGTCCTGCTCAACATGAAAGTAGACCCATCCCTCATAATCCCTGGTACATAGTGCCCCCCTCCCTAGCCCCAATTGTACTCATGCCATAAATCAGAAGGACCCCCATATCCCTGGTGGTCTAGTGACCCCCCCACCCCATCAGGATGAGACCCCCACCCGCTCTCCCAACCCAGCAGAGCCAGCAACTGGCTCAGCCCTCTCACGCCACCACCAGCCAGCCACCGACTGAACTATCAATGAACATGTACAGTGCACAGTACATGCCCATTGATTCAACTAATGAGCATGTACTATGTACTGTACACAGTCATTGACAGTTCATTTGGCAGCTGGCCATGGTGGTGTGAGAAGGGCTGAGCCATTCGCTGGCTCTGGTTGAGTTGGGGGGGAGTGTGCGGGGTCCCATCCTGATGGGGTGAGGGGCCACTAGACTACTGAGGATATGGGGATGCTTCTGATTTATAGCATGTATATGATCAGGACTTCAGGAGGGGGATGCTAGACTACTAGGGATTGTGGGGGATGGGTCTACTTTCATGTTGAATGGGACAGGGGTTGGGGCCACTACAGCATGGAAAGGCCGGGCAATGGGGTTATTTATTATTTGTCATTTTGTAGATTAGAGCTGGGAGGGCAGATCCTACATATGGGAATACCAGAGAATGGGGTTAGTTATCATTTCATATATCAGGGATCAGGGCTGGGAAGGGGGTACCACTAGACTACCAGGGCTGGCAGTGCTCCTATATGTTTTTGATATGATTGGGGCTAGGGAGGGGTCTCTCCCTCTCTCTACCCGACACACTGTCTCTCCCTCTCCCAGTGCAGTTCATGCACCTGATACTTGGTGGCTTGCCAATTTAGGGATGCCTTTTGTGTACCTAACTGTGCGTGATTGCACACATGTGTTGTGTGATGCACCGTCGGCACAGTCTGGCTCAATATGCAGTTGCGTGGCATATTCATGGACATGCCTCCAGTACCTGCATGGTTTCTCATCTTGGTGCACTACGGTGCATGACAATCACCTAAAATATGGGTAACTCATATCCCTGGCCATCCAGTGGTATCCCCCACCCCTCCCGATGCTGCTCTCCCTGTACATGTACAACCCTGTACATTTCTGGTAGTCTAGTGGTCCCCCCAACCCTCCCATTACCCTAATTGCCAATCATATGGCATGTTCCCCACCCTGGTGGTTCAGTGGCACCCCTCACCCAATTGCACACAGCATAACTCTGTTGCGCTGGCACAGGTCCCATTCCTGATATTCAGCCTTGTCTGGGTTGAATGCACCAGCGCATGATATTTGTGCAGTATGCATTACCTGATATATTTAGAGGAGATGTGTCATTGCTCATCTCCTTTGAATATATCCCTGGGTCTCACCAGTGCAACAGAGTTACGCTGTGCACCCACTTGTGCCATTGCCAGGCACATGTTTGAATATCGGGCCCCCAAAGTATATTGCATTGTATTTGTATGCAGTAAGGTTTATATTGCATGTCATGTTATATTGTTTTTGTACATATATGAAACTTCATGTACTACTGTAAACTGGACTACTTTGTAAACAGGGCTTGTTTGGCCTAATGGTGTTTTTGTACCAACATGTTTTACTAACTGTATAAAAATAAAATTTCTACTACTGTATGTTAAATTCTGTCAAGATTGCTTCTCTGCCTGACCACATAAGCAGTGTGTCATCAATGAAGCAAATCTGTAACCACATGCTGAAAATTAGTTTTACAGAGAATGCAGTATGAAGATTTCTCCCAGAATGTTGGAAATAAATACTGTATTGCTTTTTACCCATCCATCTAAGGGATATTTGTCTACAAACTATTGGGACACAATATTCAAATGTTAGCACTAGTATTGACATGGTTTGCCCTGGTGCTATCCAGGTTTATGGCTTGCATTCAGTGGGGGACTATACTTAGAAGCCCAGTTAGTGTGCCCTAAACCCACCTGCACTCAGGCACTAAAATAACATTGTACCCATGCAAATGACGGGGGCCCTTCCTGCATACAGGTGCAGCAGCATGTTCAGAGTTTTGCAATGATGATAAACAGCTCCCAAAGTGGAGTTATTTACCGCCACCAAAAACCACAACTAACTGGATGATAAGCCCGCATCCTCACCCCACTGATGGCAGGGTGACTGTACTGCAACTACCCACCCCCGATCACACATCACACTTATGAACATGTAGTCCTTGGTAGCTGCTTGCACCCCCCACTCCCAGATCACTCATACCATACCATACCATACCATATACACATTCCATGGTGTCTAGTGGCATCCACCCATGCACCCCTACCATGTACATATCCGTGGTGTCTAGGAGAACACCCCACCCCCTGAGCACCCATACCATTTATATATCGCTATTGTCTAGTGACACCTCCCCTTGGCACCCATTCCAAGTACATATCCCTGATGCCTAGTGACAATTCCACCACCCATGCACCTGTACTGTGTACAGATGTGACAGCCAGAATGTAATGCAGAAATTCTGCAGAATATCACAGAATGCTGCAGTTTACTGCAGGGGCTATTATAAGTCAATGGCAATTAAGCCCTTTTGCCATGCAGGATTTTGTGACATGTCATTATTGCAAGTTACTGTGCTTCATCGTGGCTGACTCCACTGTACATATCCCTGGTGTCTAGTGGCACACCCGCCCCTGTGCACCCGTACCATGTACATATCCCAGGTGTCTAGTAACAACCCCCTGGAAACCTGAAGAATGTACATATCCTTGGTGTCTGGTGGCACACCCCACCCTGGAGCACCTGTACCATATGCCTACCCCTGGTGTATAGTGGCACCCTCACCCCTCAGTGACTTGTGTACAACAATACAGAATGCTCTGGTGTCCAGTGGTTCCCCTCACCCCCCCGGATTCCCATTGACATAAGTATAGGCAAGTATTGTTCGTCCAGTGTTCCCCCACCTACCCCACCGGCTCAGAGAACACAACCCATCACAACCCCTCCTACTAGGGTGTTCAAGGATGTCAAGGGAATCCCAATATGGCAACTGGCACATCTCTCCTCTCACCTCCTCGGCAGGCCACCCAATGGTGTGTGTACAGTATAAATACTATAGTCACACCACTGACAGTTCATACAGCATCCAGCTGAGCAAGCGATATTATCTTGCTCTAGTACCCCTCCCCCCTCCCATTTGCTCATTGCGGTCTGTAACTTGGAAGAAAAATATAATCAGATAAATTTATAGATAAACCCTTTTATATAATACAAAGCCTGTAAATAGGCTCTTTATTATCCCTGAAAACAATCTGGCAACCTTATCTGTAAATCTTTTTCCGTCTTTTGTGCTGATTCATAGGTAAACCGCAAACCATTGATAATAACTCTAAGCTTGACAGGATAGATAGACGTGGCTTTAATATTATTGTCCCCTAACCATTTTCTTATAGGAACAATTTTTTTTCTTTCTGCAATGAGATCTGGTGGCAAATCATTGAAGACTGAAACAGAGGCCCCCATCAATTTTATTTTTTTATTTTTGTAAATTTCTGCCATTAACTTTTCCTTGTCCTCTGATTTAAAAGAATTTGCGATAATTGCTGAGGTGGTCCTTGTGAATCCTGATTTGCACTATAAGTTCTATGGATTCTATCAGTCTCAAAATTAACATTCATGGCATCTGTATCCAAATAAACTGCCATTTTTTTTCAGGGTTTCTCTCAGAGAACTGCCAACATCCCATGACTCGGGTATACCAGGAATCTGTATGTTTTTCCTCCTGGGCCTTGCATCAAAATCCAGTACTTTATCTTTAAAATATTTGTTAATTAGTTTCAATGGCTTCAGTTGCCTTTTTAGTGGGATGCTTTCCTCCTCCAAGGTGGAAATTCTTTGCTGCGCCACTGTAAGCTCCTGTTTCAGATCCTTATTTTCTGCAATTAATTAATCTAAGTTTGGCATTTATTTAACTTTATTTCCAAAACTTCCATTTTGTCCAGCTTGCTAATTAATTTGCTGAATCTGATTTAATATAAGCTTGGCCCATAAGGGGTCTTATAGCCACTTTCACTATCCTTCTGTTCTGAAATATTATTAGAACTGTCTGAGAGTGAATGAGTTTCTGCAGGAGTAATTTTACTTTTAATTGCAGGTCCATGGCCCTCAGAACACTCCAGCCTCTGGAATGCATCATTCAAATTGCAGTCCTGACTCTTCCTTCTTTGGAAGCTTTTATGTTCTCCCTCCCCAGTATTCATCTCTCCTGTCTCCTCTCTTGGTTGTTCCACTTGTTGATCATTCAATTTAATGGACAGAAGCAAGTTTTGTGAAATCAGGACTTTTTTGGTTTTACTTTCCATCTCCCAATGTGAAGACATTGGTTGAGACTGTATTATTGGCTCCAATTTGGATTGTTTGCATCTTGGTGCTCCCCCATCTTGACTAACGTCACTTTGAAATTCTTGAATAATACCCCTTTACATAGTAAACAAGGTTGCTTATGGCTCAGAAATAGGAATTATCAGAATGCTGAAAATGCTGAATGCCCAGTTTAAAGAGCCATCTGTAGCTCACGAATTTAAAGAGACTTTCTCCCAAGTAAGCACCCGATATTCTGTATTGGACTCAGCACCAATTTTGCTTGTATTCACCCTTATCTCTGCAGACTTCCCCCTTTAGTCCCAGCAATGTCACATACCTGCATCTGGACAGGGGCGTTACTGACTCCATTTTCAACACAGTCCATTGTGTGTTCCAGCTTCTGAGTCAATCCATTTCAAGTAGCCAGTAACATTTCTGTTAATTTCGTTTGTTCTCTTTGTTTAGTATTGGATGCAATTTCAGAGTCATTTAAAGGAGAAAGCTCCAGTCCTGGTTCCTGTTTTTCAAGATTCAGGGATTCTGAAGAGGACCGAGGGTATACACCTTCCCTGATCCTGCTCGGATTATTGCTGTTCCTGAAGTAGACAGCTCCATTACCATCTCATTTTTCTGCATTTCCAAAGGAAAATCTTTTACAGGAGCTTGGCTTGCTCATCCTCAGATGAAGCATTGAGTTCATAAGGCTGCACAGATGAGTCAGCCTGATAAGCTGCACGCAATTTAATAGCCTTTGTTCCATCTACCAGAGTGTCCCAATCAACTGAACTGTGCAACCCTGCAGACATTTTGCTTTAGAAAAGGACTCCCTGCATAAATTACCTTCCAAACAACATGATAGAGTGTCAAAAGTAGTGTCCTACACTGAAGCCTCATTACTATGCTGCCTGTACTTGTATGGGATCTGGAGAGCACTATTTTTCCTCTGGCTTGAGAAGTTAATTTCCCTTCCTACAAAGCATCAAAGGAGGCAGGACTTTGTCTAGGGGCATGACCAGGACACCTGGATGAACAGGTTTGGGGGAAGAGGGCAAGTAGGTGCCACCCACTGGGGCAGCCAGGTGTTCCCATGGGGACGGAACTTGCAGCCAAGGATAAGGAGGAGATACCTCCTCATTTCTCCCTTTACTAGGTTGCAAAAATAAACTCAGAGAGAACATCAAGGGTTTTGTCAAAGAAGGAGAAAGTAGACCTTGTGAATCCTGGAACATTCTGGTAACTGTTGATTTCAATGCTCTGACATTTATAAAAATAAATGAATATGGTCTGCATTCAAATTGCAGTATATTTTGTGATACACTTTACTCCCTCCAGTGACACTGCAACATTTCAAACTGCAACACTGGGGCTCGTAACATGGCATTATTGCCTGGAGGTTATAATAAAGAGCTGTGAATGAACTTTGTACATCCAGCAGAGTTTCACTCCAGCAACCTTTACTTGCATACTGTGTGACTCTGCCTTTGCCCTACTTCAGTTTCCCTGATAAAAGATTTTTTAAATAAACACTGTTTTTGCTTTCAAACTTCAGCTGGAATAACAGCATGAAGGAGCCTTCATGTACTCCACCTGCCTGCAACATATCCAGATATAAAAATAAGTCTGGTGTTCACTGTAACCAGTTTAATGTTCCCTTTTCAAAAACACTGTACAAAATAATCACCCTACTTTGTCGTTTATACATTTCTGTATTATATGAACTTCTTATCCTAAAATAGTGTCTTTTCAATACAGCTTGTTTCACTCTTTTTAGTGCTCTCCAAGTTAAAGACCCATTGCAGTTAAATGCAGGCATGGAAAACAAAAATCACAGGCCACCTTACAAGGCTAACTCAACTAAGGGTCCTTTTTTTAATTTATACTCTGAGCTGCAACATCTCATTTACACTGAAGTCATGCAGCTGGGAGGTTTGAAGCATGGGGAGGTTGAGGTACCTGCTCAGGGTCACAGTGTGAGCAAGTGGCTGTTATGGAATTTAAACCTGGGTCTCCCGGTCCTCAGGACTGTGCTGTTCCCAGTTTGCCATACTGCCTCCCTCTATTTCCAATTCCTAAGCTCCTTTTTCTTTTGCTAAATTTAATTACTCTGAAGAACTCAACTGAACTGCAGCATCTCATTTTCAGTGACGTCATGCAGCTGAGAAGTTTTAAGCACTAGGAGGTCAATTTACTTGCTTAGGGTCACAGTCTGAGCAAGTGGCTGTTTTGGAATTTGAAACTGGCTCTCCCGGTCCTCAAGACTGTTGCTCCCATTTTGCCATAATGCCTCTCCCTAGTTTCAGTTCTGCAGGCCCTCTGCTTTCAGTGTCAATGGCAGATGCTCTTAGCTGTCTCAGTGAAGCCAGCTCAGTTACGGGTATTTGTTTTAAATTGATATTGTAAACTATGGGCAGTATTTAATTTTTTTAATGTTACTTTTATAATGGACTACAAGAATTAAATGTTTTGTAACTATAATTTGTGTTCATTTTACCATCTGCCAACTCATGGAATCTACCCCCAATTTCATAACAGATATAAATGCATTTTAAATTAACGTCTTGTGTGAGTGATGAAGATGACGGTTACTTGTTGCTACATGAAGTAATACCCACTTTTGCACACTCTAGACAGCTTGTGTTACCAACCATATGATCTGAAAATATAGCTATACAGATATGGATGGAATTGGTATTGCACACTTGGCAAATGTTAGTGTGCTCGATACTGAAATGCAGTGTCCTGAATAAAAAAATAATAAATACAAAAATAAGTAAGTAAGTTATTAAATAAACAAAACTTACATTGTTTACATTCAAAGTGTTTGTAAAATGAAATGGGCAGACTGAGTGGGCAAAGCGATCCTTAGCTGCCATCAAAGTCTATGTTTCTATGTTTCTACAGTATGTTTCTGTATTAGACATTGAATTTCATTTCCCTCCATGTATTTCTCGTAACTAAAGTGTACATTGTAAAATTAACTCCTTTAAATTCCCATTTCCTAATATTTCCTTCCATTCATCTACCACAGGTTACATTTCTATTCATGGATTTGTACTCACATTGCGTCTATGCATGCTACTCTTTCTCTTTCTCTTTTATTGCATTTCACTTCTGATTTGCTTTTCTCTAATTTTTTCTTATTCTTTAAGACTGCAGTAAAATACCATTAAATACTGTTTACACAGGACTCCTAATGTTCATCAAATCTCGATCTGGATTTTACATTACAATGTTCATTTTATTCATGAGAAATACCAGGAGAAAAAAAAACTAAATTTATGTCTAATACAGAAAAGAGAAAGCACATCTTTTGAAGGTACATGTTTGAATCAATTTTATTTTCAGTTTCAGTATAACATTTTAATTGGAGCACAGAATTTTAATGGGAAAATAGTAATGATAGTTTTAGAATGTGAAATGTGTTGTGGGGGGGGGGGGAATGGAAGCAGGGAGCGAGAGAGAGAGAGACCATGAATAAGATCACATGAAGGAACTCCACTAATGATCACATTTCAAATATTCTTCATTCACTTCTCACTCCAAATGGGCAACTGTTTGGTGGCAGCACCACTTTCTCAGGCTCCAGTGATGATTCAGTAACATGATGTTTTAAATGAACAGGTGACCTCCAAACATTTAGGAAGTCAAAGAAATCCACTAAAGGATGGTTTGATTTTTGATGTTGTTCTGAAGTGGCACACCAAGAAATAAAAACATAAAACATGTATAAATACACACTGTACAGGAGCTGAGTTTATATTACTTGTTCTACTCATGATGATGCACACAGACATGCAAAGGGCAGCACTGAATGGGTATATGGCATGCCCTATGATGAGAATCAGGTGCTTTGACAAAACTGGTACAGCTTTAAAATGTTGTTAGAGCATGTAAATCTTTTCGGTGTTCAAGTTCAAGTTTATTGCAGGAATAACTCCATTCAGCAAGCTCATTCACAAGGAGGTCCTGGGACAAATATCGGGAACATACACAAAGTATCAAGATAGTGAACATACATTCATGATACAAAGTAATAATAATGGATACAAATGTGCAAAAATGTGCAAGAAGAGTACATATACAAAGTAGCAAGATAGAGTACATACTTACATGATACAAAGTAATAACGATAATAATGGTGTATGCCTTTCTTTCTTAGGCAAAAAAGGAGAGAGTATTCAAACAGCTCACAAGCTTACAGTGGGTCTGCCAAGTGAGTATCAGACCAGGACAAACACCTCTCAGGTCACCCAAAGACAATTGCAGTCCCCTAATACAATAGTATGCCTTCTCACTAATAATATTGTATTGGGGACTGCAATTGTCTTGGGGTGAGCAGAGAGGTGATTGTCCTGGTGTGATACACGCTTGGCAGACCCGCTGGAAGCATGTGAGCTGTTTGAAAGCTGTCTCCTTTTGTACCATATAAAGAAATGCCTACACTACAGAGATTTATATGCTCTAACAACATTTTAAAGCTGTGTGATGTTATCTTACAATTGTGATTTCAAACTGCCAGTAAAAACAGACTATTATTTTTAACCTGTCTGATAAAAAAGCTCCTTCTGGTTTATGGATGTTATCAATCAACTATAACTAGTAACATTTAGATACTACAATGACATAAATAGATGCCATGATTTCTAACTGCAGTATGTAAGACAAACAAATAAACTTGTCAGTCTAATTTAACAAAAATGAAAAAAAAAAAATTAAAGAATCCATTAATGGTAAAGCCAGTGACTTTGTACTAATACCCCCCCTCCCCCCAAAAAAAATTTGGCCAAGCAGAAATAATCACAAACACATTGACACCATGGCTTATTATGGTGTGTGCAGGCTGAACAAGTATAGGGTGCTACAGACATGTAGTTGTTACCGAACACTACCTATGATTTAACAACCCAGGAATTCAAGACATTGAGTATATAGCCTGCTCACTGGCCACCAAAAGAGCTCCTGGGGACACCTCTGCAACTCACAACCAGCATAATTTACATCAGTCTGTTGTGAGAAAGATTCTACCTTTTTTCCTTTTACAAATAAAATTACTTTTTTTCCTTTTATAAATTAAATTACCACATGGAGAGCCCCTCCATCCCCTTAAGGTTCCACTGGAACCAAGTTTCAGTCTTCTTCTCCTCCCAGCATTTTTTTTTGTGTGTATTTTTTAAAATAGCCTGCACTCTGGGCCAGCAAAAGAATACAGAGCACATCTTGTTGCTGTGGACAGCTCTTCATCTCCTGACAGTATCATTTGCATCACTCCACTTGGAAGAAAGATGCCCATTTTTTTAAATCAGTAAATCAAATATATCATCTGGTGAACCACTCCACCCTCCCAGGTCCCACAGGAACTGAGCGTCTCGCTTCATCTTCCAACAGGCTGCAATATAATGTATCTCACTGGTCGAATGTCTGATCTGTGTGCTTTTTCTTTTTTTTTTAACAGCCTACTCTCTAGCCAGCAAAGGAGCACACCTTGCCCCTGGGGACACCTAGCATATCCCAAAACACTGACTGTCATCATTTACATCAGTCCGGTCAGAAGAAAGGTGCTACTTCTTTTTGCCATTAAATAAAAAAAAGAGGAAAGGCCTAATATATTGAAACAGATTTAATAAAAATGATTCTGCACTTACTTTGAGACACATTTTTCAGCTCTCTGGTTTATAATTAAGAATGGCACTCTGCTTGGGGGAGGGTGCTCTATGGAGCAAGGTGGCAACATGTATGTTTCAGTGCTAAACTATAACACAATTGCTTTCATTGTTTTTCTTGCACTATAACTGTTTTAAGGGGTTCAAATGCATGCTTAAACCCACAGACAACTTCTGACAGAAAAACAGTGCAGCTTGAAAAGTTTTTCACCCCAAATAAGCAAACATGATTGTAACTCTAGGAGCACTTGCCTATCCAAAGACCGTCAGGTCTATGACTTCTCCATTTGACTGTCTGCCTGTCTGTCTATCTATCTATCCATATGTCTATCTATGTAATTATTTATCTTTCTATCAATTGCATCTATCATTATTTTTACCTATTTGTAAAACAAACCTGCATATCACATTTATTTATTTATTTATTTATTTATTTAGTGGGTGGATACACTGATCCCAGGGACCATTTTCAGGCATGAACCAGGCCAAATCAGATGGCACATCCGTGACCAAACACAGTTACAATACAATCATAGTGGAGAAGGAGAAACATCAAGTATACAATATAGTAAGAGCAATGCAGTGGAAATATGGTGTGCATACACTAATCAAAGGTTCCCTGGACTTAGGTCGCATGATGATGATGCCGGCATCCGGCCATAAGTACTTATATATGTTACCGAACCAGTCATGTGCTCTAGGTGAGGTATGTCACCATTTGGTATTGCATTTACATACTGACATTGCTAACAAAGTTTCTCTGAGGTTCTGTTTGAAAGTGTGTGGTAAGACCGGTGCTTGCAGTTCACTGGGAAGGGAATTCCAATGCTTGGGTGCTGTGTATGAGAAAGCTCTCCTTCCTAGCTCCGTGAAGTGCCTGGGGCAGTCCAGCAGCCTGCTGGTGGAGGACCTCAGTTCTATCCTGTTACTTTTTAGTCTTAGCAGCCCTGACAGAGGCAATCCCAACCCATGCTTTATGGCTCTTGCTATGAATGAGCCAAAGATGAGGTCCTTTCACTTGGCCGGGGGAGCTAGCCTAAGGATTGATAGAGATGGCAGTGATGAGTCTGGAGTGGGGCTAGGGTGATGAATCTGCAGACATTGTTATAGGCTGTGTTCAAGTGACTTGGTAGAGAGGGGGAGGAGAAGGGCAGTTGCTGGGGAGCTGTATTCAAGTATGGGCAGGAGGTGGCCATGCCCTATCGCTTCTCTAGCATCAGGGGTCAGTAGGTGCCTCAGCTGGTAGCACATCCCTATTCGTTGATTCACCATCCGAATTGCTGAGCTGATATGGAGTTCATAGATAAAAGAAGGGTCAAGCATGACCCCAAGTATTTGAAATCCCTTACCTGGTCAAGGGTAAAGCCGTCAGGGGTTTGTATACTGAGAGTATTGGTGTTGTAGAGTGTGCTTTTCACGAGCTTTGGTTTAGAGCCAAACAGCATACTCTTTGTCTTTTTGGTGTTTACCAGGAGTCTGTGCTGTGTAAACCATTGAACTGTTTCAGTAAAGTCTGTATTTAGGTCTAGGTTTAGCCCAGTGACGTTGCTTCCACTTTTGAATATAATGAGGTTGACCACATACATTATTCTATTGCTTTTTGTGGGTACTGTGAGTAAAGGGTTAATGAAAAGGGTATACAGCAAGGGTCCTAGAACAGAGCCTTGGGGCATGCTAGTCCGCACCCAGTGGGGAGGGGTGCTGATAGGGCATGCCCTATTTGTACTAGCTGTGTCCTGTCAGTTAGGTAACTTCGGACCCAGTTAGTGACATTATGGGGGAAGTTAAGTGAAGATAGAGGCCCAGATATTCAAACTGCATCACAAAGTAGCACAATAGCAGGAGCAGGTGCAAGTACAGTGTGCCTATGCGCAACACAGGCGATATTCAAACATTGCATAGGGCTAGATGCACTTGCTCCACACAACTGAATATCACAGCAACTGCGCCATGGCGCAACCAGGGATGCGCAGTGGCGCAGGTCGGGTGCACAATAGCACAACCAGGGATGCGCAGTGGAGCAGGTTAGCAGCGCATCAGCACAACAAAAGATACTCAGGGACTGGATGCAGGGGTCCCCCACACATGGAAGATATGGGCTGAGGAGCACACAGCAGAACAGACAGCGCACCCCACACCCCATGAACCGCCCAACCAGAGGAGAGCTGGAAGAACCACCGGCCCATGGAAACCAGACACGATCCCACAGCTGGGGCATGGTGCCCCAGCACACCCCCTGGCAAGCTGTGACCAGCAAGCAAGGAGGTCCATCCATCCTGTGCTACACCATCCCACCAGTGCAGAGCACACCCTGCACAGCGTTCCATAGACACCCTGCCCAGGAGCAACGCCCAACACTGCAGGACACCCCAGGCATGCCACCACCCCCACTATGACATTGCAACCCTGTGCACCATTGAGACATGCAAGGCAGCCCCACCGTGAGCACCCTGAAGCATGTGGCAGTAGACACCGATGCAACAACTGCAGACACAGTGCCACCCTGCATGGTCTCCCGATGTACAGCTGAGAGACTGACCATGCTTCGGCACATGAGGTACCACACATGTGACAGGGCATGCCCCGGAAACCACCACCAGCAGTACAGCACCCTGCACACCCTCCCAAGGACACACCCCATCCCAGCACTGGCCTCAATAGCCAGCAAAGAAGGCCACAGTGGTGCATGGAAGCATGCGCCACACAGGATACAACACAGTGGATGGACAAACACCAACCCATACCCAAGTGCACACCAACACAGGGACACAGTAGTGGGTCAACAAACCCGCTGGCATGTGGTCACAGCAGCTGTGTACCCACGGCTAGCACCCCTTCATGGCACAGGTTTACCAGTCACCCTACACATGCACCATGAAGCTGTACACCACCAGCATGTGGCTGGAGCACAAGTGACAGACAATGGAGCATATCCCCTGCAACAGACACAAGCGACAGCATGGAGGGGGAACAAAAACAGCGGAGGCCACAGTGCCAACTGAGGCAGATGTGCACCACACCAGTGACAGGAGGAAACCTGGCACTGTGTCAGGTACAATGGTTGTCCAGCATGGACAGCCACAACTGACAAGCCAGCAGACGGTGCATATCACAGACATGCAAGGGTGTCAGCTGCACAGCCCATGGACGGTCTGACAGGGGCACCATGGACACAGACCATGCACCGTGGACCACTGCACAGGCAACCAGTGTACAGAGAACAACACACAAACCACAGACAGTGACTGATTCCCCCACCCACACCATAGGTGGTTCTCCCCTGGACACACACACATGCCCATGCCTGCAACAACCCTGACACCGTGCATACCACTGCAACTGAGCACCTGTAGCCCACTGCAAATCATAGACCACCCCAGCTGTCATAACAAAACAAATGTATTATAAATATTCAATAAACACAACTATATACATATAGATACACAATTGGGGGGGGAAGGGCCACAAACCAGGTGGGGCCGGGTAAGGTGCAGGGGTGAACAACTGGGAGAGGGAAGAAGGGGTGTGAGAGTGGGTCCAGGGAGGTAACAATCATCCTGGAGGCATTGAGGGCCTAACGTTCACCCAGCTCTTCAGTCCTGTGGCATCTGTGCATCCTCGCCTCCACACTCCATGCCTCTCTAGCTGTAGGAGTATTTCAAGGGATGCCCTTGACAGCCTCAGCAACTCCTGAAAGGCCCTCTCCAGAGTAATCCAATGCTGACCAGCTAGGACAAGGGAGCAGAGTCAATAGGTGTGAATGTCCATCCCCCTGTAGCCCACCCATTGTGCAAGGCATACAGCTGTGGGCCACGCCCCTGTGATGGTGTGTGACCACCCACAGTGATTGTGTCCACAAGATCTGCCCACCCAGGTACACACAGCCATGTGGACCACTGCACACACCCACCGCCCAAGTCCCACACAGCACCACCATGGCTGTACAGTGACATGGTTATGCGGTGCGAAGGCAGTGGCACAGCCATGTACCTGGTGCATGCATGGACCACCAGCAATGCACACCCACACATGCAGTGCCACAGGACAGTGCTGAGTGTACTGTGTGGTGTGCACGTCAGTGGCATCATTGGATGGTGGCCATGCCCCACCGCCTACCCCGCAACACAGCATGCACAGAATATCCATGAAGAAAGGACCTCACCTGCATCTACAACATTATGGCACTGATGTAGATGGTGCCCACCATCACATGGCTGTTGCTGGGCAGCCTCCTGATCCACCCATGCCTCTCGGGCTCGTCACCTCTCCTCAGGGCCTAGGGTGCAAACATGGAGAGAGGAACATCAGTACAAAACAGTAGCAAAGGCCCCCCGGTGTGTGTGATCCCACACAGCCCAGCCATGCCGCAACCCCACCATGACCAAAACTGCCCACACTGGACAGCCCCCCCTGGGGTGGACACATGCCCACCGCAAAACCCGGATGGACGCTACCAGTGTATGGATGGAGCACCCACCTGGACATGGCACTGTGCCTCGCCTGGCGTGTGCTCATAGATGGGCAAGCCTGCCTGGGTCCCTCTGCCGGAGGTCCCCATAGCAGTGGCGACACTGCTCTGGAGTCCTGGAGATACCAGTGGCCTCCTCCAGTGACAGTGACACTTCCTCCCACACTGCACTCCTAGTCCTATCCAAGGGCATATCCCCAAACAGGGCCCCAGCATGGGGCTCTACAATGGCCACCAAATTGGCCGGCTCAAGAGGGCTCCACAGTGCTGCTCTCCTGCTTGCCATGACTACAGCAGCTAGGATAACAAAATGGCGCTCTGTAGCACATGTCTGCCACGTACAGATGCTGCGCGGTACAGCGCTGCCATTCCCCATCGTGCTGTCACCGAACAGCATGATAGGAGTGCACCCATGCAGACGCATGGTGCCTAGGGGGCAAAGGTCAAATGGAGGGTCAAGGGGCTGTCAAGCATGGACCACCACAGCACGATTGGGACTCCCTGCGTGTATCGCGGTCGGGTGCCTGTGTGTGATGCCCTGTGGTGGCCTACCGTGCTGTGGCACCATGGTGCCTACGGCGCTCCAGGGCACGAGTGCTATACATGTGAACAGTGCACTAGCACTGCTGGCACAGTGGTGGCCATGCCCTGCACTGCCTCCCACACTCAGCATGCCATCAGCGCAGCAAGCGTGGGCGTCAGCACCCCCGGGCATGCGCCGGGCGGTGCCTACTGTGCACATCACAGAGCTGTGCCTTTGTCTGAGCATGATCAACACAATTGCGCAAGACGCAGCAGAGTGATATTCAGCCAGCATATGCAAATCAGCTCATCAGCAATTCCATGGTGCAGCCACTGTATTAGCATCCACTTAAAGTTGTGCCTCACCTCATTTGCATGCCTTGCGCTATATAAATGTGACATGGGGCTTCAGAGGTCATTGTTTGGTAATGCGGTCTATTGTGGTGGGTTGCATGCTGTTTGGAAGTGTGGACTGTGGTGTGTGGGAGATGCATGGGACTGCACATTCAGAGGTAACACCTGTCATTCCCACAGGATCAATAATGACTGAATGTGAGGAGGAGGAGGAAGAACAGAGACGTGGGAGACATAGGAGGCCCAACTTCACCCGGGCAGAATCAGATGCCCTGTTTGAGGCCTACCTCAACAGAGAACCGCTGCTCAGCGGACAGCGGGGAACACCACAGGCCCATGCCACGGCATGGGATGAGGTAGCGCGTGCCGTCAACCAGCATGGCAGCCACCAGCAGTCCATGCAGGAGTGCAAGAAGAAGGTGGGCACAGACAAGAGGAGAATAAAAGATAAGGTGGCTGCTATCAGGGCAGCACGTGCTGTAACTGGTGGTGGACAGCCAGATGTGCCATGCCTGACACTACAGGAGGAGCGGGTGGCTGGCAGCATGCAGCGTTGAGCCTTAGTGGGCATTCCAGGTGGTGGCTTCGAGATGGGTGGCAGCCTGTCACTGCAAGGTAGGTCCTGTTCTGTCACTTTGTGGGGGGTGGTGGGAATGCCACAGGGTAGGTCAGAGACATTAACGCTACTGTGTTCCCTTACAGCTCCTAAGTGTCTACACGGGTCAGTGGTGGAGGGTGTGTCCACTGAGGGCAATACCCTGGACACGGAGGAGCACCCATCCACCTCCACAGGTGTCCAAGGGTCAGGACAACAGTATACCCACCTGTCTGTCCGTACTGAAGTTGGTGGTGCTGGTGCAGAGGAGGCCCTGCCTCTGTCCCATCATGACAGCGTCCATGGATGCCAGCATGCTGTGACATGGACTGGTGCTGGATCCAGCACCGATGATGATGGAGCACACATCATGGACAGTGATACGTGTGGGCCACAGGATGGCCCCACAGTAGGTAACAGCACGGGCATAGCCGTGGGTGGTGCTGCCGGGGAGGCCTGCGTGACATCACAGTCCCAGCCTGTGCCTGTATGCACCAGTGGGGCAGCACTGGTGTGCATCCAGGCTAGTAGGGCTGTTGCGGCCACTGCAGTGGCACCGGTGAGCCCTGGTGAGTGGAGGCTGGAGGGGCAGTGTCGGCAGTCGGCCAATGGCGATGGAGGGGACAGTGTCGGGGGGCGTCGCCAGTGCACCATGTGTGGACGTGCTCCGGCATGGCTCTGGTGTGCAGCGCCCATCATCAAGGGGTGATGCCCAGCACAGCCAGGAACACCATGAGAGACATCATGCCGATCTGGTGGATGACCTCTTTGATGAGCACAGCCAACTACTCCAGGCTTCCGTGGATCAGCAGTCATGGCTTGTTAGGGTGGTGGATGCACTCAGTGCGGTTCTGCATCAGGCAGAGGAGTGGTGCAGCAGAGACCATGCTCTGCTCCTGGCAGAGATGGCCCGGCAGCAGGAGGATGTGACCGCTGCCATTGACAGGGAGACATGTGCATTCACAGCTGTCATGGCCACATTGCGCCACAGACACCTCGCAGTGTCACGTCCACCCCCTTGTTCCTGGGGTCATGCAACACCCTCCATGTCAACAACAGGTTCAGCTCTGGGCATCTCGATCACGCCTGGCGCTGGCATGTTCAATGAGCTGCAGACCCCTGCTCGAACACGGTCGTGTTCCCGCAGTGTCACCCCTTGGGGACCATTGGTGCCACCCCATGAAGCCATTGGTCAGCCTGTCATGGCTGACAGGTCTCGTGGGGCCTCATGCATCTGTGGTGGTGGCACTGTGCCATGTGACTGACCTGTCTCCCACCATGGCTACTGTCTGATGCTGCCCTGTGTGCAGTGTGCTGTGCAACGTGCAATGCACGGGTGAGGTACCCGGCCCTGCACACACACACACACACACACACGGTCCATGTGCACAACCTCCCAGCTGCTGCCCACTGTGGCATGTGCATGATGATGCCTGCGTTGCACTGTCCGCCAGTGTGCAATGGTGCCCAGCGTCTGAGACACGCACAATGATGGGCACTGGGTGTGGTCATCTGTGGACCTGTGTGTGGCTAAGGGTAGCAGTCAGGGTCAGCATGCCTTCTACCCCTTGTGCATGTCTTGTGGGGTGTGTGGGTGTGTGTGTGTGTGTGACCGCATGTCGTGTCAGGCCTTGCTCATCCCTGACGGGATGTGTGGTTCCACGCTCAGCCAATTCCCTTGCCGCCATGCACCCCTGGGATCGTCCATGCGTGTTTGTGGATTGTGCCCTTGCCATTGGTGGTTACACATGGTCCCATGACCTACCTGTGTTGGTCAAAGTGCTCCTCTGTAATGGTGTCCTGGTACAGCTGCGACATCTGGATCAGGTGGGGGTCCCTTAGCCCAAGGGGTGGCTGCCCATCACCATCTGTACTGGCGTACTCATCGTCCCCATTGCTGTCCCCCTCTTTGACCTCTACTGCTATCCCACAGTCGTTGGCCATGTTGTGCAGGATGCAACAGGCCAGGAATAGCCCACAGACCTTTGAGGGGCTGTACTGTAGGGCACCGCCAGATGTATCCAGGCAACAGAAACATGCCTTCAGCATTCCGAACACCCACTCTACGACATTATGTGTAGTGGCATGTGCCTCATTGTACCATTGCTGTGATGGGGTCGTGGGGTGCTGGTATGGTGTGAGCAGCCAGGGATGGAGTGGGTAGCCACTGTCACCTGTGTGTAGAGGGTGGACATTAGTATGGTGGTCAGCGTCGCTCTGCCATGGGCCATCAAGGCCGGTACCCATGGCACCTCTCGCTATGCACTCCCCACCCCAGATGCCCATGTCATGCTGCGTGATGTGCATACTCACCCACTAGGTGGCCAGTGGGGATGTCCTCACTCTTGAACCTGTGGCACAGTGCAGACTGGTGCCAGATGAAGGCATCATGTGCTCCCCCAGGGTGTGTGGCACAGACATTGGTTATGCACCCCCTGGCATCACACACCACCTGGCAGTTGATGCTGGCATAACCCTTTCTGTTGATGTATGCTACACCATCCAGGCCAGTGGCATGCGAATGGCCACATGGGTGCAGTCAATGGCCGTGAGCATGCCAGGCATACGTGCTATCCTGTGGAACTCTTGTATGTGTGCTGTGTGCTCCGCCTGTGTGCTGGGGAAATGGATGTACTCCGCAGCATGTGGCAGCAGTGTGCTGAGGAATTGTGTGAGTAGGCGTGACGCGGCTGACTGGGTTATGCCTGTTGTGTCCCCTGTTGGTCTCTGGAAAGTGCCCATGGCAAGCAGGCACATTACAGCAGTCACCTTTGTCTCCACTGACAGAGCATGGCTCCGTCATGTGGGTGCCTGCATCTCATCACTGCACAGCTCACAGAGCCGCCTCAGGATTGCCTGGTTCAGGCAGTACCGGCCCACAATCTCTGTGTCACTGTAGTGCTCAAAGGTGGTGCGGGTTCGGTACTGCCTGTTGGGGGCATACCGCCGACGGGCCCTTTCACAGCCGCGTCCCCCTGCTGCCTGCCTTCTCACACCCCTCATTACTGCCTCCATCTGGAAGGTGGCATTGGCCATGTCCCTGGCTGGTGTCCCCTTCCCGGCAGCTGTTATCCCATTCCCCTCGCTGTCCTTTGTGATGCTCCCCCTGCACCAGGTACACCTCCAGCCTTTGGCTGTCCTGCCTACTGTCACTGCCCTCAGTCCACTGTGGCACTTCCCTGTCTCTCCTGCACAGTGGCACAGGCTCCCCACTCCTGTCCTATTCCTGTTTGTTCCCAGGTGTGCCCTGTCCTGCTCCTGCCCAGTCCCACTCACTGCTACCCTCTTTGCTGTTGCTGTCACCTTGCTCCCACCTCTGGCTTCCCTGTAGCTTTCTTGTACCTCTCTCTTGTTCCTTTTTATTTGGGATCATTTCCACTATCGCGCAACTTCCGCTTGCTCCCCTATTGCGCATGGCGCATACTGTTGAATATCGCACTGCGCCATTTATTCATGGTTCCTCCCCCTACAGTTGTGCATGCATTTATTACCATTGCTCTTGCATAGATTAAGTGACTTGTGCTACGATTTGCCTCCCAGAATATCGCAGATCGGCGCATTTTCATACTTGCGTTGGTTCATCTCTATTGCGCATGGCACAACCCTTTTGAATATCTGGGCCAGAGTGTTTACTAGTACAGTAGCACATGGTCCACCATATCAAAAGCTTTAGATAAGTCTATGAATATTGCCCCTGTTAGGTCGCCATTATCTGCTTTGCTGAGTATGTGGTCTGTGAATGAGGTAAGGGCTGTGGCAGTGCTAAATCCTCTGCGAAACCCATGTTGGTCTTTGGATAGCAGGTCGTATTTTTCAGTGTGCTCTGATAGTTGACAGTGAACCATGTTTTCCAGTATTTTGCCCATATGAGACAGTATGGATATGGACCTGTAATGTCAGAAAGATGTGGGTCCCCTGCTTTAAATATAGGAACAATTCTGGCTTCTTTCCAGAGTGCAGGCACCTTGGCAGTGATCAGAGATTGGTTGATGATGTGCGAGAGAGGTTTTGCTATGGTAGCCAAGGCCATTTTGAGGAACTGAGGTGTGAGCCCATCGCTTCCTGCTCTGCCTGTCTTGGGCAGGGACCTTAGTAGGTTGTATATCTAAGATCGAGAACTGGCTTTAAAATAGATGGGGGGGAGAGTCGGTTACTTTGGCCTGCTTTCCTGCACTGAATGCTATGGTGGCAAGCTGGTCCAGGTATGGGCCTAGGTTTGAGAACTTGTTGTTCATGAGGTTTGCCACAGACTCAGGATTAGTTAGTAGGCCCACATCACTCACTAGAGAGATAGCACCTTGGAGTTTGACTGGTTTGATGACTGAGTTAATTGTAGCCCAGAATATGCATGGGTCACTAAAGTTCTCAGTTTATTGGTCCTTGAAATAAGAGGCTTTTAAGGATTTTGTATCTCACTTGCATTGGTTTCGTAGACATTTGCCTGAACTCTGAGCACATAGATACAATACAGTGCATATTTGTTCTCCACTACTGCATATATCTCATACTATCCTGATATTCCCATTATAGAAACATATAATTTGATGGCAGATAAGGACCACCTGGCCCACCTAGTCTGCCCATTTCCCTACCTGATGGATAAGCTGCAGATTCTAGTTAACCAACAGCTTACTTCCTCCTACCCCGCACTAGAATCGCTTTATGTCTGTCCCATGCATTCTTGAATTCTCCCACTGTTCTTGACTCCACAACCTCCTCAGGAAGGCTGTTCCAGGCATCCATAACCCTCTCCATGAAAAAATACTTTCTAGCATTACCTCTGAGCTGTCCTCCCTCTATCTTCAGATTGTGCCCCCTTGTAATTGCACATCTCTTTTTATGAAAGATGCTACCCTCTTGGACTTTGTTAATTCCCTTGAGGTACTTGAAAGTTTTTATCATGTCCCCCCTCTCCCTCCTTTCCTCGAGGGTATACATATTAAGCTTCCTTTGTCTCTCTTCATATGTCTTCTGATACAGACCCTGCGCCATTGTGATTGCCCTCCTCTGAACAGCCTCCACCCTGTCTATGTTTTTGTTTGTTTGTTTGTTTGTTTGTTTGTTTGTTTATTCAAGGCAAAAACCAATTGAGTCAAAATTCATTCGCAATGGTAACCTTTACAAAAGTACAAAATACAGATCAACACTCAACATAAAAAATACAATCAAACAACAAACATCAATACAAAAACATAAAAGAAAAAAGAATATCAATAACAATTACAAGGTTCCTGTATAGATATCAGGTGTCTTCTTAGATGGGATGTTGATAAGGGCTTACCAATCTTTTGCTTATATTCATGAGGAAGGCTATTCCAACATATTGGAATATAATTACTAAATAAATTTTGGGAACATTTTGATTTTACAAGGGGGACAACCATATCTGTAACAACTTGATTTCTCAATGTCAATTCAACACATCTAAAGGAAAATCTATTCTTTAGATCTATAGGGATGGAACCCATCCAACATTTATAAGCAAACAGCTGTTTATGTATCATTCTTCTCCTACTTAATGATAACCAACCTAATCTTTCATACAATTCTCAATGATAAGCAAGTTTTGGATACCTGAGAATCAGTCTGGCAAGACGATTAACTAGAACATCTAACTTTGTTATTCGATCCTTAGTGGCTCCGTCATATAAAACGTCCACATAATCAATTAAAGGGAAAATCTACATCTTAACTATCAGGTCCAATGTCACAGAATCTAAGCAATTTTTCTTCCGAAACAGGAAATCCACCGCTTATTAACCTGGGAGATCAAATTATCTACATGCATATTTCCTGAATGATAATTATCTAACCAAAATCCCAAGTGATTATATTGATTAACTAACTCTAATCCCTCCCTTCTATTATCCACAATTTCCAAAGTCAAGTCATCTTTAAGTTTCATAGAAGACCCAAACAACATACATTTAGTTTTTGAGGAATTAAGTTTTAACTTCGAATTGACAAAGTACTTTTCCATATTGTTAAAACTTTTCTGCAGTGTACGTTGTATTACTGAAACTGATTTATCCGAACAGTATAAAATGGGGTCATCGGCATACAGGTGGTAACAAGAGGCTTCCACATAATGCCCAAGATCTTTCAGATATACTAAAAATAATAAAGGGCCCATGACTGATCCTTGAGACACTCCTCTCCGTACCACCTGCATAGCTGACACAGTTTCATTTACAGCTGTTACCTGCCGTCTGTCAGAAATATAGGCGATAAACCAATCCAAAACTGAACAGCTCATCCCTACCTCAGGCAGTCTCATAGGCAAATTCTGATGACCAACCATGTTTAAAGTCCTGGAGAGATCGACAAGAATAGCACCAGTATGACACTGGGCATTAGTTGCCTTGCCGATCTTATCCAGGACCTCCGACATGGCCATCACTAAGAAGGAGACCGAACCCCTGACTGATATGGATCCATCAGTTTTTCTCATTCCAAGTACTCCATCAACTGTCTTGCCAACAGTTTCTCCAACACCTTACTAATCAGAGGTAATATAGATATAGGTCTATAGTTAGACAGTCGACAAGGATCACCTCCCCTTAAAAATGGGGACAATTCTGGCCGACTTCCAAGCTTCGGGAATACATCCCTCCTCTATCGAACGATTGAACAGGTAGGTTAATGGGTCTGAAATGTGGGTTGCTGTATATTTCTGCATCCTTGGAGACAAACCATCAGGGCCACTACTCCCAGAGACGTTTAATTGCAACAAAGTTTCTAACACCTCACCACTCAATATGGCATCAAAAATAAATTTAGAGTCCCCTTCCATACGACTTATAGGGTTAAAAAGAGGTTCACTAGGGCTATCAAAGAAATTGCCCGACTCTATAAAATAATCATTAAACTTGTTAGCAAGTGGCAACTCTCTCCCGAAGGATTCCTTCCCAGATAAATTAATAGGTGTCTGTCCCTTTAATTCCCCTATAAGTCCCCAAAATTTCCAGGTTTCTCTATTTGTGGAGACAGGGTCTCCAGAACTAATGCAGTACCCCAGATGGGATCTCACCAACTGTCTGTACAGAGGGATAACAACTTCTTGTTTTCTACTGTTGATGCCTCTCCATATGAATCCCAGTATTCCCCCAGCCTTCCTTACTGCCTTCTCACATTGCTTGCCCACCTTTAGGTCATCTGATATAATTACTCCCACATCCCTTTCGATTTTTGTTGCTGTTAGTATCTCACCCCCCATTGTGTACTCTTCCCCTGGGTTTTTGTTTCCCAGGTGCATTACCTTGCACTTCTTTGCATTGAATCTGATCTGCCATACATTTGTCCATTCCTCCAGCCTTGCCAAGTCCCTTTTCATCCTTTCCACCACACCTTGTGTCTCAACCATGTTTCAGATCTTTGAGTTTTCTGCAAAGAGACATACTTTTCCTTCCAAGTGCTCTCCAAAGTCACTTATAAAGACATTAAAGAGGACCGGTCCCAGTACCTTATCAACAGCGACCCCTTCTGAAAGCTACTGTCACATTTTCTCTCCTAACAGAGTCCATCATCACACCTGACTGCCTGACATCAACACATTGCTTAAATATAACTTACATCACCTCATGGACAAAAGCCCTGTTTCTCTATAAAACTGTGCAAATAATCCCAAGACTGAACATATGCCAGCCATTACTTTTTCATGCACTGCCACCTAATGTACCTGTCAAACCTATATTGTTTACCATTCCTTCCATTGAAATGTACACCTCCGTATCTTTTCCTAATAATGTGTATGCCTTACTTAGAATAGAAAATAAAACAAATCTTACTACTTAAAATCACTGTGTTGTTTCTCCATGCCTCCTTAACAATTCCACACAACCTCACTAACTTCATTATGCAGCTGTGGTGGATCTGAACAGATTTTGTTTAAAGGGAAACTGTCATCAACAGTGTTTCTTAATGTCTCAAAGTCCTTAAAAAGCTAATTTGAGTGAGCCATTGTATTCATGCGTGAGTCTTTGCAGTCCAGAGTTATCATATGTAAATCAGCCTGTAATTAAGGGCTGGGGGCAGCCATATGTTTTAGGCTCCTGACAGGAAATGATGTCACCGAGGAACTTAGTCCTCCATTTACTGCAGGTTAAATAGGAAATAATTTGTTTTATTAAGTGTGTTTTGAGGCATTATTACAAGACTTTCTACATTTATAATAATTGCTTTGTGTGTGCACTGAAACTAGTAAGTTATCACCTTTACATTTCAGACTGTTAGTAGTAATAATCCATCTTTAGGATTGCTTTTCATAGAAACATAGAAACATGGGGCTCGATTCTCAAAGCCGTGCATCTGACGCAAGCTGCTTACACCAAGCAGAAATGGTGCAAGGTGCACCATGCGTCCAGGGCTGCCTCCATGCAATTCACAAAGGTCGCCTGCATCAACCACAGGCTGCTTGCCCCAAACAGGGCTTGTGCCAACCCTGTGCCCTGCACTGCCCTATGACATGGTGCTAGGTGGACTGCGCCAACACAAGCTGCAGCTTGCTATTCACAGACAGCACCCAGTGGGAGAAATTCTAAGTCCCCTTAGACCAGCCAGGGCTGGCCTAAGGGGACTTAGACATCACTGCCCTGGGTGAGCTGTCCTATGGGTAGTGCAGTGTGTCCCACCTCCCCAACCCCACCATGCCCCACAAATGCCACATAGTGGATCCTCCATCCATGTTGTGCCCCCATAGGGCATCCAGGGCAGGAGCGCCCACCCGATCCTCAATGTGCTCCTCGGCATGGTGGTAGTGCCCCCCCTCCAGATCCCAGTGTCCCAGCTGGTACAAGAACAAATGCCGCCAGCCCTCCCACTGGTGCCCCATGCCCCCCACCCATGCAGGTAGCATCCCCCATCTCCAGACAGAGCAGGGGACCAACACAGCCCTCCACACACCTCCACAGCTGGTCCCTATTCAGACGGACGCAGCCGATTGTTCATGAGCTTGCAGCTAACTCCTCCCATGTGCCATGCATTTGCCACATGGCTGAGGTTGTTGCAAGCATTGGGACTTAGGTACCAGGACCCCTCCTGTACCAGAATCTGGTGCAGGGTCTGTAGCGCATGGGGCTTTGTCGCAAGCTGCTGTTTGCCACAGCCTGTGCCGAACACAGCCCCCTTTGAGAATTGAGTCCATAGAGTATGACGGCAGATAAGGACCACTTGGCTCACCTAGTCTGCCCATTTTCCTACCTACAGGATAGGCTGTAGATCCTAATTAACCAACAGCCTATTTCTTCTTACCTCCCACAAGAATTGCCTTATATCTGTCCCATGTATTCATGAATTCTCCCACAATTTTAGACCCCACAACCTCCTCAGGAAGGCTGTTCCATGCATCCACCACTCTCTCTCTCTCTCTGTGAATAAATACTTCCTCACATTGCCCCTGAACCACCCCCCATATTTAAATTGTGTCTTCTTGTTCTTGCACATCTCTTTTTCAGAAAGATGCTACCCTCTTGGACTTTGTTGATTCCACTGAGGTACTTAAAAGTTTCTATCATGTCCCCCCTCTCCCTCCTTTCCTCAAGGGTATACTTACTGAGGTCCTTTAGGCTCTCCTCATATGACTTCTCTTGCAGACCCTGCACCATTTTGGTTGCCCTCCTCTGGACTGCCTCTATCCTGTCTATGTCCTTGTGGAGATGGGGTCTCCAGAATGGGACGTAGTACTCCAGATGGGGTCTCACCAACTGTCTGTACAGAGGGATAACAACTTCCTGTTTTCTGTTGGTGATGGCTCTACCTATACATCCCAGTATAACCCTAGCCCTCCCTACTGCCTTCTCACATTGCTTGCTAACCTTAAGGTCATCTGATATGCTCACCCCCAGGTCCCTTTTCATTTTTTGTTGTTGTTGTTACTAACCCCCATTGTGTAATCTTCCCCTGGGTTTTTGTTTCCCAGGTGCATTATTTTGCACTTCTTTGCATTGAATCTTAGCTGCCATACTTCTGACCATTCCTCCAACCTTGCCAAGTTCCTTCTCATCCTTACCATGCCTCCTTGTGTATCAACCCTGTTGCAGATCTTTGTGTCATCTGCAAGAAGGTATACTTTTCCTTCCAGTTCCTCTGCAATGTCACTTATAAAGACATTAAAAAGGACTGGACCCAGTACTGAACCCCGCGGTACCCCACTAATAACCCCTCTTTCTTCAAAGTGGACTCCATTTACAACTATCTTCTGTGTCCTGTTGTCCAGCCAATGTTTTACCCAGGCTACCACCCTAGGACCCACTCCCAGGCTGGTTAATTTGACTATTAATCTTTTGTGTGGGACTGTGTCAAATGCCTTGCTAGGTCTAGGTAGGCCATGTCCACAGCCCCTCCCTGGTCTACTACTTTTGTCACTCAGTCAAAGAAATAGGCTAGGCTAGGCTATATTGCCAGCTGATCATTACAAACTACACATATCTCAAGGCTGGCTCTGTGGTGTCAACAGGTTTTGGGACCACATATCAGGTTTTCTAAGCATTGGCTGTGTTCATGTCAGTACAGATTTCTGGGGCTGCCACAGCACTGACTTCTGTCTTATTCCATTCCCTCTCTTACAGCCTTTTCTCTTACAATTTCAGGTGTGAACTCAGGTCTACAAGATGCAGATGTTGCTACTTACCTACTGGCCAGGCATCATGGGGCCAGCCTTGAAATGTGTAGTTTTTGATTTACAGCTGACAGTACAGCCTATAGGTTAGAACCAAGAGCTGTGAAAAAACTTCTTTCTTCCAGCAGAATGGGTTTTTCTTTCAACATCCTCTACTTGTATCTTGTGTGACCAGAACAAGTCACTTAACCTCCATGTGGTCACAAAACATGCCCAGAAATAAGCTGTAGTTGTGTGCCTTTCCTGGACAAAGACAATAAAAACTATCTGATTCTAAAAATACAATTTTTTTATTTTTTATTTATTTATTTATTCAATTTTGGATTGCAATACCTTTGAGCGACAGACTGCTCTTTTACAAAGGTTCCACGTCGTAAAGGGTGGGTATACATACATTGTGGGTTTAGGAGTATCTAGCCAGGTGAGTAAACAGACAAAAATACATTGTAAATAGGAAACAGAGATGGTTTTAACACTAGGATAATTCAGGTAACAGTAGCAACCTAGGTGGCATTGTCAGGTAAAAGACAGTAAGCAACTATCCAGAAAGGAGAGTAGGGGACACTGAGTGGGGGGGGGGGCATGATGACTATTTAGGGGGAGGTGGGAGAGGAGAGTGCAGGGTATTGCAGGGCAAAAACAGGGACAATTCAGGGTAGAAGGACAAAATAGGAGTAGCTAGGAGATGGTAATAACCTGAAAGGTGAATAATACCGGGGTCAACTCAGAAGTGGGGGTGTGTGGAGTAATTAGAAAGTACAGTCACAGAAGCTTTTCTTCAGTAGGTATATTATGCTCTTTCTATCCAGATTTGACTTGAAAAGAAAAAAATGGGACATCATTAATAGCTTATTAATTGTAAAAACACATAGATGGACAACATTGTTAAAACATGCATAATCAGAACTGCATTATTAAAATATTGAATAATATATGGGTGAGTGTGTAACCAGAATTTTACACACACACACACACACACACACACACACACGGTATGGGATGCTACATTAACCCCATGGGCAAAGTCCAAGGGGTTTATAAAAACATCCCACACCAAGGGTGTGTGCAAAATTCTGGCTTTTACACCCACTCACCCATATATTATTTTATTTTATTAATGTTGATAATTTTTTTCCCTTTCAACACAGTTCAGTCAGTGCAGCACTTCTCTCAGAGATAGACACACAGAGACTCACACACTCACACACTTCACACGTGCACACGCAGATGTGAGTACGCGCATGCACACACACAACCTGTCTCTCCCTTTTTTCTTTCTTTTTTTTTACATTACAAAGGGAATGGCATTCTGGAAAGTTGTGGTCCACTGGCAGAGCTGCAGCATGTAAGACACGCTCAAAGGGCATGAACGGCAGGATCAACCAGATTCATTTGTTTCCTTTACAGTAGAAAATCCCATTCCATCCAAAGTATTTCAGTAAGAAACTATTATACTTTTAACATCATCAAAAAAAGTAAAATACTCGTTTAATAATGCATTTCAGGTTATGCATGTTTAAACAATGTTGTCCATCTATGTGTTTTTGCAATTAATAAACAATTAATGGTGTCCTCATTTTTTTTCTTTTCAAGTCAACATGCTCAGATTGTTTTCACTGTCTTTGTCCTGGAAAGGCACACAACTACAGTACAGTTTGTTTCTGGGTGTGGTTTGGGACCACAGGGAGGTTAAGTGACTTGCTCTGGTCACACACTATACAAGTAGAACATGTTGGAATCAAACCCCATTCTGCTGGATGAACAAAGATTGCTAACAGCTCATTGCTTTAACGTCTAGTCTATGCTGCCAGCTGTTATTCAAAAACTACACAGTTTAAGGCTGGCCCCATGATGCCAGGCCAGTAGGTACGTAGCCACATTTGCATCTTGTAGACCTGAGTTCACATCTGAAATTCTAAGCGAGAGAATGGAATAAGACAGAAG
Source organism: Neoceratodus forsteri (assembly GCA_016271365.2). NCBI lineage: Eukaryota > Metazoa > Chordata > Ceratodontiformes > Ceratodontidae > Neoceratodus > Neoceratodus forsteri. The sequence goes on along the minus strand of CM028132.1, from coordinate 389,705,874 downwards.
TCGGTGCTGTGGCAGCCCCAGAAATCTGCACTGACATGAACACAGCCAGGGTTTAGACATTCTGATACAGTATGGTGCCCCAATACCTGTTGGCACCATAGAGTCAGCCTTGAGATGTGTAGTTTTTAATGATCAGCTGGCAGTATAGCCTACAGGTTAAAGCAATCCTAAAGATGGATTATTTTTGCAAACAGTTTGAAATGTAAAGGTGATAACTCACTAGTTTCTATGCACATACAAAACAATTATTATAAATGTAGAAAGTGTTGTAATAACACCTTAAAACACACTTAAAACAGATTATTTCCTAGTTAACTTTCAATAAATGGACGGCCAAGTTCCTAGGTGACATCATTTCCTGTCAGGAGCCTAAAACACATGGCTACTCCCAGCCCTTAATTACAGGCTGATTTACATGTGAATAACTCTGGACTTTAAAGACTCACACATAAATACAATGGTTCACTCAAATTATCTTTTTATGGACTTTCAGACATTAAGGAACCCTGTTGATGACAGTTCCCCTTTATGAAAGGGTTCATTACTTTTCCAGTTGTCATTGTTAGTGGTTTACTGGCACTTTTAGATACTTTGACTGCCTTCTTGCTTCTGACGGTGTCCCTCTTAGGAGTCATGCCGAGATCACTGTCTGCCCAAAGTTGCCGTTCTGGAACAAATTTTTACTCTGTGTGCACAAAAGGAAAATTCCACATTCAGCAACAGTTACCAGTACTCAATCTAGCTGCTGGGGTATGAAGACTTCCATACAGGTAGCAAGGTGTTCGTGGAGCTTAACGCCTCAGAAATGTCCTGCTGCCATCTTGACCGGAAGCCTGTTTTTAATATTTTAAACTTTGTAACCCTGTAAAGACTTATTTATTTATTTATGTACGTATGTATTTATTTATTTATTATGATCTCGGATTAACACCATTGAGCTAGTTGAGCAAGAAGCTCTTTTACATAGGTTCCATGTCAGTTGATTTAACATACTGTAGATTGTAGAGACAGCACAATAAACAATATAACAGAGAATAACAAGAACAAGCAAAACAAAATTTGAAAGCATTGTACAATGTATGCCAGGCAGTAATTTTACATTGAATATAAGAAGCATACACTTAAAGGACAGACAATATGAGGCAGCCAAGGATGCATTGTCAAGCACTGGCAATTAAGTGCATGGGAAGTTAGGTAGGGAGAAGGAAATATGAAGGAATTAGCCTAGGAAATGAGAGGGATGGGAGGGGGAGAAGGGGAAAAAGATGGGAGGAAGGTAGCGGATCAGAGAGAGAGTTTAAAGTGAATGAGAGGGAGGGGAGGTCACAGTTCCCAGAATAGGGATCTACAAGAGTGCTAGATAGAGACAGCAGAGGAAATGATTTTATGAACATATGAATGTGCCAGCAGAAACAGACCATCAGGTCTATCTAAGTCTGCTCGAGTGTGCAGCTAGCACCCGTAGTTTGCAACTGCTCCACCCCCTTCCCTTTGTCATCCCAACGCCACCCCCCACCTTCCCCACCCTCACTGTCCCTTGTTCCCTGTCCCATGCCCTTTTGAAGCTGTTCACAGATTTACATGATACAACCCATTCTGGTAGTGCATTCCATTTTGCTACCAACCTCTCTGTGAAATAGAGTCTCCTCATTTCCCTCCTAAATGTTTCTCCTTCTATTCTTAGCCCATGCCCCCTGGTGGCTCTCCCCCTCCTTAGCTTAAAGACCCCATCTGTCCCAGCCTTATTGATTCCCCTTAGATACTTGAATGTCTCTATCATGTCCCTCCATTCCTTCTATCCTCCAGAGTGTACATATTCAGGTCTCCCAGCCTGGTCTCATAGTCTCTCCGCTCCATTCCACATATCATCTTTGTTGCCCTCCTCTGCACCCCCTTCAGTAGCCTAATATCACGCTTTTGGTATGGCCTCCAAAACTGCACACAATACTCTAAGTGTGGCCTTACCAGTGACCTGCAGAGGGGCAAGATCACTTCTCTTTGCCTGGACAAAAAAACCCTCGCTATGCACCCCAGCATTTTGTTCACTTTTGCAGCCGCTCTCCTGCACTGGGCAGTGTTGTTCATGGTCCCTGTTATCATTACACCTAGGTCCTTCTCCTCCTCAGTGATCCCCAGCTTAAGCCCCCCCCCAGCCAGTATTCTCTCCTTGGGTTCTTCACCCCAAAGTGCATAACCTTACACTTCTTTGCATTGAACCCCAGCTGCCACCTCTCTGACCCCTCCTCTAGGTTGCCTAGGCCCCCTGCAGCTGCTTCTATCCATCCCCTCCATCCACCACTGCTCTAATGTTGGTGTCATCAGCAAACAGACTTACCTTGCTCACCACCCCATGCGCAATGTCTGATATGAAGAGCCCAAATAATACTGGCCCCAGCACGAAGCCCTGTAGCACCCCACTTGTCACAGGCCTTGGAGTTGAGAGCTCCCCTCTCACCACTACCTGTTGCAGCCTCCCACTCAGCCAGCTTGTAATCCAGTTCATCATTTTTGCCCCTACCCCTACACCAGTTAGCTTCCCCCCAAGCTGCCCATGAGGAACTGAATCAAAGGCTTTGCTGAAGTCCAAGTAAAGAACATCCACCGCATGACCCTTATCCAGCTCACCTGTCACCCAGTCATAATACTGTATCAAGTTGGTCTGACAAGACTTCCCTGAAATAAACCCATGCTGCCTCACATCGTGGAGGCCATTGTCCTCCAGGTACAATATCAGTCTTTCCTTTAGTATCGTTTCCATGAGTTTGCACACTATGGAGGTGAGACTTACCAGATGATAATTACCCGGGTCATCTCTTGGCCCAATCTTGTGTAATGGTACTACATGTGCCATCCTCCAGTCCAGTGGCACACATCCTGACTCCAGTGAGGTGCTGTACAGATCCACCAGTGGCTCCGCCAACACCTCCCTAAGCACCCTGGGGTGGATACCATCCAGCCCTGGTGCCTTGTCTACCTTTAGTGCCCTCAGTCTCTCTAGGACTCTACTTGCCTCAATTCTTCCATCTGCCACCTCCTCTCCCTGTCCCCACCCCCCAGCCCATGCTGGTAGCAGTCCCCTCTTTTCTTCCATGAACACTGAGCAAAAGTATTCATACAATGCTTCTGCCTACTCCTCCCCCTTTTCCATCCACTCCCCATCCCTTTTTATCCTCACTCTTTTCTCCATGCACTTCCTTTTCTCCCTGATGTATCTGAAAAAGTATTTCTCACCACCCAGTTAATTCCCTGCACTAATCTCAGCTCCCTCTGGTCCTTGGCTTCTTTCACTTTTCTGGTCACCTCCCTGGACTATCTTGCATATTCCTCCATGTTCACTTCCTTCCTTGTCCTCCTATACCTCTGGTGCACCACTCGTTTTACCCTCGCCACCTCCACAACCTCGCTGTTCAACCAGCATGGTTTTCTTGCTCTGCTCCTCTAACTCTGTGCCTTGGTGCAGGCTTCTGTTGCCTCTGTAATCCCCCGATTAATAATATCCCATTTCTGCTCCACATCCATCTCCTGCCTTATGCCCTCCATTTTCCCTTTCAGTACTTTCTGCATCCTCCCAAAGTCTGCCCTCTGAAGTTTACCACCCGAGTAATTGATTTCTCTGGCTTCCTGCACATCGTGATATTAAACCACACCATTTGGAGATCACTGTCAGCTAGTGGATCCTCTGGGGAAAAAATGGTCGGGTAAATTAGTGGATGCATTCACAGCTGTTGTTAGCCGCGAGGTGCTGTCGGAGTTTATATTTGAATGGTCCCAGCTTAACTTCAGAAGAGACATCACCATGAAGAGAGTTAAGCCATAGTGGGGCTCTAGAGGCAAATGACCATTGTCCTTGAGTTGTGCAACAACAGGGACAATGAAGATCTGGTTATCTGAACCACTTGTTCAAGGAAGGTTACAGAAAGGGCTTAGAATCTTTTGAACCCTTGGGGTGTGAGTCCTAGACTAACTTTTTTTTGCAAACAAGCAAGTTTGGTACGTGATTCTATCCTTTAACTCCAACCAACTTGCTTGGGCATAGAGGCCACTCATATGCATGAGGCGTGCTGCCCTGTGAGGAGCCTACAGGTTTTGTTAAGTACCGTGGAGATACGTCAAAGGGACGTATCAGTGGCAGAGACATAAATAACCAGCCCATAATATATGATAGAGATGACAGAGCTGTGAATTGCTAGCCTTAATGCTTCAGTAGTCAGGCTTCGCTTGTGTCTATGCAGCAGCCCGATTCATATCTTGACTGTTTTGGCAACATTTTCTCATTATGTGGTGGATGTAGGATAATGTGCATCTATGGTGACCCCAAGGTATCTGAAGTGTTGAATCTGCTGGAGGGAGGGCCAACACAGTTTCTGATTATCAGTAGGTGAGATTTGTGTTTGTTATGGGAGCTATTGAAAAGCATAACTTTTTTTTTTTTTTTGTAATTTATTATAAGCTTTTGCCTACTAAACCAATTCTCCACATTGGTAAAGCTGTGCTGTAGTTGGTTTTCGAGAAGCTTAGGGTCAGGGTTACTTGTAAAGATTATGGCATTATCTGTGTAAAGATGATCTGATCATGGCATGAGCTAGGGAGCCTGTTAAAGAAGAGGCTGAACAGAAGTGGACCCAGTATGGACCCTTGTGGGACACCTGACTGGACCACTTTACAATCAGATAGGACATTAGCGATTTTCACCTGCTGTGTACAATTTGCTAGGTAGCTTTTGAACCAATTAGTAGTTTCCTTTGACAGCCCTGTGCTGGAGAGTTGCTCAAATAGTACAATGTGATTTATCATATCAAAGGATTTGGTAAGATCTATAAAGGCTACTCCAACTATCTGGCCTTGATCAAGTGAGTTATGGATGTAGCCTGAGAGTTCAAGTAGTGCCGTGGTGGTACTGTGCCCTTTTCTGAACCTATGTTGTTGCGGGAATTGGATCTGGTATTTTTCTAAGTACTCAACCAACCGGTCAGCCACTATATGCTCAAGTGCTTTGGGGGGGAAGGGAGAATGGAGATCAGTTGATAGTTCACATGTTGAGCCCCATCATCACTTTTATGAACTGGGGTTACCAAGGTGGATTTCCATATCTGGAGGAATTGAAATAATCTTAAAGATAAATTCATTATCTTAGTTAGTAATAATAGTATTTCATCCAAGGTGAGGGTGACAAGCTTAAGATCTAGCATATCCCCACTAAATCTGAATTTTCCAAGCACCTTTTGGATGTACTTTCTAGCCTCACTTTCAATAGCCACTTTGAAATAAAATAGGGAGTGTGAATGGAGCTGGTTGACTTTCCCTGTGCTATCAGTAATAATAGTAGTGTCTTCAAACAAATCTGGGGGCAGTACACAATTGAGGGCCATAAAAGCATTATTAAACATGTTTGTGATGAGCTTTGGGTCAAGTATCAGGGTGCCATCTATACTGAGCATGGAAGGGCCCAATTTGGGGTCTTTCCCTGTTACATCCTTAATGTTGCGCTAGAACGTCCTGCCATTGCTCCATGTGTTAGTGAGTGCTTCTTTGTAGTAATGTTGTTTCCAGTGTGGATGGCACAGGTACATTTATTCCTTGCTTTTTTGTAACTTTGAAAATCCACTTGCCAGCCCGTGGCTCGTGCCTGCTGTCATAAGTGATCTCTACTTATCATGAGGTCTGACACACCATTCTTGCTCACAGTATAGCCTAGAGGATAGAGTAATGAGCTGTGAACGAGCTTGGTACATCCAGTAGACCAGACCTTGGTTTGATTCTCACAACCTCCACTTGCATACTGTGTAACTCTGAGCAAGTCACTTAATCGCCCAGTGCTCCCAGGTCACCCCTGAAAACAGGCACTTGTACCTAGTGGGCCTTACCCGGTTACCAAAGACTAAAATAAAAAAATTAAAAAAATCAGACCTGGTGTGATTCATGGATTGCTGGCACCCTTGACTTTCCATTTTTTTTTTATTGGGGTGTGGATGTCACAGGCACTATTGAAATGATTAATGAAATACTCTCGTGCAGTATTGATATCGACAGCAAAGTCAATTGGTGACCAGTCTAGATTATGTAGGTGCTGTTTTAGCGGTTCTAGGTGCCCACAGATAAGGACCCTACTTATAATTGTTTTGGCCAGTGGCTTAATGAATTTATTCAACCAGTGGCATAGGATAGGAGACTGGTGGCCAACAGCATCTGGGAGGACAGATGTGTTTGAGATGTGTTTGGGGTGATTGGAGAGTATCCAGTCCAGTAAAGTGCTTGTACCTGTCCTGTAGTTCATTCTAGTTGGGGGCTCAACTAGTTGGGTAAAATGTACAGCAGAGATAGCATCCTTGAAGGTGCATGCTTCTTGGGAGAGCCACTTAACACTGACATCTCTCATCAACACTTATGTCAAACAATAAAGTGAAAGGAACAGTGAAATGATAGTGTAGGTAAATGGTGTCTCTGAGATATCTGTTGGCTAATCAAGTGTGTCATCTCGAGTCATCTTTGTAATCAAGAACAGCGAAGCAAATCTGACAGGTCTCTATCATGCCCCCTCCCTTCCAGGGTGCACATATTAAGATCCCTCAATCGGTAGCCTGTGATGTTGGCACCTGAAAGACAGCGCCATTTGAAATGGTGAAGTGTTGTGGGCGAAAGCCCGAATGGTGATTGGGGGGGTAGGGTGATCAAATGTGGTGGGGTGGGCGACTGCAGTGACAGGATGTCGCTATATGTACACCCATCGGGGGGAGCAAGCACAGCAAGCGTGGGCTGGGAGGGGGCAGAGGGGATGTAGGGGTGGCGCTGTGGTTGGCTGCCAAACTGTGCCCGCCGTGGCGTCAGGGTTTGGCATCCAGTTGTGGTGTGGGAGGTACTGGGTTTGGGTCTGTTTCCGGGCTGTACTGCATTTTTGTTGTGCTCGGCCCGAACTTACTTTTCCTTTGCCCCCTCCGACATACACCCCGGGTGTGAAAGTCCTTTAGTAGGAGGGTGGGAGCAAAGCCCCCACAGAAAGCAAAATATGTAAGTCCCAGCGCCATTCCTCCGTGCACCGAGGATGTCAGGGTGGCGAAATTGTTTTCATTGACCTGACGTTGCGATAACGCGGCTCGCCATTCTTCGGTCACTGTTATCACATAGAACCCCCTCAATCTCTCCTTATAGGGCTTCTGATGCAGCCCCTGCATCATTTTAGTTGTCCTCATCTGGACAGCCTCTACCCTGCCTACGTCCTTCCTGAGATGTGGTCTCCAGAACTGGAGACAGTACTCCAGGTGGAACTCCACCAATAATCTACACTTAGTAACACTGCCACTCCACTTTCTGCTGGTGATACCCCTCCCCATGCATCTCAATATCCTATTGGCCATACCTACTACCTTGTTACATCACCTCACTGCCTTGAGATCATCCGATATGATTACTTCAAGGTGTCTTTCCTGTTTTGTAACCATAAATACCTCTTTCTCCATTCCCCATTTCCCCAAAGTAAAAGGGAGCAAGGATGGATATCAAATCTGAAAATAGGGGGAAAGCAAGTCAAATAGGACTAAGTCAGAAAAAGAGCAAGGGCATAACAGAGACAAAGTGGAGGTGATGGTGCTGAATGCGCACAGTCTTGGGAAAAAGATGGCAAAACTGCAGGCACTCTTAGCAGAAAGCAGGGTAGACACCACCATTACAGATACCTGGGCAACAGTACACCATAACTGGGGATCTACGATGCTGCAGCGACAATTTCACGTTGATGCGATGTTACCTGACACTATTATATCGACCACAATTGTGGTCAGGATGGTGCCAACGTGCTTAAACTTATTATTTTGCAGGGAGCTATGCCCCCTGCTCCGCCATCTTTAGGATTCTTAACTCTGAGATGGAGCTGAGTTGGGCATGGGGTACAGGACCTTGGAGAAGGGTGCCGAGGTCCCAGGCCAACTTTACAGGGACGTGGCCATGTTGTCGGTATCAACCATGTCACTGTAAAGTTGTCACTGTAGCAACGATATACGCCATGACTGGGACCTATCAATCCCAGGTCACAGGCTATATAAAAAGGACAGAGAGAGAGAAAAAGGGGGTGGGGTGGCAGCATACATAAGGGAAGATATTGTGTGTGCAATGGAGGAGGAGTTTGAAAGAGAGAGCATGGCGGTGCTGTGGCTCCAGCTCCAAAGGAATAAAGGAAGGAAGATAAGGATGGGGGTGGTACACAGATCACCCAGTCAGGGAGAGGACAAGGACAGAGAGTTATGCACTCAGTTAACAAATACAACAGAGAAGGGGGGAGATAGTAGTGGTAGGCGATTTTAACCTGCCCAAAACTGATTGGGGTAGTCAAGCCACATCCTGCGCCAGAAGTCAAATAATCCTGGATGCAATCCAGGAGGGCTTCATTCTGCAGTATGTGACCAGTCTCACCGGACCTGGTGTTCTCCAATGGCGAACACATGCAGGACATACACATTGGCAATCCCATGGGTGGAAGTGATCACAACACGGTGTGGTTCAACCTGGACATGGGTAGGGAAGACATCCAGACAAAGACAAGCGCACTAGACTTTAGGAAAGCTAACTTCAAGAGAATGAGGGGAATGATCAGAGAAGACTTAGAGAACTTAGAGGATGTCTTGAGTGTTGAGGAAATATGGGACACAATCAGAGGGGCCATACAGAGGGCTGGCTGCATAAAGATGAGGGGAAAGAAGGAAGGAACTTGACCACCTAGCTGGTTTAGCAGGGAAGTGGCTGCCAGCCCATTGGTGCAGTGGTTGGATTTCCACTTGCAATGCTGGTGACCCGAGTTTGGTAACGGACCCAGGATGCTGGAGGGCCGGCCAGGGGGAGAAGGATGGAGCATCCTGAGGACTGCTCTCCTTTTCTGGGGGGGGGGAACAGTGGGGAGTGTGACCGGTACTCGACAGACCCCTGGCGGAGGTCAAGGATTATGCAAGTGACCGGAGCCAAGAACGTTCAGGGGGTGGGGTGGATGCAGGACATCATTGCACGTCCCCACCCCCGAGAAAACCAGAAAAAAGAGCAGCTGCCGGCGGCCCTAGATGAAGTCCATCATGGCTTCAATTAGCCTCCAGGCCGGCCCTCCGACCTATCCCATTGTCTGCAGTGCTGGGGGAGTCTAGTGCTGTAACTCCACCCTGGGGGGTAAGTCGGGGGTATCGGAGGGTCGTGGCCATTGTGGGGGGGCCTGTGGTTCTAAAATGGAGCTGAGGTAGTACTGGGCTGGCTGGCGGCAGGGGAGTAAAAATAGAAAAATTAAAAAAAGCAGGGAGGTGTAAGGTAGTGAAAGATAAAAGGACTGCATACAGGAAAAGTACTAAGACAGCGAGGGTAGAGGATGAGGAGGTGTACCAAAGGTTGGCTAAACTAGCAAAAAGGGAGGTAATACAGGCAAAAGCAAAAAAGGAACTCCAAACAGCGGAAGGGATAAAAAAGGGGGATATGATCTTCTTTCACTACATTAAAGAAAAAAGAGACAAAAAGGATGGCATAGTCAGGCTGAGGAAGGGGGAAAGAATTGTGGTAGAAGATGGGACGAAAGCGGAGGTATTAAACGAATACTTCTGTTTTGTTTTTACCAAAGAAAAAGAGGGCCGAATACCACACAGTGGGATGAGCAGGGAGGGGGCTGGCGAGGACCTGATAGGGGCCACAGGGATTGAACGGGTGAGGGAGGGGCTCATGAATGTGAAGGTGGATAAATCCCTGGGGCCAGACGGAATACACCCCAGGATACTAAAAGAGATGGCAGAAGTCCTAGCAGGCCCACTGACAATACTAGTCAATAGATCTCTTGATATAGGGGTGGTGCTGGGGGAATGGAGAACAGCACGTCATGCCATTCCATAAGAGTGACCCAAAGGAGGACCCTGGTGACTACAGGACGGTCAGCCTGACCTCGATTGTATGTAAACTAATAGAGACAATACTGAAGGCGGGCCTGGTCAAGTTCTTAGAGGAAAATGGCCTGCAGGACAGTAAACAACATGGGTTCATGGCAGGCAGATCATGTCAAATGAACTTGATTGAGTTCTTTGATTGGGTCACCCAGACAGTGGACGAAGACTAGGCAGTGGATATCATATATCTGGACTTTAGCAAGGCCTTTGACTCTGTGCCTCACAAAAGGCTGATAATGAAGCTGAAGGGCTTAGGGGTGGGGTAAAGGTTAGTTAGATGGGTTGATAGCTGGCTGAGTGGCAGGACACAGAGGATAGTAGCGGGAGGGATGTCCATTACAAGGGAGGTTACCAGTGTGGTTCCTCAGGGGTTGGTGTTGGGGCCGGTGTTGTTTAACTTCTTTATTAGCAACATAGGGGAGGCATTCCGGGGGAAAATGTGCATGTTCGTAGATGACATCAAGCTTTGTGGGAGGGTGGACACCCAGGATGGGATAAGGGAGATGAGGGAGGACCTAGCAAGCTAGACAGATGGGAGGGGATATGGCAACTAGGGTTCAACACCAAAAAGTGTAAGGTGATGCACATAGGGGGAAAAAACCCAAGAACAGAGCACTACATTGGAAAAGTTCAGGTTACGCCATCGGAGGAAGAAAAGAATCTGGGGGTGATACTTTCTAGTGATCTGAAACACTCGACTCAATGCAAAAAGGCAGTAGCAAAGGCAAATAGGATGCTGGGGTGTATTGCAAGGGGCTTTAGAAGTAGGAAGAGTGAGGTTATTCTGCTACTGTACAGATCATTGGTGAGACCTCATTTGGAATACGGAATAAGATATTGGCATCCACACCTGAAGAAGGACATAAACATGCTGGAAAGGGTCTAGATGACAGCAATGAAAATGATGTAGGATAGATCATTTGCAGAGAAGTTGGAGGACCTAGGGATGTACACTCTGGAAGAGAGGAGGCAGAGAGGGGATATGACATTCAAATACTTGAGGGGAATTAACATAGTGGACTGCGGGAGCCTAGTCAATATAAGGGCCAACACCACCACCACCACCACCAGAGGGCACAACCTAAAACTGGTGGGGGTAGATTCAAGAGGGATGTAAGGACGCACTTTTTTACAGAATGAGTGCTGAAAGCATGGAACAAGCTTCCACAGGAGGTAGTGGAGTTGAAATCAGTGGGTGCCTTCAAAAGAGCCTGCAACAAGCATAAAGGAATGTCAGGTGGCCTCATAAGGGGAAAGACAGGATAATTCGGGGAGGGGGGGGGTCAGGGTCACAGATGTAAACTTAAGGCCAGAACCAATCCTTATTATTTTGAGCAGACCCGATAGACCGAGAGGTCTCCTTCTGCTGGCTATTTTCTTATGTTTCTATGTTCTTATGTTCTTAATACTCTGCCTGTGGGTTTCTGTGCCTTTGGTGCATGATTTTTTACTCTTTTACATTGAATCCCAGCTGCCATAAACTTGACCACTCTTTGAGTTATCTCAGGTCTCTACACATTCTCCACCCCTTCTGGAGTGTCTACCCTATTGCAGATTTTAGTGTCATTTGCAAAGAGGCATACTTTCACTTCCAGGTCCTCTGCAGTGTCACTTATAAAGATATTAAAGAGGACTGGTCCCAGCACTGAGCCTTGAAGTACTCCGCTGGTCATGCTCCTCCCCCCAAATGAGTGCCATTTACCACCACCCTCTGTTACCTATCCATCAACCAGTTTTGTACCCAGTTTACCACCTAGGACCTACCCCCAAACTGCCCAGTTTCCTAGTGAGCCTTCTATGTGGTGCAATGTTGAAGGCCTTGCTGAAGTCTAAGTAGGTCCTTCCACTGCCCAACCCTGATCTATTTCATTGGTCACCCAATCGAAGAAATCAATCAATTTCGTCTGACATGACACCCCCCTCCCTTGAATTCATGCTGCCTCAGGTCTTGTAACCTGCTGGATTCAAGATACTTCACAAGTCTTTTGTTTAATGTGGTCTCCATCAACTTCCCCCACTACTGATGTCAGACTGACTTATAGTTGCCAGTCTCCTTCCTGAAGCCACTTTTATGAATCAGGACTGCATCTGCCATCCTCCAGTCCTCTGGAACCACTCTTATGTCCAGTGAGTCCGTTGAATAGAGCTATCAGTTGTACAACCAGTACCTCTCTGAGCTCCCTCAGCACTCTTGAGTGAACCCTGTATGGCCCCGTAGCTTTATCCACTTTCAGATTCATGAGTCCTTTCCGGGCTCTTTCCTCTGTGAATGGATTTCTAGCTAAGTCCCTCCCCCAGTGTTTCTGCTATTTTTATGCTGTCCATTCTCCTCCCCTTCCATTGTGAAGACTGAACAGAATATCTGCTTTTTCCTGATCCTCTTTTGCACAGTTTTCCCCTGCCTTTCTTAAAGTGATTTAGTCACGTTCTGAAAATGCCTCTTTCACATAGTATGCCATTGCCACCCATGCTTCAGATGCTGAAGCTGCAATTTGTTTTGTAAAAAAAGCTGTCATAGTCATTTTTTTGTATGCTTTTGTTTCTGCGCGCCCTCCAGTTTTCTGTGTAAGGCCACACCACCAGAATGATGTCATGCAAGAGAACTGTCAATGTTTTACATATATCAACAAGGAATTCTGGGAAAATTATAAAGTTAATTTAAATGTTCCTTACTTAGGTAGTGGGGACAGCAGAATAGTACCTAATATGTAGACATATAACCTAGTTCTAGAGAAACTTGAAGAAGCTCAGTACTTCAACATCTATATGTGTATATATATATATATATATATATATATATATATATGTGAGGCATTGTGGGTACAGTGCATAGCTGATTTTTCTGTCTCCCTTATCAAAGTGTAGTCTCCTATGTTGGTAGTGTTTACAGCAGTACAGTCTGTAGAAAAGTTTCTGAAAAACTGTTTTTGTGATGCAGATAGGCCAAAAAGATAATTTAACAGTTCGTGTAGATGTTTGACTTTTACTGCCTGCTGGTGAAGTGACAGGTCTGAAGTGGCAGCTCATGTCAGAATGTGGGAGCGTGATGATACTTTTCTATGTTTATGTTATAGGACCCGAATGACTATAAGTAGTTCAGGAGTGTAATTATGGGTCAGACTACATTTCTTTTTGTTTGATGTCCAGCTTCTGCTATGAGTTCAAAATTGTGAAAGAAAAAGGATGTCTGCAATACCAAAACTGACCAACAGAGGTCTCGGTTTCAACACAGTGCCTAAAAACTTTGTTTCCCTTGCATGATGTCACGGTTGAGTTGCAGCGCTGAGAAAAAAAGGGGCAGAGTTATGCAAAAGAAACAGAGCACAGATATTAAAGCATTTTTTCATGGAAAACAGCACTTTTTGGCAGTTTGAATGGTAGGAGATGGATTCACAACTCCTACAGGTTACTGCTCCCATTTGCTATGGCAAACATGACAAAATTACTTTACCTTCACAATCTCTCGCCTTGTTTTCCTCTTTTTAGTGAAGTACCTAAAAAGTCCTTATCTCTCTATCCTTCCCTCATTCTGCACTGTTGTGCCCTCACCACTTCCCCCTGCTTTTCCTGATATTTATTTATTTATTTTTATTTATTTATTTGTTGCCTCGGATTAACAACATTCAAGCTTGTAATTCATTTACAAAGGTTCCACGTCAACTAAAGAGATACATACAGGGGCATAGGTAGGAATGGAGTGTGCGGGCCCATGAACTAGAGAGACCATCCAGACTTCCCGCCTGGCTGCAGAAAAAAATGATTTATTTTATTTTTATTAGCTTACTGCTTACTGGATTGTCCCATGGGTGGCACTCGCACTCCTGAGTAAGTCCTGAGTCATGACTTCTCTCTCTCAGTCTTGTCACGGATTGTCCCCCAGCCCAGTCCCCTGACTGCAATAATTCCCCAATTTCCCCCTTCCCTTCAGTGCTCTTCTGTAGCAGCAGGCTGGCTCACCTGCTCATCAGCTGCTCAGTGCTCTCTCTTTGTGCCAGCTTAGGTTTGACAGCTGAGTGAGTGTGCGTGCCCCCCTCCCTCGGCCCGAATTTGGCTGGTAAATAAATAAAATAAATAAATCCATATGCAGCCATGGTGCACCATGTCACTGCACTGCTGTTACACCATGTGGGCCCCCTTAGTTGGGAGTGAGCAGGCAGTGCCAAGAGAAGAGCCTGGAGCCAGCGAGTGAGCTGAGGAGGAGGAGCGCGGACACAGGCTGCCAACCAGTGCTGCCTATCGGTCAAGATATGATGATTGACAGATTAGGCAGCTATCTGTACCAGTCACTGTTGGGGGGGCAGGGTGGCAGGAGGTGGAAATAGACCAGATGTCATCACGTCTTCCGACAACCGAAGCTGCAGTCAGAGAAGTGCAATCCACCGTTTCTTGCTATCTCTGACTGCAAAACAGACGTGTATTGTGTCTCTCTTGACTCTTTGCCAGAATTCATTGTTTTTCCTCATCACAGACCACCACTTTCTTGTGTAGACTAGTGCTTTCATAGAGGAGAGAGAAAAGATAAATTAAATTAAATTCATTTTGACTGTGCCAGGTGCGAGGTGCCATTGGGCCGTGTATTTCCTGTGGGTCTTGAGGCGGTGGGGAGGACTCTTCCTCGGGGAGATTAGGAGACAGGAGGAAACTCTCCTTATAGAGGGACTGTGGAGACTGAGATTTAGGGGGGAGTAGTGGGCTGAGACTCAAGGAAGCCAGGAAGCAACAAGAACAAGGATGTTTTCGTGGTAAAATACTTGTCTTAAAGACAGTCTCACAGACACCACAGGCAGGCAGGCAAGGACTGTCTGACTGAGCCAGCCCAGAGCAGAGCAGACAAAAGGGACTGTGCCAGGGGGCTCTCTGGGGGGATGAGATCAGACTATTAAGATTTGGTGGAGGAGAGTTGAGGAAGGAACAAGGAAGTTTTTTTTTTAATTAATACTTAGAGAGAGATAGTGCCTGTCTTACAATCTGTCTGTGAATGATAATTAAAGAAAGGGGAGCAACTCTAAATTAAAGAGATGACAACAGGGGAGGGGACGGGGACTGCATACTCTAGTGAGCTAGCTAGACTGACAGAGAATAATTGATGAAAGAGAAGCTCAGCTAAGGAGAGAGAAGAAAGACTGGAGAAAAAGTAGACGTACAGTACAAGTAAAGTAAAAGGTTGTTCACACAGACACACCAGCAGCAGCAAGAAAGTGCTATAGGCAGTTGTCTGCTTAATTAATAATAAAATAATAATAATAATTGAGCAAATAAGCGCAACAGTTGTGGTCCTGTTGAATGAAATAAAACAAAAAAGTCTTAAATACAGAGACACTGGGTGACTGAGGAACCGGTTGTCCGGCTGGGGGAGTTTGAAAGCAATTAGCAAAGCCCTCATCCCAGAAAGGCAAAGTCAAAGCAAATAAAGGAAAGAAAGAATCTGCTGGCCTGGAATCACAAAACAAAAGGCAGTGATTAGTTGGGGAATAACAGATGCTGCTGCATTATACATTACAGAAAGAGATGAAGCTCAGGGGGTTGTCTGGGGGAGTCTGACTGAAACTCTCATTTTCTGAAAGGAGAATGAGTAACTGTTCTAACTAAAAAGGCAAGACAGCAATTAGCAAAAGTCCAGATTGAAAGCCAAAGCAAAGAAACTTGCTTGCATGCATGCATATATTCTGCTCATAGTAAAAAGTTGAATTATTCTACTGGGTTACAGAAGGTATACTATATACTGAGACAACAGAGGGACTAAGATGGAGAGACAACAGAAGGGACCAAGCTGAGGAGAGGAGAGGAGGAGATTTGATAAAGTAGAGAAAGGCCAGACGGCCGAGATTAGTTGGGGAACAGTAGGTGCAGTAGTGCTGCTGCATAAGCAAACAATAAACAGAAACTTGTGGTGTGTAGAAGTTAACATGAGAGTTTGATGAGATTATAAAATAAACAAATACAGAGAGAATTTTCAAAGCCTTAAAAAAGAGAAATCATTTTACATTTTTGAAGGAGAACACGTATGGTGTGGGGAGGGACAGTTGGGAGTTTGGGAAAAGTGGCAATGTATGGTAGGTGGGTGAAAGAAAACAACTTTTTCAAAGCTGCTCCCCCCAAAAAAATCACAAGTTAAAAGTCTGTTTGAAGAAAATTAAAGTTACGCACAAGCCTTTACTCCTTAGTCTCATGCCCCTGCCTCTGCTCTGACCCCCCCCCGCCATTTCAAGAAAACATACAACACATATTTTTGTAAGTTTTATTGGACATAATTGTACAGTAACTGAGTGCCCAATATTCTTTAACACTGAACTTTCACTGTATCATCACTGTAAACCAGTCAGTCTCCTACCCTCATTGTAGTGCATGAGTGAGGTATAAATGCATTTAGCCAGCCAGTGTCAGGCAGTTGTTCATAAGGTTTTAAGTATAAAAATGTTGAGTGTTCCATCTAAGCACCTTAGCAGTGCAGCAAAGAGAAAGCTGAGCAAAGAGAGGGATGAGAAATTAAAGAAGTTACCCAAAATCTCCACATTTTTTACAAAAGACAGTGCAGACACGTCCAAGAAGGAGGTTTATGAACCTTTGAAAGAGAATGATGTGTGCCAGGTTGAGGTGGATATGGATACTGTTCATGATGTTGTGGGTGAATCAGTGCCAAGTCTGAACACTGAAGAACACATCATTGTTGATGCACAAGCTCACGATACTGGTAGTGACATGAAGGTTGATGATAATGATAATGATGATGTAATAAATAACAGTGCAGAGAGCAGTGAGAGAGAGAGAGAGAGAGAGAAGAGAGAGATGGTCCTGGTGAAGGTTCCTCAGCAATGATTGAAAGTTATGATGTTCATCTTGTTAGTCTGGCTTCAGAAAAATTCCCCACCAACAAAGCACACTTTAATGAGACCCTCAGTGCTCAAGACAAATGGTTCATAATATCACATGGGCCATGCCAACCATTGAGCCCATTTCCACGTGACCCTCTTCAGAAGGGGAGATGTTTTTCTGAAACCAACTATGAGAAGGTAAACAAAGCTGGTGTTAAACTACAGCACACATGGCTGTGCTACTCACCAACCTTAGACTGCATATATTGCCAGGCTTGTTGGCTGTTTTATACCAAAAAGGATAGAGCTAATGCTACATGGGTGAATGGACTGCGGGATTGGGGCCATCTGTCTGCAAAAATAGACTTGCATGAAAACTTAACCTTGCACCTACAGTGCTGCCTGGTATTGGAACAATGGCATTGGCACAAGACATTAACAGAAGATTTGGAAGAATCCATTAACAAAGAAGCAAACTACTAGAGACAAGTGCTTGACAGAATTATCAATGTTACGTTTACTTTAGCCATGTCTAACCTGGCATTCAGGGGCCACAGGGAGAATATAAGGTCCAATGCAAATTGTGGAAATTTTCTTTCCATTATTACACTTCTTGCAAAGTATAATTCAGTATTGGAAAAGCTAATAAGTATGCCGGAGGGAACAGTGAAATATTTGAGCCCTGACATACAGTATGAATTGATTGCAATACTCTCAAACAGTTTCAAGGACGAAATAATAGATGATGTCAATAATTCTCCATTCTTTTCTGTAATTATGGACACCACTCAGGATATTGCAAAAATGGATCAGCTCAGTTAAGTGATCCACTATATGTCCATCAATACAGAAGAAAGTGCCAAACCAAGACACATACAAATTAATGAGTCTTTCATGGGATTTGTGAAAGTAGAGGACCAGTCAGCAGCAGGTTTGGAAGAGATGATTATTAATAGTATTGAAAATAATAGGTTGCACATATCCAAACTGCGAGACCAAGGTTACGATGGGGCTGCAACTATGAGTGGCATATACGCAGGTGTGCAAGCAAGAATTAAGGCCAAACAACCAAAAGCAACCTATGTTCACTGTGCTGCGCATAACTTGAATTTAGTCCTGAATGATGCCCTGCCAGATGTACCAGAAGTGAGGAACTTCTTTGGTACAGTGGAAAATATGCACACCTTCTTTGGACACAGCATAAAGCATTGGTACATGCTGTTGTCATTCACATCCTCCTCCTCCTCCAATGTAACATTAAAGAGACTATGTCCAACCAGATAGTCATTGCGGTATGACTTCTTAGTGTCTCTTTGTTACTGTTTTACAGATGTCCTTAAAGCATTATCCAAGATAATACTTACTAGTACAAAGAAAGAAGAAACACAGAGGCAACAGCTCTGAAGTTGAAAATGGAGAAGCTCCAATTTGCATTTTTAGTTGTACTGCTCACCAAAATTTTGGAATCTGTCAACTGTGTTTCAAAGCTGCTGCAGTCACCACAAGAAGACCTCACCAAAGCCATCACACTTCTTCAAACTGCCCACAATAGTGTGCAGGAATACAGAAACAAATTTGAATCCTTTCATGAAACTGCCATTGAAATGGCCAAAGTCTGGGGAATATCAAAGAAATTTGAAGAGCGTCGCGTGCAAAGAGTAAAACAGTTCCACGATGAACTATGTGAAGAACATAGGCTTATGTATGCAGAAGAAAGGTTCAAAGTTACTGTGCTTTACACAACTCTGGACAGAGCCATCTCACAACTGAAACACCACTTTGAAGGTTTAAATGAAGTGATGGCCACATTCAAGGCTATTCTCCCTTCCACACTGACTTCAGTTACTGACAATGAGTTACATGCTGCTGGAGAAAATCTGGTCAAACAATATGAATCTGACTTGTCACACTCACTCCCAGGCCAACTACTGTCATTCAGAAATTGTCTGAACTCAGACATTTCAAAGAAATCTACATTGAAGGAAGTAGCTGAACTGCTGCTGATTGAAAACCACACTCTTGCTTTAGACTTTCCAGACATTTGTACGGCATACTTACTGTTTATGACAATACCAGAAACAGTGGCAACTGTAGAGTGCTCATTTTCTAAACTAAAATTTATCAAGAGTTATTTAACAAGTACGATGGTGCAAGAACCACTCAGTGGCCTCGCTCTTTTATCGAGATAAAATGAACGTGCGAGGAAATTAAATGTCGCCAAAATAAATGATGTCTTCTCTCAGCAAAAAGCACGGAAAAGTCCACTTCACTAGCTGACTGAAAAGTTTACCCATTTTTAACCATTCAAAGGGGGGGCCCATCTTCATTCCTTTCACGGTGGGCCCATCTTCATTCCTTTTATGGGGGCCCCATCTTCTATCCCTTTACGGGGGGGGGGCATCTTCATTCCTTGCACCAGGGCCTATGCCAACCAAGCTACACCTCTGGATACATATAAGATAAAAGCAAGACAAATAAAGGCAAAAAAAATCATACAGAATGGTCACATGATGGCTAACTATAAATACAGCATAATTACAGGGCATGTATAAAGTACATACTAGTGTACATGAATAACTATGTCAAATTTGCATATAGAGAATAATCTTCTTAGATCAGGGAGTGAGAATGGAGTCATCACCCAGGAGTTGGCATTGTCAAGAGGCAGGGGAGGAGGGGTTAGGTGCAGCAAAGATGCTTAGAAGGGGTAGGGGGGAGAGGAAGAAGAAATTGTGGGGGAGGAAGTAAAGGTAGGGTGACAGTAGGGAGGTATTTGTCAGTTGGAGGAGGGTGGTAGAAGAAGGGGAGAGAAGTTAAAGAGCTGATACAGCTCCCAATCCTTTTCCCTCTCAGTCTCCTACTACCTCCTGAATGCTACCCTTTTAGCTTTAACCTTTGTGGCCCCTTCCCTTGGAACCATAGTGGTTTCTTTTTGTCTCCTGTTCTTGCACACTTCTTTTGCACTGTTGTTTGCTGCCTTCACTATGCCATCCCTTAATTTGGCCCATTATACCTCCACCCCACCCAGGCCATCCCCACTTGGTTGTCTCTGACACATTCACCCATTTTAAAAAATCTGCCCTCCCGAAGTCTCAGACCCTTGTCCTTGTGTGGTTTGCTTCTTCTGCCATCTCTATGTTGAACCTCACTGTATGGCTATGGCTGGTCCCCAGGGGGCCTCCCACCTTGACGTCTCCAACATTGTCCCTGTTTGTGAACTCCTGACTAGTTGCCTGAGAAATGCCCCCTGCTAGGAGTCTAGCCTATATTTAAGTGAAAGTATTTAGTAAGCTGGAGTACATGTAGGAATAACTGCATGATGTGGATGAGTAAACTAGGGCTGCACAAACCTCTAAAAGTTCTACCCTGTGAACTACTGAGTAGAATCCAGAAAAGTTCTACTGGGTTCTACCTGGTTATACAAGGTAGAGCCAGGTTTTATCTGGTTCTATCAAGTATTTATTTTAGTTATTAATTAATTTAATTGATAACCAGGTAGGTACACTGGTGCCAGGGACCTTTTTCAGGCATGACCCGGGCCATCAAGATGGCACAATGTAGCACATAATAAAAAATGAAGGTAGCAAGAGCAATCTCACTGTACAAATACAAAAGGTAGGAGTGAACCTAACAGTGCAAATTCAATGAATTGAGACAATAAACAGGATACAACTTCAGTAGCGAAACCAAGAGTCATATAATACACTATGACAACTGGGGTATCAACACAAAAGAACAAAATCAATATACAGTTGGAACACAGAGCAGGGTACAATTGCAGAAACAGGAACAAATAACAAAAATGTATAATAATAACTGGGGTGACAACATGAAGAAGGTTACTACAAAAAGAGAAGTGTGAAAAATTTCAATTTAAGCATTGGATACAAGCAGTACAGCACCACCGAATCAAGGGTACAGAGGAATCCAAGATAGCTGAGGAGCAGTTGCATGTTGTGGTAGATAGTAGTAACTTCTTGTACTGGTCCTTGAATATCTGGGGGGAGCCTAAGGATTGTACCGTAGTTGAGAGGGAGTTCCAGAGCTTAGGGGCAGCTCTGGAGAAAGCTCTCTGCCCCATCTCCGTAGTAGACCTTGGACAGAAGAGAAGACATTAGGTGGAGGACCTCAGGGCTCAGGAGCCCTGTTTGTTACAGAGCAGTCTGAACAGCAGAGAGCTAGCGCTGACATGCAGCATGCTAAATATGAGAGAGCTAGGAGAAAATCTTTACTGGCCTGGGGTGAGTGCCACCCGAGTGCCAAGTGGAGGGAGCAGTGGTGAGTGCGAAATGGGGCTAGTGTGACAAATCTGCAGTTGTTATCGAATGCAATATTAAAATGAGAAAGAAGATGGGATGAGGTTAAGGATATACAACCAGGTTCTACAAGGTTCTACTAGGTTAAAAGGAGCACAAGAATTTTGCATGTTTGGGAAAGTACATGCAGTACTAAGAAGGGCATTGCTTGCACAGTCGTGGTGCATAGATAAGATGTAAAATAATGTGCTATATCATCCCTAGCATCCAGCGAATTCTGAAAAAAAGCATTAGTGGGTGTGCTGAATATTGAAAACACAGGGACATTTGTTCCCCAAACAGGTCAATAAAGCACTAATATGTGCATGAAGTTAAGTAGTACTGAACATGGAAAATTATTCCCAAACAGGTCAGTAAAGCACTACTGGGTGCATAAAATACTGAAAAACATGAGGAAATGTATTCCAAACAGGTCAAATGTACTAGTTGGTGTGCCAAATACTGAAAACGTAAGGGAATCTTTTTCCCCAAACAAGTTAATAAAACAATAATATATGCACTGTGTTAAACAGTTGTGAACACAGGTAAATTTCTCAAAACAGGTCAATAAAGCACAAGTGTGTGTGTGTGTCCAGTTAAGTAGTTGTGAACACAGGGAAATGTATTCCCAAGTAGGTCCATAAATCACTGGTAGTTGAATCAAGTAGTGTGAACACATGAGAATAATCCCACACGGGGCAAACAATAGACCACGTCTGGGCTGAGTTATGCACATAAAATTTGGGTTGGTGGGATGAATTTTTGTATAGTAGGCAGGCAGGCACTACAGCAGATATGCAGTGGCTAATAGGAAACAAACTCTGGCCAGAGCCAGTAGGGCTGCAGTTGAGGTCACAGAGGAAAAGAGCACTGTCTGTCGTGTCCAAGATGGTAACTGGATTTCTCTGCGCATGCGCAATGACTCGCGCATGCACAGTGAACTCCAGCGGGACGGTGACACAGTCTGCCATGTTCAAGATGGCTGCCAGCATTCTCTGGGCATGCGCAATGACTCACACATGCACACTGGGCTCCAGTGGCCATCTTTGGACACAGCAGACTGTGCAGGTTCAGTGTGCATGTACGAGTCATTGCACTTGCACAGAGAACTCCAGGGGCCATCTTGGACATGGCGGACAGTGCCATGTTCCTCTGATGGACCAACAGACAAAATAGTGTGGTTGAAGCACAGTGATTGCTGTTAACTTCCACTATTTAAAAGTCCATTCAGTATCCGGTAGCTCCCTTTTCTCTAATGTGCTTGCACGATGTCTGCAGGGCTGCGTCCACTTCAGTCATAAAATTAAACTGTCATGGTTATAATTAGCATGTCTTTGGAATTGAGGAAGACCCCCTCCCAAAAAGCACTATTATTATTAGCAGACTGTACTGTAATCACCCAGTTCCCCACTCACTCAAACTGCACTAGTGGCTGACAATTAGGTTGGTGTTAGGTTTGAAATGAAAATTAAACCTTTGCCAAGCTGCTCCCAGACTGAGATACCACTTTGTCTTGAAAAGAAATACATTATTTTAAAGTTAATTCTCTCTCTCTGTCTTTTCCTTATCTACAGTATTTAGATTGATTTTTGAGTAGACGTTTTCACATTCACTGCAGCAAGTTGCTTGTTTTTTTTCACTTTCCAAAAGTACGGTCGGACAAGTATGGTAAGGACAGTGTGGTAATTCAGCTGTCTGGTCTTTCATCACTAATGTAGTTGAAGTAAAAACAACTGAAACAGGAATAAGATATTTTACTGAGAAAATAATAAACAACCTAAAAACCACACTAAAGCACTAGACCCTAACAAGCAAAATACTAGGGGCCCGATATTATAAAATGAGTAAAAGTGGAGTGCAAAGGCTTGTACAGCACATTCCTTGCCCATGAGCACAAGGATGCTACAATCAGTCAGATAGCTACCTGACTGAAAATGGAGTATGTTGGCATAGTGCTACATTGAGTAGCACTGCTCCAACATGGACCTGGGAAGTGCAGGGAACAGAGCCCCCAAACTCGATAGTGTCATGAGCCTCTACCATTATATTCAGTTGGCACCTTGCAAATGAGCCCATTTTACATGCAAGGTGCTAAGGGGCCATATGCATACCCATTATGGTTAGCACCCCTCTTCTGACACTCCCACCACCTTGATCAACCATCCCTATAACACTTTAAAGATTCCCTGGTGTCTAGTGGCACCTCTCTGATCCCCCAGCCCCATAAAAGATAAAACTATCCATGGTGTCCAGTTGTACTCCCCACCCTCCAATTCCCATCCCCAGTAGAATGGGTCAAAGGTCACCAAAATAGCTGTGACTATGTTCTTATGGGAGCACTGTGCTCCAAAGAATTGTTTTACATTTATTTTGTCCCCCACACTGTATGCTGGTCCCCAGATGGTGTTGCAGAACCATAGGACTGTGGTCCAGTTTGCCTATTTTGGTGGTGGGGTAGTGGGTCCATGAGTCATGGAGGCTGGCGAGATGAGAGGAGAGGAGAGCACTGGGGAATAGCCCCTTGTATGTGTGCACTTGCTCCATTGGCCCCAGTCTATGGTATGGCACCGGTTAGATGCCAAAGAGAAATTGTGTTCCTTTTGCCTCCAGTCCCTGCTGCCAGGATTGAGGGACCACAGCTAGAAGGTTGCAGCAGCAGCCACAGAAAACAGGATCAGGAAGCGCTGAAGTTCCCCACGGCACTGTGGCTCTCTCACCACTATACAAACAGTCCAGCAAGAGAACTGCAGTAGCAGTAACAGAATCAGCAGCATTCTGGATGATGGTAGGTGCAGTCCTGGTAAGCCACCCTCCTGATTCAGATGGCTTACATTGAGATTTACCTTTTAGATGAGAGCAACTTTTGCATGTTTATTTACTTTATTTATTTAAGATGTCATAGGAATTACAACCCTTTGAGTTGTAGACTCATTTCCAATGGCTCCACATCAAATAGCAGTATGGAAAGAATCAGAGAACAGAATATAGAAGTTACATAATTACAATAGTTAAAGACACAAGATGAGTAGTACAGACAACAAAAGTGAGAAAATGCGGATATTGTCTTATACAGAAGGTAGCTAAATATACTGGTAGAGACACATTATTACAGTTTTTGAGCAGGGTGCAGCCTCAGGGAAGCGTTGTCAAGACAGTATAACACAGGTATCAGATTGATAATTGTCCTATACAGAATGGTAGCTAAGCTTGGAAGTAGTACAGTGTTATTGTTGACTACTGGTTTATGGCTGGAAGGAATGGAATGAGTCAAAGGACGTTTTGTCTGAATCACTAATGAATGAAATAGCAAATACTTTATATGGTGTCTTGGTGTGCTGGCTCTGTTTTGATCACAGTGTGAGCATCATTTTCTCTTTGATTTACTGCCTGTCTAAAGGTCCTTGCACGCATAAATTTACACCTGAACTTGGTGCTACTTTTGGTTATGCTCTGTTTACATGCACATTATTTGAAGTTTCTATTTTGATTGTGCAACTAATTTAAAGTGATGTACCATAGTCTGTGAGACAATGTAAGCTCCCCAAAAGTAAATGCACCATTACTTCAGCTTTCCAGCAAGTAAATTTCTATTGCTGCATAGCAAAACAGTTAAGATTCCAGTGTAAACTGATTGAGGGCACTAGGCCTAAGGAATTGTGGAATTTTTTTCAAAGTGTCTTTTCCTACTGAAATAATAAGGCAACTATTCTTTAAGCTAACATCTATGTCAAAGTCAATTGTTTAAGGTTCCAGCAAGAAGAGGTGTCATGGGATCTGGAGTCATGGAAACATAGATTGAACATGTCAGCAGAAAAGGACTGCCAGGCCCACCCACTCTGCTCTGTATGCCTAGCAAGTCGCTTGGACTTTGCTATTGCCTTCCACCTGCCCCCGAAGTAACAGACCCCTGTGTCTCTCCCATGCTCTTTCTATCCTCCACAGTGTTCTTGCCCCCACCACCTCCTCTGTGTTGGTTCCAGTTTTCCAACACCCTCTCCATAAAGTAGAATTTTCTAATGTTTCTCCTGAACCTCCCTCCTACTATCTGCATACCGTGCCCTTTTGTTTTTAATTGCTTCCTTAGCTGGAAGATGTCCCCTACTGGTACCCTGTTAATACCCTTGATATATTTGAAGGTCTCAATCATGTCACTGTTGTCCTCCCTTCCAACATCCCCACCTTTCTCCTCCTCCATCCTGCCTCCTCTGCCCACCCCCGCTCAAGCCCCTCTACCCACCTACTCCTTCTCCTTCTGCCCTGTCACCTCACTTGAGGTCCAACATGCCCTGCTCGCTCTAAATCCATCCAAGAACAAATGCTCCTCTGGCCTAGACACCAAAATGCTGTACCTATCAGCCCTGGCCATCGCCACCCCACTGGCCACTCTCTTCAATTTATCTTTCTCCCTAGCATCCATCCTATCTGAGTGGAAGCATGCTACAGTCATCCCACTTTCTAAAGGCAGTGATACCTCGGACCCAGGTAACTTCCTCCCCATCTCCCTCCTCCTCACACTAGCTAAGCTCCAGGAACACCTTGTCTTTACCCAACTATCCTCCTTCCTTGACTCCTCACCCTTCTTCATGTCTTTCCAGTCTGGCTTCAGGAAGTCCCACTCCACCACCACCTCCTTGCTGATGCTCACTGACTCCATACTCGCCACCATGGACAATGGGCACATCACCTCAGCTATCTTTGTCGACCTGGCAAAGGCATTCAACACTGTCTCCCATACTCTCCTTCTGACCAAGCTCTCCTATGCAGGGATCTCTGACTCAGCTATAGAATGGTTCTGTTCCAATGTGGTAGACCAGTCATAATCAGTCAGAATTGGTAGCTCAACCTCTGCCCCCCTTCCCATCACATCAGGTGTGCCACAGGATTCGGTCCTGGGGCCGATCCTGTTGTCTGTCTTTCTCACTGACCTGCCCTCTGCCTGTCCACATACATCCATTCACATGTATGCAGATGACATGGTACTGTATAAATCCCGCTCCTCGACCACTGACATGGCGACCAGACTCCAGTGGGACTTCAACAACGTCCAGCTCTGGTTTCACTCAAATCAGTTCTTCCTCAATGCCAAGAAAACTGTCTCCATGACCTTCGGCACAAGGCAGAGACTTTTACAGCTCTCCTCCACCCCAACCTTCCACACCCTTGATGGGTCTACTCTGGAGGTCAGCTCCTCTTTTAGGTATCTTAGAGTCTGGCTCAACCAGCACCTAGACCTTTCTGTGCACATCGATGCCATCCACAAAAAACTGCACCCCAGACTGGGTGCCCTCTACCGTAATCATGGCTGCATCCCACTGCCTGCTCACCATGCTATGGTACAGAAAATGATTCTGCCAGTCATCAACTACGGGGATGTAGTCTACAGTGCCACCCCCAAGTCCACCCTGGCTAGACTGGACTCACTCTTCCACGCCTTCTGTCATTTCGCCTTTGACTGTCCCTACGCCACCCTTCATTGTGTCCTCTATCAGTCACTGGGCTTCCCCTCACTGCAGAACTACTGCCTTAGACACTGCATTAATTTCACAACCAAGTTCTGGTCACAGTCCCTGCCCCCCTACCTCTCCTCTGCACTTTCCACCTCTTCTCTGCCAGCTTACTCACTCAGGCACAATAATATTAGACTCTTATCTATCCCATACATGTCCACCATCACAGGCCAGTCAGCCTTCAATTATCTCATGCCTAACTTGTGGGACTCCCTCCTGGCAGACATTCAACTTGTCCCTTCCGCCTGGTATCTCTGTGCTTGCTTTTTGATCACTTCCCTTCCACTTGCTCATGCAACTAACTAAAAGCTGCTCCGTTTCCTACTTCTGTGACTGTAGTTATGTCTCAGTACTGTTTTTTGCTTTTATATTGCACTGTAAACTTGCACTGATCTTGTGCTCGTTGCATGTACCACACCTAAATCTGTACATGCTGTACTTGCTATTGTTTATTATTGCTGTTAACTACCACTGTTCTGTTGCATAGTATTTTAGTGTATTGTATTGTACTCTCTCCTTCCCTGCCCCCAGAATGCACCTGGAATTGAGCAGTACTGTGCTCAGCATGCCCTCCTGGCTAAACTCTTAAATAAATAAATGCCCCCCCCTTTCCCTTCTTTGTTCAAGGGAGTACATGCTGAGGTCCCTCAGCCATTCCTCATATGACAGGTGAATAAGTCCCCTTACCATTTTTGTCACCCGTCTCTGGACACACTCCACCCTATCCACATCTTTCTTGAGGTATGGCCTCCTGATCTGGACCCCGTACTCAAGGTGCGGCCTGACAAGCTGCCTGTACAAGGACATGATGACCTCCCTCTTCCTGCTAGTTATTCCCCTACCAATACAACTCAGCATCTTACTGGCCCTTGCCACCACCTTCTTGCATTGCTTTGCCACCTTTAGGTCCAGTGAAATGAATATGCCCAGGTCCCTTTCCAGCTCAGTAAACTCTAGGGCATGACCCCCCATATGGTGTTCCGCACCCTGGTTATTTCTGCGTAAGTGCATGATCTTGCATTTTTTTGTGCTGAAAGACAATGTCCATTCCTTAGACCATTCCTCCAGTTCTTCCAAATCCCTGTGCATGCTCTCTACCCCCTCAGGCACATCCACTCTATTACAGACCTTGGTGTCGTCTGTGAACAGACACACTCTTCCCTCTAGCCCCTTGCTATGTCCCCTATAAAAGGGTTTGAGAGCTTCCCCTCCTGGGGGACTAGACAAAGATACTGGCAGTTCCATCAAACAGGATTTCTAGACTAAGGGTTTTTGAACTTGCTTATAATCTTTCCCCCTTCACTTCCTGCACCAGATTTTAGTGTCTGTGACAGTGAACCATGGTTAGCCCACTCACTATCTAGGGTGCTCATCTGAGGGCAAGGGTTACTTAAAAAAACTATATATCTACTTCTTGCACACTCTTCCTCCTTTACTGCAGTCTCTAGCCTGTCCCTTAATTGTGATTGCAGTGGTCTGTTTAAAGTTACTTCAGTTAGCTGAGGCAGTGTGGGCGCTGATAATGTATCTCTTAATGAGGACCAGCACTCAGTAGAGACATTAATGGAGATGCAGAAAGCCAGCGTTCTATTTAAGGAAAATTAATTGATGGATGACAGTTTACCTCTCTGCAGGTCAGTCATATTTCTGAATTTTTCTGTTATTAGATGAGACAGAGGGCGTCATGGTGTACCAAAGAGAAGTCTAGATTTGAAACTCTACAAAAACTCAAGTATCTGTTCCTCTACATAAAGTAAATATACAATTAAATATTCAAAATGCAGGTAGTTGATAGTTGTGGGTATTTGCCAGTCCTAGGGCTTGTTAGACTCTAAGGTACTCATAGGTTTCCAGGTGGGGTAGCTCCAGATGCCATTATTGGCTATCTGATTACCAGCCTCTTCAAACAGCTGAAACCTGCCAAAAGATGTCAGGCTGGGAGAAGGAGCCCTGAGTGGTGTCACATGATTCCTGTTGCTGAGGAAACACATTCTTAGGTAGTCATATGCCTGCCAAGTTCTGCCCATCTGTAGCTACTGTCAAGAAGAGAGGATTGCAGAGTGATATTGATAAACATATTTTGTATAGCCTCCCCCTAAAATAAAATCTAAAATCTCTGAATTCTATCACATGAATCATTTCTGTAACCCAGTATCACTTTTAACTACAATTTGTAAGGATTAGTTCAGAAAAAAAGATCATACATGATTCCTTAAATGTAAGTAATGCTCAACTGGTAAGTGTGTTTGCTTATTATTGGCCTGGGTTCACACCCTGATCCCTGGGCATATACATTGGGCAATTGAGGTACTGTTGAGCATTGGCTTTAGGCACCTTCTGCCAATGGGAGACTAGCTGGGTCCTGCACATGGCCCCCTCCTTCTAGGCACATTGCTGTAGCTCTCCAACAATTATGAAACCTTCCTGTTAAAACTGTGAGTGGATGGCCCTCAGTCCGGTGTAACTTGTATCAGAAGTATGTTATGATGTAGTGCCTCCTTCCGAGGGAAGAACCTTGCTGTACCAAAGGAACTCAAAGGATGCCTCCAAGAAAATATAAACAGCAGTACTAATAACCAGCAGGCCCACCCTATAGTGCAACAATAGACAATGAAAATCAAGCAGTAGTACCCAAGAAATATAATGCAAACACAGAGATAAGGTTTATTGGGGAAAACAAGAACAAGACTCAGGGAAAGGAACTGTAAGGATAAATCAAGTAAACTATTTAATGTGGAAATTCCACACAAGCCTCCCCCAACAGTACTACACAGTTCCTTACTATCTGGTCTACTAGTTAAGCTCCTTAGTTCTCTAGGAAATCCCTTTCTGATTACGGTACCACATCGTTTTTGTAATGACAGGTTGTGAGTCTGATGCTGGGTGGATGACGTTACACAGTGTTACTGAGATGGAAAAATAAAAAACAAAACAATAATAGGCCGACCCACCAGCACAGCAGCAAGGTGTCTGCTTGAGATGCCAATGACCTGGGTTCTGGAACGGACCCAGAAATCAGAGAGCTGGCCAGGGTGGAGAAGGATTGAGTACCAGCTGCGACTCTTCTTCTCTGGTGGGGGGAAGCATTTGGTACCTTAACAGTCCCTGGCGGAGGCTGGGGAGCTGCAAGTACCAAGGCCACACATTATGGGAGGCAGGACAGATGTTATGTGTACCCATTGATGTCATTGCATGTCCCGCCTCTGGGGAAAACTTCAGCATCCACAAAATCCGGCCTCCATTAGTGATGCTCCCACCTCCACTGCCACTTCTGCTGTGTCTAAGGTCCACCAGGCGGGGTCCCACTCCCGTGGCCCCATACTGGGGGGTAAGCCAGGGCTGGGGGGGGGTGATAAGAGGAGGCAGGGGTCTGAGGAGCTTCTGCCCGAAAGGGCAGAGGCAGGGGTACCGGGCCAAAAAAATAAAACACAATCTGGCCAATTTTAATCCTTTGTCTGCTGGCCTACATGCTGTTTTTTGTTTTGTTTTTTGCCTGAGATGTCCTCATTGCACAGTCCTCCACATGTCTTATGATGCGTAACACTGTCTGTGTCTGTCTGTAACTAGTAGCAGGACCAAGACCCTGGTAGTTGCTTATGGTTCTGCAGTCTTAATACCCTTAAAGACATCAATGATGGGATCAGGTCTTTCCTCTTTCAGAACATGATCATCTGAAAATTAAGCAAGAAGGCATGGAAGGGTGCATGGCATGCTTAGATAACATCATGCCTCATGTATGTGGCACAAGGCCACAGGAAGTAGCAATGCAAGAATTGATGTTACATGATATGAATGAGATGAGGGCCGACCAGCACACAAATCCTGGGCCACCACCTAAAATGACACTTGCTTGAAGCATCTGGGTAAGGAAGCAGCCCAGGGTTTGAGTGCCGATCTGCCCCTCTCTCACATTTCTCACATTTCATCAACAGTTGACTTGGCTAATTCTTGTCATTTCAGAGCAGAACTTAAAGTGGGAGGATGTACAGTAGGATTAAAGTCAACTTCTTCAGAACAGAACCAAATCAGACACATGAACCGAAGAATTGGGTTGTGGCAGTGGGCTACTAGATGGCAGTCCTGATTGGAATAGCCACTGGTACTGGGCAGGCAGGGCACTTGGGCAGGAGGGCAGTGTGACTATAGTGACAGGGCTTGGTGGTAGGCAGATAGGGGATGGCACATCTTTGGCTATAGAAACAGTTAGGAGTTGGTTCAAACCTCCAGAACCAATACGCTCACCTCACCTATCAACAGCTGAGCTGACACATGACTACTCTGACCAGCAATGACCATGATAGTAATTTACAGATGGAGGTGGGTTGAGGGGGGAATGGTTGCTTGAGGGTGGGACAGGAGCATTTTCTAAGATTAATTGAGGGCTGGTGTCCTTTTGTACTGTTTGCTGGGTGGGGTGGGGTGGGGGCAGGATTAAATCGTTAGTTGAATGCAAAATGTGCAATTCTAATTCTGAGTCCTATACTGAATCCATTGCCTTTATTGATATCAGAATGATATGAGGCTTGAAATCGAAGTTTCAGATAAGCTGACAGATTTGAAACGGAATTGAATTGGTCATCCTGAGTCTGAAAGTTGCTTTTAAGCTCCACCTACCTTGATTCTATTTAAAGATATCATCTCTCTTTTTTAGTTTTATTTGCTGATACACCATTTTAGTTTTCAGTTTTATGGTATGGTGTACTATCTGTTTTGTACAGTATATATTTAATAGTTTTTCTGTGATTTATTGTACTACTCAGTACAGCACTCTAGGGTTCAGAAGAATACATGATCCTATTCTATCCTCAGCAATTCAGTTGCTGCTAGTTTTCAGGAGCTGGTTGCTGGTAGCACAGTGGTCACTACAGTGCTTTTGATGGCATGCAGAAGTGAGCAGTGTGGCAGATGTCTTAGCTTAGCAAGTCTTTCCCCACATGGGGACTTTCTTTTCACCCTTTAGAAGGGACTTTTCCTTCTCTTCTTCGCTGCACTGGGACATTTCGAATGACAAGCTGGAGGGATGAGATATTCTGGACCTCCTCTAGGCTCTGCTTCAAGCTGGCTTTTGGCTCAGGCTGCAGCTTTAAACATTCATGCTGTAATTGCCTGACAAAACTGTCTTTTCCTGTTTGGAATACAGGTTTTGTGAAGGAGCAGGTCTCTTAGGTGGATGCCCAAGATCCAAACAGGTTTTCTGGCCTGCTCTGCTAATACTCTGTGCAGAACTGCTTCTCCTTCTCCCCTTTAAGCAGGGACTAAAATCACATCTCTTTAGGGAAGCCTTCGGTACCAAGTATTGATACTTGTCTTGTGTTGGTTTACCCTGCTGCTGTGTTGTCTTTCTCAATATGCTGCTCTTAACTTCGTTATTTATGTTTCTGGAACATTACGTTTTTAACTTATTGCTCACTGTCTGTACATTGTACAGCACCCTGAGCCTCAGGGATACGGCATTTTATAAATAAAAATGTACTTACTTACTAAACTTTCTTCTCCATCATTCCATAACACTGAATTATTTTCTTCTTTTACTCTCTCTCTCTCTCTCTCTCTCTCTCTCTCTCTCTCTCCACCATGATAAGCCCACCCACTGAAGCTGCAGTCTTCCACCACCCTGACCCAATAGGATCAAAACAAATAGAAACTGTTTTGTAACTTTTAAACATCTACAGTGTTCTATAAGACTGATCATCCTACTCCTCCCCCCTCCCTTTTACTCTCTATTTCCCTTTTAATAGTCCCATATGCTCTGAACTTTCCCTCTGTGTGTATTGAATCCTTGACCCTTGGTGTTAGATACACCCTTATCTGCAGATAGCCGTACTATTCTTCTTGGCTATTCAGCCTGCTAGAGAGCTTCCCTCCCATAGCTTGTGTTACTTCATAAGTACTGTGGTCACGAGATAGGAAACCGTCAGTCTCTCTTACTTAAATTCATTTACCTACGCCCTTCTTAGAACTCCAGAGGACCTGCCGATACATAGCTGCTACTGGGTTGTAGTAGCTCCTGTTATTTTTTATGCTACAAAACCATCTTAATCTATTTTTTGCCATACCAACTCTGCTACTATGTATTGCTTTCAACCTCTCTCCAGCTGGCTCTCCCTACTGTATCAGGTTACTCTGGTGAAATTTCACCATCGAAATCCAATACAGCAACAGCCTCAAGGTTGCCGCTGTACTGGACCCAATGGTGAAATTTCACTGATTTTGAGTGTTTCTTCCCCTTTGAAAAAACTTTGACTCAGAGTTTGTTATATTA
This sequence comes from Neoceratodus forsteri, assembly GCA_016271365.2. Classification (NCBI taxonomy): domain Eukaryota; kingdom Metazoa; phylum Chordata; order Ceratodontiformes; family Ceratodontidae; genus Neoceratodus; species Neoceratodus forsteri. The sequence continues at coordinate 389,673,099 of CM028132.1, read as the reverse complement.
AGGAAGTGGGGGGAGGGGGTGCTGCTCTCTGTCAAGAAAATACTCAATGTTGGACAGGTGAAAATTCACCTGTCAGCATTGCTTCCATCGCTGAGCCACATTTTGACAACTTTGTTGTCAATGCGGCTTGATGGAACCTTCCCTACTACTGGAAGTATACACTATCTCTAACTGCATACATGCCCCTCTTTGTCCCTCCATGGCTCATACCTTAACATATACTCTAATCTCATGGTTTCTCAGCCCTCATATCTAATCACTTCCCCACTTCTATACCCTAACAAGCTCTACTTAATGGCAAAGTTTGTTCACAAGCATTACTACAACCCCCAACTACCTTTGTTCCTGCGTGCCCCACATAAATTATGGTTTCTTTGTCTCCTAACTCTGTTACTAGCAGGTGCTATAGAATCCAGGCCTGGTCCTGCCTCCCCTCTGAATTACTTTGATCCTCTATGGGGTGCACTAAAGGGGCTCAAGTTTGCCTGCCTTAATATTCGTAGCCTATTTAGTAAACTCCTTGAATTTGAAGGTTGGATTTCTCTTTACAACCCGAATGTTGTCTGTGTATCTGAAACATGGTTAAAGCCGTCCATCCCTGACTCTGTCTGTTCTATCCCTGGCTTCAACATACTGCGTTGTGATTGTTTCTCCTCTAAAAGAGGTGGTGGTGTGGCCTTATACTACAAAAAACATCTTAATCTCTCTGCCCTCTCCTCCCCTCAACCTCTACTTTGGGAGGCTCTACACTCTGTCCTGCTGCTTTGCGGGACCAGAAAACCTCACATTATCTGTGCGTACAACCCCACCCCCCCCCAAAAGGAGGCATACCTGCTTTTCATGAACTTCTCTCTCAAACCATCCGCTTTTCTGGTCGCAATGAAACCGTTCTTCTTGGTGACTTCAATCTAGACTGGGGCAGTAAAAGTAGCAAATCCCTAGACACCCTGGTGCAGCAATTCCACATGTACCAGCTCATTACTGAGACAATCAGATACTCCACTGACACGGGGTCAAAGTCCCTCATTGAATGGTTCCTGACAAATAGAACAGATAGAATATCGAGTGCAGGCACCGTTGCTGATGCCATATCACACAACTCGCCTATCTACTGTATATGACATGTCCACTCTCCCTCCTCCCCCCCCAGGTTATCACCTTTTGGGACCACTCTAAGCTCAACTTTATGGCTCCCCCGCAAGATGTTGATAATATAGATTGCCTCCCACTTTACTCCTCCAATAATGTAGATCAAGCTCTAACTTACTTTCTCTCCCAAATATGTTCCCTTCAGAACATGCACACCTCTAAGATATCTCGTAGAATCTGTGGTACCCCCACCAAATGGTTGCACAAAGATCTACTAGCTTTATAAAATGCTAGGGACAAGAGCTGGTCCAAATATAGGGCAGCGGGTTTACAAGTGGACCTGATTGAATATCGGACCAAACGTAATGTGTGCAAGAAAGTAATACATCTATCCAAGAGCTCTTACTGTAAAAAGCTAATGCAAAACAATGTTGGGGACCCCAAGAAATTCTGGGACCACATTAAGAGCTCTTTAGGATACAAACACGCTCAACACATAAATGATATGGTGTTAAATGGTACTCATGGTAACAACCCAGTTACCATTGCTGAAGCCTTCAACTGCCAATTTGCAGATCTATCAAAATACACTGACTCCTCTACTGCTAGCCCAAGTCCTATCCCCCCCGTCTCAAGTCTGAGTGACCAAACTCTACCACTAGTTTCTACCTATGTACGATTACATGTCAAGAAGTGCACAAGCTCCTAAAATCTGTCTCTGACTGCACCAGTGTCGGTGCTAATGGCCTGGAGCCTAGACTGCTCAAACTTGCTGCCCCTCTCTTTGCCCCTCCACTGATCAAAATGTTCAGCCTATCTTGCTGCTCTGGGGTTGTTCCTAATATATGGAAAATTGACCGAATTGTCCCGGTTTTTTAAACCTATTTCCAGCTATTGACTCATAAGTATTCTCACAGTCTTAAGCAAACTTCTGGAAAAGCTGGTCTCTGAACAAACTGTCGCTTCTTTTCATAATAGGAAGCTCCTCTCTGCTGCACAACATTGTTTTAGAAAACATCACAGTACTACCACTGCCCTTATCAAATTCATAAACAATGCCAAAATCACCATGGATAATGGTCTTCACATTGGTGCAGTCTTTATCAACCTCACTAAGGCCTTTGATCTACTTAATAACTCTCTCCTCACATCTAAGATGCTCTCTCTTGGCTTCTCCACAGAAGTGGTAAAGTGGTACCAGAGTTATCTAATAAACAGGCTACAATTTGTCAAGTACGGCCCAGCATCATCTACTTTCTCGACAGTCAACATTGGTGAATCCCAATGCTCCATACTTGGCCCTCTATTGTTTTCCATTTTCATTAATGACATAACTTCTAATGTCTCTTCATGCTCCACCCTATTATACACTGATGACCTGGTTCTCTATACCAGCTCCAAACACCTCTCTACTCTGAATACCAGTCTAACATCAGATTTCACTGCCTTCAAAACTGACTCTCCAATAATAAGCTGGTTCTGCATACTGACAAATCACACTCCATGCTGTTTGGCTCTGCTCCAGGATTAAGCAAAATCCCAGTACAACTGTCCATCTCCTGCATTGACTATTTGTCCCTTAAAAACATAAATACATTTAAGTATCTGGTGGTTACTCTTGATCCTTCACTGGACTTTAATCAACACATCTCCATTACATGTAAAGTGGTCCATTGCAAACTTGTCCTGGCCTACAAGACGAGTTATGCTCATACTCCCTCTGCCAAAACTGCTATTGCCTGAGATGTTCTTCTCCCTGCACTAATCTACGCTTCAGTGATGCACATTGGCGCTACCAAAGCCTGCCTGCATAAATAGGACACCATCTTTAGTAATTTATGTCGATTTGCTCTTTCCTTACAATGCCTTATGCATTGATGTCAGTTATACAGCAGCCTAAATTGGTTCCCACCTCAAGATCACTGGTACTATATACTTGGTTCTGTACTCTGATGAATAGCATTGTTTGATGAGACACTCCCTCCTCCTTAGCTAGCATGCTCACTCCACAAAACCCACACTATGCTCTCCAATCAGGTGATCTGACTTATTTGTCAGTCCCCAGATGCAGAACCAATATGGGCTCCCAGGCCTACTCCCTCTTTGCCCCTCAGTACTGGAACACACTACCCATACCCCTCCAACACTCACCCATACATTCCAGTTTCAAGCGCAATCTACATAACCATCTCCTAGCCTTCAACCAATGCACCTGTTTCTTCCCACCTTGAGGCTCCCCATTGTACCCACCAGCACCCAAGTCATGATGACTCTCCTAGCACTTACAAAGCTATACATTAGTTCCTCAACTCCCTCTAATCCCTTCCCCCATTGGCTCATCATATGTTACCCCACGGCAGTGACATACCTCCAAACTGTATTTTGTATTTGCTTACTTAGCTGTTAATTTATGTACTGCCTTTTGGGTCTGGCACGATATCACAACATGAGAAATCCCAACGCTTATATTCCCGGTGCCAAAATCCCAACATTTCTCTTCCCGTCAGGTTCGTTTAGCCGACATATCATAATCCCATCAAGTTGCATGTTGCTTGTTGCCTGCTGATCCTTCTCAACAGTGGACACCACTTTGAGAGTAGAGGAATATCTGACATCCAGAACTGACATAGCAAATCTTCTATCAACATGTAGTGGAGGTGCCTCAAGCCAAAAACCCACTAGAATCTGCAGCATCATCGGTCAGCTTGAAGGACTCCTCTTCCTTATCCAAAATGCAAGATGCTGGTAATATTGATCCTGGATAAAAACATTCTAAATCCAATCAATAGTCCATTCTGACTTGGATACAGGGGGCTCTCACTGCTTAGTTTTTACTCCTGACTCAGTACAGGATGCGGGCTTATTAACAACTTTTATTACCAACTTCACTCCAGCAGCAAGCTCCCCCGGCAGCTCCCGTATCTGAGATGGACGTGGAGGACTGCTGGTCTCTACTGCACCGGTACACGAATTTATTCCAGAGATTCATCTGCCCCCTGTATTTGCATCGAGTTCCTCTTCAAAAAAGGTTTGTCTACAGGAGTTGTTGTTTTTTTCCCCCAATCCACCGCAACTAAGATAACAGAACAGGTAAGCCAGAACACCATTCATTCTGTGCTCTCTTGTTGGCATATCAACAGTGGCATAAACTGTCATATACCTAACATGCCATGTCTAAAAACAACCCGGGGTATCCTAGAAAACTGGTCTTGTTTACAAAGTTACGTTTGTAAACGGAAAATGTTAGCACAGTTTCACAGAAGGTGAATTATATCGGGATTTCGTGTGTCTGCAAATATTATGATGGGATTGTGTACCGGACAGAAAATCAGAGTTGGAATTTTTCATGTTGGGCATCCCAGTGTCAGGATTTTGTACGGATCCCCTGCCTTTTCTATAAACAGCTGCCCTTTCTACTTACACTTTGGATGTAATGATAAGTACCTGACTTCAGGTGACTGTATAGTATGTTCTTTACCTTTTGTAAATTGCCTGCATGTTTTTTATTGTATCCTACCTCTTATAATGTTTTGCCTGTATTTGCTTTGTACTCTCCCAGGTCATGCCTGAAAATAGACATTTCTGATGTCTAGTGCACTTACCCGGTTATCAAAAACAAACAAATAAATAAATCCTTCTAGGGCAAGCTGATTCACAAGTGGATCACTCCAATTCACAGATTTACATTTTTCTGACCCCGGAAGGGGATCAGAATGCTGGGCAGGATGCTCCTGGTAGTGCAGTTCACCTCCGGTACATCAGTGCAGCAGGTCTGGTCTCTTGGCCACATGGCAGTGGCTCAGAACTGGGTATATCAAAGGAGACCATGCAGCAGAGAAACATAGTAGCAAGTATTTGATGTCAGCCTACCCTCCCCCCCCATACCATCTGTGGGGACTTAGGTGAAAGCATCTGTAAGGACAGAGAGACCCAAGCTCTGTGGAGCCCACACGTAAGTCCCAATTGGATGGTGGATTACAAGCAGACACTGGCCTGCCCTCAGAGACTGGGAAAAGTCATGCTGTGTCCTAGGAATGCATGGACCTATGCCAGGAAGAATAATCCAGGTGGCTGTGTACCACAGAATGTTGTCATATGATATATCCAATCTTGAGCTATCCATTCCAATCAGAGTTTGATAGGTGGGCTTGATCCTACCCCACTACTGATTGGTGGATAGGCATGGATGCCACATGGGGTGGTGGTAGGACTTTCAAAGAAAACATTTTTAGCACCAGCGCAAACAGGGTACTAACCAGATAATGCCACTGCCCTCACTTTGCCCTGTTGCAGTGTCCTGCATTCCATATCACCTGCATTCCTAGTAAGGATAGGAAAATGTTCCAGCTGACTTTGATTCCCAGCTGCTCAGCTCCAGCTGGAGGATCGAGTCCAGAAAAAAAGATTGAATCAGCAGTGGGTAGCTGGAAACAGAAATAATTGCCCAAGGCAGTTGTGAGAATATGGGCTTCTGGTTGGGCTATAGGAAAGTCTAGTCCACCAGAAAAGGAATTGGGGTAAAAATAGAAAGTAATAAAAAACAAATTTAGGAAATTAGGGTAAAGGTCATACCAGAAAATACATTTAGGCTGCCCAGCTACAATCATACAATACCCTACAGTTGTCATCAACCTCTTTTATGTTAAACAGGTTAGTAGTTGATCTTTTTTTCTATTTTTTGTTTTGTACTTCTTGCACAAGGACAGTGTTGATTACCTGCCTTGGTGCAGTGGTGGCTTAGGCCCCATCCATCTCCAAGTTGAGCTCCCAGCCCAGTGACCAACTGATTATTTTGGGCCCAAGAGTGAAACATTGAATTTTACAGACCAAAACAAAGACTCTCAGTCCATCGAGCCTGCTGTGACTCTACCCTGGTCCAGTATGCCTTCTGTTCAGCGAAACTATTACAGCGAACACAACGATGCCGACAACATTGACAGTTCACTGTAATAGTCTGCCTGAGACCCCGGCACTCTTTTCCTGAAGTCTGCACCCCCTTCCCGAATCAAGTCTGACTCAGAGTTGATAATCTGTAAGTTTGGGGGGTGCGGGTGGCAGAGTCCCATGCATGGGGGGTTCGGGGTCAAAGCCCCCCGATGGAAAAGGAACTAGTTCTCCTGCTGGATTTATGTCGACCACAACTTGTGGTCGACATAAATCTGTCATTGTGATGTCAGTCAACAAAAAAGTTCTCAAACCGGCATGGAAGATCCCCCTGGTCTCCTCCTGTTTAGTACTGGTAGGGCCCTTGCTGTGCTCCCCACTATAGCTCTACTTTGTTAGTCTATAGACCCTCACTTGACTCCCCTCCCCACCATCATTTTCACCATGCTTGTGTGTCTAATCCAACCTCTCTTGAAACCTGTAACTGTTTCAGCATACCTGTCCAGGTAGACAGTTCCACTTGTGCCCCACCATCTCCATGAAGAAGTACTTACTCACATCACTCTTGAATCCCTACCACCCCATCACAACCTCAAGCTTATAATAATGTTCTCTTGTCACAGTCCCCTCATGTTGCTGAAGAGTTGCTTACAATCCCCCTGTTTAATTCTCTTCAGATATTTGAAAGTTTCAGTCATATCTCCCATTTCCCTCCTTGTGTGGCAGAGGTCGGCTTTTACCCATTGTTTTCTCCCTCCTTTCCCTCCTCTCCATAGGCACTACACCTTGCAAACCTTATGGCTATGTCTACACACTACAGCCCTGTGAATGGAGGCACTCCTCTGTGGTCCAGCGCAAGGGCTGCTAGTACTGTGGGCATAGCACTGACCCTCACTGATCAGGGAAACACAGCTCTTGGTGGCACTCTGTGACTTGGCTGCCGCTTCTTGCTGGCACTTGGGGTTGCTCCTGAATACAGGTCACTGGCATGGTAGTGCAACATACTGCTGCTGAGCCATGGGGCAGTTGTGAAATAGATGAAATAGTGGAAGAGCAATGGTCTGTCATGTGAGAAACCCATAGATTATCCTGCCACTGGGAGGGACTCTGACATAGTTTGAGTGGCATCATGGAGGTGACATACTCAAACTCCAAAGAAGGGCGAAGATGAAGATTGTTTACCTCTACGCACATTGTCATGTTTGAAAACACTATACTTCCATTAAAAAAGTATTTCTCAACAGTTTAGATGATCCCTCCATCCAGGAATTGGTTACAGAATTAATATACTTGTATAAGAACAGCTTGTTCACTTCAATGCAGCTTTCCAAAAGATTTCAGTATAGAAAACAACATCAACTTACATGTAATGGATCACTTCTGGAGCTTTAAAACATTTCCCCCACCAGCAAATAGCACCAAAGGCATAGTCATTTATTTCCTGAAATTTCTGTGATATCTCAAGAGAAATTCCTTGTCTGCCAGCAGCACCACTGTGTGCAACCACAGAGAATCCCTCTAGATATACAGAGAAATGTATGGAAATATCTGAATGCATCAATGGCTGCAACTGACTAACTGGAATGCTTCCAACATTTTAACAATCAGTCAGAAGCCATGACAACAGTCAACTAACATAAGCTCTGCCTCCAACTCTTTTCAATCAGCAACCATGGAAATGCTCAATGAGTCATTAGAACTTAATGAGCTCAGCTCCTTAACTACTAGACACTTGAACAATCTATAAAATACATTAAATACAAGCCATTTGTTCTGCTCACTAAATGTATTCTATACAACAAACACTAGGAAAGTTTTGTGCACTCATGAAATACTGCTATCTCAGAGGACTAAAAAGCATATAAATCCACTCACCCTTCTGGGTCTTGGCTAAAGAGCCCATTAGTTTCCTCTCAATTGCATTATTTCCATGTACATTATATGTTCCTATCATTTATGATAGATAGCCAGACAGACAGAGAGAGAGAGAGAGAGAGATATGAGAGAGAGAGAGAGAGAGAGAGAGAGAGAGAGAACTGCAGAGTTATATGATCCACAAAGATGTTCCACAGCAATTACCAGAGACAAGGTACTACGTGGTGAATCACTGGAGATGGGGAACAGTAGGACATTCTGGAGAAAGGTAACAGAAGAACTAATTGTACAGTTATCTGGTAGCTTCCAGGGACAAGTCTTGGACTGCAGTGATGACTCTGGGAGCTTGACATCTAAAAACAATTTAGTGTAGATCATCCTTAATTCTGGTGGGAGGTTAAGGGAAATACTGAGACTGGAGCAGTTTAAGGGGCTACATCTCAAGAGAAGTAAAATCCTGTTTTACTCTCAGTACTACACTGTATATTATTGCCATTATTGTTTTATTCTCAGTACTACATTGTATGTTATAACTCTGTATATCTGCATTTTCCTTGGTAGACCCAGGGTACTTCCACTACCCTCAGACTTTGTTGTATCCAGTAGTGTTCACCCTGTTGTACGTGATTTTCTACTCTTTGTTTTATTGTTATATTGATGTGGAGCCTTTGCAAAGGAGTCTCTGACTCAGAGGTTTGTAATTCCGATTCTTCTATAAATAAAATAAATTAAAAAAATAGTAGCCTTGCAATGCAGAGTATCTCAACAACATGGTTTTTTTCGCTCTGTGGGGACAATCCCAGTCCTGTACACTAAGGATGCTACCAGCTGTGCTGAAGGTGGTGAGAGATCTAGTTCCAGAGATTGAGCTGCTGAAACAGGTAGGAGATGGGCCTACCATTTGTATGGGGACTCCCAAGCTAGTATGGATATTAGAGATGTCTCTGGCAGAGGGCCTGAGGAGATTGCCAGCCACTTCTGTACAGGGTTCCTCTGATACAGTCCCAACCCCCATCTGAAGGAACAGTAACAGCATGCCATCTAGTCTGGGCAGTGAGGGGAACCGAGGAACAGCCAAAGTAATAAAAAAAGGAGGTTTATACATGCACTTTGAAAACCATCAAGCAGTACAAACATTTTGAAAACTGTCACACAGAATGAAGATGTTCAAAACCCTTGTGAAGGATTTTTCCTGAGCATTTTGTGAAAACCCTCATGCGCCACATAGATTTTGAAAACTATCATGCAGCATCAAGATTTTGAAAACTGTCACTTGCAAATTCAGACTATTCATGCAGTACATAGATTTTTTGAAATGTGTAAAGTATTCCTGTGTGAATATTTTGGTCTTTATTTAAAGAATTCTAATTGGGTATGTCCATTGAAATGGAGTACCAAGGTACTGCCCAATTTGCAGCATCTTGTAAGCTCTAGCAAAAGAGCATATCAGATATATATTTTTATTTTGTTGGTGCTCCTGTGTAGAGATTTCAAACATAACATGAAATTACCAGCACATGCCCTTTAAAAAAAAATTGTATTGCAATAACCCAAATGTTGCAGTTTTGTTGGGCTGAAATGTGGCATAAGGTATCAAGTCATCGTTGCTGTTGTTTAACAGGCCTTTTATGTCTTTTCCACAAAATAAAGTTCCCATGCCATGACACCATATCTGTGTTTGCATTTTAATTTGGGTTTCTACATCATACATTGCACACGCTGTACAATAATGTGTGCTTGCAGGACTGTGGCGTCTGTACATTTTGGTGCCCTTTCCTGAACTTGCATAATTCAGTGTGCTGCAGGCCTCTTGGTTTATATTTATTCCTTGCCCCCCACCCCCTTCCCCTGACTGCACACTTCAGTTTCTGGCTCCCTTGATGTTCGTAAGCCCAACTGCTGACTTCCCAGGCTTGACCTTTGACCTACCCCGACCATGGCATCTTTCTCAGGCTGATGTACAAATGCCATGGTCAGAAGCCAGTATCCACGCTCAGTGCATTCGTGAATTCCACACTGTGACGCATTGGGGTGGGCTCTGGGGTTCATTTAAAACCCTGGTTTTGTGATCGGGGGCCCTTCTTGCCATCAGAACCCCTGAAGTGATCCTCAGCGTGTCCAGTGATTGAACCCCCAGTACAAATGCCACATCCTCAGCATTTGTACGAATGCCACATGGTTTTGGTGTTCTTGTGCCTGCATTGTGGAACCGAATCCAGTGTTAGCCCAAGGGAATGCCCAGCTGATTTTTCCTACTGATTTTAAATGCAGCCAGGGTAAGTTTTGTTAAACATTTGTTTGCTTTCTGGGGGAAAATGAGAAAAATTGTGGAAACGGACACCAAGCACTGTGGTGTCTTTGTACATGCACCACCAGGTGAGCTTGGTGTCTGCGTACATCTGCCACAAACTTTGTGGCATCTATGTACACATGCCACATCCATCACAGTAGTTGCAGCACACAGGGTCCTATTTGTACATTAGACCACAAATTTACAGTTTTTGTTGTTGTTGCTGTTTACCCTCTGTGCTGTGATATCTTTTTATGTGCTATTGGGCTACTGTGGGGCTATTGTGGGGCTAACATATAATCAGATTAAAGTTTGCGAACTCTGCTTCTGTACCGTTTGTATGCTATTGTGCTAATGTGGGGCTAACACATGGTCAGAATTGCTAACAATGCAAATCCTGATTCTGTACCTTTTCTGTGCTAAATTTATTTCACTTGGCTTGTGGGGGTGAGGGTGGGGGGATTGTACTGCTTGCCCTGCTTTTGTTGCAAAAATGTTGATTTGTGTGTTGCTTGCCCGCATGATGTCTGACCATTGCTGGGCAAGCACACCTGGACAAATTAATTTAAAAGTGCAGTCTGCAAATTCTGGTTCTTTGTCTAGGTGTGTTTTCTCAGAGATGCTCAGCCATCTTGTGCATCATATGACCTTGGCTTGGTGGGGGGGGGGGATTGCAGTGCTTGCCCTTGTTTTGTTGCCAAAATGTTGATTTTTTATGTTACTTGCAGCATGATGTCCAACCGTTGATGGGCAAGCACCCCTGGACAAATTAATTTAAAAGCTCAGTCTGCAAATTCTGGTTATTTGTCCAAGTGTGTTTGCTCAGAGTTGCTTGGCCATCTTGTGCACCATGTGGCCTTGGTAGACCCTGGAGCTGCCGTTAGCCATTGGAATTGTGTGCTGCAATTCAGGGCAGTTGCAGTTAGCTGGAATTGCCCTGAGTTGCAGCCATAATTGACAGTAGTCGAATTTTGCTTTAAGTCAACAATGCCGACTGCCTTTGTAGTTTGCTGCTGTTAGCCCAGCCCACCTTCCCTGTGCCACAAAAGCCAAGACATAATTTGTGAGCGCTCCTTGCCAAAGCCCTTCTTCCATCCCCCTCCCAACCAATGCCAAGTGCTGCCTTCACTAGGTGCCCACTAGTCCTCCAATAGAGAGTAAGAGAGAGGGAGGAGCCAGGAGTTGTGCGCACTGCACATGAGCTCAGTTAGCATAGCCCATAGGCCTGGTGAGAGAATGTAGTGGACGGAGGGAGTGAGTTCAGTGGGAGGACAGCTGGGTTGTTGCGCAATGTGTGGGGTTTCTATTGGGTCACACCACCACTGTATTGCACAGACAGGAACAGCAGGGGGATGTACTCATAGCAGTCAGCGGACCGAGAGAAAGTCAGGGAGGGCGGCGGTCTGTTAATTGGTGCCCAGTGCGAGGGAAGCCCGGCCCTGGCTGGTATTTTGGCCTTGGGCACCAACACGAGGATTGAGGAGTGAGCAGAGAAAAGTCCCAGGCTGGAGATGAAGTACTGGTGTTGGTGAGGTAAGAATTGCAAGCAATGAAAAAAAAAACTAGAGTAGCTGCTGGCTCTGAGCTGAGTCTTTCTTTTTTTTTTTTTTAAAGAAGCAGTGGTTCAAAACTGTCGATGCTGGAGGGGCAGCTGAGGATCCTCAGTATCACAGTGAGTTCATTATTGTGCGAGCATCAGGGTGAGCAGTTAGCAAACCCATTGTTGCTAGTAGAAAGAGAGAGAAAAGAAGAAAGGCACTGAAAACTAAATTAGACAGGGTTTTTAAAATAAAGTGTATTTGCTAAAATGATTTATGAAGCAGAGAAAAGTGTCTGGTGTGTAAAGGGAGATGGTAAGCTGAAATGTGGGTGGGGGAACTAAAGTTTACAAAGAATATAATACATATTTATTTGCAAAGAATCTATATATAAAGTTGAGGTGCTTAAGGTGCTTGGGTGTCTAATAGACTTCTTGGCCCAGATATTCAAACTGTGCCATAAAAGTGCGCAACAGCAGGAGTAAGCGCAAGTCCACTGCGCCCATGCACAATACACATGATACTCAAACACTGCGCAGGTCAAGATGCTCCTGCAGCACATGACTGAATATCTCACCAACTGAGCCATAGCACAACCAGGGATGTGCAGTGGCACAGTTCAGATGCACAATAGCACAAGCAGGGATACTTAGTGGAGCAGGGCAGCAGCGCAACAGCACAACCAGGGATGGGCAGGGACAGGATGCATGGGCTGACCACCCATGCTAGAGATGGGCAGAGGAGCACACAGCAGAACAGACATTGCCCCCCACACCCCATGCACTGCACAACTGAGGGAGAGCTGGAATACCACCGGCCCATGGATACCAGCAACGAAGCCACAGCCAGGGCATGGTGCCCCAGCACACCCCCTGGCAAGCTGTGACCGGCACACAAGGAGGTCCAGCGACCCCGTGCCACACCATCCCACCAATGCAGAGCACACCCTGCACCGTGATCCCTAGACACCCTGCCCAGGAGCAGTGCCCACCAGTGCAGGACACCCCATGCATGCTGCCACCCCCACTGTGACAATGCAACCCTATGCACCACAGAACCATGCAAGGCAGACCCACCATAAGCACCTTTCAGTGGGTGGCAGCAGACAACAATGCAACGACTGCATACACAGTGCCACCACGCACGTCCCCCCCAAGGTACAGCTGAGAGACCGACCATGTGTCGGCACACGAGGTACCCCACACATGACAGGGCGTGCCCCGGACCCCACCACCAGTGGTACAGCACCCTGCACACCCTCCCAAGGACACACCCCGACCCAGCACTGGCCACAACAGCCAGCACAGACACCCACAGTGGAGCATGGAAGCATGCACCACACAGGATGCAACACAGTGCATGGACAAACACCCACCCATACCCAAGGGCACACCAACATAGGGACACAGTAGCGGGTCAACCAAGCCCCTGGCATGTGGCCACGGAAACTGTGTACACACAGCCTGCACCCCTCCATGGCACAGGAGTGCCAGCCACCCTGCGCAGGCACCATGAAGCTGTGAGCCACCAGCATGCGCTCAGAGCACAAGTGACAGACAGTGGAGCACATCTCCTGCAACAGACACACACAACAGCATGGAGGCGGGACAACAACAGCAGAGGCCACAGTGCCACCTGAGGCAGACATGCACCACACCAGTGACAGGAGGCAACCCGGCATTATGCTGGGTACAGTGGCTGTCCAGCAGGGACAGCCACCACTGACATGCCAGCAGACCGTGCAGGTAACAGACATGCAAGGGTGTCAGCTGCACAGGCCATGGACGGTCTGACAGGTGTGCCATGGACACAGTGCATGCACCGTGGACCACTGCACACAGTCATCCAGTGCACAGGGAACAACACACAAACCACAGACAGTGACTGATAGCTACGCCCACACCATAGTCGCTTCCCACACGGACACACACACGCACACACACACACACGCCCATGACTGCACCACCCCTGATGCCATGCACACCACTGCAGCTGAGCACCTGTAGCCCACTGCAAATCAGAGACCACCACAGTAGGCATAACAAAACAAATGTATATTTAAAGATAGAAAACAACTATTTACAAATATTTACAAAAATGTTGGGGGTGAGGGCCACAAACCAGGTGGGGGTGGGTAAGGGGCAGGGGTGAACAAATGGTAGAGGGAAGGAGGGGTGTGAGGGTGGGTCCAGAGGGGTAGATGAAATCCTGGAGTGCATGAAGTTCAGCGGGAGCCCCACTCCCCACTCTGAGTGCACCTCCCTCCATGCCTCCTGTGGACTACTAGCTGCTCCATCCTCTGTAAAATTTCCAGGGAGGCCCTGGCCACCTGCAGAAGCTCCTACAGCACCTTCTCGATGTGCAGAATCTGCCATCCACCTAGGACAAGGGAGCAGAGTCAACAGGTGTGAATGCACAGGCCCCTGCAGCCCACCCACTGTACATGGCATACGGCTGTGGGACATGCCTCTGTGATGGTGTGCGACCACCCACAGTGATCGTGTCCACAAGACCTGCCCACCAGGCGCACACAGCCATGTGGACCGCTGCACACACCCACCGCCCAAGTCCTGCACAGCACCACCGTGGCTGTACAGTGACATGGCTATGCGGTGCAAAGGCAGTGGCATAGCCATGTACCTGGTGCACACATGGACCACCAGCGATGCACACCCACACATGCAGTGCCACTGGACAGTGCTGACTGTACTGTGTGGCGTGCACGTCAGTGGTGTCAATGGATGGTGGCCGTGCCCCGCCACCTACCCTGCAACACAGCATGCACAGAATATCCATGAAGAAAGATACTCACCTGCATCTGCAACAACTTGGCGCTGATGTAGATGGTGTCCACCATCACGTGGCTGTTGCCCTGCAACACAGCATGCACAGAATATCCTGGAAGAAAGGCACTCACCCTCATCGGTCTGATCTGGATGCTGTACTCCACTGCGACCGGCTGCCTGCAGCTGTTGACCAGCTCCCCTCTCCATGCCTCGGTGTCGGTCCACTCGGGCTCAGCGCCGATCTTCAGGGCCTAGGGTGCAAACATGGAGAGGGGAATATCAGTACAATCCAGTATCAAAGGCTCCCACCTGGTGTGCGATCCCGCACAGCCCAGCCATGCCGCAACCCCCAACACCACCTCCATACGAACACCACCAACCCACTGCCCACACTGGGCGGCGCACCCCCATGTGGTGGACACATGCCCACTGCGATACCCATGCTGCACAACCAGTGTATGGATGGGGCACCTACCTGGTCGTGGCACTGCGCCTCTCCTGGCACGTGCCCGCAGGCATGCAAGCCTGTCCAGGTCCCTGCACTGGAGGTCCCCGTATCTGTGGTGACACTGATCAGCTGTGCGCTCCATTTCTGTGGCCTCCTCCAGCGCCACCGCCACCTCCTCCCATACAGCACTCCTGGCCCTGTCCAGGAGTGCATTTCCAAAAAGAGCACCAGCATGGAGCTCCACTATGGCCACCAAATTGGCCAGCTCCACCTAGCTCCAAACAGCAGCCCTCCGTCTTGCCATCGCTCAAGCTGGTCGGAGTCGAAATGGCGCTCAGTAGCACGGTCCGCCATGTGCAGATGCTGCACGGTACAGCGCTGCCATTCCCCATCACGCTGTCACCGAACAGCACGATAGTGGTGCACCCATGTGGACGCATGGTGTCTAGGGGCAAAGGTCAGGCACAGTGTCAAGGGTCTCTCGCGCACGGACCGTGGCAGCGCAATTGGTACTCCCTGCATGTAGCGCGATTGGGTGCCTGTGTGAGATGCCCTGTAGTGGCCTACCACGCTGTGGCTCCACGGCGCCTATGGTGCCCCAGTGCAAGAGCACCATACATGTGAACAGCGCAGTAGCGCCACTGGCACAATGGTGGCGTGCCCTGCACTGCCTCCCGTGCATAGCGCGCAGCAACGCGGCAGAGTGTCGGTGTCAGCACCGGGCATGCGCTGTTAGTTATCCACTACACCCGTCACCAGAACTGCGCCTTATGCTTAGCGTTCAACACAATTGTGCTGCAAGGTGCAACAGCGTGATATTCAGCCAGCATGTGAATCAGCTCATCAGCGATTCAATGGCGCAGATACTGCATTAGCATCCACTAAAATTGTGCCTCGCCTCATTTGCATGCGTTGCGCTATATAAATGTGACATTGGGCTGCGAGCCAGAGTCTGGTATTGCAGTCTATTGTGGTGAGTTGCATGCTGTTTGGGAGTGTGGACATGTGTGTGGGAGATGCATGGGACTGCATAGTCAGAGGTAACACCTGTCATTCCCACAGGATCAATGATGAGCGACCGTGACGTGGAGGAGGAGGAACAGAGACGTGGGAGAAAGAGGAGGCCAAACTTTACCAAGGCAGAAACAGATGCCCTGTTTGAGGCCTACCTTGACCAGGAATCACTGCTCAGCGGACAGCGGGGAACACCACAGGCCCGTCTGCTGCATGGGGAGAGGTGGCGCATGCTGTCAACCAGCATGGCAGCCACCAGCAGTCCATGCAGGAGTGCAAGAAGAAGGTGGGCACAGACAGGAGGAGGATTAAGGATAAGGTGGCTGCCATCAGGGAAGCACGGGCTGCGACCAGAGAGGACAGCCGGCCGTGTAATACCCTGACCCCTGACAGGAAGAATGCTGCTTGCAGCATGCCAGCGCTGCTACCAGGGTGTTCCAGGTGGGCTTCCAGACGGGTGGTAGCCCGCCACTGCATGGTAGGTCCTGATCTGTCACTGTGGGGGGGGATGCCACAGGGTAGGGCAGATACATTAATGCTACTGTGTTCCCTTACAGCTCCTGAGCTTCTACATGGGTCAGCGGTGGTGGGCTCGTCCACTGAGGGTGGTACCCTGGACACAGAGGAAGGCCCATCCACCTCCACAGGTGTCTGAGGGTCAGGATGACAGTGGGCCTGCCTGGCTGTCTGGACTGATGTTGGCATAGCAGGTGAGGAGGAGGCCCTGCCCGTGTCCCAGCTAGCCATCATCCATGGATGCCAGCATGCTGAGACTTGGACTGGTGCTGGATCCATCACTGATGATGATGGAGCTCACATCATGAACAGTGATACATGTGGGCTGCAGGATGGCCACACAGCAGGTTACAGCATGGGCATAGCCATGGGTGGTGCCACCATGGAGGTCTGCGTGACATCACAGTCCCAGTCTGTGCCTGTTTGCACCAGTGGGGCAGCACGCACTGGTGTGTGTCCAGGACAGTGGGGCTGTTGCGGACGTTGCGGTGGCACCGTTGAGCCCTGGAGAGCGGCAGCCAGAGGGGCAGTGTCAGCAGTCGGCCAATGGTGATGGAGGGACAATGTCAGGGGGCAGCGTCAGTGCACCGCCTGTGGACATGCCCAGGCATGGTCCTGGTGTGCAGCGTCCAACCTCAAGGGGTGCTACCCATCACGGCTGCGAACACTATGAGGGACAGCATGCCGATCAGGTGGATGACCTCTTAGATGAGCACACCCGCATACTCCATGATTCAGTGGATCAGCAGTTGCGGCTTGTGATGGCAGTGGATGCACTCAGTGTGGCCCTGCGCCAGGCAGAGGAGCGGCGCAGCAGGGACACCGGTCTGCTCCTGACAGGGATGGACTGGCTGCGGGAGGATGTGACCGCCGCCATTGACAGGCAGACACAGGCATTCACAGCTGTCATGGCCACAATGGGCACACAGTTATTTGCCCATGCATCGCAGACACCGCGCAGTGCATTGTCCATCCCTGGTTCCCGGTGTCGTGCAACACCATCCTTGTCGACACCGGGTTCAGCTGTGGGCATCCTGAGCACGCCTGGTGCAGGCATGTTCGGTAAGCTGCAGACCTCTACTCGAGAATGGTCTCGTTCCCGCAGCGGAACCCCTGGTGGACCGTCGGTGCTACCCCATGAGGCCATTGGTCAGCCTGTCACTGTTGGTGGGTCTCGGTGTGGCTGCCCATGCATCCGTGGTGGCCGTGGCACTGTACTGCATGACTGACCTGTCTCCCACCATGGCTACTGTCTGACGCTGCCCTGTGTGCAGTGTGTTGTTCATCATGCAATGCACGGGTGGGGTACCCGCTCTGACACACACACAGCGTTCATGTGCACCCCCCGCTGCTTGCCACCGTGGCATGCGCCAGTAATGCCTGCGTTGCACTGTCTGCCACTGTGCCAATGGTGCCGCATCTGAGAACATGCACAATGACAGGCACTGGGGTGGTGGTCTGTGGACGTGTGTGTGCTAGGGGTGTAGGTTGAGGTCGATGTGGCCTCCTACCTTTTGTGCATGTCTTGAGGGGTGTGTGTGTGTGTGTGTGTGTGTGTGTGTGTGTGTGTGTGTGTGTTTTGTGTGATCGCATGCCGTGTTAGGCCTTGCCCATCCCTGATGGCATGTGCTGTTCCATGCTCAGCCAATTTCCTTAACGACATGCACCCCTGGGGTTTGTCCATGCATGTTTGTGGGTTGTGCACTTGCTATTGGTGGTTGCACATAGTCCCATGACTTACCTAGGTTGGTTGAAGTGCTCCTCTGTGATGGTGTCCCAGTGCAGCTGCACCATCCGGATCAGTCGGGTGTCCCTTCGACCAAGGGGGGGCTGCCCATCACCATCTGCACCAGCATCCTCATCGTCCCCATCACTGTCACCCTCTTCGACCTGTACAGCTATCCCACAGTCATTGACCATGTTGTGCTGGATGCAACAGGCCAGGAATAGCCCACAGACCTTTGAGGGGCTGTACTGCAGGGCACCGCCAGACGTGTCCAGGCAACAGAAATGTGCCTTCAGCATCCCGAACACCCACTCTATGACATTGCGTGTGGTGGCATGTGCCTCACTGTAGCATTGCTGCGATGGGGTCACGGGTCGCTGGTATGGTGTGAGCAGCCAGGGACGGAGTGGGTATCCACTGTCACCTGTATGTAGAGTGTGGACATTAGTTTGGTGATCAGCGTCACCCTGCCATGTGCCATCTAGGCCAGTACCCATGTCATCTCTGACTATGCTCCTCCCAAGATCCATGTCTTTCTACGTGATTTGCATACTCACCCACTAGGTGGCCAGTGGGGATGTCCCCACTCTTGAACCTGTGGCACAGTGCAGACTGGTGCCAGATGAAGGCATCATGTGCTCCCCCAAGGTGCGTGGCACAGACATTGGTTATGCTCCCCCTAGCATCGCACACCACCTGGCAGTTGATGCTTGCATAGCCCTTCCGATTTATGTATGCTGCACCTTCCGAGCCAGGTGGCGTGTGGATGGCCATATGGGTGCAGTCAATGGCCCCGAGCACGCCAGGCATACGTGCTACCCTGTGGAACTCTTATATGTGTGCTGTGCACTCCGCCTGTGTGCTGGAGAAACAGATGTACTCCGCAGCATGTGGCAGCAGTGAGCTGAGGAATTGTGTGAGTAGGCGTGACACGGCCAACTGGGTTATGCCTGTTGTGTTCCCTGTTGGTCTCTGGAAGGTACCCGTGGCGAGCAGGCACATGACAGCTGTCACCTTTGTCTCCACTGACAGAGCATGGCTCCATCGTGTGGGTGCCTGCATCTCATCACTCCACAGCTCACAGAGCCGCCTCAGGATCACCCGGTTCAGGTGGTACCAGCTCACTATCTCGGTGTCACTGTACAACTCGAAGCTGGTGCGGGCTCGGTACTGCCTGTTGGGGGCATACCACCGACACGCCATTCCACAGCTGTGCCCCCCTGCTGCCTGCCTTCTCACACCTCTCATTATTGCCTCCATCTGAATGGTGGTACTGGCCATGTCCCTGGCTTGTGTTACCCCCCCGGCAGCTGTATTCCCGCTCCCCCCACTGTCCTTTCTGCTACTCCTCCTGCACCGGGAACACCTCCCAGATTTGGATATCCTGCCCACTGTCAGTGCCCTCAGTTCACTGTGGCACTTCACTTTTCCTCCTGCACAGTGGCACAGGCTCCCCACTCCTTTTCTGTTCCTGGTAGTTTCCAGGTGTGCTCTGTCCTGCTCCTGCCCTGTCCTGCTCTCTGCTACTGTCTGCCTGGTTGCTGTCACCTCGCTCCCAAATCTGGCTTCCCTGTAGCGTTCTTGCACCTGTCTCTTGTTCCTTTTCATTTTGGATCATTTCAGCTATCGAGCAACTTCCATTTGCTCCCCTATTGCGCATGGCGCATGCTGTTGAATATCGCACTGCACCATTTATTCATGGTTCCTCCCCCTTCAGTTGCACATGCATTCATTACCATTACGCTCTTGCGCATTGTGATTTGGGAGGCACAGCTGCCTCCCACTGAATATTGCACAATGGCGCATTTTCAGACTTGTGCTGGCGCATCCCTGTTGCGCATGGCGCAACCCTTTTGAATGTCTGGGCCCTTGTGTATAGCAACTTACAGTGCCATCATGGCACTCGGACTTATGCACTTAAATTTATGGGCATTGATCATGTGCAAGCTAGTCCCAGAGGGTGAAATCAATACAGAATGTTACTCCAGTGAGAATGAGATGAGAGGGTAAACTTATATTTAGGCTAGGTGCCCTGTAGCCCTCTTGTTTAAATGACACATGGAATATTCTCCATTTCCTATAGTTGTTTTTGGCCCCTCTTTATCTACTGTATGTTCTACTCTAGTGCTCTGAGCTGTTTTGTATATAAACGGCCTCCCTTCCTCCTTCTTATATCTTATTTTTGTTATACTCTACATTTAGTGTATTTTTTTGTCATTTTAATTCCCTTGGATTGCCACTGAATTTTAATTTTTGCTGCCTTTTAGTTCTGCTACGTAGAAACATGACATATACATTGGTTCCATAAGGATATGCTATACTTTTTCTGGAATAAGGGGGCCAGACGACTTAAACATAGACAATGATGGCAGAAAAAGACCTGAGGTCCATCCAGTCTGTGCAAGTTCCCTATAATCCTTGGAACCTACTATTCTTCCAGGGCACTAACCCTCCCCAGTGTCACCTCTCGAGTCCCCTCCATGGTTTTGTTACCCCCAGTAACCACTATTCCCATCATTATGTCCCAGCCCTGCTTGAATCCCTTGACTGTTTTTGCACCCACCACCTTAGCCAACAGGTTCCACCACCCTTTTCATAAAGCAGTACTTCCTCACGGTCCTCCTGAACAATCTTCCTGTTAATTTCCACTTTTGTCCATGTGACCATGAGTTGGTATTCAGGCTAAATAGTTTCCTGCAGTTCTCTTTGTTAATCGTTAAGGAACTTGAAGGTCTCTATCATATCTCCCCTCTCCCTTCTGGTCTCCAGTGAGTACATATTTAATGCCTTGAGGATCTCCTCATGGGATTTGTCCTGCTGGCCCTGAATAATTTTTGTTACTCTGTGCTGCTCTGTCTCCAACCTATCCTTATCATTTCAGAGGTGAGGACTGCAGACTCCAGAACTGGTTGCACTGCAGTACTCTAGGTGAGGCCTCACCAGGGATCTGTAGAGAGGTACAGTACTTTAGATGTTAGAAGTAATAAAGCCCTAGGTTATGATGGCTTTATCTTCAGGATCAGGGAAAGAGGACACCAGTATCAAACAAAAATTGAACACCCTAGAAAGGCATATCACCTTCAAAAGGTACTAATTCTAGCCAGTGTAAAAATACAAATATGTGTCACTAAGGCCCCGGTTGCACTGGGGCATTTGAAATGGTTCTCAGCGCTTGAACCATTTCAAATGCGTGCTGGCCCGGATCGCGTTCGCACTTAACTCACTTCCAGATTCGATTTATGGAACCGTGCTCAAACCCTGATAAGACCTGGGCTTGAGCACGGTCCCATTAATCAGTTTTGAAAATGAATAGGTTTACTTACAGTGCGAATGGTCCAGTCTGTTTTGATCCATGTTGGCTGGTGAAGCGTGTAGTTCATGATGGTAAGCAGCTTTTAGCAGCTGCTGAACTGGACTTGCACTGCACATGGATTATGGACACAATGCGAATGCCAGAGACCGTTTCTTCTGAAATGGATCAGAGAAGTGAGTTTCAGTGCGAATGTAATGGCACGGTAAGCACAAATCTGTTTTTGAAAACAAATTTTGCAACCATGTTGTAGTCCGAATGGGGTCTTACAGAGACATTGGAGGAGTCCCATCAAACTCCAGCAGCTACATGCATTTCTGGCAGTTCTTCCCAGGATGGAGCTTACCAATAGCTCAATTCCTTTGATACTAGATTCTTAAAGGCATGCTCCTAGCCTTCCGCAATTAATTATGGGAGAGACAAAAAAAAGGATTTTCATTTCATTAGAGACTTGGCCACAAAAGACTTTCACAGGAATTCCATCAGGGTGGATTCTGTCTTCCAGGCTTCCACCTAAAAGCCATTATGGCATTTACACAAGTGAATTTCTTAGCCAATGTAATTAATTTTGTACCCTCATTTTGCCCTCATTTTTGTGCCTTTTAACTTTTTTAGCATTTGATATATTTTAATGTCTAGATATTTTTCCCTAGCTTAGATTTCAAGTGCTATTTTATCACTAGTTTGTTTATACAGCACTGCTGAAATCATAAAGGACCTTTTAAAGGAAAGCCGTCATTTGCCACTCATCTGCCGTGCAATGATGGAGGTGCCCCGTCTGAAATGGCCTGCTGCAAACCGACAAAATCACATCATCAAAATAACAAGGCATCATGCCCACACACACACACACACACACACACACACACATGCACACAGAGATCTGCAAGTTAAAAAAAAGTTAAAAGAGGCAAAATGGCCATCAACATAGAAGCACATTGGAAACCAATAGAAAAATAAGTAAAAAACAAACATAGAAGCACGAAACACCCTGCCTCAGCTCAGAGTTTTCTGTTGGTGTGCACATAGAACTTTCTCATTCTCTCTCTCTCTCTCTCTCTCTCTCTGCTAGCAGACAGTGCTTGCTTTAAAGGAAAGCTGTTGTTTGCAGGGGCTCCCGCCCCTGCAAAGCTTACCCTACGGTTTAGCTTCTGTGAAATAAGCAGCTTTTTCTTAGCACTGCAAATTAGTTTAATTTAATTCTGAAACATCCACTACCAGAAGGATGGCTTGCTGCTGGGGTGGCTCAGTAACTGTAAAAGTGCAGCCCATTGCACTTCAATACAAATGCATTGAAGCAGTGTGCATTGCACCTTGACAGTTAATGGAGCTGCCCCAGCATCCGCCATACTTCCCGGTGAAGCACTTTTTCCTTGCCCCACCATCCTTCCCTCCTTCTCCAGCTGCAGCTCTTCTCTCCTTAGGGAGATTCCTAAGGTACCTTTAGCCACTGAAATTGTCCTGTGGCACCCCTAGGGGTGGAACCCTCTCCGAGGGTTCCTTGCCTTTGGTACCCCTACAGGGTGGTAATTCCTCTGGAATAAAGAGTGCGAATGGCCAAAACCAAACTACACAGTTGCACAAGCATAACACTATACTGGCTGTGCAGGACATTGAATAATAATAACAAAATAAACTGAGGTTCTGTAGCATCGGACCCAGCCAATGTTTCCTGGCTTTCTCATAAAGAGGGCAAAATCATATTATGTATTAAGTCGTCAATCGCTTTATTATTGCAATTGCAAAATTCTGTTTGAATGCCTGGTTGTCTTTGTCGAAAGTACATGTAGTTACTTCTAAATAATTCTAACCTGTATCTTGTTATATACTAGTGTTTTCAGTAAGTAAATGAATGTGCTGTGAAGTTTTTCCACTAATTGCTTTCAAAAAGTATGACAAACTAGTACATAAATAAAATTCAGCAATGGTGAAAGTTGAAAAAATTGGTTGAATTTTTTTAAGTTAGTTGAAGTCATAAATTTCAAACTAGCTGAAAAAATCAGTCATAATATGTGGTAAGTCAGTCATAATTGTTTTTTCAGCTGACTCTGGGGTCTAGGCCTTGGCTTGTGGGGGGGGGATGCATTGCTTGTCGTGGTTGTTTTGTTGATGAAATGTTGATTTGGAATATTATCAGCCAGCATGACATCCAAACGTTGATAGCCAAGCACACCTGGGCAAATGTAAAAGCTTAGTTTTGTGTTACATTAAAAAGAAAAAAGATATCGGCCTACCACTCTTTGTCCAGGTGTGTTTGGTCATAGACGCTCAGCCATCTTGTGCACCATGCAACCTTGGCTTGTGTGGGGGGGAGTGTACTGCTTGCCGTGGTTGTTCTCCTGATTGAATGTTAATTTTTGATGTTACTTGCCTGCATGATGTCCAACTGTCGAGGGGCAAGCACACCTGGACAAATTAATTTAAAAACGCAGTCTGCAAATTCTGGGTCTTTCTCCAGGTGTGTTTGCTCAGAGATGCTCGGCCAGCTCGTGCACCATGTGGCCTTGATTTGTCCACTTTTTTTCAGCTCATTGGTGTAGTCCATTGTATTGTGTAGCATGTGCAGCCTCCCCGGTACACCATATCCAGTGGAATGTGCAGCTCCGTCAGTACACCGTCTAGCATCTTTTCTTCAGATCATCATACTATGTGTAAAACAGTCCGTTGTATTGTGTAGTAGGTGCAGCCACCCAGGTACACTGTATCCAGTGGAATGCATAGCTCCATCAGTACACCATCTAGCATCTTTTCTTCAGCTCATCATACTACATGTGAAACCTTTTCAGCACAGTCCATCGTATTGTGTAGTATGTGCAGCCACCCAGGTACACTGTATCCAGTGGAATGCATAGCTCTGTCAGTACGCTGTCTAGTGTCTTTTCTTCCGCTCATCATACTGTATGTGAAATCTTTTCGGCGCAGTCTGTCATGTTGAGTAGTATGTGCAGCATCCCAGGTACACCGTATCCAGTGGAATGTGTAGCTCTGTCTGTATGCCGTCTAGCATCTTTTCTTCAGCTCACTATACTGTGTGTGAAACCTTTTCAGCTTAGTCCATCGTATTGTGTAGCATGTGCAGCTTCCCAGATACACCATATCCAGTCAAATGTGCAGCTCCATCAGTACACCATCTAGCATCTTTTCTTCAGCTCAGCATACTCTGTGTGAAATCTTTTCAGCACAGCCTGTCATATTGTGTAGTATGTGCAGCTGCCCAGGTACACCATATCCAGTGGAATGCACAGCTCTGTCAGTATGCCATGTAGTGTCTTTTCTTCCACTCATTGTATTGTGTAGCATGTGCAGCCTCCCAGGTACACCATATCCAGTGGAATGCGTAGCTCCATCAGTACGCCGTCTAGCGTCTTTTCTTCAGCTCATCATTGTAAGCAGAATTACTATTAATCAATTTAATTCTGTGGCTGTCTTAAGGAAAGGTGTACAGTAAATTGTGCCTACTTGTTTTCGTGGTTAATTCTTGAGATGACAGATTTCACTCGGACATGTAGCACAATGAAAAGCTGTTTATTTCGATACATAGTTAACATTTAATATATCTCTGACACTTAAACGGTATAAGTCATTCTTTATGAATCTTATTCAGATCATTGTCTTGCTTCGTGCACTTTAAATCATTACACAATTTTCATTACGTACATATGAGGCCTGGTGATCCCTATCTGGAGGCAATTCAAGGTAATAATCTTTCTAGAATAGCCTTGACTAACCAGTACACAATTCCTTGGTACTAATAATCTTTGCTAGCATTTAAAACAATTTTTCACTGCAGTTTATCTAGGCATATCTATGTATACATATATAAAACCAGGATTCTTCAAAAACACATACAGTATTTAAGCACCTTAAGTCAAAGTTTATACTCAACCAGTCCTATTGCAAAGATTCTATTTATCTCCCTGACATCTGGAGATTTGAAGTATCTTGGATGGTTGTATGAAGAAGAGTTTTTCCTGGCTCTCTGAGTTCTTTTTCTCCTTGAGGCTTGCAAAATAGAAAATGACAGTCAGTACAAGTTTCAATGTCTCTTACTTATGGCAGACGACACAGGTCTTTGGAGTTTCGGCAGAATAATAGTTCTTTTAGAGTCAGTAGATGAAACACAGATTCAGATGGCAGCTAGCAGGTGATCATGAATTGTTGGTCTTGGGAGATGTCTTATATAAGCCAAATACTTCGTTCAGAAGTGTCATAAGATTTCATTCTTCCCCAAAAGTATTAGAAACTTTTGGGATGATATAACCATATTTGGACAAAGGCTTATCTGGTTCAGAAGTCTATAACATAGGTGTGGAGGTATTAATACTTAACAAACACTCTGTCGGTAAACTGTCTAATGTTCTTTTGAACTTAGTCCATGAGATGACAATTAATAGGCTTATAACCACAAGACCTTCCACTGCACAGGTTCAGAAATGAGGTGATGAAGGTTTATCTTATTGTGGTTTATGGTACTGTGATCTGATAGCAGATGGTTCCTTGTTAAGAGGAACCAGTTCCTTATTGGATTGTCTAGCTTTTTCAGCCATGTTGTAACTTTTTATGGTATGATCAGTAACATAATAACTGCCGAGTTTTGATTTTTAAAAATACTTTTGAAGCTGTCAGCTCGTTACACAATGTCTGAGACTAATGAATCTGTTCAATTGGCGTTTTGAATGTCTTTGAAGTTAGCAAGCTTAAAGCGTATTTGTTTAATGTAGAGTGTTCATGATTTTTGGGTGCTGGTAGGTCCATGTACCTGTGTCAAGCATTTGCAGGTCTGCCTCATTAAAGACTTAAAAGCAAATGTTTTTATGACCAGTTCTTTTAATGTACATCAATGGCATTTGAGATTAAGGTGGATATTATTTTACACTTTGGCAGGGTCTGGCAGTTTATGGCCGCTATTGTGCCTACAATCTCTCCTTTTTTTGCGAGCAGCGCTTTATACAGTGTCGATTGCATTTACAAAGTGTAACATAAAGACCTGTCAAAGTGAAGTAATGTGAACTTATGAAAATCTTGGTTCCATGGACTTCCAGTGGGATGGCTGCCTGATATATGTGTGCTCGACCGCTCCCCTGCCCTACCAGTTCTAATTCAGTATTTTCTTCTCTTTGCCGCTATCTGCGCTGGGTGTAAGGCTACAATTCAGCGTGCAGTTTCCTCTAGTGAAGTTTTGTACCACAGAGTGTCCCTAATTATGGACGTGGAGATGAAATCACCGGCTGTTAAGCATACTCCACCAATGATGCCAGTAAGGGACAAGGCCACTAAGCAGGCCAAGGCGCACTCTGCAACACAAGTCCCACAGCCCAGTCCCCAGGCAATGCTTACAGAGGCTAGGTTCATGGAGGAATTGGCACCTATGAAGGAGACCTTACAATTGTTGGCGACTGAGTTTAAAGGGATGCGGGCCTCTCTCGACCAACTCACTACCCGCACCATCGATAATGAGGCCCGCATATCATCCCTGGATGACTGGAGAGCCTGACATAACTACACTGTGCCAGAGACTTAAAAAACAGAGGAGCGGTTGGAGGATTCAGTGGGCTGCTTGCAGCAAAATAATCTAGTGGTCTTGGGGCTACCTGAAGGGGAGGAGGGTGCTGCTACATCGCTTTTGCCCAGAAGCTTTGTACTAAACTAGTGGTGCCCTCTCCAAATGGCCCCACATATGTAATAGAATGGGCGCACTGCTCATTGAGGCCCATGCCTCCTGCTGGATCACCACCTACACCCTTTATCTTATGGTTGCTCAACTTTCTGGATAAACAGCATGTTCTGACTCAGCTGAAGGAGATTGCAGACATCCAGTGGGCTGGGAAAAGGCTTAGAATCATTCAGGATTTACCATACTCTGTGCACCAAAAACGTTCGGCCCTCCACCCCTTAGCAAGTTGATTTCGCAAGCATCAAGTTCAGGTTACGCTATCCTGCGACCCTACAGATGTGCAAGGATGGGCAATGGAAATCATTCAAGTCCCTCGAATCAGCCACTGCGGAGTGTAAAATCCTGTTTCCAAACCTAATTAAGTGAAGACCTGCTTCATTTTGTCAACAATGCGGACATCTTGTGGTGTAGTTGTGTAAATGCAGTTTTGTCATAATGGTCTATTTTGTTTGCATTATTAGGTGGATATGTTTGTCCTTTAATAAGATCATTGACATTCTTTATGGGAAACTTTGAACCAGTCTTCAAAGTTTCTAATGATACCTCAGCTATCATTAGGGGCTGAAGGATTATTTCTATGAGTCAACTGGAGTCTGACCTGGTTAAACCTCAGGTTATCCTGTATGTTATTTTCCTTTGGGTTTTTTTGCAACTCGTAGAAGGACTCTCAGGTCAATGCCATTGACCCACTAAGCAGCTTGTTCTAAGGTTTGGCCTGTGCCTTCCTGGCTATATTCTGTTCCCAGGACATTTAGAGAGAGTTTCCTTAATTACACTTATTTTTTATTAGGTTGTGGCACCCTGATGTTATAGGGCCATGAAGATACGCGTGTTACTAGTTACTAGTTACATTAGGTTAATTGTTTGCAGGGAAACTTTGGCTATTACAGTGGGACTGGGGTCGGGGGGGCCTGGCAAGGAGCATGAACATCATCACACCAAGCATGGAGATAGGAGTTCAGTCATACGGACTGGGCGATGCTGTTTTCTACAGTTCTTATATGGACTTTTTACATGTTTTCAGGGGAACAAAGGGGTGGTAGCTCCTATTATGGATATTGATGGGGAGAGGAGTGGATCAGAGGACAAGGGGAAGGGAGGGCCGGGGGCTCTGGGGGTCACTGGGAGGGGAGGGAGAGGGATTCTGAGAGCTGTGTTAAGTAAGATTACCATGTGGGATCTCCTCTTGTTATTTAAGGTTAACACAGAAAATCCCAAAAGGTTGTTAAACTATGCACATAGTCTCGTGGAACGTTAAGGGGGCCCGCTCTCAGGTTAAGAGATACCAGATACTTAAGCATTTGGCCCTTTTGAGATGCCAGATAGCGTGTCTACAGGAAACGCACCCACTGGAGGTAAAGAGCACCTTATTTCGTCTGTGCTTTGTTGGCTCAATATTCACTGCGGATAATTCATCTTCACAAAGAGGGGTGGCAATCTTATTTGCCAAAGGGACCCAGTTTCAAGAAATACATAAGATTATAGACCCACACGGCAGATTTATACTGTTAAAAGGCATATTAGATCATAATGAACTGTTGCTGGGTGCTGTGTATGGGCCCAACAAAGACTGTCTCGAATTCTTTACCAACCTCTCTATCACTTTAGCTCCCTTTAGTCACTAGCCCATCATGTTAGTAGGCAACTGGAACCTTACTTATGCTCCTCAATTAGATAAATCTTCCTACCGAGGTAATAGCCTCTCCTCGGTCAACGTTCAGTCCATGACCTCATGGAGACCTTTGGCCTCTGTGACCCCTGGCACATTTTAAACCCTAACACTAGGGAATATACCTTTTATTTCCCATTCTGTAAATCTTCCTCTCGAATTGATTTCTTTCTAGTAAACCACCCTGTTTTAGTTGGCCTGGTTAGCTGTAGTATTGCATCCAGAGTGCTCTCGGATCACTCTCCTATCTGGCTCGAAGGTATCAGACACCCCACATTCAAGAGGGACACCATGTGGAAACTGAGCACACAATTACTCTCTCAAACAGAGGTAATAACTCAAGTCAGAGACCTAATTTCCCAATTTACGTAACACAATGCTCGTTCCATTTCTGCCTCTGACCAGATGTGGAGCTCTCTCAAATGTGTCCTGAGAGGAGAATTTATTAGGCTTTCTGCCACTAGAAAACGTAAATGGGAAGCATTCTCCCAGTCCCTACTAGATAATATTAGGAAGCTTGAAACCTCCCTCTCCCATCCTCCTTCAGATGAGGACATGTTATGTCTCGTATATCTCAGGAATCAATATGAGGAACTCCTGCGTGAAAAAGGCAGAGTACGCTTTATTTAAAACTCAAGCTAGGTATATTGAGCAGGGGGATAAAGCAAGCCACCTTCTAGCATTAAGGCTTAGGAAGTAGGAAGAATCATGTCTGGTTGTCTCCCTTTCTTCTCTGGATACTAACACATTGCTTACCACCCCTAAAGAGATTGCCGGAGAATTTGAATTGTACTACCGCCAACTTTACAGTCCTTCTACATATGCACCTCCAGTATCAAACATACAAAGGTATCTAGCTCAGATGTCTTTCCCTACCCTTAACACCGATCAGCAAAGTTTCCTGGCCAGACCCATTACTATATGGGAAATCGCAGAGGCTATTCCTTCCTTACCTAGGGACAGGGCCCGGGGCCCGGATGGTCTCCCATCTACCTTCTATAAAATATTTGAAAAGGACACGGCTCCTATCCTTCATCAGCTCTTCAATTATATATGCCAGCATGGTTTCTCAGATCCCACACTTATGGAGGCTACTATAATTGTATTACCAAACCTGGAAAGCCCAAAGACAGAGTGACCAGTTACCGCCCCATGTTGTTGATGAATTTTGACATAAAAATATTTGCCAAGATACTAGCTACCCATTTGGCATGGGTCTGGGAAGTCTTAATTAGTTCAGAGCAGATAGGTTTTGTTAAGGGGCGTTACACGGCAGATTCACATCCGTAAACTCTCCCACATTTTCTCCACATCCAAGATGCAGAGAAGGCTTTTGATGGAGTCAGCTGCCCATTTTTATTTGAGACTCTAACTAAATTTGGCCTCCTTCCCATAATTATAGATTGGATTCATGCGCTATACTCTCAACCTAGTGCCAAAGTATATTGTAATGGCGTGCTTTCTCCTACATTTCCCTTATGGTCTGGTACTAGGCAGGGATGACCATTATCTCCCTTGTTGTTTAATCTTTATTTGGAGCCTCTTCTCCGGCAACTGAATTCCTCCCCTTCTTTAAAGGGCATCTAAGTGGGCCCCTTCGGCCTAAAACTGTCCGCATATGCAGATGATATTCTCCTTCATGTCACTGATCCAATTACCTCCATCCCAGCTGCATTAAATATCATAGGAGAGTTTAGTCACCTCTCTAATTATAAGCTAAATCTGAATAAGACAGAGGTAATGCCTCTCAATCCATATGTGCTCCAACTGGATATTGCCACTTTAGCCACATCTTGGTCTCCCCAGCTGAAATATTTAGGCATTGTTTGGGCGCCTACATGTTCCCTCATGAAAAAACTTAACCTCTATAACCTCATGTTGACTATTAGACGGGATCTAGATAGGTGGTCTCCTCTTTATCTCTCTCTCTCTCTCCAGCGGAGCATTAGTGTTATTAAAATGAATGTACTCCCCCATCTTTCTTATTCATTTAATATGCTTAATATTCATCTTCCCCTGAACTGGTTCAAAAAAATTCGTATTATTATTTCTAGGTTCATATGGTGCCACAAACCTCCAAGGTGGTCTTATATCCGCTTGAGTGCTCTGAAACATCAGAGTGGACTTAAATTACCTAATTTTTTCATGTATTATCTAGCCAATCACACGGCTAAATATTTGTGCTGGTCGGCACCTCCTTCTCTGATGGACGCTTCACAGTATACCCCTTTGTGACTCCAGATTGAACGTCATATGTTGGGCAGGCGTAAAACTGAACCCAATTCCCTACTTTACATTGCCCCTAAAACCCTCCCAGTATCTCTACGTAACACCGTCATCTATATCTCCTTTAAGGTTCACAGTCAGCTATGCAAGTTACTTAAATACAAAAATCAGAGAGATATCTCTCAGCCATTATATGGTAATCCTAATTTTTGCTTAGGAGGGTGAGTAGTGGCTTCTGGAAAGCTGTTTGCAGGTGGGCAGACAAAAAGTAGTGATTTGGTGTCCCACGGTAGGATCAAGTCCACATCAGATTTGTTATACCATATCCCTGTGAAGTACACCTTTGCAGTATATTAAATCCAACATATGCTAATCAAATGGTTTGGCCCAGATTTATGGAACATTAACCAAGCAGAAACCATCCTAGATTTCCAAAACTTGGCTTGGCAACCCCATGCTGACTCCCATCTAATGCTGATTTTATTCTCAAAAATGTACCCGACTCTCACAGGCCAATCCTCCTACTGGATTTTGACCTTTCCCAATATGACCTTTACTTGGGAGAGGGTGTGGCGAGATGTATGTATATGTGTGTGTATATATATATATATATATATATATAATAATAATAGTAATAATAATTTTATTTATAAGGCACCTTTCAATTGCCAAGGCGCTGTACATAAATAACAGATTAAAACAATAAAAATCATTAAAAGAAATTCAGCTGGATCAGAACAATTAATTCAATCAATATTCTAAAAATGCAGTTTCCCACAAAAAAAGTCTTCAAACCTCTCTTGAAGCCCTCCACAGAAGAGCACTCCCGCAACCAATGGGGTAGAGAGTTCCAAAGGGTGGGGGCAACATACGCAAAAGCCCAAGTGCCCGAAGATTTCAAATTCACCCTTGGAACCTCTAGCAACCCCTCGTCGGCCGAGCAGAGTGATCGATTAGGGCGATAGGGAACCGGAAGTTCTTTCAGATAGACTGGGCCCAGATCGTGTAGGGCTTTGAAAATCAGCAATCCGACTTTAAAGGTAATCTGCCACTGAATTGGCAGCCAGTGCAGTTCATGCAGCACCGGAGTAATGTGACAGGATCTACTAGAACCTGTCAAAAGCTGGGCTGCAGCGTTCTGCACTAGCTGCAGGCGACGGATTTCAACCCCAGAAAGCCCTAGATAAAGGGAGTTGCAATAATCCAAGCGCGAGGACACGAAGGCATGTACTAACGCTGGCAGGTCGGCAGACGGAACAAGATGCTGAATCCTGGCGATGTTCCTAAGATGATAAAAGGAAGTCTTGATGACTGCTGACACCTGCGAATGCAGTGTCAGCCCATCATCAAAAACCACCCCCAGGTTCCGCACCCATTCAGAGGTCAGGAGAGAAACACCTCCAAGAAAAATTCTGGAAGATGCACCATCACTCGACCCCCACTATCTGTCGACCCGGGTCCACAACCAGTACCTCAGTCTTATCAGAGTTCAACCTCAGCCAGCAAGAATTCATCCACTCCTGGATTTCTTTTAGACAGCTATTAAAGAATGAGAGAGCTCCCTCCTGATTGGGGGCAAAAGAAAGGTAGAGTTGGGTATCATCTGCATAACAGTGAAACCTCAGCCCATACCTCCTTACAATGTCTCCGATGGGTAGCATATACACCGCAAATAACATGGGTGACAGTACTGAACCCTGAGGCACCCCACACAACAAAGCCATTGAATCCAAGGAAAAAACCCCGGACACAACTCTTTGTGATCTCCCAGTGAGGAATGATGTGAACCATCTTAAGAAGGTTCCAGATATTCCACAAAACAGCCTCAGGCATTCTATCAACACCATGTGATCTACGGTGTCAAATGCTGAAGAAAGGTCAAGGAGAACCAAAATGGAATGACTCTTCTGATCCCTGGCCATCAAGATATCATTGAGCACCTGAACCAGCGCTGTCTCGGTATTATGTCTTTTACGAAAACCAGACTGGAGGGGTTCATAGACGTCATGGATGGTCAAATGGTCTTCCAGTTGTGCAGCCACTACTTTCTCAATCACCTTCCCAACAAAGGGAAGGTTAGAGATGGGTCTGTAGTTTTTGAGACAGTCAGGGTCCAAGGTAGTTTTCTTCAAGAGGGGTGTCACCACCGCCTCTTTCAGGGATCTGGGAAACTCACCAGATTCCAGGGAGCACCTGACTACCTACACAAGGATTGGACCAATGATGTCAATACAACCCAAAATTAGGGAGATTGGTCCAGGGTCCAAACTACAGCATGTAGGGCACATATGCTGGATGATCCCCATGACATCAATGAACTCCAGCTGACCGAAGGAACTCCAGGAAAACGGAGGCACTGTGATATCACACCTCATGGCAACCCCCCTAGGGTGTGATGGCAGCAGTTCAACCCTAATGTCGGCCACCTTATTTACGAAGAACCAAGCAAGCTCATTGCACTTCAATTGTGAAAAGACTTTCTGAACTTGCAGACAGGCTGGGTTGCACAGTCTGTCCACAGTTTGAAACAGCTGAGCTGGTCAATTCGAGCAACCGCAATCTCCCTGGACAGTAACTCTGCCTTCTTAAGGGTGATTGCAGATTGATAGACCAAATAATGATCCATCAATCTAAGGTGGTCGGCATCAAGGGCTGACTTTTGCCAGCAAGGCTCTAACCTTCGCCCCTGTCTCCGTATCTCCCTCAACGTCCCATAAAACCAAGGGGACTTGGGGCGAAGGGAGAGGGGGGTGAACACAAACTGGAGCAATGAAATCCAGAGCCCCCACAATGGCCGTTGTATATAATGGCCATATATATAATGGTAGCACAGTAGTGCTACCATAGTCAGGGTTGAGTAGCACTTTTAAGGTTAAAGGGTCAAACTTTGCACCTTAATAACTTTGCCACCATTCAACAGATTTGCCTGAAAGTTGGCAGGCATGGGACATAATCATAGATCATGGGATCTGCCAACTTTTGTAATGCTCAGATATACATCTGCGGAGTTATTAAGTGACATCCGTGTGCATATTTACTTTTTTTGCGAATTCTTTGCTTGCACCTACAGGCTGCACGGTTTGAATGACCAGTCCAAAAACTTTAGGGAACATGCGGCCAGGGTCCCCGGTGTGCCTTTTGAAGATTTCATGAAAAAATATTGAACGGTTCAAAAGTTATTCAGAAAACAAGTTCCCATTATAAGTCAATGGGAAAAGTTAACAAAAAGTTTGACACTTTCGCAAATACACTTTTTAGTGTCACAAATGGCCCTAGTAGTGTCACAAATCCACCATTTTGCTTTCAGTTAGCGATCAGAAAAATGCTTGGCATTTAAAATTGGGACCCTCTGGCAACACATTTCTTTTTGTGTTCACCTAGTCGGACCCTGAGGATGCTAGCCATGTCTTTATTTTGGGGTGAAACACTCCAGAAATATGTTTTTCAAATTACTGGAAAAAGTAGTGTCGCAAAGTAGTGTCGCATTCATGACACTTTCACAAATGCTTGCGAAAACTTTCGCAAATTACGACACTACTTTTTCAGACTATGGCCAAAATGACAGCAGTTCTTTGCCACCCTGCTATAAAAGAACTATTTGGTCTTTTGAGCTGAAATGAGGGAATGCAGCCAACATCTCACAGATGTGCACTTTGGTGGTTTGGTGAAAAAAAAATTGCATGGCTGCAAAGTTACAGTACTCTGAAGTTGGTGTTTTTTTTCCCATAGACTAACATGGTGGCATACACCGCGCCTTTCCGGGCTCGTATCGGATACGAGATACAGATTTTTTGCTGTGAGTTGCATAACCCTGTGGGCTATGTAATAGCAAAAACCTAACCAGAAAAATCATGATTTTTTTGAAATTTTAATTTTTTTTCTACGTCGTGCGGTTACTGAGATATTTGCAATTAAGTACTTCCAATGCTCGTTTTAAGCTTTGATGCCCATTACAATGCACACATTCTTTGTGTTTCTCTATGCAGCTGTTCAGCAAAAATAGGGTATGTGCTTCCGTTACTGTTACACTTACTGTTTACACTTGCGTTTATTTCCCCATTTGCATTAATGTTCCCGAGGTACTCCACCGTGTGTGTTACCCTTTGCATTGTCATTTGCGCTTGCATTTTCCTAACTGATACCATTTGCATTTCCACCTTGTATTTGCATTGCTGTTCCTGTTATTATGTCATCACAAAGGGTTCCGCACGTCCGTCGCTGCATTACATTCACTATTTCTCATCATCATTCTCAAAAAGAAGGGAAATTAGAGGCAAAAAAATCCATTTAGTGTTGGGGTCATTGGTTCTCTCACTCCATTCTCCTATTCCTCAGCTTCCTTACACATGTGATGGGGTGAGGAATTTAGGGCTGACAACTAACCTTTTACCCGATGCCAGTTGGGGGTGAGCTGGAGAGGTCAAGGGGGGTTTCAACCTAACACTGAATTTCCTCACTTTTGTTGCTGTGGAACAACCCTAACTGATGTATTAAACTGAGTTTTTGCCTCTAATTAATATATATATATATTAGAGTTGCTTGCTCTTACCATCGTGCAAGAACGTGCCATTGTAACTAAACTGGCTTATCTGTTTAACTGTTGTAATCACATATGCTTGCTAATTATGTAACCCATATGCTGTAACCTAAAGTCTGTTATATATTTGTCCTCAATGTGACGAGGTACCTTTGGAAATGAGCCTCTGGCTCAAAGGTTGTAAACCAATGTACAAATAAATAAATATATATATATATATATATATATATATACACACACACTAGTAATGATAGGCTCTGGTTGGTCCAGTTCTATATACTGCTTAATTTGTACTTCATGCCTGTTAAAATGTATGGAATAGGAAAACTGCCTGGACCTGAATGTTTTAGGTGTGGCCTAGATCAGGGATCACCTCTCCATATATTTTGGGAATGCCCTAAGATTGTTCCTCTCTGGGATCTCATACAGTCCAGAATGGACCCCCTATTGGGGCTTCAAACTTAATTTACATCACAAATATGTATAGTGGAGGATTATTCCTTGATAACCGTGAGAGACCGGCATCATCACATAGCCCTTATATCTCTATCAGTTAAAAAAAGTGGTGCTGAGTGGTCACGTGATGACAGAGTGAAGGGCAGCAGCAACCTTCCGCAGCTCCGCGCCTCTGTTCATTAAAATAGTGAATTCAGACTTATTTCACAACAAGCGGGGTACCTAACCTACATTAGAAGGTTGCAAGAGTCTCACAGTGGACAGTTATCTGTCCAGAATGGAAGTATTTATGAAAAAAACGGTGCCGAGACACTCACCGCCATCAATGCCGGAAAAGAAGAAGGCTGCGAAGCGGGCCTAAGCACCAGCAGCCGAGTGTCAACAGAACTCCAGCTACTACTACTGCTCTCTCGAAGGAAAGGTTTCTGGAGGATATGCAGCAGATCAAAGCTTCAGTGCAAGCCCTGACTACAAGAGTGGGAGATTTGGAAGCTAAGCTCCTTTCTCCAGAGAGAAAGCAAGGCAAGAATGAGTTGGCGATTGTGCAGTTCGGAAGAAGGCTGAAAAAACTTGATGAGAAACTAGAAGACCTTGAGGGGAGGAGTAGGAGAAACAAACTCTTAATGCCTCTTCTGTAACATTACCTCTAATATTCCAATGTGACCTACTCTTTGAATTGACTGTTCATTTGTATGTTGTTGCCTACATCCACACTGTGCACACCAATCTCATGTGCTGCGTCACATGTATGCTCATTTTGTATGTTTAAACTGTCTTCTCCTGGGTCGTGCCTGAAAATAGGCATTGCTATGCCTAGCGCACTCACCTGGTTACCAAAAGCAAATAAATAAATAAATAAATATTTGGCGTGCCTGAAAAAGAAGGCTCGAATCCAATTCTATTTTTACAGAAACTCTTTGAGAAGCTTGCAGGCCCTTTTCTGAATGGAGCCGCTTATATTATTGAGCGAGCACACCAGGCCCTGTGTCCACACCCACCCCCTAACACTCCCCCACGGCCCCTGATCTGTTGCTTGCTTAATTTTCTGGGTAAGCAATATATCCTGGCCAAGGTTAGAGACTTGCAAGAAATACTATGGGAAGGACATCGGCTCAGGATTGCACAAGATCTGCCTCAGTCGGTCAGGGCAAAACAACAAGAAATGCATCCAATGGTGTCCAAATTGATTGCAGCGGGAAAGCCCTTCAAAATGCGATACCCTGCAGTGCTTCAGATCAAGCATCAGGATCAGTGGATCCCTTTGGAAACAAAGGAACAGGCTCTGAAGGAGCTTAGAGAATTATTTCCTGAACTGTTCAAGGGAATGGATTGAGAGAATGGTATCAAGGTTACAACCGACGAGAGATTGCAGTGGACAGTGTTTTGCGAATTATGCCACGGGAGGGGTTCTTGGTCTAAACACGGTCTAATGTGGGGGGAATGGAAAAAGGGAACTGTTCCGGAATCAGGCTTTGGACTGGGAAGGCTCCTTATGGGACACGCTGGACACTCTGGGATTTCAGTTCCTTTCGGCTGTGAGATACGGCGATCGGAGATATGAGGGACTTTTTTGACTGCAGTGGCAGTGACCTGAGACTGAAAACAGTGCCAATCGCCATCCAGAGACTTACTTTCAGCCACTAGTTTCTGTTTTTTTTTCCTTTTGGTGCGACCATTTTAATTTCCCTTCAGCTTCTCCCTATTTGAGGGATTCGTGAGGATGGAGCAAAGCGATATTACTAGCCTTTGAGCTACTCAATCCAAAATGTTTTGCTATGTTTACTAACACAGTTGGGTACTTTCTTTTTCCTTTTTTTTGTGTGCTTAAGAGAGCTAACTAATTTGAATGAGTGGACAGCATCCTGCAAGTTATACCACGGGAAGAGACTAAGGCCAAGTACCATTCAATGTTGGGAGAAAGCAGAAGGAATTACCTCAGATCCAGTCGCTTAGACTGGCAAGTACTTGATGGGATAAGCTGGACACTCGAGATATTCTATTTTTTTTGGGCTGCGAGATATTATGACCGGAGATGTGAGGGACTATATTTACTGCAATGGCAGATACAGGAGACCGATAATGGTGCCACTGTCATCCGGAGACTCACTTTAAACTGCTAGTTTTTGCCTTTTCTCTTCAGTGTGGCCATTTTATTCCTTCCTCTGTTTCTCCCTGTTTGAGGGATTTGTAAGGATGGAACAAATTATGCTATTGGCCTTCGAGTTATCAATTTCAGAGCTTTTGGATCTGTTCATTTACACAGCCATTTTTTCCTTTTATTGTCCAGAGAGCTAACCAACTTAAATGTATGGGGTTTGGCATACTGCTTGTTCAATGGGGGGTGGGAGGCGGGTGGGGGAGACATGGTGCGTATCACTCTGTGAGAGGACATCGTGCACTGCGGTTGTTTGGGTGTTGCAGTTCTCTGAACTGGGGGTGAAAGAAGGGGGTTAAAGGAATTGTTTAGTATGTTGGTTGGGGGTTTATTGGGAGAAATTAGGAGAATAGATAATAGGAGGGGCGTTTGGAGGGAGGGAGGGTGTCAAGTGTGTATAATATGGACGATACTGTACACCACTGGTCAAGGTGTTTTTCGGGACTTAACTGTATATTTGGGTTATGGAAAGGAGCAGATCCTCATATTGACATAAATACAATTGCAGGAAATGAGTAGCCAATACAACCTTATCAGCTGGAACATCAAGGGGCGCAAGACAAGGGCAAAAGGTGGGTTATCCTCAGACACTTGCAGCATCTGAGGGCTGGGATCGTGTGTCTCCAGGAAACCCACATGAGACGAGAAGACACCCACCTATTCACCAAAGCCTGGCTAGGGCAGGCCTTTGGGGCCAGGAGGTCTAACAATAGCGGGGGAGTGGTTATTCTCATAAATAAGAATATCCCCTTTATATTAAAGAATGAGATATATGACTCCAGTGGGAGATGTATTATCCTGCTGGGTAGTATGGAGGCTAGACCAATCCTAATAGGTGCATTATATGGTCCGAATGGAGAATCCCCTGAGTTCTTCATAAATCTATTAAGTATGGTGGTCACTAACCCGCCGGTAGCAACTATATTGGGAGGGGACTGGAATGTATTGCCAGACATGTGGATGGACAGATCTGACTCTCGGAGACGGAGACCCTTCCCATCGCAGAGGGCACTGCACGACCTGATGAGTGGTGCAAATATCCTCGATGTATGGTGGGTGTTATATCCTATGGAGCGCCAATACACGTTCTACTCACCCCCGCACAAATCTCTATCCCGTATTGATTTTATCTTATTAAGCTCCCACTTGCTTCCAAATGTGGTGTGCTCTGAGATGAATGAGAGAATCATATCAGACCATTTGCCTGTTTCACTGTTTTACTTGGGGAAAGGACCTAGGAGGGATTTTGTCTGGAGACTGAATAACCAGCTGCTCCAGAAGGCTGAGACCATGCAGCAAATACTGGATTTTCTTTCCAACTTTATAACAATCAATAGGGGTTCGGTTATGAGAATTGACATGGTTTGGGCAGCAACAAAGTGTGCTTTGAGAGGGGAGTGCCTTCATTTGGCGACCATCAAATCCAGGCTATGCAAAGCTCAGCAAAACAATCTACTTTTAGCTATCTGAGGGTTAGAGGCCACCCTTAATAATCAATCAATCAATCAAAATTTTTATTTATTCAGGCGAACATCATTGAGCATAGCTCATTTACAAGATGGACCTGAGTGGTCATAACAATATAAGGTTACAAATTTTACACAAAAACATGGTACTGAATAAACACAAATACAATGATTTATGAATGAGACAGATATACAAATATTTACATATATACAAGGCAAAATGACAATAAACCTAAATCATATTAAAAGGAAAGAAACAAACAGTATAGTAGGGATAATGAGTCCCCCAACGCAGAATGGGCAGCTCCACATAGATTACAGGCCCAGTATTCAGCCCTGATATCTCAAAGGGTAGAGTTGTCATTGAAACGTACCAAGATCAAATATCTGGATGTAGGGGAAAAAGCTGGGAAATAGTTAGCTGTTAGGCTTAGACAGGCTGAGGTCTCGCACTTCATTGCTGGTCTTAAAGTGGCAGTCAAGTTATAACATCACCCAGAGAAGTGGTTGAGGAGTTAAAAAACTATTACCAGAGACTGTACTCAGTTGATCAGGTGGGCAGCCCTAAAGATCAAAATATTCTTAATTATCTGGCCCCCATAGAGCTACCAATGGTGACCCCTCACAGTGCCAAAATATTGGGCAATCCGATCACTGTGAAGGAGGTCATACAGGCCATCCATCAATTCACACTGGATAAGTCTACTAGACCAG
Source organism: Neoceratodus forsteri (assembly GCA_016271365.2). Taxonomy (NCBI): domain Eukaryota; kingdom Metazoa; phylum Chordata; order Ceratodontiformes; family Ceratodontidae; genus Neoceratodus; species Neoceratodus forsteri. The sequence goes on along the minus strand of CM028132.1, from coordinate 389,632,726 downwards.
ATGGTCTTTCTAACAACCTATACAAAGCGTGTGTATGTGTGTGCATCAGAACTTGCCCCCCTATTAACAGAAGTGTTTAATTTTTGGTACTCAGAGGGCATGTCGGAGGACAGTTTTCTGAAAGCGTTGATTACCCTCATACCCAAGCCGGGGAAGGACCCCCTCATGCTTGGCAGTTACTGGCCCATCTCGTTGATTAATACAGATGTTAAGATCTTAGCCAAGATCTTGGCTAACAGGCTAGGCCCAATACTAGCTGCTCTTATTGGGCAGGAACAAATCAGGTTTATGGCGGGCAGATCATCCGTTGACCATATGCGGAAAGTCATGCATATCCTCTCAGCATCCAGGGACTCTGACTCCGCTGCGATGTTGGTGAACCTGGATGCTGAGAAGGCTTTTGACATGGTCTCTTGGAACTTCTTATTTTTAGCAATGGCACATTATGGCCTCCCCACAGGATTCATTAAATGGGTCAAGATCCTGTATTCCTCCCCATCTGCACAGGTTTGGTGCAATGGCATCTTGTCTGGCCCTTTTTGGCTGCAGAGAGAGACCAGGCAAGGATGCCCCCATCCCTCCTTTTGTTTAATCTTTATTTGGAACCCCTGATCAAGAAATTAATGGCCTCCCCGCAAATTAGAGGTATAAAATTTGTCGAGCAGCGGTACACACTGTCCGCGTATGCAGACGATCTGTTGATACATATTGAGGAGCCGGCAATTGGGATTCCAGCTCTTCTGGAAGTGACCAAATCCTTTGCAGAGGTCTCCCACTACAAGCTGAATATATCTAAATCTAAGGTCTTCCCACTGAATGATAAGACCACCAGGGCGGTCATAAGTAACACCAGTTTGGAGTGGGCACCACACACCCTTACCTATTTAGGTATTCAGGTTGCCAGAGATCTTCCCACCATGTTGAAACTGAACCTTACAGAGCTGCTTAAGGTCATCAAATCAGATCTGGAAAGATGGGATAGTCTTCCGCTTATATTATGGGGGAAGGCTAATATTGTAAAAATGAATGTCCTACCCAGGGTTTTATACTCTGTGGGTATGCTTGGGTTCTACCTGCCTAAAAAGTGGTTTGGTCAACTCCAGTCGATGTTAAATGCCTTTCTGTGGAGGGGCCAAAAAGTTAGGCAATCATATAATAAACTCACGGGGCCCAAAGGACAGGGTGGTCTAGCGTTACCCTCCTTCTTTACCTACTACTGTGCCCATCATCTCAGTAGAGTAGTTCACTGGTCAAAGGCAGTCTGGGAGAACGAGAACCAGGCATACACCCCCCTGAGGCTGGATATAGAAAAATCATTAATGACACAGTACCAGGGTACTCTCACCTCTTTGATTTATGTCAGCCCTAAGAAGCTACCCAGCATGCTGAAAAACACCCCTATTGGATGGTCGGCTCAGGCACTCCATCAACTGCAAACTTTCCTCTCATGTAATTGGCAAGTATCCCTGGAACAACCCATTGTGGGTAACCCCCATTTTCAAATTGATTGTAAACCCATCACACCCACATTCTGGCCACTCCTGGCTGATAAGAAGGTGGCGGACTTAACAGAGAATGGTCAATTGATATCCTTCTCGGCTTTCCGTGCACGTTTCTCAGTACCAGTCACTTTTTTCTTTAAATATAAGCAGGTTGAGGAGGCAGTTAAAAATCATGTGGGGAAGGGGGATGCAAATAGATTGCATATGGAGAAATTGATTAGGCTCTTACAGGCAGCCAGGGAACCTCATGCAGTCTCTAAGATTTACAAAGAGCTACAATCTATGGACATTAGCCTACCCCGGGGGATCTGCTATTACTGGGCTCAAGAGCTGTCAATTGTACCTGAGGCGGAGTCTTGGGGACGAGCATGGAGGAATGGTTATATATTTGTTAAACAGGATAGATTACGAATGATACAGTTTAATATTATGAATAACCTATATTTTACTCTGGTTAAACTGCATAAAGTGGGACATGTCCCCTTCCCTAAATGCACTAGATGTGATCTCGGCCCCGGCTCCCTATATCATATGCTGTGGGGCTGCTTAGTGGTCCAGACCTTTTGGCAGTCTATCAAACAATTACTGGATCCGTTGCTTGGGCTAGACTCCCTCTTCACTGCAGAAATATGTTTATTATATTGGTTTCTAAGAGGAATTCCCAGAGTTAGGAAAGCAAATATTGCATTGGTCTCAGCAGTAGCTAAACTCATTATTATGAGGCACTGGAAAGAAGAAACATTTTTATCGGTGAGAGAGTGGTATAAGGAGATGCTTATGGCTTTGCAATTAGAAAAACATATTCTGTACATGAACAATCGGCCCCACTTATATCAGCCCAGATGGGGCTCCTTAGAAGCTTTGCTTGTTACATGTAACCTATAGCTGCCAATAATTAGCTGACCGTTTGCCTTGTAGGTGGTGTTTAACGTTGCAGTTATGCTGAGAGTAACATGTACACACTTGCTGGAGGGGAGGGGGGAGTGGTAAAGGGGAGGGGGTAAAGGTCTATAGCAGAAGGGAATTAGGTAGCTAGATTTGGATTAATTAGTAGATATATAATAGAATTGTGATTATTTTAGCCGATGTAGCCATAAGGCTAATACGGCATGTTCTTGGTCTTTGTACAATAGTGGCTATGCCATGTAGCCTACAGTGTATTGTGGATGCTGGGAAAAAATGAATAAAGCGTATTAAACTTAAAAAAAAAGTGGTGCTGCGGCACTGGAAGGACAAGTCTGTTTTGTCCTATACAGAATGGTTAAATTAATTTTTAAATAATCTCAGGTTACAGAAATCAATTGTCAGTCTTATTTTTTTTTCAATTGTTTAACCAGGCGTGGCACACTAAGCTGGAAGCTTGTTTACAAGTGTGACCTGGGAGCACAGGGAAGTTAAGTGACTTGCTCAGGGTCACACAGTATGCAAGAGGGGGCTGTGGGATTGAAACCCAGGTCTCCAGATTTGCGGCTCAGAGCCTTAAACCACTATGCTATACTGCCTCCCTGTTTTAGGGGGTCATTAAATAAGTATAGTTCCAGGTGGGAGAAATTGAACACCTTAGTATCACTCCCTTATACATACAGGCCATACATCTCTCACTGTCCTGGGGTCTTCCCTTCCCTTCCCCTTCTTTCCAATCAGCAGTATGGTGTCTCATCTTTACCTTATGCAATACCCAGATGCAACTCCTTAGGTAATATAGTGTGTAGTGTTAGACTATAGGCTCACTTAATTTGTTTCTGTGAGGTCCCACCTGTATTTCGGTTCACTGGGGATTGGGCGGGTAAAGGTGGTGGATGAGGGTGGCAGTGGGCCTGGGAGTGGAGGGGTGAGGGAGGGGGTTGTATCCATTACTTAGTGCCTTGTAATGACTACATGGCATTTCCTACTGTACTGATTCCTGTACTTTCCTTGTACTGTTTCAAATGTTTTTTTTAATTTAATAAAGTATATTAAATTTGAAAAAAAAGAGAATCATGGTTCCATAATTTTTTACTTTATAAATCTGTTATTCTCTAAATCAACATCTTAATATATCTGAAAGTACCTATCCTCAGCAACTATTTCAGATAAGCTGAAATGTGTTTTCTTAAGCAAATATGTGCAAATAATAAGATATATCTCTATTAAGCTATACCTTATCAATATCATCCTTTCAGTATATAGGAAGACTACTACTAATTATATCAAAGTCATTCATGCAACTAAATGTCACAATTCCTATGCTATAGCATGGCCTATAAGGGTGCAGGCAAGCATTGCTCGCCATGTTTACTTTAACTAAACATACTAAAATGAGCTCTTTAAGGTTTAAGCCTTGCATTTCTTGTTTCTTAAGCTATGCCATAGCAATTTCTTTCATGAAGTATTTTATTCCTTTCCTATTTTTTTAAAGGTAGATCATACGAATCATAGGGTTACAGTGTTTCTCTAAGGCAATAGTTCTTAGAGTTTGTCACAGTGAGCCTCCCCAAATCCATGGAAAAGATTTTGAGCCTCCCCCAAAAACTGAAATAATCTTGGGCCTCCCCAAAGGAAAATAACATACTGTACTTTGTGCAGTACACCATGAATAAATTTAAACCCCTTTGAGTACTTGGGTCACATTCAGCTCTTTGTCTTATACTGACGTGGGACCTTTGAAAAAGAGCTCCTGTGCTCAAAGGTGCTATCTGAATAACAAATAAATAAAAAAAACAATTATTATTATTCAGCTTATTGTAAGATCCCCTCCCCCCCCACAGGCCAACCTACTTGGTCCGCTATTTTCATTCTTTAACTATTGTTACCCCTTGTTGCAGTACCTTTATGGGTCAGACTACTTTCTCTGTTTCCTCTCTATATGAAATAACCTTCCTATATACTTTGCCTCTCCCCCTCCTTCCCTGCTCCTAAGCAACTTCTCTGGGATTACTTTGCTCCTTCCTGCTGTTGCTTTTAGCACTTATATGCTGCTCAACCCTTGTATTTGGGCTGTTCTGCCATCAGCCTACAAACTGATCAGTTACCACCACTCATTATTTATTGTTCATATTGGTTTGCACTATTGTTCTTTGTGTACTTCCTGATTGTTTTGCAGTTACCTTTTGAAATGAAATCACTCCCTACCCTTCCTGGTACACTTTGAAATGTGTCTTGCCTATTCACCTTCCTTGTCACCTATTAGTAAATAAACATATAAAAATTCACCTAGTGTTATCCTTTTCAGTTTGCTTCCTCTCTTTACACAAAATATATAAAACTCAAAATTTAAATACAGTACTTTCTCAGACCTGCTTGAGCCTCCCCTTGAACAGGTTGGGGCCTCCCCAGGGAGGCTGGCCTCACCATTTGAGAACCCCTGCTCTAAGGGGTTCCATATTGGCATATTTTTCCTCTTCATTTATTAGGACTAAGGCTGGAGAGTTGGGTTGATTGTTAATAGATCTAGGTGGGGGAGAAGGTCTCATTTCGATTCCCAAGGCACAGTTATATAAACCTTGAATTCTTACATGATTTGCATGAAGTTGCTTGTGGGTGGAATATAACATCCACAGGAAAGCAAGAACCAAGGTGATATTTAATACACAAAGGAATATGATAATGAGAGGCCACTGTACTGGTACATAAGTTTCTTATCACTGGGACTGAACTGTTTATCAGAGATAACTAGGTTGGTCTCAGAGACAGCGATCTCAGTCTCATGAAGGTCTTTGGTATCTAAAAGACGCTCAAGGTCATCAGCTAGAGAAAGCTCATGACCTTGAAATGCAGAAACAAGAGTGATTTCCATTTCATGGGAAACTGGATCAAGGGGATTCAAGGTGATATGTCCAAAATGGATACATGCACCTGCAGAAACAGAGATGAATACTACCTTGTTGGGTAAAGTAAGCTGAGTGGTAGTATTGTGTCTGTTATAAGTAACAGTGACTTTTGTAAAATTGGTGTTAACTAACCATTGCCTTCCTACGATTTCAGCATGTGTTTTGTTAGCTTTACCTGCATGGGTCAAAGTGACGTTACACTTTTCTGGGGCATCGGTGTTGCTAAGGCCACAAAGAACCTTGGTAATATCTTTTAGAAAAGGTTTATTGGGACACAGTCAATGTTGTTCTTTAGTAGTTCGGCACACCTGTAAGTTTGGGACTAAATATAAATCTGGATTAAGTTCATGGTATACCACTACAGGTGGAGCGTTAATTTTTGCATAAGTTCCTCTTTGCCAGGTACCCACATTAAGATTGGTCTTTATTCTGTAGACATTTTGTTGTTCAACCAGGGGAACATTTAATATAAAGGCAATGGTCATCTCTTCTAAATCAATGTGAACAGGAATAGTGCTTACAAGACTTCAGTGATACTCACGTGCAGTGGCTCTATTTTCTCTGAAGTGGCTGCACTTAAAAAGTTTGTCATTAACTCTGGGGGAACTAAATATTGTGGGATTCTTCTTGCCATTAAATCTCCTATGCCACTGTTTACTTCTTTTAGCAATTCTTGTGCAATTGATCTAATTTGCTGACTAGTAGAGAAGTCTTCACCCACAGTTTGAGCTAGGTTATGGAGTTTTTGCATGGTATGATTGAGAAGGGTTGTATAAAGGTTAACCATAACTACAATATCTCCCACAGTTCTTCCTATGTCTGATAGAAGCTTTTGCTGTGTAGTGGGTTGGGTCCTAATATTACCCATATACTTGTGTAGTTCCTTAACTGCATCATTTATTTTGGAAATTCTAACTGAGTTCATGGTGTTCATGACCAATCCAAAAGCAGTTCCCAGTGCTCTTAAACCAGAAAAGAATAGGGGGGCAGCTCTCTCTATTCTATTAGATATGTCAGGGGCTTCAGGAAATACAATAACAGTTTTTAACTGGAGTAAAATATTTTTCATGTCTCTCTCAATGTAAAGCATATACTCTTGAAACCATCTTTGGGCCTTTTCGGTTAACCACATTGTCTTTACATGCTTTAACATGACGTATCGAGAGTAAGGCAAGTACAGATTTTCTTGGTTACTAACCTACATTCAGTAACCAGGAGTCCTGTTTCATCTCGAAGCATAATGCCAGACGGTGGTCCAGGAACGACCATTACTGTATGTAGAACCCACTTGAGTCCTAGCAGCAGGATGATGACCCTGGCTATTACTTGAAGTCTCATTTGTAAGAGACAGAGTGAGAATATTTTTAGTCATATGCTTGCTATCTATATGCTATAAGTGTATCTATAATAATTGTATCTTAACTGTACCTATATTTATGCCATCAGCTATTTACATTATGCTTCAGCATTTGTCTGATGGATGTACAGGGTTGATGAGGGCTGGTATCTCTCAGGCGTGTCTGCAGTTTTCTGATGGGGGTGATATATTCTCAGCTGATTGATGTGGACCAATTTATAGATCAGTTTTCTATACCCTGTACGAATTTTGATTTGATAAACAACTGGTGAGAGTTTCCCAGTAATTTCATAAGGGCCTGTCTAGTTCAGGACAAACTTTTTGGTCAGCAACTTCCTTGTAGCATAATTGAAGTAGAAAAGCCTGTCCTCTATTTGATAGTCTTGTGGGGTAGTTTTCTGCTCATAGTATGCCTTCCTACCTTCAGCACTCATCTAGGTTATCTCGAGCGATGGTGAATGTGACCTGTAAATGTTTTCTCAAGTTGATCAAGTATTCATGTGTGGTCACCGCACTAGTCAAGTTGACATTACCAACCTGATATAGCAGGTGTAAGGGCAGAACCATTTTTCTACCTGTCATCATTTTAAATGGGGTGACACCTATGGAACGGTGTGGTGTGGCATGAATGGCCATCAGCACAATGGGAAGTATAATTTCCCAATCTTTTCTTGTAGTAGAGTTATACTTTTGAAGAATGTTTACAATGGTCCAATTGGCTCTTTCTATTTGTCCTGAGGACTGGGGATGATAGGAAATGTAGAGTTTCCTTTGGACTCCCAAGGTTTCCCATACTTTGATCATTACTTCTGCAGTGAAGTGTATTCCTCTGTCAGATTCTACTGTCATAGGTAAGCCCTATGTAGTGAAAATCCTATTAATCAGAAGGAAGGCGGTGGTTTCTGCAGTGTCGTTTGGTGCAGGGAGGCATTCAACCCATTTGGTGAACAAACATGTGACCATTAGGAGGTACTCATTACCTCTGGAGGATTTTATCATGGGTCCTGTCCAATCTATTTGTAGGTCTGACCATGGCAAGGTGAGGTCTTTGGTTCGAAGAGGTGCTGTATGTCAGGATTCGGAGGGTTGAAACGCACAGCATTTTAAGCATCCTTTGGTGTAGCTCTCAATGTCTTGGCACATATTTGGCCAATAAGCTATTTCTTTGAGGATATCATAGGTAGGTCTACTGCCACGGTGAGCACTAGAGGACGCATCGAGGCCATCTTGCATGGACATGCCTCGGTGACTTTTAGGGACTACCTAATGAGGTGTGGGAGTTCTTTCATAAACATAGATCAAAAGGTTCTTGTGTAACTTAAAACTTTGTTTTTGCTCATACATAGTTTTGAGTTCTGTGTCCATTTGCAAATCCTCAGGTGTGATAGGGTTAGCCTCAGGATTTAGTACATACTGGTAAAGCTTGTTTACAGTTGGATCTTTAGTCTGTGCTTGCACTAAATCGAAATGAGGGTCTTCGCCTCCTATCACTAAAGTTTGATACAGACAATTTGGGCTTTTAGGTTGTGGAGTGGCCTTGGGCCTGACCCCTAGTGATTACAGACATAGTAAGTGTATGGTCAGGGGCAGCATGGTGAAGCTCAAACTCCCAGTGAACATCACCAATGGCATCTTCCTTGGCTAGTTTGTCTGGCAAGTCATTACCATCTTTGTCAGGGCCATTAACTTTTGAGTGTTCTTTGATCTTTTGTCAATAACTGGTCATTCCATGTTCTTCTACACTAAGATCAATGGCTATGTTTCTGCTCCTGCTTGCAATGCTGTCTATGTATCTATTGATAAGTTATTCTGTACCGTATGCACCTGACAAAATGTTACCTCTGTAACTACTACTCTGTCTCATTGTTGGAGTATGCCTGCTCCTGATTGTAATTGTTGTCAATGCTCCTGATTGTAATTGTTGTCATTGTATCTTCTCCCATGTAATTACCCTGTGACTCTCCCGGGTCATACCTGAAAATAGGCACTGGCTGTCTAGTGTGCTTACTCGGTTACCAAAAGCAAATAAATAAATATGTTGTTAACTCTACATGTTTGATATCTTTGCCTTTTGCATTTTTCATGCCCTGTTTCTTCCAGAAGGGAAGGTGTGTAAGAAAGGTTTGCCTCACATAGTTAGAAACAGTACAGATAATAATATCAACAGTCAGTATTTGAGTGTTCTCTGTAAAGCCAAAAGAATACTTGTCATTTCAGGATATTGACTGGTCTTTGGGCTTAAGGCGTATCCTGTAGGTGGTTTGGGGTATCTTCTTTCCCACACTAGAGTGGCACCTGCATGCAGAATATCATTCTTGTGATATACACAGCCATCCACATAGACCTTAGGCAGGCCTTTTCAGAGGTCTGCGTCATAATATCAGTGCCTGGAGGGCATTTCAGGAGGGGGTTCAGCTTGCCAGGTATAACTGTGGTCATTAGGACCTTTAGCGGCACAGTCATGGCCTTCAAAAAGACCCTGGGCCAAAGAATTGTTCTCATTTTTGGCATAGCGGACTTCCAAGGAAAGTCCTTGGATGGCCAAGGTCCAAGAAACAATCCTGCTGCCGGAAACATTTCCTTCCTTTATCTTCTGGCTCTCCAGAAAGGTAAGAGGTTGGTGACATGTTTCCAGGACAATCCTTTTTCCCCCAAGGTAATGTCTAAGGTGTTGCATGGCCCAAACCACTGCAGAGATAGCCTTCTCACAATCAGAAAACTTCTTTTCTATGTCAGTCAAAGTTTTACCAGCGTAGCCAATGATTCGTCTGTCGGTGTCATATATTTGGGAAAGAGAAGCACTTAGGGCGCTGTGTGTGTGAGCAGTGTCTAAGAGAAACTCTTTACCCTTTGGTGGGTAAGCTAAGCAAGGTGCTCTGCTTAGCCTGTCTTTTAGCTCCTGGACAGCTTTTTCTTGTCTGGATTCCCACACCCAGGGAACGTTCTCTTTTAACAGTTCAAACAAGGGCTGTGCAATTTCTGCATAGTCTTCGATGAACTGTCGGGAGTAGTTACAAACTCCTAGGAAACTTCATAAGTCCTTTAAGTTAGTAGGTGTTTTGAAGGTGTGAAGGGCTTATACCTGATCATTTTGTGGATGAATACCATGGGGTCCTACTGTGCAGCCTACATAATCTACCTAAGAGAGGCACCACTGTCCTTTAGTCAAGGATAGCATGGCTCCGGCCTCTTTGAATTGTCCTAGGACATGCCTAAGTTCTGGTAAGTGTTCAGACCAGGTGGCAGATTTTTTGAGTATGTCACCTATGTAAATCAGGGTGCCACATGCTTTTGCATCTGGCAGAGCTTTGTGCAAGAAGATATTGAACTCAGCAGGCAAGTTGCGATAACCAAAGGGTAATTGATTCCAAGTGAACTGAGAGTTACCAAAGGTGAATGTTAATTTATACTGATCATCAGAGTGTACCTTTTGGGTCCAGAATCCATTGGCTATATTGAGGGAGGTAAAAATATTTAGCTCCTTCAATTCTGGCCAGGCTCTGGTCCAAGTAAGTCATGGGCCATCGTGAGAGGGGTACTTGTTCATTGAGCATCCTATAGTCTACAATAAGTCTACACTAACTGGTAGGCTTAAGCACAGGCCAAATTGCGCTTTTGTGGTTTGCCTTGGTCTTTCTCATTATGTCATGCTTCAGAAGGTTATCTAGGGTTTCCTGGATAGACTTATAGGCTGCTAAGGAATTCAGCACTGTCAGACATACACAGCTTTTGAACCAGCAACTGTGGGGATTCTTACTAGGTGGAGGTAAGTGCTACTACAGGATAAGGAATCCATTGCAAACATGTCACGGTGCTCATGGAAAATTGACCTTAATTGGTCTTTAGCCATCTTATCTAGTAGGGCAGATAACTCAATTTGGACTTCTATGGACTCAGTAAATCTAAGCAATTTTTAGGCTAGGCCCACTTCTACTTTTTCCCTCTACAGACTCACTAGCATCTTTTATGATGGCGTGCACTACAGGGGCTGTAGTGGTAGGAACATCTCCAGGGAACGAAAGTACTAAATCGGTACCTTCCCATTGGGAGTGGGTCATGGCACTGCCATCTTCATTGAGAAGTGACTGTACAGCAATTATTCCTAGGGGACACATGTAATATGGTGCCTCGGTCTCCCCCCTCATGTAGGTCTGGGGGTAGTGAACCAATGATAGGCACCAGGGGTTCAAAGCCATAAAAAGAGTCTCCCACTAGGAATCCTAGTTGTGTGGCCTAAGACATGGAGCAGGGAAGCAGACCAAAAAAAGGCTGTGCCACCAGGCAACAGTTGACCTCACTGAATCTTCAGTCTTACTGGGAAAGCAAATGCTGTGGCCGGTATAACCACAGATATGGAAAATTTGGGGCATGGTCTGTCCAGACATTGTGTTTTTGGGGTGGCCTACAAGGGGAAGGGGAACCCCTGCTATTCTAGTCCACAGAACAGTGTGAATAAAGTCTACAGTTACACTGAGGCACACCAGAAAGTCAGCACCAAGGTAAACTGAAGGTTTCAAATCTTTTACCACATACACATAGTGTGAAATTTCCTTTTTTCCTATTGTAATGGGAAGGTGAGTGATTCCTACACTTTTTACAGTCCCCCTCTTTAGTGGTAGGCCTGTGTGCCTAGTAGTCTTCTCTGCTAGGGTGAGGGTCTCAGTTTCTCTAAGCTGGGAGAATAAAGCTTTATTGATTGTGAACAAGTATAGCATTGAAGACAAGATGTTTGGCTGCTACGACAGTCCACCAGTTGTCATTGTGATAGTAGATATGTTCCAGACAGCACGGTAATGTATCACTCAATTAAAGGGCATGGTAGGGCCAGTGCGTGTGTTTTCCTGTTCTCTGGGGTTTACAGATTCTAGGGCATTGGGTGTGCCTGTATTTTGTGTGCCAGCTTTTTGATTAGCTGGGGAGCTAAAGTGAAGAATTGAGTCATTTAGTTCTGCTATAGTTTATTAAGGGTCAACCTCCTTGTGATGGGCTGAAGTGTCAGCTGCATTTGGGTCTAGGGTGGAATTTGTCATATCTGATCCACAGTGCAAAACCAAAGTATATGCCTGTGTTACATTTGGATAGGCAAATTTAAGTGCTGTACCATTTGAACCAAAAGAGCAAGCAGTGGCTTGTAACTAGTCATTATCCACATAGGTGACAGGAAGGGGTTTAGGGAGTTGTGCAAACAGTCTTCATGCACAAAAATCTAGCAGTGGAGCAAAGCACAACAATAGATCAGATCTCACTAATAACTCTTCAGAGGGGAGAATGATTATATACACAGGATGGTGCATGCTTAAGGTTCCAAAATTTACTTTTAACCAGATAACGCCTAGGACCATTGCAGTGTCTCGTGTAAAACTGGTAAAGCTTACAGTGCTATCTAGCAAGGTTAGAGGGTCTCCCTTTTGAGTAGAGTGGTCCTGTAGTTCTGTAGAAACTGTTTGGGTCATGATTATGATTTCAGAACCAAGATCCAAAAGGGCATTACAATTGAGAAGGTCATTAGTGATGACCTCGAAATGTGGTCTTCCTATACCTCCCTGAATTATTAATGGACCTAGGTATACTTTGCCTTTTAGCATAAACGCCTCCTTTGAAGGTGGTGGTTGCTGTGAGCTGGGAGTCTCCTCTTCATTCACCCCGGAAGCCCATGTGACATATACCACATTGATGGATTTAGAATTTTTGCGCCCCCCATGTAAGGATGGAGGATAGGAGTGGTCTGGTTCTGGTCTAGTCAACTAGGATCCTGTGGAGTGACTGCTCATGCTGGTGGGTGGCTACTAGAATGAGCACTCCTAGGAGTAAAAGGAGTACCTTTGGGGTTTGATGTAGGGCACCAGTAGGGGGCCCTGGGAGTGTATCTATGAATTTCCTTTCTCAATTGTCTGATCTGCCTTCTTAGTTGGTCAGTAGCATAGCGATTAGTATCTCTGCCTTGGTTAGGCCATGGTTGATCATTCCAGGCATTCAGGTGCTGTCTGGAAGCCTCTGACCCCTTTTTGTTTAATTTCTGAGGACTGTGTGATCTAGGGTTTCAACTGTCCCTCCCCTGATTTGGGAATCTTTTATTATCCCTAGAAAACCTAGGAGTGGCCTCCTGTCTGTTTTGAGGCAATTTGTTTCATTCCATTTGGAGAGAGGTCTGATCACTAGTGATGGCAAAAACCTTATTTTGAGGTTCTGTGGTAGGTTTCTTACCTGCATCTGGGTTAACAGATATAAACATTCTTTGGGCTCACTCTATGATATCATTCATGGGAGTATCTGGTTTGACCTATGGCTGGACTAATGTCCTAACAGAGGGGTGAAGACCTTTTACAAAGGCTTCTTTCAGGTGAGGAAACAGGTCTGGGTCTTTTTCCTCCCCTCCTGAGAAAAACATTCTACTCAGCACTTTGTAAAAAATCCTTTGGGGCTTGATTCTTTTGATATGTCTCTTTAAAAGTTGCTATAGGACTTTGATAAGTGGTATACTCTTTAATCAGGGCTGGGCACATTTTATCAAAATCAATTTTGATTTCAGCTTTTTGTCTAGCCATCCAGGCTCAAACTTCTGATGCAACAGAAAACCTTAAGACCCATGACCGATCTTCAGAGTTATTGATCCCAAAGTATTCCAATTGTGATTTCAAATTAAAAAGGTAATTTCTACCTCCAAAACTGAGGTTTTGGGGTTGAAGCTCATCCCTATGGCCTTTATAACCCTGATTAGAGTCTCAGTGTCTTGTGTCTGCAAGGAAGTAGGGCAGATTACTCTGACAGCTGTTGGTGACACAGATTTAAATTGAAATATGTTTTGTGTTACAGGTTGCAGTAGGCTAGGATAGGTGCATGATGCAAGCCTTAGCCAATTATCAACTGCAGCTGTGCCAGTGCAAAGTTGTCCTTACCAATATTGCAATTTTCAAATTTGAAATTGCACCGTCCTGGTTCCAGACTGCCAAGCTGACTGCCATTTTAACCAGGCAAGGATGTGTGTGTGTGCGTGTGTGTGTGTGTGTGTGTGTGTGTGTGTGTGTGTGTGTATGTGTGTGCAGGGTGTTGTGGCAGACTTGCAGTCTGCGTGACACTGCTTATGATTGTAACTGGCTGGTGATATATAAGCTGTTTAAAACAACAAAGGTACATAAAGTCTGTGATTGTGGTCTCCACTGCATGTGGTTTTTTGTGCATTAATTCCCTCAGCTTGGTCACTGTGGTGTGGCACAACAGGGTCTAGGTGGCAGTGTCATGTCTGTGGCAGGCATAGGCTGGCCCCTGGCCTGGCTGGGTTGTGCATGCCACTGGTGCAGATGGCAGAATATACAATAGCCACACTAAAATGCATTTTTGTTGCATTGTTAATGGTTTAAATGCATTTTTGTTGCATTGTTTCTTTTTTTTTGGATGTGTGTGTGGTGTTGATGTGGTGGCCTGGCCTTGGGGTGGGATGTGGGAGGCTGAGGTGGGGGTTTGGCGGTCCAGGGTGTAGTGGGGGGGGCAGGGGCTGAATGAGGGCTGGCTGGATGATCAGTACAGTATGTCATGTTAATGTTACCCAGTGAGAAAATGCATTTTTACATTTTGTTTTTAAATTGGGAGTCGATCTGAATGTCCAGGCTTTTGGATGAGCCTGCGGGGGGAGGGTTGTGCTGGGTCAGGGCAGTCTGCAGCTGTAAGTAGGACTGTCACTCATTAGATTACATTGAAAGTGTGCATGCCACGAATCTGTATCTCATGGCCCTTTGCACCCACAAGTTGGCATCCAAAGATGGTTTCTGCATTCAGATTGTGAACCAGCATTCTTAAACTGTTGGTGGACTGGACCATGGAAGCATTTTGCTAGAAATGTCCCTTTAAAGTCTAGAATTTGGTGAAAATAATAAAACTATTACATGAGGCTGACTGACTGTGGGTCTGGGAGGGTGCATCGCATGCCGCCATTTATATTGTGTGCACGTTCAAAGCTTATCCATATATGGTGGCATGCATGCGTCATAAGTTCTTACAAATACACACTCACACTGGTCAACTGGGCATCAGTGACGGTCAAGAAAAGACAATTGGATGACCACCGACCCATTACTCAAAGCAAGTTTGTAAGTTGATGACTCACAATCTAAACAGTTTTGATGTCAAAATGCTGAGAACCAAGTGTGTGAGTGTCTGCATGGGTTTCTGTACTGGGTAGTCTACTTCACTCACATTGAGTGAATTATTAGCAATATAGCAACTTAAGTTTTTGCGTTAGGCATAAAAAAGTAGTGACTCTGTGCCTACTGGCCATCCGATCCGAATATAATGGTGCTGGTTGTGTGCATCACTGTTGTCCAGGTGAGGTGGGGTCTGCTTTGTGAACAGAATAGAGGCTCTGGTAGTTGAGATAGTGGGGGTACATACACTAGGCATATGTGACTGGGGGTTATGGGGGTTGACAGTACACCACCCTACGTGCGTAGTGAACTGTGCACTGTGCAGAATGGTGTTGGGTTTGATGCAACTACAGTTTACCAAAAACTGAAAGGGGTGGGGGTTATGAAGTGAGAATGGGTGGCAGCGTGAACCAGCGTCATAAATTAAAATGCCAACTACATCTCTCAGCCCGATCACGGGCATTTGTATAAAATAAGTTCGTCCACTATCCTGGTGGTCCAGCGGACCCCTCCCCACCCTACTGATCCCACCGCCGCTCCCACCCCAGTCAGCAGTGGGTGGCAGCACCCACCACCTGCCAGCCCGCTGCCGCCGACTGATACCATTGGGGCTGCACACCCATTGGTCCACAGGCGTGAGCCAATGGGTGTGCAGCCCTCTACACATTTCAGATATGATGACACATATCTGAAAAGTGTAATGTATGGTATGGAATATATGCCCATTGGCTCACACTGTGGACCAATGGGTGCAAAGCCCACCTCACGGTGTCAGTCGGCGGGCTGAGCACAGCAGGCAGGTGGGGTGCTGCCGCGCGCTGACCGGGGGTGGGAGGCGGGCAGTGGACTCAGTGGTTGGGTGGGAAGGGGGTCTGCTGGACCACCAGGGATAGTGACGCACTTATTTTACACAAATGCCCATGATCGGGCTGACAGCAGTCCACTGGACCACCAGGGATATTGGATTCTTTTATTTTACACATCCCCACGATTAGGCTGAGAGCGGTCCACTGGACCACCAGGGATATTGGATTCTTTTATTTTACACATGCCCGCGATCAGGCTGAGAGCAGTCCACTGGACCACCAGGGATATTGGATTCTTTTATTTTACAAATGCCTACGATCGGCATGGGGGGGCGCTGCCAGGTGCAGCCGAAGCTCGGGTGGCCACCCACAGGTGGCAGCTGCCGTAGTGTGTCTTGCAATACAGAAGTTCACCTGTGGGTGGCCAGCCATTGTTCATTTTTTTTTTGGTCAACTCTGTGCGGCGCAAGTAGGGTTGCGCATGCATGGACTCAGCACATCCCAGGCTGAATATTGGGATGTGCAGAGTATGCATGAGCACGCCCCCCCCACCAGCGCCGCATACATTACTGATGCACTCCGGCGCATCGGGATTTGTGCCAGGCACAATTCCCATTTGAATATCATGCCAGGGCACATCAGTGGGTTGTGCATGGCGCAACACTGTTGCGCCATGCGCAACCCTTTTGACTATCTGGGCCCAGGTGTTTTTCTTAGGGGATAGGTGTTGCTTTGTGAGACAGTCACGGATGAGTCATTTCTGTAGCATATGACTTTCAACTATCAGTTGCAGATGTGGACCATGGTCCACCTTATATGGATGAAATTCTTTATGTAGTCCCAATGCAACAATATTTTTTTCTTGGTACCCAAGTGATGCCCATGTCAGTGACGTCACTGTATCAACGTCCAGAAAATGAGGTTTAACATATTGTTACCTTATTAGCATGCATCATCACTAATATTTAGGGAGTGTGCAGCACATGGTGCAGTTCGGGGAGTGGTAGTAGCCTAGGCAGTTTATCACATTGCAAGTTTAACAGCACAACATTCAGATTGGCTCATCATGACCATTATCAATGCATTCAGACAGATTAGAAAGTTACTATTGAGGTGTCTCTGTGTCAACTTACCTGTGCACCTGACACACGGAACTTAGAAAATTATGTATGACGGTGAAAGTATTGTTTCATGTGGTTCACCATAATTTCAGGTACTTGCACAGCAGTGTAGCAGTATTGTTTATTCAGTGCTGCTGCAATGACTGCAAAGCAACAGCCACACACAAATGTAAGACTGACCCCAGTGCACACTTTCATGATGAGTAGCATTTGTATTTAAATGTAGTGTTGTCCATTATCTTGCTACTTCATCTGCCTTGTTATGTGACATTTTCAGTGACATTCATGTAGGTGTCAGCACTGGAGGGATGCATATGCAGGACTGGGAGTTAGTAGCCTGAAGCACATGTTGCTTCATGTAAGCTGTAAAATGTCTGCTGGCCTGGTCCTGTGCTGTGCTCACTTGGTTTACGGTCTCATCTCTATACCTACAAGACCAGGTTTAGTAGAGTCATCTTATCTCTACCTACAACAGTAGCAGACCTGGCCTGCAGACAGCTGATTGTAGTTTATAACCTTCACTTCATGTTCAGGCTATAAATATATACCAGTATGTACTACGACAATCAGATGTTCCCAGAGGATTCTGAGTGTTCAGCTTACAGTGAATGTCACATAACGAGGCAGTTAAACTAGATGAATTATTCAGTAGCATACACTGTTAACTGTCTGAAAGTAAATACAAATGTGTTTATCAAGTGCTTCTTTGGGGTATACCTCACACTTGGAAGTTGGAATACAGGAAACTCAATTATTAGAGTAATACAGGTATCTATATTGTCCAGTGTTCTTCAGGAGGGCACTAAGGCTATTAATGATGCCTGATCTTCTTCAGGAGGGTTTACAGCTAGCTAGCCTATTTACAGTAGGTCTGATCTTCTTCAGGAGGGTACTACAGGCAATGGCAGGTCTCTATTTTGTTGGATTAGATTATCTATGATCTTCTTCTGGAGTACAGAGTACTATACCTTTAATGTCCAGTCTTCCTCGTTTGAGGTTATTTCACTAAGCAGGTAACACACCGCAAGAATCTCGCCATCTGTGAAGGGTGAATCCACATGGAAGATTTTCTGAATACATCTGATCCACTTGAGACATTCACACCAACACTGTCATTGGCAGCCGATGTTACCAATCCTGTATAGGTGTTGGACAACCAGTACCTTCCTCATTACTTCCACATCGAGCCAAATGCCAATCCAGGGGAACTTCCATCTCTCTGCCACATACATTATGTGTGCATTATATAAACACTGCACAATTCCATAATTATAGTGACTTAAGGAGTTCCATACACCCAGACAGCTCTGAAAGGCTCCTGTCTTAAGTTTTATGGAGTCCTGTGAAACTAGACAGGTCACATTATCAAGGGCTGCAGTCTTAAGTTTATGATGTCCCTTGGTTGTGCACAATTCCATAATTATAGTGACTTAAGGAGTTCCATCCTCCCAGATGGTTCTGAAAAGGCTCCTGTCTTAAGTTTTATGGAGTCCTTGCCCAGTGGCCACCAAAACTTGCATCAGGATGGTGACGTTGGCTGCTGTCAAATGGATCAGTTTTACTGCTGATAATCTCATCCATGTACATTACCCTTTGTTGCTTTAGCTGATGAGTGAAAAGTGGAACATGTAGTGTTGCATTATTACATATGATCTTTTATTATATATCGGGAAGAGGAGTCAGGTGAAGACAATGACATCATTTACAATGAACTGGGGTGCGATGACTGATGGCAAATTCTGTATGTCATGACAGGACAATTGTCTGTATTCATAAGATATTCAAAACCTTGTTCCAGGCAGTTTAGCAAGAATGTGTCAGTGAGTCAATACTTCACCCACATCATCACATGTGTGACAGACAAAAGCCTGACCACCACTATCCACCATCCATGCTTCACCTCCTTATCCATGAATAGCATGAAAAATATTGTCAATGTAATAATCTAGAAATATCTAAAGCCACTCACTTTATTATATGGCCCATGGTAAGGTTTGGAAAACAATACCTAGCAAGGGCCAGTAAAATAAGACCAATGTTACCCCTGTTTGTAAATGTAAATGCCTGATCTAAATTATCATAGTTTAGTACTTTAGTCACTAGTATGAAATACTTAACATTATTTCACACCCTTAATTGTTTTGCAGTTCTTGAGATACTGTATACTACTCAGTATTTGCAACATGGCCACCATGCCCAAGTGTAAGTGGAGCACAGAAGAGGAAGGAAAGGGTAGAAGTGCAACAAAGGCTAAATCCCTGATGAAAAAATACTACGGTTAGAAAGGTTTTTGAGGATCAACAGGCACAGCAGACAGTGCAGTGCAAGGAGAAAACAATTGTAGTATCAGTACTGAATGGATCACCCATGACAGCAACGTAGTTACTGATGGCACTGTGAATAATGATACAATAACTGGTGAAATAAATTTGTGGATGGTAATGCAGATAGCACAGTACAGGCTCACTGTAGTGAAACTGAATGTATCAATGAATCGACTATTCACACTCACAAGAAATGGATGGTACTGATAGTGGCCTTGACCAGGAGCAACATGCAATAGAAAGTGTTGATATAAACAGTAACTTACTGAATATAGACAATTGTCCTTCAGTTAGCTTTTCACTGATCCATTCGATTGATTCATAACAGAAGAATTCTGTGACCACATTGCTAGCATAAATATTACTGAACTGGAACAGAACGTCTCTGATGGTTTTGAAAAGTCTAGAAGGGTACAATATCAGAAAGTTCATTCTGCATCTGAACACTTATTTCATTGTAAGATGCCTAATGGCAAGTCAGTGAAGCGGTCTTGGCTAGTATACCCTCCGAATGGGGGATATGTCATCTGTCTGTATTGTAAAGTATTTGGCAAACATACTAATTCTTATACATCAGGATATTCCAATTGGGGTAATACTGTTGAGCATCTTGCAGAACATGAGCAAAGTTCTCTTCATATAGAAAATGCAGTAGCCTACATTGGTAGAAAAAATTGGAAGAGAGAATTGACAAAACACTAATTCAGGATATAGAAAGTAAACAGAATTACTGGCATAATGTTCTGAAGCACGTGACAGCTGTCATAATCTTTCTTTGTGAAAGGGACTGGCATTCTGTGGAACCGATGAAACAATAGGTTCAACTTCAAATGGTAATTTTCTAGGGATTATAGAATTACTTGCACAGTTTGATCCATTTCTGTCAGAACACATGGCTAGGTATGCATCTAAGGGTCATGGGAATTCTTCATACTTATCCAAAACAATTTATGAAGAACTTTTTATTATGATGGGAGAAGAGGTACAGCGAAGAATTGTAGAAACGGTCCAGAATTCAAAATATTACTCAATAATTGTTGACTCAACACCTGACTTGTCCCACATCAACCAGCTTACAGTGATCCTCAAATTTGTATATGATGGAACACCACAGGAGATATTTATTACCTTTATCCTATAAATCACACAGACCAACACATTGCTAAAATAGTTCTCAATTTTTAAGGAGAATGACATAGATCAAATGAATTGTAGAGGAAGACATATGATAATGCTTGAATATGTCTGGTAAATCATGGATTGCAAGCTAGGATTAAAGAAGTGTGTCCCTCAGCTGACTATATACCATGTGCTTACGCCCCTTAATTTAGTAGGTGTGCATGCTGTGTTCTCCTCTCATCAAATTGTATCCTTCTTTGGCTTAGTACAACAACTTTACACATTTTTCTCAGCTTCCACATCAGGTGGTCAAAACTAGTAGAAGCACTTCATAACTGTCTAGTCTTGAAGGCAATGTCCACCACCGTTGATCTGATAGGCCAGATGCAGTAAAAGCTTTAAAGATGAGCTATAAGAATATCTATAACTGTTTGAATGAGATTGCAAATGATGCATCTCAAAATCCAGACACACGTAATGAGGCAAGGGCATATGCTACATAAATTGCTCTGTTAGAGACTGTTCTCCTATGTCAACTATGGCATGATTTACTAGATTGTTTCAATGCAACAAGCATAGCATTACAAAAGGGTGGCCTGGATGTCTTAAAAGGTATTCAGCTTATGGAAAGTTTAAAGGATTACGTTTTGAAGAAACAAGATCAATTTGATGCATATGAGGACAGTGCCAAAAAGCAACATCTATCCCTCAACAGCTTACTATCATACAGAGCAAAGGGAGAATTAGGCATAAAGTGTTTTTGATGAGCAAAGTGGTCCCAGCAGCAGTACAGCTGAAGAGAATGAGAAGTTGCAAGTGAGAGACAAATTCTGGATTAATGTGTTCAATGTTATGATTGATACTTTAATCACACAGTTAAGGTGAAGATTACTCACGTACAAAACTGTTTCTGCTAGATTCAGCTGGATTTTTGGGAACATCTTGACAAACTGTCAGAATAATTGCTTGCACTGAGAGAAGCATATCCACAAGATTTTGATGACAACATTGAAAATGAAGTTGCTCATTACATTGAATTCCTGAAAGCATTAACACATCTGATCCTGTTGCAATATTACAACAGGTTCATGAAATCAAGTATTTCCGAATTCAGAAATTGCCATCCAAATCTACCTCAGTTTGCCCATTACAAACTGTAAGGTGAAGATCATTTTCTAAACTAAAACTTGTGAAGAACTGTCTGTGCCAAACTGTGATGGAAGACAGACTGAGTTCACTGACCCTGTTAAGCATCAAATCAGACATTCTAAGAAGCTGAATCTTGATGATGTCATTGACACTTTGCCAGGAAAAGCAGGAAACTACACATGTAAGAGCCACTAGAATGGAGCTTACAGCCTAACTCTCTTCTTGTGACTGATTTGGTTGTGTTTTGGTGTGGAGCTGTATCTGTCACAAAATGCAGAAAAAAGGGTCCCAAGTATTTCCATCTATTTTTGGAGAACCCACGATGTTTTGGGAATGGATCCAGTTCTCTGCATTTTACAACAGATAAAGCTTAATTATTTGACATCCTCACAATATTCACTGTGCTGTACTATGGTGGTAAGACACCCATATCAGGAACAGTGGGTGCAGATCTTGGTGGGTGTCTTTAATCACTTCAACAGTGATTGTGCGGAATAATGCATAGCACTGAAACATGTATTCAATAACTAGATATCATGATATCATAGTTGTGGACCAATACATCAATAGCATATTGTTGGGTTGATTTATGCTGTTAAAGCACTCAACAAACTGTTTAGGAAAACAGAACAGTTCAATTACCACTCACCACCACTGTGGATTACTGCACTGAAAAAACATTAATTCTTCAAAGTAATGAATGACTAGTAGTGTTCTGTGTTCATAATACTATTTAGAACCAAATCCATGTACAAAAGTAAACTTTACTATAGTTTTTGTTGTAATGTACCATGATAAAGGTGAAAACTGTACTTCATTGTATTAGTATATGGTATGTGAGTAAATGCAGACATGAGAACCATTTTTTTTTTGTGGTGACAAAGAATAGGACTTTACACAGAAACCGACATTTAATTATGGACTACATTTGAGGAATTACACAACAGCCATTCTGTTCATCAATTTTATTGAGGTTTAGATAATAGAAATTGCTGTAGTCCTCAAACATTACCAAAAGTATTATTATTTTGCATTGGTCAGCAAATAGTGTGCTTTTCCATTAACACATGGAAAAATCCATCTCCTGTAAGGCAATGTATAACTGTATTTATACAACACAATTAGACTCAGTCATGCAAAACTGAATATGGAATACATGATGGGCTGCAGTGTGGAATAACAATTAGGCACACTAGGAGTAGTGTAGTCCTTTGAACACTGATCTTAAGTGTATGCTCTCCCTTCACTGTGCACATTTGTTAAAGTCTCCTGTGTTAAGTTTATGGAGATCCATCAACCCTTCCGAGACTGTTCTGCAAATGCTCATGTCTTAAGATTTATGGAGTCAGTTGTCAACATTGCACTTCTACCAAGAGCTTCTGTTTTAAGTTTACAATGTCCCTTGGTTATGCACATTTCCTTAATTCTCCTTGCTTAAGTTTATGGATATCCATCACAAAGAATATTCTGACTGCAAATACTCCTGTCCTAAGTTATATGGAGACGCCATCATTTGTCAATTCATATTTCACTTTACCAATGGCTTCTGTCTTCAGTTTATGATGTCCCTTGGTTATGCGCATTTCTTAATTCTCCTTGCTTAAGTTTATGGAGCTCCATCACCAAAGAATATTCTGACTGCAAACACTCCTGTCTTAAGTTTTATGAAGTCTGTCATTTGCCAATTAACATGTCACTTTACCAACGGCTTGTGTTGTAACTTGTAACTGTATTTGTAATGTCCCTCCTTGGATGTGACATTCCCTTCACTCTTCTATCTTGTACAGTGATCCAACTCCTGGCTCCTACTGTTCTGCAAAGACTCCTGTCTTAAGGTTTATGGAATCTTTCAGTTATTATGGGTCACACCACGTCCACTACTAAGCATTAGGATGAACGATAAAGGTGTTATTAAATACTGCAGCCCATCATGTATTCCTTATCTAGATAAACATCTGGGATAGGAGAAGGTTAATGACATGACACAATGCATGTCCTTAACTTCAGGACCAGAGTCCAGACAGCAGGTTCACAATCATGATCGTTCTAGTCTATTATGATTGTAACGATACCTAGTACTGAATGACAACAAAATAACTGTAACCAAAACAATATATGTTTCTGTAACTTAAAAACTGTGATGTTGTATGTACAGTGGCCTTGATCATACTACACATGTGATACATCATCATACATAGCAAAGAAAACTAATTGAGTTCAATTTGCCACATCACTGTCAGAACAGCTAAATGATCATCACTGTTTCTCTGACGTTTATCAACAAAGAAAAATATTAACCCAGTCACTGTAGCACTCATACATGATATCATTAAAATAACATATCTGACACTATCTCGGCTCCATTGTTACTTCTACCTTAAAGTGCATGATGTGTAATTATCTTTTTCCCCTGAGTCAATGATGTCTCTTTGCTATTGAGTCCATCTGTAAACTAATGATTTTCTGCCTTGAGACCATAAACATTCCTTGAAAACTCATGAAGAAACCATGATGATGATGAAACACCTGCTGCCAGACTGCC
Organism: Neoceratodus forsteri; assembly: GCA_016271365.2. Lineage (NCBI taxonomy): Eukaryota > Metazoa > Chordata > Ceratodontiformes > Ceratodontidae > Neoceratodus > Neoceratodus forsteri. Next base: position 389,608,859 of record CM028132.1, on the reverse strand, counting down.
ATTTGTAATCTGAACTACAGTGGACTCCAGTTTCACCTGCAACAAACAGAAATCAAAAATATACAGGTATGGCAAAATGGCAAATACAGGCATAACTGACCTTATTAGTTTCAAATTTAACATTCAGACTAGTGTGGTTTGTTGAATGCTATATTTAGATAGAAAATTTCATAAACACCATTGATCCATAAAGTCAAGAACATCATCAATTTCATTATACAGAAGTGAATCTTAAATGTTTATCTGGGCTTTTTGGGTTCAGGGTCAGTTCAGACAATTGGAGCTCAGTGTGGTGAGGCATGTTCACTTGCAGTGTGGTCGTCATCGTGTGGTGTGGCACCAACGTAAAGTGCGCTGTGGCTGGGTAGGGGCCATAAAACAGTACAGTGCATAGGGCCCATGGCAGTGTAAATCCGGCTCTGGGATGGCCTCTGGCACAGAAACAGGTTTGTTCCTGGAGTCTGTGCCATTGAAGACCTTCTCAATGGTGTACCATCTTGGTGTGATCTTTGACAGCGGATTGACATTTGAAGCTTAGGCGTCATCCATTGTCCAGCTCAGCTTTTATTATCTTAGGAATATCTCCAGGATCAAGCCCTAGTTCTGCCCCTGGACCTCCCCACCTTGGTGCATGCCTTCATGACATCAAGGCTCGACTACAGTAATGTGCTTTGCCTTGGGGTCTTGGGAGGTACCCTCCACGGGCTGCAGCTAGTGCAGAACGTGGCTGCCAGGCTACTGATGGGAGAGTCGAAATACTGCCATGTGTGATCGCAAATTCTCTCACTGTAAGTATTACCTGAGCAACCGCTCCCATCGTCACGGGGCAAAAACCACACCACTGGGTTTTGTCTTAACGTCACTTTATTTGATCGAACCTTACACATGCATGCAGGAGATTCTGCAAAGGAGAAAGCTCCCTGATTACAATTTACAGCAGCTTTTTATAAGCTAGATTCTGCACTTCTTATCTTGAAAAATACCAACATTTCAGTCCAAGCCAATCATAAAGCAGAATAACAAGTTGATACCAATGTAACAGAAAAACAAGTTGATACCAATGTATGGGTACTTTTCCACTGCTTATTCCATTTCTTTCCCAATACTCTTGATACATATGCCTGGGTCAATCTGACCTGAGTGAAACAATGAGTTTTACCACACCATAGCAACGTACAGCTTGCCTTCAATGCCTCAACATGCTGTTATCTTATATTTTGCCCGAGCCTGTTATTCAGGCTGGTACAACCAGTTCTGCCCAGTTTTATTTTGCTTTCTGTTCCTACAAATGTACCTCAAGTAACCTCAGTATCATTCTATAACCCTGTAAAACAGCATGAACTCAGAAATTTCTACTACATTCATTATGACTTTGTTACAGCATGGCTTTCAAAGCAAGCATAGCTTCAAGGCATATAATAGCAAATATAGCTTTAGGATATATAAAAATTCCCTCACACTCTTCCCCTTTTTGATACTATGTATCAACTGACCGATCCCTTTTTACTTTTTCTCACTTTATATTTTGGTCACAATCTGGCTTGTTTTGTAATGGAAACACCCCCTCCAGTTTAATGGGGTCCTTTTGTTCGGGTTGCAGCAAGGGGGCAGGTGGGTGGCGTCCCGTGACACCATTGTGTTGCACAGGCATTGTAGGAGAAGTTTGATTAGGACAGTCATAGCCAGAGTGCCAATATGACCACTTACAAGTACTGTCACCCAATGGAGAAGAGTAGCACCCCAGTCACCAAATACGCTTGTAAGTCATGACCATGGGTCCCATATTTATATGTAGCAAGCTTAGAAAAAAATGCAAGGCTGGAATTTTCCAAGAAACTATGACAGCATAGCCTGGACACCTGTACATTAATACATTTTCATAATTAAAGTTTTTATACATGTTGTAGCTACAATTTCTGAGACATCCTGTAATCAAATTTCTTGGTTTCTGAGATGTACCTGACATTTTGCCAAGACAGGAGTTATTCTCATCCTTGGAGGGAAAACAAATGGTGACAGAATAGTATATTTATCACAAATAACTTTTTGTTTTGGGAGCCAGAAAGCATATGAGAGAAGTGACTAGCTTGCTACAAATGTCAAAATAACCTTGTACCAGCAACCAAATGAGGTATCTCATTATTTTTATCAGTTTTCTGTTAAACATATTTTGTTTTTAACACAAGAGAATTATATGATGAGAAACTTTTAACAGTCAAGGCTAAACACAGCTGTGTGCATATATTTGAGCCACAGCCTCATTTTATACTTTCAGCTATTTTTTCATTGTATAGAATCTTACAATTAACCCTTTTAAAGTCTTACACACACATATATTAAGTGACATGGTGGTATTTAGCCACTTGCAGCCTTTTGCTACTAGATATACTAATTTACATGTTGGCATCATTTAGTCATTTACTAACCATTTTACCTTTTACTAGCCCTTTAGCAATCTACACTAGCCATTTTACACCTTTCTATTTCCTCAATTTTATGGTTAGCCAACTACATATTGTTGATAAAAGTTTGGTCACTGATTACTAAAACCTTGGCCACTGACCACTGTTAATAATTTCCACCCTGAAGATAGGAGGCCCCTGAGGGACTCGAACATTCATAAAAATTGAACATAAATGTAAAGATATTAGTTATTAACTGAAGGTTAAAAAAACTAAACATTTCTACTTTTAGACTGTTAGTTTAGGTGAATAGGTATATGATTTAAAACTGGTTGCCAGCATACAGATAGTCAAGGCATTTATAAAAGCATCCTGTTTTGGAGTTGGTACAGGGTGGTTACAGATGGAACACAAATCGTGAGTTTGTAAAACATAATACAGAATTGAGGATGTCAACACCACAATTGAAATATGTGAAAAATGCTAACATGTGACACCACATATAACACAATATAACATAACAATTTTGTTGATGAAAAGAGTTCATGGAATCCACTTTGAGAGTGAATAAGGTAGATGCTACCTTGTGTTGAGGTGTGCACACCCTTGGAGCTTGATTGAAGAATCTGTCGATAATGTCTCTTGACAGATAAGTCCTTATAAAACATAGTAGTCCATGAAATTAACAGTTCATAAGTTTATATAAGTAACCACAGGTTGGTGTAGTTACAGTACAGGTGAAATGTCATTTGCAGAATGGTGGTAACCCCACAAAGCATATGAGGGCAATGCAGACAGTAATTTAAAAACAAAACACCAGCATAGTAGAAAAGTCAGTGTTCATTTTGCTGGCTGCTGGATGGCTGATTAGCAGACACACTGGCCAGGGGTGCATTGAGTCCACTAATGGAGTAGCCACACACACACACTGGCATGGCATTTGTTTTGTGGTAGCTGATTACACCCCAACATAAAGATTAACAGTCCATAAAAAGGTAACAATTGACAATAAACCATTAAGAACACAGTCCATAACAGAGCAATAGGGTTGTAGAAAGTACCAGCCATGTTTGGAACAAGCAGCAGCGAAGGAAATGGATGTCTTGCGTGAAGATTAATTGGAAAAAATGTTTTTTCTGAAGTTAGGGGATTGCCCCTACCCCAGACTTAACTTTATAGTAAGCAGAAACAATAAGCTTGATTGCAGAGTCTGAACTGACTGGACCTTCTTCAGTTGATTTAATAATAACTGGATTCATGCAATAGTCCTTATAAGGAACCAGTCAGGCACAAAGATGGTGATAACATCAAAACTGTTGCAGTTGTTTTCTTTTTTTAAGGAAAAAGATGAAGGTCTTGGCAAATTAGATGAAAGTATTACTGCTGTTGAACGTGGAGTTCTTATGTGTGCCACACCGTGGAAACCTGCAAACTTGCAAAGTGTGTTAGACACTGAATTAAAAACACATAAATAACAATCTTTTAAACCATTGACTTTTTGTTTTGTAAAGAGTGGTGTGACAGAGCCTAAATTCTGGCAATTAGAAAAAGAAAAAAAGAAAATGGGACATCAACACACACCTGGGGTGCAGGCCGAGGTTCAATTATACCATTTGACCATCTGTAAATCATGACAATGTTATGATTACACCCTGCTTTCAAATCACAGAAGCAGTTATGACAGTGATGAACATTATGTCCCTGTCTGTTGCAAGCAGGCCTGACTGAGACCTGAGTTATAAAATCTTGTAATGTTACAATAACATGCTTTAAACATATAGTTCATAGCAATCAATTAGTGGGACAAATACATATGTTGTTGGCCTATGCCAATTTAATAACAGTGCCTATTGCACCTGTGACAAGTGAAAGGGTCTACCTTCTTTACCCTGTATAGTGAAGTACTCCAAAGTACTGAGTGGGGTAAGGCTTGAAGCATAGGTTTGGAGTACAATCTAAATTCTGCATATTATAAATGTTAAAATTTAAAATGACAAAACCTGCATAGAGTGCACTCATTCTTCAGGGGTACCTGTGAGTAGTAAGACAAACAGAGCATTAATTTTACTTTTGGTTTTGCTTTGGAACATATTGTAGGGGTGGGTCAGCAATGCTGGCCCCAGTATAGGTCTGGTTATGAGCATTAAAAACGTTATACATGTGGAGCACTTTTCTGAATACATACATGATACAGTGTAGAAAGATGTATATCAAAACAGTATAACATAGCAATGAAACATAAGCATGTTTGTAATAGAACAATTTCAGTATTGAGCATAATGCATAAAATACATTTTAAACAACACATATAGACTGTAAGCTTAGCTTAGAGTCCAGAAATGTTAGAGTAATATGAATTTACTGGTTGAAAAAAAATGCATTCATTGCTGTAAGGCTATGACAAAAGTTGTTTTACATTTGTTTTAACAGGATAAGAAAGCTGAAAAGACAATCAAAAGAATGAATATGTGTGGACATACATACACAACTTCACCCTCCAGCGTAACTGATTACTTGCTGAGGGAAGAAGCCCTTGTACCAATAATAGGTGTGAGAGTTAACTGCTTGCACTAGAAAAAAACAGAAGGGCTTGGGCTGGGTTATGCTGTTAAAATACTTTGGGTCTTTTTAAAACCTGTAAATAAGAAACAATTATTAGCAAATCACATTTTCTTTATTTACCCTTTGGGGAACAGTGATGTACCTGCAACCTTTGTGGGTATTACACTGGAAGGAGGAAGGGAAACTTACCCTCCCTGAGCTCCTACTGGTGGAAGAGACAGCTCGAATACTGTAGCAATAAAAAGGTTAGCTGTGGATGGTGACATGATCCCCACCTACTACACTTTAAATTATAACAAGATAATATTACAATTAGTTTAGTAAGTTTCATACCTTACTATAAAGATGGGGAACTTCTTTTTCTCTAGAAGAAAGAGAAGAAACACAGACAAACAACAAAAGCAAACATACACAAGTTTAAAAATAAAACAAGATTATTTCCATAGGATAAAAGAAGCCAAGCATCCCTGGGTTCCCTTATCCTAAGCATGACAAAATGTCAGCTGAGTTTATAAAAGATCCGGATTGATGGTAATACCATACGTACGTATCTCTTACAATGCATTTTAAAAAGAAAACATGATTACACCATGGTCACACATAAAAACAAAAGCCATTGTTTTTAACTGTAGATGATAAACTCTCAAAAACAGCTGTAATAGTCCTTTTTCAAAAGTGTACTGCATAAATATAAAAAAAGTAATATAATAAAAAAAAAGTATGGGGAGATGATGAATATTCTCCCTTCCAGCTGAGTATTGCCTATGTTGGCTGCAAGTCAAGTAGTGAGAAGAGAAGAAAAGTTTGTTCCTCTTCACTTAGAACACTTGTTTTGCAATAAAAAGTCAAATTACATGGTTCACTCTTGGTGTGCTTTCATGAAAACATACATTTTGTGTGAAAAGTTGTGCTTTAGGTATGGAATACACATCAAGTTTGAACTGGTAGTAACATAAAATGTTGAAACACAAGAAGGTCAAATAACGTGCAAAAGGTCACAGTGTGCATGCAAGGGTCGTTCAAACCCAGTTATTTTTGTAGTGTCCTTGAACACTACTAATATTAAAATATCTTTAAATAATAATAGAGCACACAATAAAACTGCTGGCCAAGACAGTACACACACACAAAAAGAAATACTTAACAGAAAATAAGACTGACATTATTTGACACCAATTTGCTGAGGTAATGCCCATAGTTTCATTAGAAAACTGTACGTGTTTTAGATATATGTGCTGCCTCCCCCTGTCTTGTAACACTGACAATTTTTTTTTCTCTTTTAAACCAACAAATTTATACATATCTCCATGCCAAATATTTCCAGAACAAAACACTTTTTTAAACACCTTTCAACACCTTTGAAATACAGCACAACATACCATCTGTAAGTGGACACATCTAGTATAACATGGTTACACCTTTTGGCGCATAGCCAAAATATGGCACTCTGCCATTTTGCAAAAAAGTTTCTGGTTTTAACTAGAAGTATGATAAAGCCATTCATAGCTATTAACACATTACATTTTCACCTAGCAGTGGCTTGGCACATTGCTTGCAAATTACAAATCTTTCTGCACATTGCAATCTATGACGTCATAACTTTTCACCATCAACACTACCTGCTCCAACCAACAACTACATACAAAAGTTCTTCACTGACCCTATTTAGGCAGCACAAATGTTCCATTAAAAATAAAACCAATTAAAACAGTCAGCTATGAGGCAAAGATGCTTCTTCTTTCTTTTTTTTACTGTAACATGTTGTGCACCGAAGGCAGTCAATCCTATCTCGCAACCTTGACAACAGAACATAATTACAGAACACAGATATAAGCTAGAAAATATGCATGAGAAAGACAGAGCATTACCTTGTTTAGTATATGTATTACAGAAATAAAACAGACAGACATAAAACAACTTTAAATATAAAAATTCAGACTTACCCGGTGCCAAGGTATTTTTCTTCTTCTTTTCTGATACACTGGTCCGATTTGAGAAAACCGACTGCAGGACCTTCATGATAATTTTCAAACGTTGCAGCTATTAACCCTTTCAAAGGTTTTAACCCTTTCAAAGGTTTTCTTTTGGCCATTTTAGTACCCTGCCAAACCAAGTCTTTTTCCAGAGCTCTGGTTTGCAGTTTAAAAACAAAAAAAATCTCTAACAGTACTAGGTTGAGATAAATCTGGTAGAGGTCCCCAGTACTTGGGTTTGGGATCAAATGTTTCAGCCTCTATAGGAGGCAAGGGAACTTGAAATTGATACAGAAAAACTTGAAACTACACAGATAGGCAACATGGGGGGGGATTTTCAAATCATCCTGTTCAGTAGTCACCTACTGTGCATACATCCACAGTAGTTTATTTTTCTTCTCTAGATGTTGCTTATCTAACATTACTTAATCAGCCGCTGCTTTTCTCCTAAAGCAGCCTGAACTGTGAAAGCCATCATTGGCTCTAACAGTATATACACTTACAGCAAGCACAAATTACAAGGGCAAAGGGCAGTGCAGTTGACCTTGTAATTTGTTTAATAACTTGTCAAACATACATTTTGCGGTCCAGATAATACTAACTCTGGACCCAGCTATTTTTTTTTCCTTGTTTCCCATATTATCTAGGCTGTCTTTAGTGCACACTCGCTCCAAGGTATTCTTGTACTTACAGTGATGATGAGTAATGCCGCCCCTAGGCGTCACGTCCTGATGGGGGTTCCACAAAATGTCCTTCTTTTTGTCCAAGGGAAACAACCCCATCATGAGGTGACACGGACTGAAGAACTCATCCTGCCGATTACTACCAAAACTGTGATCGCAAATTCTCTCACTGCAAGTATTACTTGAGCAACCGCCCCATCACACACGGGCAAAACCACACCACTGGGTTTTGTCTTAACGTTGCTTTATTTGATCAAACCTTACACATGCATGCGGGAGATTCTGCAAAGGAGAAAGCTCCCTGATTACAATTTACAGCAGCTTTTTATAAGCTAGATTCTGCACTTCTTATCTTGAAAAATACCAACATTTCAGTCCAAGCCAATCATAAATCAGGATAACAAGTTGATACCAATGTAACAGAAAAACAAGTTGATACCAATGTATGGGGTACTTTTCCACTGCTTATTCCATTTCTTTCCCAATACTTCTTGATACATATGCCTGGGTCAATCTGACCTGAGTGAAACAATGAGTTTTCACTCACACCATAGCATTGTACAGCTTGCCTTCAATGCCTCAACGTGCGTTATCTTATATTTTGCCCGAGCCTGTTATTCAGGCTGGTACAACCAGTTCTGCCCAGTTTTATCTTGCTTTCTGTTCCTACAAATGTACCTCAAGTAACCTCAGTATCATTCTATAACCCTGTAAAAAACAGCATGAACTCAGAAATTTCTACTACATTCATTATGACTTTGTTACAGCATGGCTTTCAAAGCAAGCATAGCTTCAAGGCATATAATAACAAATATAGCTTTAGGATATATAAAAATATTCCCTCACACATGTCACCCCATTGCTGCATGAACTGCACTGGCTGTCAGTCAGGTGGAGGCTCCACTTCAAGGTGATCTTGCTCACCTTTAAGGCCCTACATGGGCTGTGCCCTGGATACTTGTCTGACTTTCTTACACCCACTGCCTCAGTCCACTCTGTCTGCTCCTCCTGTAGAGGCCTCCTTGTGATTCCCAGGATGAGGTTGTAAACTGCCGGCAATAGAGCATTCAGAGTTGCTGGCCCCATCCTGTGATTCGCTTCCACCATCTGTATGGGAGGCCCCCTCGTTCGAGGTATTCAAGACCCGCCTCAAGATCCACTTGTTTAAACAGGCCTTCCTAGACACTCTGTATTAGATCTTATTCTTGGGATGGCCCCTTCTTGCTACTGTTTTTAGTTTAGGCCTATTTACTTATTTATATGGTCTATCTAATTTATTGTTGTAGTTTTATTGTTTTATTTTATTTTATGGATAGTATTGTTGATATGTACGGCTCCCAGAGCCTCCAGGATTGGGTGCCTGGAAAAATAAAATTTGCCTTGTCTTGCTTTCCACTCCCACCCACCAACGTTTCAAAAATTGATGTTGCTTTGTGGTGAGTTCCTCATAGCTCATGTCAGGGGTTCTTCAGAGCTTACAGAACTTAACCCTGTATGCTTCAGGAGCTAATGCATACTTTTTAAGCAATGCAGCTTTAACTTTCTCATAATCACTGATTGTCCATTTGACCTAATGTTTCATGACCTTTCCCAGTAAGTGGGAAGACAGCTGGCAGCTCCAGGACTCCCTTGATATTTTTCCCTGAATACAGACCTTTTCAAATGAATTCAAAAATGAATCCATATCCTCCCCCTCTTTAAATTAAGCTATTCATTTAGAATTTAACTTGTACCCCAGTCCCAGAGGTCCAGGTTCACACCTGCCACTTACCTCCTCTGGCACTGGTTGTTGAATTTTTAGCTTCTGCAGCTCAAATTCTTTTTGGTGCTCTCTGTCCTCTCTCTCAGCCTCTCTCTGATGCTGTCTTTCTCGTTCATCAGCCTCTCTCCAACACTGGTTTTCTTTTTCCTGCATCTCCAGCTCCATCTGGAACTTCTGCTGCTTGAATTCCAGCTCCATTCTCCTCAACTCTAACTGCAGCCTGATCCCATCTGGCTACAGCATGGTGGTGACCTTCCCCTGCTGCTGTGGCTCTGGGTTCTCTCTGGTCTCGCTGCCCTCCTCCCTGGGACTGGACACTGTGACATCCCTTGACACCTCCATGCCCAAGGTCTTGTCCCCTTCAGTCATCGGCTGTGACTCGAGGTCCAGGGCAGCTGCTAGCTCATCAGCTGTCACAAGGTGCTTTTTGGCTTACCCCTCATACTGGATTCCTCTCTCCTGGCACAACTGCTGCAGGTATTCAGCAGTGTATTCCCTGTAGATGGAAGTCATCTTCTTCCCTAACTACTGCTACACTAGCTTTCACCCAAGGAAAAAAAAAACAGGTAGGGAACTTGATACTGTAACCAAATTATATATATGTTTAAAATCTCTGCCTTGATTGTGTGTGGACTGTTTTCAGTTTAACAGTCTGATACACTGCACTTGGAATCTAACCCAACTGTTGTGCCTATGGCCACCAATCTCTCAAATTGCAATGCAACCAAATCTGTCGGATCCCACCCCTGCCACCAGATCTGTCATGTACCCATTCCTGAGGGTCAGATCACTGAGCTCACTGTGTCCACCCTTAAGTGCAATCCATGACAGGGAAGGGGAAAACAGTGATACCCTCCTCATGTCCTTCCAGAGTGCACATTGGGTTTACAACTGAACACTCACTACCAGGTCCCAGAGTGTCCCTCAATACTTTGGATGAGGGCACAATACCAGTCTTCAGTCTTGTGGCCAAATATGAACCATTTTTTGTGGCTATTACACACAGGAGGAAGGGTCAAGTGTTACAAACTCTTCAGGGTAGCAGCACACCACCTATTTGGACTTCACCCTGATGGACATGTAATAGCACAGATCACATCCCTGGCAGACTCATATGAGACTCTGGCATTCTCCCAAAATCCATCCAGATTGTTCCCACAGACCCTTTTAACTTAATTGCTAACCGTGACCCTTCTAAGCATGTAACTGTTGTCACAAATTATTAATAAATCTTCTACAGTCGTACATACAATATAAAAACTCTCACACAGGCAGAATTTATTTAGGAAACAAACTTTTTTATTTATTTATTATGCTTCCTCCACTCCCACCCCCACATTAGCCATGACTCCCTGATACCCCCTGGCTTACCCAACCCAGGGTGGGATTGTGGCAAAGCTCTAAGTGCCACAAGCTATGGGATAGGTCACGGAGCTGGTCTGGGAGCTCATCTGAGTGGAAGGGTAGGCTTCATCCAGGTGGCAGGCAGCAGTATTTCTCCCTGTTTTTCCTGGAGGCAGGGATGTGCAATAATTACCAGCTTCTGCCCTGCCTCCCTGAACGTTTTGGTGCTGGTTGCTGCAGTACCCCCGACATCCACTAGGGGTCCATCAAGCACTGGTCACACTCCCCTTCCTCCCCCTGGAGAAGGAAAGCAATCCTTAGGATGCTCCATCCTTCTCCCCGGCCAGCCCTCCGATGACCCAGGTCCATTCCTGAACCTGGGTCACCAGCGTTGTAAGCAGAAATCCAACCACTGCACCAATAGGCTGGCCAGAAACAAACATTTTACTAAAAATATTTAAATAAATGCAGTACAACTGAAAGAGAACATATATTAATTTAGGTTACAGTATGAAAACAAATTTGGAAAGTATACAGTATAAAACACTAAAAGCAGAAGGCATCAGTTCATTTCAGAGAGGTGAGTGTTGATTTTTGACAGTATTTTTGCAGTTCTTATTGCTTCTTTTGCAGTTTTATTGTTGCTTTCAGTTTGCACCAGGTAGCGTTCTGGATTAATTTGAAAAGCTACCTGTTTGGGGGATTTTGTACATGCAGCTGAGTGGTTTTGGGGGGTTTGCTGTTGTGGCTGATTGTCTCTGGTGGTCAGGAGAGAATACTCAGTTTCAGCTCAGTGCTGGAACTGCTCATTGCTGGTTTTAGTTCTTTTATATTTATTTTACTTGGGAAACATTTCTGCTTATTGTGTGTGTGTTTTTTAAGCCATTAACTTTCTAGGGCAGGAACTGTGTTCTGTCTAGGCCTGTAGCTTGGGGAGGGGTGCTAATTGTCTGTCCTGGCTCCTCAGCAGAGCTACTGTTAACTACCTGGAGGTGGGGCTGAGACAAAGGCCCTGTCCACACTACTTCTCTGTAACATTACAGGGGTCCCAAACCGTTACTGCAATGGTTTGCATTTACACCTGTAACATTACAGAAGGCATTTTTGTAAGCATTGTTGAAACCACATATGAGATGGTTTCAACAATGGTTATGAAACTGGTTACATCTTGGTAAGGTTACCAGCCGTAGTGTGGATGCATGGTACTGGTCCCCTAGTGCAGCACGAGCTGCATTGTGGGATCGGGTGCCACCATAACTGTCGCCCGGCTCCCGTGGTGTGGACTGGTGGTACCAGTCCCATAACTGACACCACCGCAGTGTGGACACGCTGCACCGCTCCCCAGCTGTAACGATTTGCATCTATTACTGGGCCCAAGCAGTGTAGTGTGGATGGGGCCAAAGTGGTATAGCTTGTTGCTTACTTGTTGGATTCTCATAAGGGGCTGAAAGCAGAAGCCAGCAGTTCATTTCAGGGAGGTTAGTGATGATTTTTGGCAGAATTTTGGCAGTTGTTATTGTTTCTTTTGCAGTTTTATTATTGCTTTCAGTTTGCACCAGGTAGCTTTCTGGATTAATTTGAAAAGTTACCTGTTTGGGGGATTTTGTAGGTGCAGCCGAGTGTTTTTGTGGGAGTTTGCTGCTGTGGCTGATTGTCTTCGGTGGTCAGGAGAGAATACTCAGTTTCAGTTCAGCGCTGAAACTGCTCATTGCTGGTTTTAGTACTTTTATACTTATTTTTCTTGGGAAACATTTCTGCTTGTCTTGTGTCTGTGTTTTTTAAGCCATTAACTTTCTAGGGCAGGAACTGTGTTTTATCTAACCCTGTAGCTTGGGGGAAGGGTTCTTTCATCCAGCAAGGTAAACGTCTAGGAAAGCCTCTGGAGGAAGTTACAGTGCTTGGAGGTGCAGTGAGGAGCAGACACAGGGCTGATACTCTGCCGTGAGAGTTGAGTGTGGGCCCTAATCCCACCCTCCTCCATCCCTCCCTCCCTCCCCTGAACACAGCACATTTATAGGTGAACACCTGTCCTGTGATAGGAGGAAGGGACTTCAGGTGCAGCTCAAGTAGTTCCTATCCAATAGTGCAGTCACGGGACAGGGGAAAAAGCATAAGCTGGTCTCAAATAGGAGTACAGCATCCACAATGAATTGCTGATTGGTGTGATAGGTGGATATTGTGGGGTGGGCCTTCAACTAGGCAATATCAGGTACTATTAGTGTTCAACTGGGAAGGGGAGCAGGCAGGACATAGTGTGTGGAAGGCTGAAGGGGAATAGATTACATAGGAATTACAGGGAGTGACAAGAGTGAACATGACCAATGTAGATGAGAGGAGGCCAGCATGGTGGAAGGGTCAGGACAGGAGAGGGTCCAATCAGTGGGAAGGAAGGAAGGGGACTGGCAGCCATCAAGGGCTAGGGAGGGTAGTTTATTGCCAAGGATGAAGAGAAGCCATGTTCCTGGCAGTGGCATGGAGGGCTGGGGGATGCTTGGTGTGCTGGCAGATGGGGCAAATGAGGGAAAAAAATTGGGTGGCTGAGGAGGGAGCTGCAGGTATGGGAAGGCCGAGGTAGGGAAGATTGGGGTTGTAAGGGGAACCTGTTGTGACACACAATACAACCACCAGCAGGCCACCACAAGTAAATTCCAGAGAAATCAGGAGGTGGGCTGCAAAATCCAGTGCAGTCACATGCAAGACATTGAGACAGTGGTCAGAGTAGTCAAGGAGACAAGACTACAGCAGGGCCAGTGCAAGGTCATAAGCCTCAGGAAAAGGGGGCAATGAAAAAATACTGAAAGGGGATTGCCAGAGCAAATCAGGTCAATAGCATGGCTAACTGGGAGAAGCAGGAGGGGGAAGGTAGTGTAATCACTGAGAAGGTTAAAGGGGGGTCACTACCAGGGAGAAAGGATACATCACAGAAGTGGCAGGCACTACCTTTAGCCCTAGAGACAAGGAGCAGCAGAAAGGTGGCAAAGAAGCAAAACCAGGGATAATGGAGCCGGGAGGTGCAGTGAAGCTAGAAACTGGAGGTAGCAAGTATAAGGATGGAACAAGGCTGAGGAAGGAACCTTGGGGAAGGGGCCCACGCTACTCAATGAAAACACAGGAAAACTGTAGTGGAGAGGGAGGCAGGATGGGGCAGAGGAAACGGCATGGGGGAAGGTAGGGGGGCACAAAGGAATGGTCTAGTAAGTGAAGCTGATGCACCAGCCATAGTTGGCAAGGGGGAGAAGTCAGGACATAGAATGGAGGAGTCAGAAGGGGGGAATAGCTGGGGGTTAGGGGAAGGGAGCATTTTGGAGAGAAGGAAAAGAGCCCGCAAAAAGAGAGGGAGCACATAACAGAGTCAGTCATAATTCTGGGGGACTCTATAGTTAAGGGAGTCAGGTGGGGAGAAGGGGGCCAGGAAAAGCAGCATCTGGGTAGAGTGCATGCCTGGCATGACAGCAGGTAGGGTGCAGTAGCACATTGGTAGGTGTGTACAGAAGGCTGAGGGGAATCACACATCATTGTTCACCTGGTAACAAATTATCTGGAAGGAAGGCAGATAGAGGAGGTTCAGGACAGCTTCAGAGAAGTGGGAAAGCTATGCAGAGAGGAGGGAAGCACAGTGGCATTCTCAGAAGTTCTGCCAGTGCCAAGGGCAAGTACAGATAGAAAAAGCAGAATCATGGACTTCAATAAGTGGCTGAGAGAATGGAGTGAGTCCATGGGGTATGGCTGTGTGGGAGAGTGGGGCCACACATGGGAGAACCCAGATCTATATGCAGGAGACAGGAGACATCTAAGTAAGGGAGGTTCGGGGGTGTTAAAGCAGAGACTAAGGGAATTTATCACCATAAAGTATCATTTGAACTTACCGTGGGGAGGGAGGGTGCTGGGGAAGTGGAGTGAATCAGCAATGATAGGGCCTACTTTGTCTAGGATGGGGGAGGAGAGTAAGGGGGCAGCTGGGAGAGAGTCAGGGTGGAAGGTGTTATCACTAAATACTAGGAGCCTGGGGAATAAGATGACAGAGCTGCAGGCACTACTGGCAGAAGGAGAGGTGGACATAGCAGCCATCACTGAGATGTGGGCAACACAAAGCCATGACTGGGACTTGGCCATCCCAGGATATAAATTATTCAGGAGGGACAGAGAAAAAGGTAAGGGGGGAGTAGTCATTTACATAAGGGAAGGGATTAGATGTGTCGGGGAGGAGGGGGAAGAAGGTAGGTCAGAAGTCATTTGGATACAACTCCATGCCCCAAAGGGGGCTAAGGTCTGATTGGGGGTTGTTTACAGGCCCCCCCTGAAAGAGGACATGGATAGGGAGCTAGGGGAGCAGCTAAGGAGACTCTGTGGCAAAGGGAGCACTGTGGACATGGGAGACTTCAATTTACCAGGGGTGGACTGGAGCATCCCAGCCACCACATGCACCAGGGAGCAGATCCTCCTGGAAGCAATCCTGGATGGCTTCCTGACCCAAAGGGTGACAGTGCCAACAAGCAAAGAAAATATTGTAGACCTGGTGCTGGAGGATGGAGAACAGGCCACAGATGTAAGGGTGGAGGAACCACTGGCTGGTAGCGATCACCTCACAGTGTGGTTCTCCATCAGTTTAGGTATAGAGAGCCACAATACAAATACAAAGGTCCTGGACTTCAGAAAGGCAAACGTTGGCAGGATGGGGCAATTAATGAGATCACACATAGATGGCATCCACCCTGACATGGACACAGAGCAGAAATGGGCAATCATAAAACTAGGGCTGATTGAATCTACTAAGGCTTGAGTCAAGAGCCAGCAAAAGAAATCAAGGATTAAGCATCCAAGCTGGATGACCAGAGAGGTAATGGAGAAGGTGAGGGATAAGAGAAGGGCCTTCTGAACCTACAAGAGAACCAACAGGGCAGAGGATAGGGAGAACTCTGTGAGGAAATCCAGGGAAGTGAGCAGAGAGGTCAGGACTGCAAAGGCAGCCAGGGAAAGGAAATTAGCACAGGGGATTAAGGAAGGAGAAAATGATTTCTTGAGGTATATCAGGGAAAAGAGGATGTGCAAGGATCAAATAGTTAGGATCAGGAAAGGTAGTGGGTGGGTAGACAAGGGGGCTGAGAAGGCAGACGTACTTGATGAGTACTTCTCTTCAGTGTTCACAAGGGAGAGGGATGGGCCCCATTCCTGCAGGGAAAGGGGGCACAGGCATGGTGGGGTGAGACAACCACAGATGGGGTCATCATGGTGGAAAGGGTGCTGGAGGGCCTTAGGTCCCTGGGGGTAGACAAGGCACCTGGGCCAGACTAGAAACATCCCAGGGTGCTGAGAGAACTGGCAGAGGTCCTGGCAGAGCCACTGGTGGATCTGTTCAACACTTCTCTAAATACAGGATGTGTGCCCAGAGATTGGAGGGAGGCACACATGGTACCTCTCCACAAAAGTGGGCCCAAGGATGAACTAGAGAACTACAGACCAGTGAGCCTCACCACAATTGTGGGGAAACTGATGGAATCTATCCTCAAAGAAAGGCTGGTGCAGTTTCTTGTGGATAATGATCTGCAAGACAACAGTCAGCATGGGTTCGCCATTAGCAGATCCTGTCAGACAAACTTGGTTGTTTTTTTTGACTGGGTCATGAGGGCACTGGACAAGGGCCTTGCGGTAAATGTAGTCTACCTGGATTTCAGCAAGGTCCTCGATTCAGTGCCACAGGTAAGGTTGACCTGCAAGTTGAGGAGTCATGGTATGGGGTGGAAGCTAGCCCGATGGGTAGAAAACTGGTTGAAGGACAGGCAACAGAGGATAGCTGTTGGGGGAGAAGTATCAGAGCCCAGGGCAATGACAAGTGGTGTCCCACAGGGATCAGTACTGGGACCAGTCCTGTTTAATATTTTCATCACAGACATAGCAGTTGGGATCAAGAATAAGATCAGCCTCTTCGCTGATGACACCAAGATCTGTGCTGAGGTGGATGGGGAGGAGGGTGGCAAATTACTGCAGGAGAACTTGGCAAGACTCAAGGAGTGGTCACACACCAGGCAGCTTGGGTTCAACGCCAAGAAGTGCAAGGTGATGCATTTCAGAGCCAAAAACCCAGGATACAGCTACTGGATGGATGGTATCTAACTGTTCACATCCAATGAGGGGAAGGATCTGGGGGCGCTGGTGACCAGGGAATTAAACCACTTAGCCCAGTGTAGGAAGGCAGTGGCTAAGGCTAACAGGATGCTAGGGTGCATAGCAAGGGGGATTACATCCAGATGTAGCAAAGTCATATTGCTCCTGTACAGATCCCTGGTGAGGCCGCACTTGGAGTTCTGCGTGCAGTTCTGGTGCTCGTACTTGAAAAGGGATATCAAACTACTGGAGGCAGTGCAGCAAAGAGCAACAAAGATGATCCAGGGGTTGGGGGGATGGAACCTATGAGGAAAGACTAAAAGAACTCAACATGTATACCCAGGAGGATAGAAGAGAGAGAGGGGACATGATTGAGACCTTCAAGTGCCTGAAGGGGATGAACAGAGTAGGCTTCCAGGGAGGGTTCACTCTCCAGAACGGAAGAGATACCAGAGGGCACTCCCTGAAGTTAAAGGGGGACAGATTTAGGAGGTAAAGAAGGAGGCATTACTTCACTGTAAGAGTGGTAACAGGGTGGAATGCACTGCCTGTGCAACTCATATCAGAGCAGACTGTGGGGTGCTTCAAGAGGGGGGTGGGACAAATTCAAGGGGAAAGTACATACCGGGGGGCAGTTGGGGGAGGGAAGAGTTAATGGGAAGGGGGGCAGCTGCAGTCTAATGGGCTGAAGTGCTGCACACTCGAGCAGACTAAATAGACCATATGGCCTGTATCTGCTCGCAATTTCATATGTTCATAACTACATCTCTATCTTAAAGATGAAAATGTTCGAAGTCCTTTTTCTGTGTAGCAGCTTGGCAGCTGGTCTGTTGTGTCAGGAGGAAGTCAAAAAACCAGAATAACACTGAGTGACTGTGCTGAGAGTTTAACTATCCTACTGAAAAATGCAGTGTCACCAACTTTTCAGATATAAGAAAACCAGTTTATTTTCCACCAGTGACCCACAGCATGGCTTATGACAGTTCAGAATTAACCTCCTTGGTCCACATATTCAGAAATGCGCCAAAGGCCAGCGCAAGTCTGGCACAGTGCAAATCCAATGCGCCATGGTGCAACAAGAGCCATATTCAGAGACTGTGCTGGCCGCACTGCACCAACACAACCCAGCTGAATATGGCACAACCAGAGGTGTGCCATGGAGCAAACACAGGTGCACAATGGGCAGACAGAGAAGCCCAGGGCAACCATGGGAGCAAAGCAACAGAGGGGGCATGGTACAGAGAGGTGACCCAGGGACAGAGCCAGGGAAGCACAGTGACAGGCCACCACCAGCTGGGCACAGCAGGGTGCACACAGGCACCCAGACCCGCACTCCTGAGCACAACAGTGGCACAGACAGTAGGCAGCAGGGGGTGTCAAAGGTGTATGGAGGGCCACAAAGGGGGACACCCTGCAGGCTTCAGGCAATGCCCCCCTGCACAGCCAGACCATGGCAGGCTATACCCAGGACCACGCAGCCAAGCACACACACCCACCACACACCCCTGACAGCCATCCCATGGGCACCCCAAGGCACAGCTCCAGACCAAGGGCAGGGACACCACCACAGTGAGACACACCACAGCACACAGCAGTGATCCACAGAAGCACAACACGCACCTCAACACATGCACACTACGCAGACAGGCATTGGGCCACTGCAGCATGGCTCCTCACGCCACCTGCAAAGCAGATACAGACACAGGCAGGTATGTCAAAAGATATATAATGTGGTAAACAAGTATATACAAGAGAAGGGTGTGGGGGAGGGTAGGGAAGTGAGGGCAGGGGATAGGGAACAGGGGCTGTACAGTGGGAAGGGGGACTGGAGGGGGAAGTACGGCTGGGGAAACAGGGGAAATCAGGGCCCGACTAGCAGTGGCCATAGCCTGCTACCCCCACTGTTGTCGCTGCCTCCTGTCTGCTAACAGCATCCACCTTACCTGCAGCACCACCTCCATCATCGTTGAGGTGATCAGAATCAACTGTCGCAGGAACCGGCAGTTAGAGGGGCCTCCTGCGCCACTGCCAGACACCTAGGAGAAAGGACAGGACAGACGGTCAGTGCAAAGTCGAAAGGAACTATGCCCATCCACAGCGCGCAATGGGCAGAGGCATCACACACCCCTGGAGGGCCCGTACAGGCCACCCACAGGAGGGTGGGCCAACGCCTGCCAGCAACACAGCACACCACAACAGTGCACAGCAGTGGTCCCCACCACACAGTGGCCACCTGACTGCACCATGGCAGTCACATGGCACAGTGCCCTGGCAGCACCACAGCAACATCAGTAGCAGCCGACACACACCCACCCTACCAACAGCTGGCACACGTGTCCAATGGATGCACCACAGTGGTGGGCACCATGCACAGTGCGACACACACAGCTGCCACAGCACATGGTACAGGTGGGCGTGCCCGTACCCATGCACCTGCCAACCCCCATGGATGGTGTGAATGACAATGTCAGTGCCTACCTGCTCTCTGCGGCCCCACTGGTGCAGTGGCCATTCTGCCACCCTGGGCCACTGCAGCCTGTTGTCCTGTCATCACTGCCCTTCTTCTGTCCTCAGGCCATGGGAATGGAACAGAACCAGGTACACATCAGTAACCAACCACAGCAGCTGCCCACCACCCCCACCCCTGTGCAAAGGGTGAGCCCCTGTCCAACACGTCCCACACAGCGGCATCGCAACACAAGCAGCAGAGGGCAATGCCACCTCACAATGTGCATGATGGCAGTACACCATCCTGCAGGAAACACCAGGAAGCCTAGTCAACACCATAGTACAGCACCAAGGTACACATGCATTATGGGTCTACTCACCTGGCTGTGGCACAACCCCATGCCTGACGTGCATCTCCAGCCTCCTGAGGCACTCTGGGTCCCTCCGAGCCAGGTCCCCATAGTGGTGGTGACACTGCTCCCCATCCTAACCACCCCTGTGCACTGCCGCAGTGAGGCAGCAATGGCCTGCCACACAGCCACCCAGGGCTGCTGCAGTGGCACCTGCCCAAACAGTTGGGGTGCGTGGGGCTGGACGCAGGTGACAAGGTTGACTAACTCAACCTGCGTCCAGTTGGCCGCTCATGGTGCTCACTGCTGCACCATGCTTCAGGTGTGAGCCACTGAGCAAAACGGCAGCAGTAGGAACACGTGGCCACAGCATGTGCCAGATGCACTGGCCGAGGGGATATGCACTGTCTTCGCCCATCATGCAGTCTCAGAGATGCGTGGCATGGGTGTGGCTAGGCAGGATCACAGTTGCGGGGGTCACCCAGATGCAGAGGTCACAGCAGGGGTCAGAGGTCAGCCAACGCACAGTGCGCACGTGCGCAATAGTAGGCATGGTACAGCATGCATCATGGCCCATATCACACAGTCTGTGCACAGTGTGCAATTGGTGACAGTATACCATCTGTCGCATTGGCACTGTGGTCCTGCACACCGCGCATGCATGGGCATTGTGCCACAACTTGCTCTGGAGCAAACTCATTGCACATGGAGCAAAATCGCAATATTCAGTCATCACATGCAAAGGAACTCATCAGCCAATGCATGGCACACTGGGGGAATTAGCATGTCATTACCGTAGTGCCAAAGCTCATTTGCATGTGATGTGCTATAAAAGTGCCATAGATCAGCACAGGCCATGGACCGGTATTGCATCCTTTTGAGGTAAGTTGCACACACTGCTGCAACACACTGGGTGCAGCCAGCACAGCAGGGAGGATGGACCGGGGAGCTTCTGCCACTGACACACTGTACTGTCCATGTCCACAGGAAGCTACATGTCGGAACGAGAGAAGGGTGAGGAGCGTGGGCCTGCTCGCAAGTGCAGGTCCAACTTCACTAAGGCAGAGACAGAGACAGAGGCCCTGTTCAAGGTCTACCTTGACAGGGAGCCTCTGTTGAGTGGTGCCACAGGCACACAACAGACCAGGGCTGGGGTCTGGGAGGAGGTAGAAGCATGTGTGAACCAGCAGGGCAGCCACCAGTGGTCATCGCAGAACTGCTGCAAGAAGGTGGGCATAGGCAAGAGGTGCATAAAGGAGAAGGTGGCGTCCATCTGTGCAGCCCAGAATGCCATAGGAGGGAGGCCTGCAGATGTGACACACCTCACAGCGCAGGAGGAGTTGGTGGCAGCCACCATGCACTGCAGGGTGTGCCTGGAGGAGGATTTTAGATGGGTGGCAGCCCATCACTGCATGGTATGTATGTCAGCCACACACAGCCAGTGGCATGCTGGCGTTCATGCAGCAGCCTTGCATGTCCTGTGCATGTGTGTGCAACACCGTGCATGCCATGCTGCCGGATGCTTGCAGTGGCTGTTTGGGGGGGCACATGTGGGCATTGCATCACTAACACATCTTTCTTCTCTTTCGGCACCAGCACACCTACATGCGGAGGATGGGGCACCGGCAGTGGCTGTGGATGCAGGACCAGCCCCGGAGGACCAGTCATCCACCTCCACAGGCATCTGGGGGCCTGATAGGCTGCATCACACCACCATAGTCCAGGCGGATGTCCTGGGCATGGGGCCAAATGAGACCCTGGATGTGTTCTTGTGGCACACCAGTCTCGGTGTCCTCTGCTTGGAGACACAGATTGGGGCGGGGTCCGACACCAATGACGACATCACCATCATCCTGGACAGCATGGGCGATGTTGTGGGGGAGACGCCCATGCCTGACACCAACACAGGCAGGACTCCCAGCGACCTGACAGCAGGAAATATCTGCCTGCCACCACTGCGGATGCAGCTGAGTGCTCTGCCATGGCTGTGCTGTGTGGAGCAGCCGTGCAGGTGCTGGACAGCGTTCAGTGGCCAGATGGGCAACAGCAGCAGGCAGTGGGTGCCACAAGGCAGCCAGATGCTGGGTCCACTGCCGGGGCAACAGCTAGGGACATACTCCATGAGGACCCCACTGTGTAGCATCCACCTGAGAGGGGGGCTGCACAGCATGGCCAGTCACCACAGGAGGGTTGGCGTTCCACCCAGGATCCCCAGATCACTGACCCGCAGGCAGAACACACCCATTTGCTGCGGGCCTCTGTAGAGCAACAGATGCAGCTTGCCACTGTGGTGCATGTACTGCCTGCGGAGGTGCGCCAGCTGACCGAGTAGCACAAGGGGGCATGGTGCAGCTTCTGGTGGGGATGCAGCACATGCAGGAGGCCATGACTGCATCCCTGGATTGCACTGCAAATGCAATCACGGATGGCTTCACGATGCTGGCTGCCACAGGGTGTGGCCGACCACTGCAGACCCCACACAGTGCACTGTCCGCCCCATGATCCCGGCATTGGGCGACACCCACACTGTCGATGCCAGGCTCTGATGTAGGCATCCCAGGCACACCTGGGGAAGGTTTGTCTGGGCACCTACGCACCCCTGCGCAGACCCGGTAGTGATCCCATGGTTCAACCCCTGGTGGGCTGATGCTAACACTCCCTGTGGCTGAGGAGCAGCCTTTGGCTGTTGATCAGCCCCCTGGTGCAGCCGCACCATAGCCGCAGTGGCCATGGTTGTGTGTTGTGGCCCTAATGTGTGTCTCGCCCTGACCGCAGTCTGCAGCTGCTGCCCTGTGTGTGCATGGGTGTAGTACCTGTGTGTCGCGCCGCACACTGCCTGTGTGTGTGCTTACCCAGCTGCTGGACTGTGTGGCATGGGTGTGATGAGGGCAGTTCAGCACTGGTTGCACCTGTGCACCAGTGCAATGCATCTGATCCCCACCACATGCCATCGCCTGGGTGTGGGTGCATGTGTATGTTGCTGTGTGTTGCTGTGCGCGGCTCTGTGTGGTTGTGTGCCACTGACTCCCCTAACCCTGCACCATGCTTCTGTGTGTGCATGCCCATTGCCATGCATGCCCCTGCATGTGTGCTGTACCTGTGTGTGTGGCCCATGCATGGTTTGCAGTCCACCTAACTGCATACACCATAGTGCTCCTGTGTGATGGTGTCCTGATGTTGGCATGCCCTCCACTGCAGCCATGGATCCATCCACCCGGGACGGGATCCACCACCCTCCAGCCCATTGCCTCCATCGTCCCCACTACTGTCGCCCTCATCAGCCTCAACAGCTATCCCATGGTCAATGGCCATGTTGTGCAGTATGCAGCAGGCCAGGAATAGGCCACAGGCTTTCAAGGGGCTGTACTGTAGGGCACCACCAGATCTGTCTAGGCAATGGAAGTGTGCCTTCAGCATGCTGAATACACGCTCAATGATGTTGCGCATGCTGGTGTGTGCCTCACTGTAGCGTTCCTCTGCTGGGGACAATGGACACCTGTAAGGGGTGAGCAGCCAGGGCCTCAGTGGATAGGCACTGTCTTCTGTGTGGATAATGACATGGTTAGCCCCCTGCCATCCTTTGCCGTGCCTCTTGCCTGTCCCAGGTGCCTTCACCAGCATATCCACCCCGCCCTCCCCATCCCATGGTTTGCTCTGCCCATCATCCCTTGCCAATCCCATACTCACCCATTAGGTGGCCCATGGGGATGTCCCCACATCCAAACCTGTGGCACAGCACAGAGCTGTGCCAGATGACTGCATCATGTGCACTCCCAGGGTGTGTGGCATAGACATTGGTGATGTGCCCTGTGGCATCGCACACTACCTGGCAGTTGACACTCAGGCTCTCTTCCTATTGATGTAGGCCACACCCTTGGGGCCAGGTGGCATGTGGATGCCCATGTAGCTGCAGTCAATGGCCCCAAGCATGCCAAGCATTTGTGCTACCCTGTGGAAGTCCTGCATGGCTGCTGTATGCTCTGCCTGTGCGCTGGGGAAATGGATGTATTCTGAAGCATGTGGCAGCAGAGCATTGAGGAACTGTGTGAGGAGGTATGACGTGGCCAACTGGGTTATGCCTGTAGTGTCCCCTGTTGGTCTCTGGAAGGTGCCTGTGGTGAGCAGGCACATGACGGCTGTCACTTTGGTCTCCATGGACATTGCGTGGCTCCGTCTTGTGGGTGCCTGCATCTCCTCTCTGCTCAGCTTGCAGAGCTGCCTCAGAATGGTCCTATTCAGGTGGTACCAGCCCACTATCTCCATGTTGGAGTAGTTCTCGAAGATGGTGCAGGCATGGTACCACCTGTGTCAGGCATACCGCCGCTGGACACTTCCTCAGCCACGTCGCTGTTCCTCCTGCCCCCTCACACCCCTCATTATGGCATCCATCATGAAGGGTGCACTATCCATGGCCCCTGATGTTGACTATCCTCCTGGGTAGTTGGCTGCTGTGGGTCATGTGCCACCCTGGTGCACTGCCAGGCACTGTGCCTGCCTGTCCCTCTCACTCTCTCTCTCTGGCCCTTTCTCCCTCTCCACTGCCACCTCTGTCCCTCTCCCTCTGTGGCTGCCTCTGTCTGTCTGTCTCTTGCTCGCTCTGTCTCTCTCTGTCTGTCTTTCATTCCTTCTTTCATTTTTTCTGTCTCTCTCTCTCTCTCTCACTATCTCTCTCCCTGTCACCTGGCACAAGTGCTGTCTGTGTACTTGCACCCTGCATATATAGGCACAAGTCTGCTCGGCGAATCTCGGTTTGCTCCACACTTGCACCATGGTTCCACGGTTGAATATCGCACTGTGCCAGATATTCATGGGCACGCCCCCTGCACTTGTGCCTGCATTCATTATAATTGCACATTGGTGCAATGGGATTTGCGCTGCGCACTGGCTCCCACTGAATATCGCTCCTTGGCGCAAGTCCGCACTTGCACCGGCACAACTCTGTTGCGCCATGCGCACCTGCTTTGAATATCCAGATCTTTGAATTCTCAGGTTCTGACAATAACACACTGGAAGTGAATTTCACACAGTACTGCTAGAATGTTTCATGATGTCTGTAACACTTGTCTGCCCACTTTATACTGACGTGGAGCCTTTGAAAAAGAGTCCCTGACTCAAAGGGTTGTAATTCCTAGACCTCAATAAAAAAATTTAAAAAAATTATCTTTCCTGGTGAATATATCCTGTTCTCTCATAAAATGTGATATACTTATAATAGTTCCTGAGATCACAAGCAGTCTCCTTCTGTAGTGCATGTTTATGGCAGGTAAATGGCTATTGGCACATCTCTGTCAAAAGAACCTGGTAAAGAAAATCTCCCTTCCTGGCAAGCAGGTGGCCTTCGAGTCAAAAGGTCACCACTTCAAAAAAACTAGGCTTTTCCCTATGCCTTGAATTAACACTAGCATTTTCTTGTGCATGTACATATACAATAGAATTACAGAATATAACAACACACATCTGCTCATCTGGCTGGCCGGGTCTATCTTGCCACAAACAGATGGTGACTGCCACGTGGGTGACACAAGAATGGATCTATACTGTACTGGTTGCCATAGCACACTGCTCCCACAGTCCCAGGTGCATTGGTATGTCCCATGGAGTGCTCCTGTGTTACAAAGAATGTGATACTATATGCTGCATGCAACCCAGGGGGTTGGAATGGTACCTACAGGTGCGCCACTTACACAGCTCCCTCAACACCAGGTGCAAACCTACCAAGATCATAGCCTGGTACAGGCCATCCACAATTTGGGCCTGTCACCCACACCTATGTAATCCCCATGTGTGTGGCACCGGCAGCTGTGCATCAGATTAATATGATCCTGGATGCTGCAGGCAGATAGTCTATGTGACTGTGTCACCTACACACTTACAAAGGTGAGTGGATGTACATTGGCCAAGTTTGTTCCAGGGGCCCCATGATGGACCAGCACAGTGCACAGGCTGCCCTGCCCACCACCAGTACCTCATACAGGGCATCAATGCACTGCCCAGACACAGTGGGACTGCATACATCCACATGTGTCTCACTCTCACACGTACCACTAACCACTGTCATACCACTAACTCTGGCAGGTCCCATGGGAGACAGTGAGAGACTCGCACTTACTGCTTCAGTGAGGATGAGCTACATGCCTTGGCACAAGCCTGCAAGGCAAAGGTGGAGGTCCTGTCCCGCAGCTGCAGCATGGATGCCTCCATCAAGATGACCTGGGAGGAGATCACATAGGAGGTAAATGCTGTTAGTGGCCAGGACCAGCCAATGGAGGCTGTCCAGAAATTATTCCAGGACCTGCGCCACTGCACCAAGGGCAACCTAGCTGCCTGGTACTGGAAGCAATGTGTCACAGGTGGTGGTCCATGATCATCAGTGGCAGCTGGGTCCTGAAACCAGCAGAGGAGGTGGTGGCATCCATGCTGTTGACTGTAAAGGTGACAGGAGTGACAAGGTGGGTTTGAGACCCAGGTAGCAGCTAGCCAGATATGTAATTACACACCTGGGTTCCTCCCCTTGTGTGTATGGGTGTACATGAGGGTCTCATCACTGTTGGGGCACACTGCAGACATCATCATGTCACACATATTGTGGCCCATCAGTGTTCTGGCCACTCCACAACACATTAGCTTGCTGTGGCCCTGCACTGTGGACCCCGCTGCTGCGTGTCACCCAGATACCTCAACGAGTTGTGACTGTGCATCCAGGACTACTGGGGTGTTCCCATGCACATAGGGTGACTGTACACTCTTGTTCCATCTGTTGTCCACAGGTGATGGGTCATGCCATCAAGTGTGGTAGGAGTGTGGGTCTTGGTGTTGGGTTATGGTGTGCTCTGTGTGTGCTGACATGCATGTATGTGACATGTGTGTGCACAATGGTCAGGGAGCACTGCCATGCTTGGGTGCTTGCACAGTCCACCTTCCACAGGTAGCTGTGTGACCAGTGTGGGTCTGGGTAGGTTCTCCTTCTGACACCAGTTGCATGCTGAAACTTTGTTGACATGAGGCACCAATCCCCTGGGGCGTGCATGTGCTACCAGCACCCGCATGGTGTACTGTGTAGTCTGTGCAACACTGAGGTGCCAGAGTCTGATGAGGGGGACTTTTCTGGACCATACAGCCATGCAGAGCAACTGTCACCAAGCCAGTCACATCACTCAGAGGATGACAGTGAGGAGATCCTGGAAGACAGCGATGAGGAGACATGCATTGACAGCTGGGAGCTAGTGGCACTGGTCGCTCAACCAGAGAGACAGTCCCCTACAGCCAGCAACCCCCATCAGTGTCCAACCAGAGGTGCACAGCAGCCCCCACTGCAACACATGCAGCCCACACCCAGGACCATGGTACTGCCATGTCCAGAAGAATAGAGCCTGTACCCAACACCCCCACCACAGCTGCACCCCTTCCACCACCTGCTACCCACACCTCTTGCCCACCTTCCCAGGAGGGTTTGGGTGGCCTTATAGCACCCCCATAATCCCACATCCTTCCGGCATCGCCAGACATGGCCACTGCAGCCCTGCCACCTCCCCTACCCACCACAATCATGGCATGCCCGCATGCCACGCAGCTCATATGGGTGCAACCAGAACTTGTCCCCCCAGACAGTGTCCCTCAGCAGCAGGATGAGTCACTGATCAAGCTGCTGGTGCATTCTGTCATGGAATCCCAGGCCACTGCACAGCTTGAGCTCACACATTTCTGGAAGATCATGCAAGATGACCTGATGTGCCTCTGCCACCTCCTGCAGAGGGCTGAGCAGCATGTGGGGGTCTGTGAGCCTCACTTCCTCAATGCCCTGTGGCACATGTTTGGGGACAGCACTGAGGTGGTGTGGAATGTCACATCCGTGGTGCATGACACTATGTGACCCAGTCCAGTCAGAACCCTGGCCTCTCCATTGTGCACTGCCCCAGTGCCCAGGGGACATCACGGCATACACCAACACCATGGGGTGGCAGATCAGATACTGGCAGCACGCTCATGATCCCCTTTTCCAGTGGCACTCCCCACACAGCAGGGTGAAACCTGAACTTTCTTGCCTCCAGCACTCCATTGGACCATATCCAGTCCAGGGCGGCACTGTCACCATGGGTATCCCTTTACTACTGTCACAGGCCACAACCCCCACACACAGCAATGGCAGACAGTCCACACATGCAGTGGGTACAGACAAACATAGGTGGGACAGCTCCCCCACTCCACCCCAGTAAATTCTATACATCTTCAGAACCCACAACCATAGCAGGGGGGCACATGTGCCACCCAAGTGCCCTGGTTCTGGGGCCTGCCTGACAGACCTTGTGTCTCATGACCCACCTGGAAGGGTCTGTCCCAGGTGACCTGATGGGGCACAACCCACCTTATAATATAGCACAGATGCCCCTGTGTGCCATTCCTCTATCACTGTTCTATTGTACCTTGTACCCCCACTGCCCTTCCCCATGTTCGCTCCTGCATGCATCTTGGCAGCCCCAGCACTCCACCTGCTGCATGCTCTGACATTCCCATCCCTCCACCACCCTTGGGGTCTGTGACAGAGGCATGTGTGGTGGGCACCCATGTTTCTCAATGTCGACACCCATGCCACACCACATGCATTGTGCCCACCTCTACTGCACCCTCTGTTGTGTATACACTTTTTACCACTGTTTGTGCTTTGCCATCATGTGAACTGTGTCTTCACAATACAGTTTGCAGACATGAAACAGTGTCCTGTGTAACTGATGCTCACCTACTGCTACTTGCGAAGTTTCTTATTATGTGAGCTCTGTATTCCTGGGCTCTCCCAGTCATGTGGGGGCCATGCCTGTCGAGCTGCTCCACTATCCCCAACTCCTTTGGCTCCATGTCAGTTGCACTGTGTTCCTCATGGACCAGCAAGCATATTCCATAGGACAGTGCCATGTCTTGTGGCATACAATAGGCTAGGAATATGGCACCGGCCTTGTAAGAGGTATATTGTAGGGCAAAGTTCAGAAGATACCTGTGTCTATGAGGTGGCTAACACACGCATATCTTGCATTTTGAAACTCATATTAGTCATATGCATTTTAGCAGTGATGTAATTACTGTAAAATCTAAACCTTATTATTTCAACCCACAAACAGAATTATGCATTAATAGCAAAGATGAAACAACATGTTCCTGCTGAAGTACATGCAATATGGTTATTTTTCTAGAAACTTTGTAATCACAAAATGAAGTCACACAGTTAGTGTGGTAAGCTCCATCACTGAATTGCAGTTCGTAAAAGTAAATCTTGGCCTCAGCAATTCAATGAAGAGACAGGTGTATTGTCAAAAGTCAGAAAGATGGAAAGTGCTGATATGATGGAACTGAAAATGGATGATTTAAGTGCCAATTCTGCATTTGTGATTAAGCCATACTGTGAAGGGAACATTCTGGCCCAAATTAGAGGTATTTGCATATAAGTACAAATAAACTGGGACATCAGGTTATATTGTATTGTCACCGCCAATGTATGGAAAAATGTACAGAAAGAAGAGGTTCAGCTGAAAAGAAGTACTAAGAATTGTTCCCTTGAGACTCTAAGAAAACCTTGGACATTGCTAGAAAATTCCAGGCAGAGATACAGTTTGTTTGAACAGTGACTCAAAAGTTCAAGTAGTACTTATTGTGGTAGTACCTGGAACTCAAAATTGAACTGCTTGCTCATGCTATAGCTGACAAGCTAGAGGTCTTTCACTTAGGGTTGAAGTAGCCAGTTCACTGACTCATGGACTAAGTCATAGCATGAAGATTGCTTTGAGAGGATTGGCTGACTCATTAATTACCAACTTAAGTTGTATATAGATTCAGAATTCAAGCCTGTGGCACAACTGCTTTTCATTAATTTTCGTTCACAATGTATGCTACAGGTGAAAAAGTAGTATTGATATGTATGAAAAGGGCAAAAGGTTATACAGCAGCATTGTCTAAACAAAGTTTTGCATAAGAGAATCTTTAAATTCTAGGAAATATTCCTATCTTACTATTTTACAGAGGTTGTCTGCTGATCTATGAACTGAAACACATAAATATATTCTAGGCTCTAAACAAGAACGACTCATCATATCCAGCCATGTGGATCCAGTTTGTCTCCACAGGCATTCAGAGGTCATTATACTTATGGAATTATATTCATTCTATGATTCATTAGTCATATTAGCCAACTATTCCACTGATTGGAAAATGTAGGCATCGCCTTTGGATTGCTACCTAAGCCCATTGTTAGCTGCTCCATGTTATAAGTGGACATTACTATGTACTCCCTTTCAGACTGTGTGGAGCAGTGTGATATCAGCCAGTGTCTAGATGGCCTTTTTGGCAGTTACTAGCCAAATTCCTAATTGTTTTTGATATAGTTTTTCTTTGAAGAAGGGTGGATATTAGAGATGGGCAAAGTGGCCCCAATTCACCCCGCAAAGTAAATCACGAGGGAAAGTGGATTCGCGGAGTGCTCCACAACATGAAGTGGAGTACTTCGCGTTATAATGGGTAACATGAAGTCCATTGAGAACAATGACTTCTCGTTACTCCGCCTTCCCAAACCACTACTCCACCATCTCTTAAGGCGAAGTACATTGAAAACAATGTACCTCGTCTTACTTCACCTTGTTTTTAAGCTCCAAAGGCAAATCTTGCAGTGATTCATGGGATTTTAGGTCACATGGGCTCTACAGTATATTATTCTGCACAGCCTCAGTTTGGAGTAGTGTGTGTGGGAAGCTGTAGGAGACAGTCTGCTCTGAGAGCTCTCTGTGATTCAAACCTTTTAAAAGCTGTTAAAAAAGCCTTTTTGAGTAATTTTCTTTCCTCGAACTTTAGTACATTGATTGTAAGAAACCCTCCTGTGCTCATATCATCAAGCGTTTATTGCTTGTGTGTGGATTTTGAATGTTAATGTACAACATTGAGTCTGTGTAGTAAGAGACAGTGAAAGTGTGGTTTGGGGGAAGGGCATATCTGTGGTGTAGGTAGATTAACTTGGAGAAAAAGACAGTTCTTTCTGTTTTTGTGATATTTTTCTTGTATAACTGTGTTAATGTACACACAGTAATATTTTCAATAATTCTTGCCATTTTTTCGATGATTGTTGCGGTGCAGCAGTGCATAATTTTAGTGTGTTTAAAATACGTGGTTATATTACTGAAGTTTTCAATTTGCTACATAGTACTTAGTGTGTGTGTGAGTATGTGTATGATGCATGTCATTAAATTGAACACCTTTTATTGTACCACATAGTAATTTCAGCAATGTGAACCTGCTATCCACTGCAGCTGTGTGATTTTTGTACTTCTTTGTGGTATCTTTACTGGTACTAGTACTAGTGACTGTTACTGCAGCAGTGCAGTACACTGCCCCCCTCCGCAACCTGCCCCAGCTGGCCAAGGTATTCTTTTCCAGATTTTAATTTCTGATGGTGAGCACTGGTTAGGTGTTGTACCTTTGCATCTGCATCTCTTCAGTGCGCTTCGCAATCTTAATCTGGCTGTGCATTTGAATCTCTTTAGAGCCCAATCTCCCATCTGTAACTTAAGTCACAGTTGTTTCTTTGGCTTCCCTTCAAACTACTAGACTGGTGTGGTGCACAATTCTGCATGAACGTTGTACTCATTAACATCCGTTTTTAAGTCAGGACCATCATCACGTTCACAAGTCACTTGTGATATAAATCATGTTCTTCATCATCACAGTCACAAATCACAATTCACAATCACGTCATGAATCACAACATTCATTTTTTTACTAGTTACTTGGATGTATTGTAAGCCTGGTTTGTAGTATCTCTCCAGGCTTCACCACCCCACCATTGTACTCATTAATAAGTGTTTTTAAGTCAGGGAGTTTTGTGCTACAGCTCATCTGGGAAGTACAGCAGTAGGCATTCGCATTCCCAGTACAGTTCCGTATTGGTTATCTCACACCGTTGACACCGAATCACGTTCTTCATCATCACGGTCACAAATGCAGTCACAAATCACGATTCACGATCATGTCATGAATCAAAACATTCATTTTTTTACTAGTTACTTGGATGTATCATACAGTAAGCCTGTTTTGTACTATCTCTCCAGGCTTCACCACCCCACCATGGTGCTCATTAATAAGTGTTTTTAAGTCATGGAGTTTTGTGCTACAGTTCATCGGGGAAGTACAGCCATAGGCATTCTCGTTCCCTCCTGTACAGCATGTGAGTTACAGTACTGTAAGTAGTGGTGGGTGCAGTGGCCCCAATTTGCTTCACAAAGTGATTCACAGAGTAATGCGGAATCCACGAAGTACTCCACAATGTGAAGCGGAGTACTTCACTTGATAATGAGGAATGCAAAGTCAATTGAAACAAATGACTTTGCATTATTGTGCCTTCCCCAAACCACTTCTCCACCAATTTTAAGGTGAAGTACATTGAAATCAATGTAATTCACCTCACTTCGCCTTGTAATTGAACTCCAAATGAAATTCTGCAGTGATTCATGGGATTGCAGCTCACATGGGCTCTAGATTGTTCTGTACAGCCTCAGTTATGGCCTGGGTAGTGTGTGTGTGTAGTGGTAGCTGGAGACAGTTTGCTCTAAGAACTCTGTGATTCAAAACCTCTAAAAGCTGTTTAAAATGCCTTTTTGAGTCATTTTTGTTGCTTAAGATTTAGTACATAGATTGTAGGAAACCCTTCTGTGCTCATATCATCGAGAGTTTATTGTTGTGTGTGGATTTTGAATGTTAATTTAGAACAGTCAGTCTGTGTGCTGTGAAGTGTGCTTTGGGGGGCATATTTGTAGCGTAGGTACATTAACTGGAAGAAAAAGGCAGTCTTTCTGTTTTGGTCATATTCTTCTTGTATAACTGTGTTAATGTACAGATAGTGATATTTTCAGTAATTCTTAAAATTTTTTTACTGATTGTTGTGGTGCAGCAGTGTATAATTTGTCTGTTTAAAACATTTGGTTATATTACTAAAGGTTTTCAATTTGCTACACATTACTTGTAGTGTGCGTGTGAGTGTGTGTGCGATGCATGCCATTAAATCAGACACCTTTTATTGTGCCATAGAGTAATTGCAGCAGTGTGAACCTGCTATCCACCGCACCTGCTTTATGGTATCTTTACTGGTAGTGGATTGTTACTACTGTGCACTAATCCCCCAACTGGCAAAATGTATTTCTTTTCAGATTTGGATTTGTGACTTGTGAGCACTGGTTAGGTGTTGTTGTGCCTTTTCGTATGCATCCCTTGAGTGTGCAGCACAATCTTAATCTGTCTGCGCATTTGCAGTGCACCATTAATTATGGGAAACTGCATTTCTTGTTATGCTCTCCTTTCACTTCGTCAGCACTGGGGACACAAGACAGTAACCTTTTGGGGGTGCACATTAATTCTGGTGACTTTGTGTGTGACCACTGTACGCATGACTGAGTGCACCATTAATTCTGGGACACTTTGCATTTCATGTTACACTCTCATTTCACTTTGTCAGCACATGTGAATTTTCTGGACACAAGACAGTTGTATTGTGGGGATGCACAATAATTCTGGGGACTGTGTGTGAGTACTGCGCACATCACTGAGTGCACCATTAATTCTGGGGGACTTTGCATTTCATGTTATGCTCTCATTTCACTTACATAGATACATAGATACATAGACAGTGTCGGCAGATAAGGGCCTATGGCCCACCTAGTCTGCCCATTTGAGCTTGTAAGTTCAGTTTGTTTTCCTAGAAGTCTATTTCCCCTTACCCCTGACCTCTAGAATTCCTTTATGTCTATCCCATGCATTCTTAAATCCCGTGATTGTTTCAGCCCCCACCACTTCCTCTGGCAGGGTGTTCCACTTGTCCACCACCCGTTCTGTGAAGAAATTCTTTCTCATGTTTCCTCTGAATCGTCCTCCCTCCAACTTCATCCCATGCCCTCTAGTCCTGAAACATCTTTTTCGCTTAAAATAGTGTTTTCCTGCACCCTGTTCCTCCCTGTAAGATACTTGTATGTCTCTATCATATCCCTCTCTCCCTCCTCTCCTCCAGGGAGTACATGTTCAGTTCCTTCAACCTGTCTTCATAGGACTTGTGATGCAACCCATGCACCATCTTTGTTGCCCTCCTCTGAACCTTCTCTACCCTGTCTATGTCCTTACGTAGGTATGGTCTCCAGAACTGTACACTGTACTCCAGGTGGGGCCTCACTTCATTACCACTTGTCAATTTTCTGGGCACAAAACAGAGGCATTTTGGTATTGAGAATTCTGGTGAGTCTGATAAATATTTTGGAGCCTCAGTAATGTTTACTTTCTGTCATGCTATTGTGAAATATTTGTCAGAAAGCAGGCCTGAGCAGTGCAATTATACTGTGCTAAACTACATGTGTGCAGTCCATCTTCTTTCCTTGTGTGCAGAAACTGTCCAGTGTCACATTGCAAACACATATATATATATATATATACTGTGTATATATATATATATATATATATATATATATATATAGATTGTATAAAGAATAAATATAAGAATATATATTGTATATTGTATTTGTACCATCAACGGCAGCAGACAAAGTCATATGATATGTTTTCAGAGGTCTTTGTCCAGTGTGCACCTCAATCTCAATGAGCAGTGTCAGTGGCTCGGTAGGTAGCACACTCGCCTCTGAGGCCGGTAGATCAGAGGGCTGTGGGTTCAGTTCCCACATCTGGCACTTGGGTTAATATCCCAGTACTGACACTGTAGTGCAGCATGAGAGGGGTGCTGCACTTCTGGGGAGCCGTCTTTCGGATGAGACGTTAAACCGAGGTCCCATCTGCCTGGATTGGTGGAAGTTCAGGTGGATGTTAAAGATCCCATGGCACTTATCGAAAAGAGTAGGGGAATTTCCCCGGTGTCCTGACCAAATTTCCCTCATTCACTAAAATACCACCAACAGCTTAATCTGGTTCAAGGTCATTTGGCATTCATCTGTATCCCCCTCCCCCAGGTCGTGCCTGAAAATAGGCAGGATTTGTCTAGTGCACTTACCCGGTCAACAAAAAAATAAAATAAATAAATCACTTGTCACACAGACACAGTGTGGAGATAGTAGCACAAAAAATCATGCTTTTACACAAACCATACCCAACAGACATAAAATATTGCTGAGGCACCCAAAATATTTTATGGTGTGCAGACATGTTGAAGTCAGAATATATAACAGGTCCTGCAGTCCACTGCCACCACACTGTTCTACCACTGGTGCCATGTCAAGTTATGGTGTACATCAACTTGCTGAAAAACTGGCACTGCCAGTGTAAACTAGAAAGACATATTCCAGAACAAATAATGAAAAGAAGGAATGTGGTAGTACAGTGTGGCGGCAGTGAACTGGAAATTATATATTTTCTGACTTTATAATGTCTGTACACCATGAAATATTTTGGGTGCATCAGCAATACATCATGTCTGTTAGATAAAGTTTGCTGAAAAGCAGGATTTTCTGTTGCTATGATCTCATAACAAAATATAAGTTACGTATTCTTATTTTTATTCTTTATACCATAAACACAGCAACAAGTCAGACAGCAGTCAGCATATATATGTTTGCAAGAAGCTGGACAGTATCTGCAGTACATACACACACAGGAAAAAAGACTGACTGCACACATACAGTTTAGCACAACATACTTGCACTGCTCAGTCTGCTTTGCCACAAACACTCCGCGACAGAAAGTAAACATTAATGAGGCACTAAAACAGCGCGCGTATGCACACACACACACACACACACACACACACTTAACAGAAGAAAGAGGAGGGCCAGTATACAAAGTGTCATGCATATGGAAGACAACAAAAAAAGGGTATGATTACATACAAGGGTCGGGGATGGTGGAGGAATACATATTAAAACAGAGCAAGGAAGGTCTGGGGAGCACATGGTGCAAGGAAAAATAACTAATGTGGGATCCCAAGGTGATCCAGAAGCAGTTCCAGCATGGACATAATTTGCAACTGATGTCCCTCTATGCGATCCAGCTGCCTCTCGACAGCACTCGCCCTCTCATTGTTCTCCTCGACAGCACTCCAGAGAACTGTCAAGTCAGCCTGCATTACACACAGTTCTCTGGGGTACAGATGTTCTACAGGTTGACCTGCTGGTGGTGGTGGGGGGGTGCTAGTGGAGCAGCAGGTGCTGCTCTGGCCCTCCTCATCTTAGGGCCACCGACATGCACAGCTGCACCCTCTACCACAGAAGGGCCAGCAGGTGCAGGCATTGCCTGTTCTGCAGCAGCCTGCCACTCCAACTGGTGGTGATTGAGCATATGGGTGTACTGGCCCCTAGTCCCCAGGTTAGTCCCTCGGGGGCCACGGCACACCTCCACCTCACATAGGCAGCACCTGACCATGCTGCTGTCCCCTCTGATGCAGTCCAAAAACTGTCAAACAATGGAGGTGCAGGGAGGACCAAACACAGGCGGGGAAGGCCAAATGAACTGGTAGCCAGCTGGTCACGGTGTTCAGCAGGGATGGGATCCACACCTGAGCCTGAGGGTACAGGCACATCTTGCTCCAGAGGACCTGGTGCTGGAGCTGGTGCTGGATATAGTGGCAGTGGTGGTTCAACTGTGTCTTAGTCAGGAGGCAGTGCTGGTCCTGCTTCTGGGGGGGACACTCATAATGTTCAATCAGTCCAACAGGAACCAGCAGCCATGCCCCCCACACATGCACATGGTATGATGCCTACCAGTACCATGCTCTCCCAGAACTGCCCCCACCCCAGACATTCCTTTACCCTGGTCCATCTCTCCTACTGCGCTCCCTCAGTCCAAGCAATGACTACTCACATCGTCACACAACACTCACACAGTCGCACAGACACAGACAAACAACTAACTACTTATAAAGGTAAGAAA
This sequence comes from Neoceratodus forsteri, assembly GCA_016271365.2. Taxonomy (NCBI): domain Eukaryota; kingdom Metazoa; phylum Chordata; order Ceratodontiformes; family Ceratodontidae; genus Neoceratodus; species Neoceratodus forsteri. Next base: position 389,572,349 of record CM028132.1, on the reverse strand, counting down.
AATAAATTTACAGAAAGAGAGCAAATTAAGTAAAAAAGAGTACAGAAAAGACAAAAAAATGTAGCTTTTAAAAAACCTATTAGGTCTAAATCAAAGTTTAAATCTCCTCCTCGCTCTGATCGCCAAGTCTCAGCAGTGAAAAAACAACACACTCCCCTCTCTCTGTCTCCATCTGCACAGGAGAAAGTGAAAGTGTCTGCTTGTATGACTCACTTCCTTCCATTCCTTTTCCTGTCTGGCTATAGCTAAAGAGCATGATGAAGTCCATTGAAAACAACAACTTTGCCTTACTTTTATGTTGTCATTCTGCCTTAATGCAAAGTGGTATTGACAAAGCGGAGTGAGCACTTCGCATTGCCCATTCCCCGCAGCGGAGTGGCAATGCGATGTGCCCACTTTGCGGTCACTTTGCCGGTGGAGTTTAAATTCGCTGTATCTCTAGTGGCTATATTAAGAAAATTGCCATTTTGATAGTCAGACCCCCAATATTAGATAGCATTTCTTGCAGAGCTTTTTTGATTAGTTCCCAAAATGGATGAATGAGAGAGCATTCCCCAAAAATATGAGCATGAGCGGGAACCATGGTGCCAGCATGTGGTATGGCATAGGGGATCATATTTTCACATTATTTTCAGGGTTCTAGAATACTGGGTTATAATTTTACACCCAGTTAGGACCTGAGTAATGGATCATTGTTTTGGAATAACCTACAAATCCTGACTGGCAGAGAAATCCAAAGCAAATCCAGACCTCATTACTACAGAATCCAGCACTTTACAGGTCCCTAAGGACCTAGGTTAATGCTTTCAGCTTGGCTTTTCTGGACCTCAGTGCTGTTCCACCCTTGGAGTACCTAATAACCTTACCTCTGAGCAAGTACTCCTGTGGTGACTCGCATCCAGCCCATGACTCCAGAAAACCATTTTTCTACTTCAAACAGATCTCAAAAACTAATGCCATAAAATATGTCAAAAGGGTCTTGTGCAAGACTAGGATTACTAGTGAAACGTTGGACATGAAATTTATTGAACTCACTCTCAATGAAATAGCCGTTCCCCTCACCAAATTATTTAATATTTCACTGAGAACAGGAGTCTTCCCAGACAAATGGAAGATTGCACATGTCACCCCAGTGTTTAAAAGAGGTGACAGAACATGCCTGGGTAACTATAGACCTATATCGATACTGCCTCCTCTCTCAAAGGACCTGGAATGGATAGTGGTTGATCAAGTGATAGGGTACCTTAACAAATATAGCCTGTGTGTGCGCAGCAGCATGGTTTCAGAAAAAAACATAGTACCATCACCACTGTTTTTGAATACACCACACACCTGTATGACGCCCTTGACGCTGGCAAGTCTGTAGGGTTTATAATTATAGACCTTACAAAAGCCTTTGACACTGAACCATCAGGTACTACTTGAAAACCTCCTGTCAATAGGTCTGTCATACAAAATGGTAAACTGGTTCAGTAGTTATTTGTCTCACAGGACACGATGTGTAAAAATAAGTGGATTAGCATCCGACCCTATGGAGGTGCCACAAGGGTTTATACTCTGCCATTTGATTTTCAATCTTTTCATAAATTCATTACCCTCAGCGTGTATGGCCAATATGGTGCTCTATGCAGACGATGACATCATCACCGTACCCAGAACCCATACAACTGATATCACAACTACCCTACAGGATTGTGTCAGGAAACTTGAATTGTGGTTTACCCAGAACAAATTACTTTTGAACAACAAAAAAACAAAAGTTATGCATTTCTCTCTACCTCACAACAAGAAAAAAGCAGGCCCCCTGCACATTTAAAGCCATAAAGGGGACAGCCTTGAACAAGTCCATTCGTTTAAATACCTGGGGATTCATTTTGATGATTCTCTTTCCTTCACTGGCCACATCGACCATGTTGTTAAGACAGCAAATGTCAAACTTGGGATCCTCTATAGGCACAGGCATTCAATGACTCCAGAGGCATTGAACCTGGTAACTAGGAGCTCCATATTGGCAGATATTGATTATGGGCCTATCATATACAGTACTGCAGTGGACTCAGCCATAAAAAGAGTTAGTACACTTCTAAACAAAGCTTGCAGACTCATTCTGAGGGCAGATCACTTTACTCATACCTGTTGTCTATACTCTGAGGCTGTTTGACTCCCACTGCAGAAAATGGTCAGGTACCAGGCCTGCCTGCTTGGCAAAAAATCCCATCTGAGTCTAACACCAGCTTCAACGGCCAATTTCTTCCAACATACTAGATCCACCAAAATGACTAGGAGATCAGTGAGGGATGTACTCCAGGTATCCTTTAGGTGCACCATCTTTGCCCAGTGAGCCCAGCCCTTAAGGGAACCTCAATGGTTTAATGACCTCCCTGTCTCCCTGATTGATTGTGATAAAACCAGCCCCTTTAAAAGAGATCTCCATCTCCAGCTGGCACAAGTGAATTTTTGTGACTGCCCCGCATGATTGTTGCTCTGTGTGGTATAACACTGACTAGCTTTCCACTTCCCTTAGCTTCCTGCCCCTTCTCCTTTCCCTATTCACACCCCATCTCCTTTTCCTTCTCACTCCCTATCCTATTTTCTATTCTCTCCAGCACACACCAAGCCCATCCCCTCCTCCTAGTTTCCTCCCTACCTCTTCCCTTACCCTGACAAGGTCTACTCAGGCTGCTATCCATCAACAGGTTGGCACTTCAGATAAATACTGGCACAATCAAATCACTTTGACTGCTCTTCATAATTTGGTGCTAACTGTGGCCTCACCCTGGGTAACTCCTTCCCTAACCTTCCCTAACTTTAGTCCCTCCTTTCTCTCCTTTCCTATTGATCTCTGTCCCAATTTCTGTCCCTCCACCCCACTAAATTAATGATGCTCCCTGTGGCCTCACACTGGGTCATTTCCACCCTTCACTTAGATCACTCCCCCTCTCCTTTTGCATACTTCTCCCATTTCATTATTTCTGTCTCTCCACCCCACTAACCTAGCCCAACCTATCTTCCTATTTTTCTCCTCCCTATTTCCCTCTTTATCCTGACAAAACCTGTTTCAGGCTGCAATCTATCCACAGGTTGGCACTTTGGTACATTATTAAGCGGTCTTCACAGATCTTGACTACAATGTATCCAAATTTGATGCTACTATTATTTTATGGCATGCACTTCTGAAACTATGTAATGTTATGTTTAACCGGGTTATCCTAGCAATCTCTGTTCTTGTGCTCATCATATCTGTTTCTTTGGTGTTGTATTTTTTTGCTACATTGACTTGGAACCTTTGTAAAAGAGCCTTTTTGTGCTCTAAGGTATTCAGCTGAATGTGAAATAAATAAATAAATTCCTTCCACTGGAAGCTGGAGGTAACTTTAAGTTGGGATTGCAATGCCATGTTCCATTCAATGTCAGAGAACTGAAATCTGATTTCATCCACCCAGAGCAATCTAATCAAAAGTTGCTCAGCTCCCAGACTGCTTCAGATAGCTTGGTAGGTTACTGACATGAAATGGGGTGGGGACCCAGTTTCTAAGGTACTGTATGTAGGAAGAATTATAATAACACTGGTATTGTATTTCTATCCCACTCTAATCCCAGTCTATGATCCACATAGTGTCGAACTTATAAATATCTATAAAAATCAACTCTAGTAGACTGAAGTTCTTTCTGTAATGGGGCAAAACTTTTGAAAGCCCCTTGACTATAATACTGATAATGGTGTCTCAAGCCTAGTGGACTACTATGGCTGCGTGACTTGGGAAATGGAGAAAGGGCATGTGGTGGATGTCCTGTACCTGGACTTCAGTAAGGCATTTGACTCGGTGCCACATGGGAGACAAGCATGTAAGCTACGGGGGATGGGATGGGTGGAGAACTGGCTGCATAGATGGCAGCAGATGGTGGTGGTGGTGGTGGGAAGTGAATTATCATCCCCAAGGGCAGTGATCAATGGGGTCCCACAGGGGTCAGTACTGGGGTCTGTGTTATTTGGGGGTATTTATTGCAGACATCTTGGTAGGCATAAATAGCAAGAGCAGTCTATTTGTGGACAACACCAAGACAGGAGCAGTGGTGGATAACCAAGGGGGTGGCAGGGATTGCAGGAAGATCTAACAAGGCTGGAGACATGGTCTGACATCTGGCAACTTGGCTTCAATGCCAAAAAATGCAAGGTGCTGCATTTTGGGGAAAAGAATCCAAAGAGGAGCTACAATCTGGGGGAGTGCAGCTAGCTGTGACTGAGGAGGAGAGATATCTAGAGGTGCTCATTACGGGAGCAATGAACAACTCAGCACAGTGTAGGAAAGCAACAGCAGTGGCCAACAAGATGCTGAGCTGTATTGCAAGGGGTACAACCTCTAGGAGGAGGGAGGTGATTCTGCCATTATACAGATCACTGGTCAGACCCCACCTGGAGTACTGCATTCAGTTTTGGTGCCCTTACATAAAGAGGGACATTAGATTGCCAGAAAGGGTGCAATGCAGAGCAACAACGATGATCATGGGTCTGAGGAAGTTACCATATGAGGTTAGACTGAGGGAGATGAACATGTACTCTCTGGAGGAGAGGAGGGACAAGGGGGATATGACTGAGACCTTTAAGTACATGAGAGGAATATACACAGGACAGGCACAGAGGGACTGTTCAAGAAGAGGGTGGGGAGAGACACTCTGGGTCATGACATGAGATTAAAGGGTGGAAGGTTTAGGAGGGAGATGAGGAGGTATTCTTTATGGAAAGGGTGGTAGCAGAGTGGAATGCACTACCAGCAGAGGTGGTGGCCTGTAAATCAATGGGATGCTTTAAGAGGGGCTGGGATAGGGCAAAAGGGAGGGTCATGGAAGGGATAGGTGGGAGGGGCAGATGCAGGGTAGGGGTGCTAGCTGCAAAATTGAGCAGACTCGATAGACCAAATGGCCTTTTTCTGCTGGCAGTTTTGTATGTTCATATGTAAGCCCTGTCCATGCAATCTAGAGAAAGTACCATCCAGTAGTCATGGAGGAAAAAAGCCATCAGTTAACAACCATTCCAGAAATTAAGCATCCTTCTTTATATATATGGTGCTCAATAAGTTTCTTCATAGGCTGAGCAATGGATAAGTTAGGGCAGATTGTAGTTTAGGCTTTAGTTCTTGAGTTAGTGGGGTAAATAATAATTCTCATAAATCTATCCTATTTGCTGTACATTCTAAAACTTTCCAATGGAGAGTTACAGCTGAGTCTAGCCAAATCAGGATGTGCTGTAATTGTGTTGTCCTATAGTAATCTAACAATTTGGGACGGGTAAGACCTCCTTGGGAGTTAGGAAGTTGTAGAGTTTTATATGCTATCCAATGTCTTTGTCCCTTCCAGATACAGCAAGAGATTTCTTTATTCCATCTACAATAGTCTTCACCCGGCAGTATTAGAAGCAAAGTTTGAAAGAGATTTAAAAATCATGGCAAAAGATTCATTCTAACCAAATCAATACACTGTATTAAAGTGATAAGAAGATGTATCCATTTAGCCAAATTATTGGAAATTTGATGTTTATCATAGTTAATTTTGTAAAGATCATTTAGGTTTTGTGAGATATAAATACCAAGGTATTTAATGTTGGATTGGTTCCATTGCCATGGAAATTGATGCTGAAATGCACATGAAGGGCAAAAATGAAAAGTAAGAATTTCAATTTTAAGGGTATTGAGCTTATATCCTGACAGATTCTCTACCTGTCTTAAAATGTTGAATAGAGCTTTAAGAGATTGCTCAGGATTGGTCAGATAAATTAAAAGATCATCCACATAAAAGGCAACCTTGTGCTCAACTTTCCCAACCTGATACCAGTAACATTATCCATTGTTCATAGTAAGTGTGCTAAATGCTCAACATAATGCGCAAAAAGTAAGGGAGTTAAAGGACAACCCCAGCAAGTTCCTCTAGTTAATGAAAATCTAGAAGAATATGTGCCATTAACCTTTATGACCATCTGTGGAGCAATGTAAAGTCCTTGTATAAGATCCAGAAAGGGCAAAGCAAATTGAAAGCTGGACAGGGTATGCATTACATATCTCCAGGAAACCCTATCAAATGCCTTTTGGGCATCTAAGATTAATATAATTGAGGGAAGGTTCAGTATGTTAATGTGCTGTATGAGATATATAGTTCTCTTAATATTGTCTATAGTTGTTCATGTGGCAATACATCTGGATTGGTCTTTATGGATCAAAGTGGGTAGCAAACATTCCAATGTTTTAACTATAATGCCAGCAAATATTTTGTAGTTGACATTCAATACAGAGATTGGGGGGTATGATTCACAGTGTATAGGGTTTTTGCCGGGCTTCAGGATGGTGGAGAGATTAGCATTATTTCAGCTATTTAGGGGTGTCTGTATTTCCTGTACCTCTCTGAACATGGATTATAAAAAGGGTAATATAAGGTATTTTTGGATCTGTAGAACTCCAGGGTGTGCCCATCAGGTCCTCGTCTTTTCCGTGTTTTAAGTTTTTGAATCCTTTGTAGGATTTCCTCTGTTGAAACTGGGCTGGTATGTTTAGTCTGTTGTTCTTTCATTAATTTGGGTAAATGTAAATTATGGAGAAAGGTGTCATACACCTCTGTTTGAGACTGTGAGATTTGGGTATAGAGAGAAGAATAATAGCTCCTGAAGGCTTCTATGATGGTAGACATAGACTGGCTATGTGTGCCTGTCTGATGGTGTATTATTTTAGTAATGGTGATCACCTTTTGCCTTTGATGTAGGCGATATGTTTTTATTTATTTATTTATTTATTACTAGGATTACAAATACGTTTGAACCAACGGTTCTTTTACAAAGGTTCCACGTCAGCAATGGGTGCAAGCAAAACAGTGGTAAGATACAATGCAGGATCAGGAGGTTAACTTCGAAGTAAGCAAAGGTACAATAAAATACAGGTCAGGAGGTTAACTTAGTAGCAAAAGACAGTACATGTGTATAGACTAGCACAGTAGCAAACAGTCAGTGGCAAATAGCAATGCACAATTAACAATATGGGTGTACATATAGCAAGACACAAATACAAATAAAAACTATCCTAGGGGTGACATAAGTGGAGCAAGGGGTGGGGGATAAGAGGGGGAAGGGTGAGGAAAAGGGGGTTAGGCAGTCAAGGATTTGACATTGTTGTAAGTGCAAGAACAGAAAGATAAGTGCTAGGCAGTCTAGGGGTGACACAACAAGACATAGGATGATAGGGAGGGGGAGACAGGAGGAGAGGAGCGGGAGAGGGGGTGAAATGGTAGGAGGGAGGTGAGGGGGTAGAATGATAGGTGGAAGTGGGAGATAGAATGGATAGTAGCAGGGGATGGAGGGGTGGAGAGAAGTGAGGAGGGTAGCAATGGAGGAGAGAAGAGGAGTGAGAGGTGAAACAAAGCCGCAAGCCTAGACAGAACAGTCACAACTGCTGAGGTCAGTGAGGTGTTGGCGGAGTTCACGTTTGAATGCTAAAATTCTAGAGGCTCAAGTTCCACCCTCATAGTATTTTTGCCTTAAATACATTAAGGTAATCTGTGATTTAATATCCAATGTTTTCTGAATTTCTGCTTGGGTTTTAGTAATCAATGGTATGAGCAAGGTATCTCCTTGTTTGTGGACAGTTTGAAGGAAATTCAGTTTGTCCATTAGAGTTACCATCTGATGTTCTTGTTATGCTTTCTTTCTGCATGCAAACTGAATTATATCTCCTCTTAATACTGTTTTCAATGTATCTCAGATAACACCAGTTGAAACATCTTGGGTCAAATTATCTTGACTGATTTGGGGTATTCTACAGTATTGTTCACATCTGTAGGAATTCAGTGTCATGAAGGAAAGTAGTATTAAACCTTCAATGTCTAAGTTCTGGAGTTTTGGTTAAGAAGAGATTTACCCAGTGGGTGTGGCATCTGAAAGAACAATACTCCCTATCCGAACATCCTTAACCCAATCCATGTGTTCACTTGTCATTAAAAAGTAATTAATTTGTGAGTAGATGGCATGTGGATGAGAATAAGAAGCATAATCTTGGGTTTGACTATGGCAGTGCCTCCACACATCTACAAAACTCAGCTCTTGTAGTAAGCGGCAGCAGCTATGTTTATGCTTAGAGGTTGCTCAGGTGGGCTGGGATGGGCATTTGTTGTATCTTTACTAGGATCCATTAATAAATTGAAGTCCCAACCCAAAATAATGGCTCCATCCAAGAAGCTAATGTTTTTTTCAAAGAAGAGTTGTACTGCAGAAGCGTCTGTACCAATAGGGAGATAAATACTGCCTTCTGTAAGATGCTTTCCCAGTATTAGACCTGTCTCTAGAGAAAGTCTTTCTGCAGTGTCTATGTTGGTCTTATCTATCTGGTAGATGAAGTGTTGTGATTGTAAGACTGCAGCTCCTGTGTCTGCCCTTATTGTATGAAGAGGCTATCAATTGCTTAAATCTGTGGGGTTTTTTTTGTAATTTATTGTGTTCTAATTCAGATAGATAGGTTTCCCTCAGATGCAGTAAATCAGGTTTGAGCTTGTTCAAGGCTGAGATCACTTGTGTCCTTCAGAACAAGGTTCCCGAGCCATTCACATTACAAGAAAGTATCTTAAAATGTGACATCAGGATCTAAATATAACTGTATACCAAGAGATGCTGCTGCTGTTCTGAAAATCCTCTCACAGTCATTCCAGTGAGGGGTGTACTTACTAAATTCCTCTATTTTGTGCCCACAATCTAAGCAGGGCTGCTCCAGTAAGCACCTAATGTAACTGTTTATGAACTGTATGCTGAAGTCCAAAAATGGGGATGATCTCTGAAGCATTGTTTAAAAAAGAAAAATATAACCAGGGTGCGGTAGGAGGATATCAACTGAACACTCTGCTCCAGTGGAAAATGGGCTGTTGCTCATTAACCAAGAAAGCACCAGTGAAGTATTATTTTTATCTGTTTATCTATTTATCACGATTTTGGATACAATTTTGAGCTAGGCTCTTTTACAAAGGTCCCACATCAGCAGGCAAGAACAAAGTACATACAGAAGACACAAAAATAATAAGTCAATAAGAGAAGCCAATGGGCTTTGTCAGGTACGGTAGTTAGCAAATACACGTCATATTACATGTTCAAATTGTATTTCAGGGAGGTCAGCAGCTAAAGTGGGGTAGAGACAGGCAGGAGAGTCAGTGGTCATGAGCAAGAAGGTAGAGGAGAAGAAGAGGGGAAGGGAGGGGTGGGGACCTATGCAGAGAGCATTGACAGAGTGGGGTGGGTGGAGGGGCAGGGGAAGTAAGGGGAGAAGTAAGGGGAACATTATGGAGGAAAGGACAGGAGGGAAGGAAGAATTGGCTAGCTAAGAGAAACAGTCACAAGAGGCCCTGGCGACAGTGTGATTTCCTAAAGGTAGGTTAGCTGAAAGTACTGTCTTTCCCCCAAACAGAGCAACCACCAGCCTACAGGAGCCTGCCATTGTGAACAGCAAGGCTCCCCTGACATCCACTCCCAAACGGAGCAACCACTAGCCTACAGGAACCTGCCATTGTGCACAGCAAGGCGCGGAGCAGCCCTTAAATTTGCACAGAACTGGACTAGTGTAAAATATTATTCCAACTGTACTGATTTACACAGCATGTTCCTGCACTCTGTCAAGTTGCTTTAGTACAGTCTCTCACCTTGTACCTTAAGTGAATATTGGTCAGTAGAGTGCTATAGAATGGTTTTGCATTCTGACTTAGTCCCTGTACTGTAGCCTGGGTTTGTGCAATTTTGCTGGTTACCTTAATTTAGAGATTGTTGTTTTCTTGTGTACTTTCTGTACTGCTTCACTCACTCCTGCTTCTGTTCCACCGCAAGTTGTGCATGCGCAGTACTAGCCTCCCCACCCCCATTGTTTCAGCTCCTTGCCCCCGTCAGCTTCCTGCTTTGGCAGTCTTTGTTCTCCTGGGCACTCCCCCTAATCTAACCTGCCTCTTGTCTCATCTACAGGTTCCCCTGACCTCAGCTCCCAAATAGAGCAACCACCAGCCTACAGGAGCTTGCCATTGTGCACAGCAAGGTATGGAGCAGCCCTTAAACTTGCACAGAACTTGACTAGTGTAGCCCATCAATGCGCAAGCATGTTGACATCCCTGCCCACCCGACTCTAAATTTGTAGGTCTCCAAAGTCCCTGAAGTCACGTAACCCACTCCTCACAATTTTCTAAGTCCTCACTTTCTAACCTGCAGGTTATACCTAGTGATCACTAGGAGTCACTATTGTGTCTCTCTCAGCCACCTGTTTCCCCTATACACATCCAATCTTCATTTCCTTTCCCTTGGTTACAAATCTTTACCTACCACCCTAACTCCCATTCACCATCTTCTATTTTCCAACCTGCCCCACCTGGGTTTTGAACCCTCGACCCTCTAGACTGTAGGCAAGCACCTTATCACTGCGCTATCTGCAGGGTACAAAGTTGATTGCGAAGTTTTCTGTTTATCTATCCTATCATCCCCCTAGAGCTAGGCCCCACTCTTACCCCTCCATATTTTCTCCCCTAAACCTTCCTGTCCCATTCTTATACTGATATAGTCTCACCTTTCTCACCCACACCACCTCACAATTTCCCCCTGCACTACCATTCCAACCCTTGAAATAATCACCAGTCCAATTATGCTGTCTGTTAAAAACCTACACCCACTGTGTTTTCTTCTGATACTTATGGACCCCCCTGTCCCTGCTTGTTTTCCTCCATTCCTACTTGATGCAGCACTCTCAGGCACCTTAAGTTCTCTTGCAGTCCACCATCCCTCGCCTACCGTGACGGATGGACACAATGTATGCACAATGCCTGCCCCTTCCCTCCTACTGCTAATGCACCTTGCCTCACTTCCTGTGCCCATGGGAACTGCAATTGCCCCCAAACATTCAGTTATCCTCAAACCCAAACTATTTAAACATATGCTATTCCACAATGCCCTTCTACTTCTGCTGCTGTCAGGAAATATACACTCCAACCCTGGGCCTCTGTAGCAACCACACACTAAAGTCATTAAATCCAGTTGCCTTAAGATTGCATTCCTCAACATCCGCAGGCTACTACCTAAGCTTGATCAGCTACAAGTCTGGGTGCAGCAGCACAAACCGGACATCCTAGCAGTTGCTGAAACCTGTCTGTCTCTCAAATCTCCCGCCACTGCCATTGCCCTAGATGGATATACACACCCTTCAGAGCTGACTAGCTTGGAAAGAAAGGTTGTGCTATTTACCTTTTAGACACTGTACAGGGCCATGCCCTCCCAACTCTGTCCACCCAGAAGTGTGCTCAGGCACTGGCTGTCAATATAGCTCTAGGTCATGATGGGAAATCTCTTGTCATCTTGTCGGAATCTATCCCACCAAGGAACACAGCTACTGGCCTTGACTGCCTAATCACTCCAAGGTCATCGCACTAGGCAATTTTAACATCAGTTGGCTTGCCCCAGATGCTGGCCCATTTAAGGATGCTGATACTGCAATTGACCTCACAAAAATGCTTCAAACCCCAACCAGGATCAATTATAGAACTGGAACCCGCACTCTTATTACCTTATTCTCACCAGCTGCCCTGACAGGATTGCAGACACTGTGGTATTACCCAACTCCCTTAGTGATCACTCCCCAATCATGTGTCGCTGGTCACTTAAGCATCCCAAATGCCCCTATAAGCCATCCTATCAGTGTACACTAAGGCATGGGCAAGGTGAGCAATGTCAAGAATACCTCTGCCAGTGCAACTGGTCACAAACTGACACAGCCACAAGTGTTGACCTAGCTTTGGGGCACTTTTTCTCCCTTTGTAACAAAGCCTGCAACCTCTTTGCCCCTTCCAGAAAGCTAAAAGGCAAAGGGGCTAACAACCCCTGGATCACTGCACTCCTCATTAACCTCATGGCTTCTTGTGACCACCTCTGGCACTTAGCACATGCCACTAATAAGCCTAGTGACTGGCAATGATACAAGGAGGCTAGGAATGCCTGTACTATCAGTTCGCCTCACTAAAGCTACCCACTTCCAAAACTTGTTCTCTAACTCATGGGGTAACAGCAAAACATTCTGGGAGAAAAAAAAAACTTCACTGGTAAACCCAACAAATCCTCTCCCTCAATGCTCAATGTAAATGGCACTACCACTCAGGACCCTAAAGAAATGGCAGACATGTTTAATAGTGCTTTCACTGACCTAAGCGGGGTACTACTTCCCAACTTCTTTAATGACCCTCCCGTTCAAGACAGCAACCACAACATAAACCCAACCCCCAACATTCCCCCCTTCTGTTTCAAGGCAGTTACTACTGTGGCTGCTATAAAATACCTGCTGTGGGTACTTAGAAATTCTAGATATAGTAGCAACACCCTTGATCTTAAAATGCTCCGCCTCACCTTAGACGTTGTCCTGACACCCATCACCAAGATCCTCAACCTATCCCTCTGTCTTGACTAATTCCCCTTGGCCTGGAAAGTGGCAATGGTGACTCCTGTTCACAAGAATGGGGACAGGGCTACACACTCTTATTACCATCCAATCTCCATCTTGCCACCCCACTCCAAACGCATTAGAGCATACTGTTGCTGATCAGTTGATGGAGTATCTTGCCACCTATAACATACAATGTGCCCAACAGCATGGTTTTCAAAAGGGGCATAGCACCACCACTGCTCTGCTTGAGTACACTGATTATATTCATAAGTCACTGGATCATGGACACCTTGTGGGGGCAATCTATATAGACCTCACAAAGGTATTTGACACTGTTAATCACGCCCTATTACTTAAGTCCCTACCCACCCTCGTGCTCTCAAAGGATGTCACAGCCTGGTTTAAGAGCTACCTTGTTGACAGAACCCAAATAGTAAAAATACACAATACTCTGTCTAACAGCCACCCTATACGCTCTAGAGTTCCCCAAGGATCAATCCTGGGTCTTCTCCTATTTAGCCTCTTCCTTAACACCCTTCCCCAAGTCTGCCCCTCCAACCTGCTCCTATATTCTGATGACACTGTGCTTTTCATCGGCCAGCCTAGTCCTTCAACCTTCATCAGCAGCCTGCAACATAGTTTCACTGCAGTACAGGCCTGGTTCACCAATCATAAACTAATCATGAACTATAGAAAAAAACAAAGTGATGCTGTTTGCTAGTCAATCAATCAATCAATCAAACTTTATTTAACCAGGCAGTTTACATCATTGAGCAAGCTCATTTTCAAGATGGTCCTGGACACAAAGGACAAAACTGTATACAGTACATAACAATTCATATAATAGCAGACATTATGACAGAGCATTATAGGATAAAGTACAGTATAGTTGTAGCAAGACATGTATGGCAAGTGCAAAAATAAATAAAACAACATTTAAATGCAGTGTATGCTGATAGAAGTCTGTGGGGTACAGAGGGGGAGGGAAAAAGGGAGACGGCAGAGGGCAGTGGGAAAAGAGGTAGACAAGGACCCAGGGAAGGGCAGTGGGAAAAGAGAGAGACAGACACATAAGGGAGAGGGAAGCAGGCAGCCTACTTGGTGAAGGTCCCCAAGGGTGTTTCCTTGGAAAGGAGGGAGGAAGTTGAGGGGGGCGGTTACCCTAGAGGGATGCCAGCCGACAGGGGGAATAAGAAGGCCAGCCAATCTGGAGTTAAGGGGTGCCCAGTTGAGATGGATAATGCTTACCTGTAGCAGTCACATGCCATTTTCAGGCATCTGTAGAGCAGCTGTCTGAATATATAGGGGCTGGGCAGAAGGGAGAGTTTAAGTGCTTTTTGCATGTTATTCCAGATCGCTGGTAAGACGGAGCTAATGGCAGTTGATCCAAGGTGTGTCCTTGTCCGTAGTATCTTAACGAGGACATGGGAGGAGTTCCTTAGTCCGTAGATACCTTTTGAACGTTCAAAGAGGTCACAGATATAGGGTGGAAGTTTGTTAGACATAGCCTGGTAGAGCCACATGAGGGCATTTATTTGCCTCCTAATGGAAAGGGACAGCCAGTCTAATGTTTGGTACAATAAGCAGTGGTGAGTTTGCAAAGGCAAGCCAGGAATAAATCTCAGTGTGCGATGATAGAGTGTATCAAGCTGTTGGAGCACATATTGGAGGCAGTGACTGTATAGGAAGTCAGCGTAGTCAGTCAAGGGAAGAAAGGTTGTTTGAACCAGTCACTTCCTAGCTTCCAGGGTGAGTAGGCGTCTTATGCAATAGAATATACCAAGGTGCTGTCTTAGCTTTTTCGTTAACTCGTTTAGGTGAGCCCCAAAGTTGAGGTTGTTATCCAGCCAGACTCCCAGGTATTTAAATTTTTCTACTAATTCTAATGGTTCACCAAGGAGTGTGATAATCTGTGGAGTACCAGGTGTCCCCTTATTGTGGGAAGAGGATGGAGAGATAATCATGGCTTTTGTTTTTTTTGGCATTTAACAATAGTTTCAAGATTCAGCAGGTTATGTTGGAGGATGATGAAATCCTGTTGTAGCTCCTTGTAAGCAAGATCCAGAGAGGGGTCTGTTGTATAGAGGACTGTGCCATATGCGAAGAGGTGAATGTTTCCTGCAAGCAGTCCAGAGTCGATGCGGTTGATATAAAGAGCGAAGAGGATAGGTCCCAAGACAGAATCTTGAGGGACACCTCGGGGCAGTATTTTAAGTGGGGAGAGTTCACTTTGAGCTTTAATTTGTTGTTTATGATTTGTGAGGTAGCAGTGGAACCACTTTATTGCAGCAGAGGTTAGACCAATGCTACCCAGGGAATCCAGAAGTATGGAATGATCAACCATGTCAAAAGCTTTGCTGAGGTCAAGGAAGAGTGCATAAATGTGCTGTTTATTGTCCAGGGCTTTTAGCCAGTCATTCGACATTTTGGCTAGGGCCGACATGGTGCTGTGCTTAGATCTGAAGCCCGATTGGGTTGGATTCAGGATGTTTTCACAATCCAGGTACTCCCTTAGTTGAGAGTTGACGACTTTTTCAAGTAACTTGGATAAGACAGGAAGCAGTGAGATCAGCCTGTAGTTATTCAAGTCTGTGGGGTCTCCTGATTTGAACAGAGGGATAATATGTGCAAATTTCCAGCTGGCGGCAATTCCCCTTGGATTAGAGAACCATTAGAAAGATGGGCAATTGGTGCTGTCAGATAATAATAGCCGGCTTTTAGGAAGAAAGGTTCTAATGAATTGGCACCCGCACTCTTTTTGGTATCCAGCAAGAGGAGAAGGTCCTCCACTTGTTTAAAGGATACAAGCAGGAACTTTAAGAAGGGGTGGTTGACACGGGGGGCAGAAGTAGGATTAGTGATTAAACCAGCTGTGTTTGCGGTACCCAGCTTGCTAACTGGAGACACATTGAATGCGAGACCTGCAGTAGCAAAGTGATTATTGAGCTGATCAAGGATCTCAGACCTGTCCGTGCAGTAGGTGTTATTTGCCACAATTTTGGCTGGGAGTGGCAGGAGAATGTCCTTTGACCTCTCTCAGGATCTGCCAAAATTTAGCAGAACAGTTTTTGTTTACCTCCAGGGTGGACTAGAAGAACTGTGATTTTTCCAGCCGGACCAGTTTGGTACAGGCATTCCTGGCTACCCGGAAGGAGAGCCAGTCTGAGTCAGATTGTGATTTCCTAACCCTTTTCCAAAGGATGTCTCTATACTGTAGGGTCCTCTTTAATTCTGGGCTAAACCAATCAGGTGTGTGTTTCCTAGTTTTGACTTTTCTTAAAGGAGCTTGTTTGTTAATAACCTTTAATAACATATCCTGGAAGATACAGAACACAATTCAGACACAGAGGGTGCGAGGTAAAAGTCCTGCCACTTAATAGTCCCAAGATCTGTCATGAAGGTAGAGAGACAGAAGTATTTTAGGCTGCGTTTAAACTTGAAGGTAGAGGTGGAAGGGAGGTGTGGGGAGCACCTGACACAGGCAACTGCCCAGTGATCACACAGATCATTGTGGAAGACCCCTGCATGTAAAATATTGTGTGGCTTGCTGACAAGCATAAGGTCCAATAGGGAGCTTCAGTCTGGGTTCTTCATATTAGGTCAGGTAACCTCAGGGGTAATCTGGGTTAACCCGTGCTCGTCACAGAAGTCCTTAAGCCTGTCGGTGCAGGCATCATTCCAGTTAAGGTTAAGGTCCCCCATAATGATGCTTTCCATGTTTGCTTTTTCCAGGAGGGAGTGAAGATGAGGCAGTATACACAGGCCAGCTGCTGGCAACCTATAGCATGCAGCTACCAGTAGGGCTATTCCAGGCAATAGGGTAATTTTGTGGCAAGACATTCAAATTCTTTGGGCATCAATGTACGGACAATGTTGGTGGTTAGTAATTTATCTTTAATATAGATGGCAACACCACCACCTCTGGTCAGCTTGTTGCACCTGAACAGGTTGTATCCAGGGATGTTAAGCATTTTTGTCAGGTACGGTATTCTTCAGCCAGGTCTCCGAGAACATGGTTATGTTGGGAGTGGTGTTGAGCACCCAGGCTTGGATCTGGTCGAATTTCTTGGCAAGGCTACATACGTTCATATGCAGAAAGCTCAGACCCTTTGACTGTGGGAGTTCCCCAGGAACAGCTAGCAGCTGGGGGGGGGGGCTGGGTTTAGTTCCACACTACCTGCACAGAGTAGCAGGAGTACTAATAGTTTCCTGAGACATCTTACCAGAAATCTCAGGAAGGCTTTACTAGGTTGCTTGACCTGGTCGCCGCCTAGGGTAGCAGAGCAGAAGTGCGGGGGGCAGCAAAATTTAGTCTGAGCGGATAATACTACCCTAATGGAGAGGATAAGGGGGGTTTGCTTTGAAGGTGTTGGACAGTAAGGAATGTGAAACACTGTAGTTGTGTATTGATTACTGCCTTTGGTGGGAGTTAACAGGGTGGCAGACACTGACAGGCATATTTCCTTGCCTAAATTCGGGCACGTTGAGTTTTTCATTAAATCCAAGTTTGTCTCTATTGTTAAAAGGAGAATGCAGCCAAGGAGTAAAAAGTGAGCCGAGGAAGCCATCATTGTGGTACTGTGTGGCAGGAGAAGGCGGCACCTTATAGCCATTCTTGTATGATAGGCAGTAGCAATGGGCAACCCAGGGTTTAAGAGCTGAGGGTTTTAGAGTGCCTTAGCAAACAGGAGTGCAAGCAACTACAGTAGGCTCTGTATTGCCAGCAAGGTCTACAGCCATCAGCCGTGGGTAGGAGGAGATTTAAATAGCCAAGGCAGTTGCAGATCACCTGTGTGAGATAATAAGGAAGAGGAAAAAAGAAGAGAACGCAGTAGGAAGAGAAGAAGTATTAGTAGAACTATATATAGGATAGCAGGGGTAGGCTCAAATAGGGAGTTATAATAGTAACTATAGTGCAAGTTGTGGGTAGTGCTGAAAATACACAGCTGGGGAGAAAAGGGTGTGGCTTTAAGGAGACAATGTTTTACAGAAAAAATGTCTTTAAGGGGAGAGCAGGATTAGAATGTGCCAGGAGAGGGGCTTAGAGAACCCAATTGTTGGGGGAGGAAGAGATAGCGGCCAGGGTTGGGGTGGGTGGGCAGGAGAAAATACTGAATGCTGTGTGTTGTCCTACACTGCTGGCTGCTCTAAAGCACCTAAATGTAGCTAAATTAAGCAGTGGCAGACACTGACTTTGAAAGCAGCGCCCAAGGACAGAGTTCCGAAAATAGACCAATCAGCAGGGCACAGCTAGGAGACTCAGCCAATGGGCTTGTCCTGCTTGGCTGAAGTTGTGAGGAGTGGTGGGCGATTCGAATTTCAGGTTCAGATTCAGCGTACCTGGCTTGTGTGGAACAGGGCGGACGGCACCTGGGGCAGTTTCCCAGGCGTCTCAGCGTTCCCTCTGGATTAGGCGGAATGGAGCAGCGGGAGTGCCCACAGTTACAGGACCCTAGAGGGAAGAACAGACAAGGGGTTAAGTAAACTATGCAGATAAGGGTCAGTAGGGAGCTGGCTTCTTAAAACAAAGTCTGGGGCAGGAGCAAAAAAGGGGAGGGGAGAGCAGAAGTTAGTGAGAAGTCATGGGGGCTCAGGGATAGGTGCCAAGTCCAAATCCCTGCAGACAGAATATTAAGGTTAAGTGGAGTGGGGTGGGGGAGAGTGAGACAGGCATAGAGAGAACAAAGCAGTAGTTTGAGCAGGATGGGAGCAAGTTAACTGATCAGGAAGGTGGGTGGTTTGGGAGAGAGAGATAGTCAGATGAAGGACAGAATGAGCCCTAGGGCAATTTACAGCACATTTGTGCAAGAGCAGGAAAATTTAAGCAACAATAATATATATCAGGTAAGCAACATACTATTGAAGTTTTCTAAACAAGCTGGGGAATCCGACTTTAGCGGTTGGGCAGGTTATGACAATCTCAGAGTACGCAGTCAGTTTCCATGCCTTAGTTACACTTAGTTTATCCTTGTTACAGTTTAAAATGCAGTTTAAATATATCTAGCACGACAGTAGAATTTACCAGCCAAAATTACACTCTGAATTGTGATAACATGAGTATGATTCAAATAGTTCTACTTGTAAAACACAGCAGGAAATTTGAACAGTCAGTGACTTGCAGCTAATTCGGATTAAGTACAACAATTTAAATCCAATGTAGCCAAGGATTTGAGCACCCAAAAAATACTGAAGAGCTGTGCATTGTCCTACACTGCTGCCTGTGCTAAAATACCTAAATGTAGCTAAATTAAGCAGCACCCAAGGACGGAGTTCTGAAAATGGACCAATCAGCAGGGCACAGCAAGGAGATTCAGCCAATGGGCTTATCCTGCTTGACTGAAGTTGAGAGGAGCGGTGGGCGATTTGAATTTCAGGTTCAGATTCAGTGTACCTGGCTTGTGTGGAGCAGGGTGGATGGCACCTGGGGCAGTTTCCAGGGTGTCTCAGTGTTCTTCCTGCCGGATTAGGCAGAATGGAGTAGCGGGAGTGCCTGCAGTTACAGGACCCTGGCTTGTGTGGGGCAGGGCGGACGGCACCTGGGGCAGTTTCCCGGGTGCCTCAGAATTCTTCCCCACCGGATTAGGTGGAATGGAGCAGTGGGAGTGCCTGCAGTTACAGGACCCTGGCTTGTGTGGAGCAGGGCGGACGACACCTGGGGCAGTTTCCTGAGTGCCTCAGCATTCTTCCCCACCAGATTAGGTGGAATGGAGCAGCAGGAGCACCCCGCAATTACAGGACCTGGCTTGTGTGGGGCAGGGCGGACGACACCTGGGGCAGTTTCCCGAGCGCCTCAGAATTCTTCCGTACCGGATTAGGTGGAATGGAGCAGTGGGAGCACCCGCAGTTACAGGACCCTGACTTGTGTGGAGCAGGGTGGATGGCACCTGGGGCAGTCTCCTGGGTGCTTCAGCATTCTTCCTCACCGGATTAGGCAGAATGGAGTAGCGGGAACGCCCACAGTTATAGGACCCTAGTACGCACAATAGATACAAAAATATCCAATTACTGATTACAAACAATCTTGGCTCACCCTTGAACAAGTCCATAATTTTAAATATCTAGGCATAACCATTGACAGTAACCTATCTTTTAATGAACATGTAAATATTATATCCAGAACTGTCACCATCAGGCTAGGGCTTCTATAAAGACACAGACACAGCATGTCCCTGGGAGCCCTCCTTCTGGCCATCACTAGCTCCATCCTTTCAATTATTGACTTTGTGCTTATAATCTATGGTTCTTCCACCAACACCACACTCCAAAGGCTAAGTGTTGCTCTTAACAAAGCCTGCCGTCTAGTCACTGGGGCCCACCAACACACACACACACACACACACACACACACACACACACACCTGTGACCTGTACACCTCAGCAAACTGGTTGAACCTCCAGGACAGGATCTCGTATCAAACCTGCCAGTTTGCAAAGAAGATTATTCTTGGACTGACCCCTCCCTCACTGCTGCAGCTCCTAATAGGACACATAACCACCACCTCACTAGAAGCATATCCTATCCCACCTTCCAGGTCCCTTTCTGCCATACTGCGCAAGCCCAACAAACTTTTATGTATAGAGCAACCTGCTGGCTAAATAACCTCCCACCTGATCTCCTAGCTGGCTCCAAACTTCAACAACATCCAATGAAACTCAACAGTTGCGACTGCCCCACCTAGTTCTGTCTCGAGCTTTCTCACTTACATCCTTCCAAACTCACTCTTCTCACTATATCTCTCCATTAGCCTTCTTCCAAACCTCTTCCCCTCCCCATACTACCCCTCCTATCTCTACCCTAATTATTACTGTCTCATTTCCCATCTCTTGCATAGTTTGCCCCCTCATGTATACCTCTCTCTGCCTTCCCCAGCTCCTCTTGCCTTACCCTCCCTCTCTTGAACACTACCCTTACTCCACCTACCCACCCTTTAACACCCAGACCACCTGCCCCCCATGCATGCATCTGTGCCTAACTCCTAGTCTCCTATCCCTATCTCTTTACTTAAGGTCTTGGCCTAGGATGTCCTGTACCCTCCTCTGTACAATGCCTACCTCTGGCTGCCTGCAACTTTTCATTTCTGGTGGGTCCTCGCTACTCTCTTTCCTCCCTCTCTGAACTCTACAGCTTTGCGGTATATAACAAGGTCATCTATCTGACCACTACTATATAATTTGTTCAATACCTGTAACTTTGTAACTCATGATACTTATGCAGCACTTACTATGTACTTTTTTGTATTTTATGTATTCTGTGTACTCATTCAGACTTTGTACAATATTTACCATTCTTGATTGTCCCACTGTTTCTTCTTTTTATGATGTGGAGCCCTTGTAAATGAGCCTCTGGCTCAAAGGTGTTGTAATTCCAAGACTTTAATAAATAAATAAATAAATTTGTATTTCAGACTGAGGGAAGGTGACTCTAACACAGGGCTCTTAAAGGGGGTCTGTCAGAGGAACATGTCCTCCAAGCCACCCAGGAGCCAATCCTGCTCCCATATGTAGGCTCATTAGGAACAAACTCTGGCCAGAGCCGAGAGATATTCAGTTAGCTATTAGGTTAGCAGTTAGCTATCTGCCCATGGCATTCAATGCCCTCAGCAACATGGGTTTAGGAAAGATCATAACACTGCCACAGCCCTCCTCACCTACACAGACTATATCCATAAAGCGCTTGATCGTGATCACCTTGTAGGATATACATACATATATACATATATATATATATATATATATATATATATATATATATTATATATATATATATATATATATATCTAGATCTTACAAGGGCTTTTTGAGAAAGTCAGTCACTCCTTACTGCTCTGGACCCTACCCTCCCTTAGACTCTCCAACGACATTACCTCCTTGTTCAGAAGTTATTTAGGTGGCAGAATACAACACTTAAAAATCTTTCAAGTAGCCACTCCATGCCATCTGGTGTTCCACAGGGATTAATCCTTGGTCTCCTACTATTTAGCCTCTACCTCAATACCCCTTCCCTAGCTTGCCCTTGTAACCTTCTCCTGTATGCAGATGATGCTGTGATTTACACCAGCCAGCCGGATCCTACGCCCCTCACCAGTGACTTGCAACATAGCTTTACCTCCGTTGAAGCCTGGTTTGCTGAGCATGGATTAATTATGAACTATAAAAAGACCAAAGCGATGGTCTTTGCTGGGACTCAGCTACTCGTCTCCAACAATATTGGTACACAGCTTGAGCAGGTAACTAGTTTTAAGTACCTGGGCATCACCCTAGACAGTACTCCCTCCTATCAAGATCACATTAATAACATCTCCAAAACTGCTAATATCAGGCTAGGCCTCCTTTATAGACATCAGCACTGTATGATCCAAGAGAAACTACACCTCGCAGTGACTAGCTCCATACGGTCTATCATTGATTATGGCATTGTATTTTATGGTGTTGCCACCACCACTGCCCTTAGAAGGTTAGTGGTTAATCTTAACAAAGCCTGCAGGTTAGTTACTGGTGCTAGAAGGGACACACATACCTGTGACCTATACGCGCAGTCCATTTGGCTCAACCTCCAGAGCAGAATCTCCTATCACACCTGTCTTACTGCCAAAAAGATCTCTTTAGGGTTAGCCCCCCCGTCTACCCAGCAGCTTATCAACAAGGCCAACACTAACACACGCTGCACGAGAAGCACGCCCAACCTATCTTTTCAGGTACCTTTATGCCGGACATCTCAAGGACAAAGAACATTTATGTACAGAGCACCTAGCTTGTTTAACAACCTCCCTGCACACCTTCAAACTACTCACAAAATTGGTCCTTTCAGAAACTGTCTTCGACAGCACCTAGCCAACCGCAACAGCTGTGACTGCCCCACTTAACTCTGGTGGCCATCTGCCTATACCTATTCTGCCATTTTAATGACAATGCCCTCTTGGGCTGCTATTCTGTGTCACCACTGAGTCTACCATCATCTGCAACGTTTCCCACACTACAACCTGGAAAATCATCACTATTATCCCCTGTCTAAAGTCAACCTCCTTGACTGCTTTTTCTTCTTCTTTTCTTCCTCCACCTATTGGCCTGTTATGCCTCATAACTCATCACTATTCTAGTTTGCTTCTAACTGGCTTTCTCTGCCTGTACACCTACCCTCCACCAACTTCTGGTTAATTTTTTAACCCTAGCACTTAATATCAGTATTATTATGCATTTTATGTACTAGGTTTATTTTCAAATGTCTCCTGGGTTTATTGTACCTCACCCAGCCTGCTTATTTGTACCCAATGTACTCGTGCCTGTTACTCCCTCCTCTGTATAATTCCTTGTTGATGTGGAGCCCCTGGCTAAAAGGTCTTAATTCTGATATTCAATAAATAAATAGATAGGGTTGCATGTGAAGAATTTGGGGTACAAATATTGAAATGTATCAAAGTTAGGAGCCTGTGTTTACAAAATGTAATGTAGGCTCACAAATATGTTATTTTATAATATTATTACACCAAATTTCCAACATAGCCTTGTTATAAAAAGATACAAAATAAGGTACAGGAGGGATGTATTTTTCAGAAAAAAAGGCACTCAGGAACAAAGGGACCTGATATGCTGATATGAAGCTGGGAAGGGTAATTTCAGGAGAGATGTGAGGAAGTCCTTCTTCAGGGAGAGAGTGGTAGATTCCTGGAACAGCATTTTATTTGAGGTGGTAGGAGCAAAAAGAGTATTGGGGTTCCAGAATGCATATGATAGGCACAAAGGAATCTCAATGAAAAGGGGGAGGAAGAACTGACCGGAGCTCATGTAGGATCTACGATGTTACTGTAGGCAAGGAAAAATGGGCAGACTGTGGGGGGGGGGCAAATGGTCCTTAGTTGCAAGAAATCACTTTGTTTCTGGTTCCAAAATGAGAGGGCATGATACACGGTGCAGGGCTGGTGCTCAGGGAAGTAAGACAGCCAGCTCTCAAATGCAGAAGCAAAGAATCCAAAAGTCCTGAGCACTCACAAAGGAAGCTAGCAGCCAGGCACAGTATAATGCTGAAAATTCTCTAATGGCAGTAAAAGCATGAACCGTGTTAAGTACAAATATAATCCAGTACAAGCAAGAAAGTTGACAAACACAGTACATGCTAAATGCAAAGGTATGGCTACAGGTAAAAAGGTCTTTATGGCTGTAGAAAGCCCAAGCACTTCAACTCTCGATGAGTCTTCCTCAGGGAGCGCAGCTAGTTAATCTTTAAAAAAAGATTTCAAATCCCATTGCTTGTTTAAACCAGCAGGTGTAATGGTTTGTAATTCAGATATTCAAGTTGATTTTTTCCACAGTAGTTTATTCACTTATTCTCCCCCGCAAAGGATCCACACTCTCAATGCCTATGAAATTTAATTCTCTAGATCTGAATTATGGCACACAAACAAATGACTACCAAATGGGGTGCAAAGTCTCTTATTAATAATACTGCTCAATGGTCTTGTGTGCTAGTTTTCAAGCTGGGCACTGTTCTCCGCACATATGTATTATTGCAGTTACTCCATAGAACATATGTGACAAAGTCAGTACTGCAATTAACAAATTCACATCTCTCTCACTTTAAGACTTCATGAAGGGGGTGTACACACTCTTTACCAGGCTGGGCATATGTGCATACATTACAATTGTAGCATTTGAAGAAACCTTTTGGTTTGTATGGTAACCAATGGTTATGACAGCTGATTGCACAGCCTGCTTCAGCTCCACACAGCCAATGGGAAGAGAGTTGAGGTCACCGACAAAATAAAGTACCTCGGGATCCTGCTTGACCAGAAGATGTCCTACAGAGCTCACATAGACTACCTAGCAAAGTCCATCCATCAGAAGATAGGACTCCTCTACAGGCTGGGCAACTCTCTTTCTGTAGAAGCTCGGCATGCCATAGCCAACTGTACCCTACTCCCCTCCATTCTCTATGGGGCATCTTTGTTGCAGTTCCTCAGGGAGGGAGAACTAAGAAAACGAATTACTCTACCATAGGGTTGCTCACTTTGCCACAAACTCCCCTCCTTGGAGGTACCATTGTGAGGTCCTTGCTGACCTCCACTGGTCCTCTATACGGCACAAATTGGCATACTCCTCACTCTGTTTGACCGTTAAATTTACTACGGCAGGCACACTCTCTCACCTGCGTGGGCTGCTCAACCCCAAAGTCTTGAGCCACTACCTGAGATCCTCATCTGGACATCCCCTTGACATCCCTCGAATATGTACTAACCAAGGCAAGTGATCATTTCGCTATGCTGCTCCGAACTTATGGAACCCTCTCCCAGAGAACCTGACCAACTGTCCCACTCTTCATGTATTTAAGTCTGGTTTGAGAGTGTATCTCTTGGAGCTCAGTCTCTGCAGCTGTAATCGCTAGCTCCCTGCTTTTAACTTGATGGTGCTACTATAATACTCTTCCACTCTACTGCCGGCATTTCCTTACCCTCTATGTTCTTGTATTAACTTGCCACATTGTATTGTATACTGTGCCAGCATATTGTACCTGCCCTGTAATGTACTCTCTGCCTAAACCAATGAATGTAAACTACTATTTACTCCTGCCTATGTATGTAACCTCACTTGTAACTAATCCAGGGTCACTCCTGAAAAAGGGACCTCTGGTCTCAGTCAGTTTACCCGGTTATCAAAATCTAAGTAAATAAATAAATAAATCGGCTATGGACTAACTTGTCTCTCAGACTGTTTGCTCTACTTAAATTAATGTATGGGGTATCACCCACTGTAGAAGTCGCATCATTGTCACCAAGCAGGATAGGGCAGTTACAATAAATTATATTGTCAATTTTACCTGCCAAATGATTGCATTTACTGGCAAAAGTACCAGGACCATGTTCATGAATTTTATTTTTCTAGTGGCTTTTCATTGTTCTTTTTTTCAGTAAATCAGCTTTATCTCTAGCCTTTCTCAGTAATGTTTTGTTATAACCCCTATTGAGAAATCTCATCTCCAGTTCATTAGCCTGTCAGTCATATGGTTCAGATGAACTACATTTTCTTTTCAATCTTTTTTTTAATGACTTTTTCTCCCCCTGTCTCTGACGGGAAACGTTTTAGGATGGATCCCCAGCCCCATCCCCCCAAAGTCCACTATCAGTGCCGAAAATCTTCCCCCAGGGCTTGCCCCCTGGCCAGGTTGGCAAGGGATCCCCTGGCCCCCACTGAAGATCAGATCCAGTTCTGGTCAGCGTCTGGCTAGTTGGGGTAGTGGGACCTGCGAGCCCCGCCATCATCCAACTGCCAGAGACGTGTTTTTTCTTTTTTTTTTCTCTTAGAGGAAAGGGTGTGCAATGACACCAGTTGCAGTGTCATGCACACTCCTGTGCGTGGCATGCCGGTGATCTGCCCCACCTCCACCCACCTTGTAGAGTATCAGTGTACCATCCCCCAGCCTCCGCTAGGGGCCAGGCAACCACCAATCACTGCCCCCCCTCCCCAGAGGAGGAGAGCTCTCCTTGGGATGCTCGATCTTCCTACTTCCTGGCCAACCTCCGGCAACCCACTCGCACTGTGAACATGGGTTGTTGGTGTGGCAGGAAGTAAGGCATGATGCCTCAGCCCTCCACACCATCGGGTCAGCCATTATTTTCTTTTTAATCTTAAAAATTGTCTATAAGGGATATCATTTTTCAAAGGCATTGAATGCGTACTATCTGCTCTCAGGACCACATTTGTAGCAGTGTTTTTCTGAAGCACTGAGTTTCAAATATTTATGTTTCTTGCACATGCGTGCAAGCAAACATAAAAACCAAGTAGTAGACTTGAGAACTAAACAAGATACTGATAAGCTGAGTATTTCAAAAGGTGCAGAAGTGGGGAGAGGGAATTAGGGTGGGATCCATAATAATATCAAGTCATGGCCTTTGCTCAGTTTATTGAACAGACCATGACTAGCCACGGCTTGCTATATCTCTGAATATCATTATGAATTTTAGTGACTACCACAGCAGCACTGATTTCTGTCATAATTCAAGGCACAAGTATTTCCAAGGCAACTGCTGTAATACTCCTATTTTCAGAAGTGATATTTCTACTGACAGGAGACATGGGAGAAACATGGCAAAGAAGTGCCATCATCCGAGTTTTCGGAGGTGTGGCACCCGTCTTCCAATTCAGTCAGTGTGTTTGCAGGCACAGCTGCAGTTCTCCAATGAACGCTGCAGCTGTCTACGACAGCAGTTTAAAATGCAGTGGCCGTACAGTTGAAAGGGAGAGCTACGCTTCAGTGAGCAGTGATAAGATATCGTGTGCTCATGTGCACTCCCCCCCCACACACACACACACATACTGTGTGCTTGTGCTTCCCCCACACACTGTATAGCCCGGCGGGGTGCCCAATCCGTCAGCTGTGCTGCACTCCACCCCCAACAGGTTCCAGATGCCATGCTGGGGGAGCCCACTCCAGCATGGCAACAGATCGTATGGCCGACGGGGGTGCCCAATCCCCCGTCGGCTCCATGTCCCCCCCCAGAGACTACAGGATGCCACGCTGGGAGCCCACCCCAGCATGGCAACAGATCGTATGGCCGACGGGAGTGCCCATCCCCTGTCGGCTCCACGGCCCCCACCAAACAGCCTTCCAGCTGCCCCGCTGGGAGCCCATCCCAGCTTGGCACAAGTCCCGCGTCATCTAAGTTAAAAAAAAAAAACTGAAAGAAAAAACCTTCTCGCTGACTGTCCTGACCCAATCTCCCCACCCATGCCCACCCTCTGCGCACCCTGCCTCCCACACCCCTCCTCACCCCATAGTTACTCTCCAGAGCTTGGCGCGATGATCTTCGTGGACTGGGAACACATCTGCACTCTTCAAAGCCAACCGCGAACTGAGGAAATGCGGTAGGCTGTATAATGTAATAAATAGGATTTTTCAACTTTAGTGCATATCTCAGGCATTTTGGGGAATTTTTTCACCAAATTTTCAACATGGGGTTTTTGGGACTCCACCTCATGAATTCTGTCACTATCATGGTGTTAATCGGCCCTGAAAGGTGATTTCGCGGTCACTGCGCAGAACCTCCTTTTGGGACCAATTTATGAAATGACAGTATGATAGTTCATGAGATAATCCCCCAAAAAACCTATGTTGAAAATTTGGTGAAAAAATTCCAAAAAATGACTGTTTTATGAGCATGCGTTGCGCTGCTCTTATGCACGCTCGTAAGTTCACGAATTTTCAATATGTTCACTCCAGATTTTCAACATTGCCATTTTACCATACCTCTTTATGAGCAGTATAGCTGTCATTTCTCACATCTGACTCAAAATGTGTTTCCATGCATGTAGCGCACAATGGCGCAGTCGGTGTGCGAAATCAATGTTCGGAACAGATTAAGAAAATCACAGTGACACTGTTCATGAGCAGAGGTGTTAAAATGGCTATGTTAAAAATTTTGTGAAAAATTTCCTAAATTACTGTTGTTTTTACGAGCATGCGTAAAAGTATTCCTATGCACTGTAAGTTCGCGAATTTTCAATATTTTCACTCCAGATTTTCAACATTGCCATTTTACCACAACTCCTTCTGAGCAGTACAGCTGTCATTTTTCACATCTCGCCCAAAACATGTTTCCGCCCATGTAGCGCACAATGGCACAGTCAGTGAGCGAAATCAATGTTCGGGACAGATTAAGAAAATCACAGTGACACTGTTCATGAGCAGAGGTGTTAAAATGGCTATGTTAAAAATTTGGTGAAATACATCCATAAAATGAGTGTCTTACGAGCAACCATTGCGCAGTTTCCACGCACCCTCGTAACTTCATGGCTTTCTAATATTTTCAGTCCAGATTTTCACCACTGGCATTTTTCCACACTTCCTTATAAACAGTACAGCTGTCATTTTTCACACCATGGCGAAAATGTGTTTCGCACTTCCAGCGCAGGAAATGCGTGGTTTTATGGGAAATCACTGTTCGGGACAGATTAAGAAAATCACAGTGACACTGTTCATGGCCGGAGGTTACAAAATCCCTGTGTTGACAATCTGCTGTAAAAATCCTAAACTAATTGCATTACGGGTGCGTTGGCATTTTCTACACACGCCGCGGATCACGCCAGTTTTTTTAATATTTTCACTGCAGAATTTCAACATTGCCATTTTTTGCACCTCCCCATGAACAGTACAGCTGTCATTTTTCACATCCTGTTCGAAATGTGTTTTCGCACCTGTGGTGCCAAATGGCATAGTCGCTGTGCGAAATCAGCTTTCGGCTAACAAACTGATATTGCCATTGTTCATAAGGTGGGGGTCACAAAAACCATGTTGAAAATTTGGAGTGAAAATGCCAACGAACGCCTGAGGCATTAGTGTTTCCGACCATAATGCCCCAGCCTGTAGCGATTGTGAGGCATCAGGGGTGTCACTTGGGATTCACTCCTGTAATGTTCATACCATTTCACACCCTGCAGCCAGTGAGAGGCATTGAGGTGTGCCTTGGACTCTTCGGCCCCAAAGTTCACCCCACTCTCCTATACAGGACCCATCTCACCGTATTTCCTGATGGAATGGGGTGAGCATAAGGACCGAAGACCCCAAGGCACGCCGTAACACTTGTCAGTGTCTGCAGGGCAGGGTGTGGTGAAATGGCATGGCCGTTATGCCTGACGACCCAAAGACACACCTCAATGCCTGTCAGTCTCTGCAGGGTGGTGGTGGGGTTGATTTCAGTTCAATACTTCACTGCCATTCCTATTATGCAGCTCTCTAACTCCTACACTACCAATGCCAATGCCAGCAAGCAAACATTCGGCATTGATAAATGCTTGTTTTTTTTATTTCCATAGTAATCAGCATGATGAGCTTATAAGAACATTTTATAAATACTGCAGTAGAAAGGGCTTTGAACTGCATTGTGTCCTGCAGCATACTGCAGCCTTTTATGATAGGAGCTGGTAATTCCTCGTCACTCGACTACAGTAGGTCAGTCGGTCTTCACGCATCATTTCCCCCAGCTTTGGAATGCCCCTCCCAATCCAATTATCTTCCTCTCCCCACTCCTTATCTTTAGCCCTAAACAACTACCTCTCAATAAACTGAACCTGCCGGTAACACAATGCCACTCGCCGTTCTCTGCTCTGACTCTCGTTGTTCTCTGCTCAACTTCGCCACCCTCTTCCTCCCTCCTCTCATCTACCTTAGTTCACTAAATAAGCTAAATCTCATGTGATTGCTCTAGCTGCTCTCTAAAGTGCCAACGGATGTACTTACACTGGCACTTATTGTTACCTATAATACGCTCAGTACTTGTTTCAAACCTGTAATCAGGACACTATGTCCTGATTCTACGCTTATTCTGTGTAATGTTTAGTTGGTTTTCAGGTACTTGTAGTATTGTTCGATAGTCACATACTGTCCATTATTGTAACCTGTTTGTATTGCTGCTTATTTGCATCACTGTTCTCTTGTCATTTTGATTGTTTGAATTGGTATCTTATGTATGCTCTTCCTCCTGTTTACCCTTCCCCCAGGATGCACTGTGAGACGAGTAACTTATTGTTCAGTATGCCCTTCCTGGAGAAACGTTTCAATAAATAAAAAAATATACCACAGTATTACTGTATTGCTTCCTAGCTGGTGCTGCTATTCATTTTTTAGGTCCAAGCTGATGACTTTAATTAAATCAGTCTCTCATCATACCAGGGCCCACCACCCTGTTTTTTCTGGGGGTGGTTGGTGTGGGGCTGACTGTGTTGGCCTTGGAGGGGTTTTGTAGGCTTTTGCAAGCAACTGGGTGGCCAGCTATGTCATCAGTAGGGCATGATGTCATCACATTCTGTGTAACAGCATGGCACATCAAGTGACATGGTGATGCCTGGCACATCATCTGTTCACTTGGCATGGTATGGGTGGGTACTTCCATTAAAAAGAAGAAAGTGAGGATGGCCTGGAACACATGTAGTATTACCCACTGCTGATGGTGTCCCTGTGTAACTGAATGGCCTTGCTACAGTATAAAGATGTCTTTTAGAATCTTAGACTTTGATGGCAGATAAGAACCACTTGGCCCACCCAGTCTGCCCATTTCCCTACCTATTGGATAAGCTGCAGATCCTAGTTAACCAACAGTCTACTTCCTCCTACCCCCACTATAATTGCCTTATGTCTGTTCCATGCATTCTTGAATTCCCCCACTGTTTTGACCCCACCACCTCCTCAGGAAGGCCTTTCCATGCATCCACCAGCCTCTCTTGGAAAAATACTTCCTCACATTGCCCCTGAGCCGTACCCCCTCAATCTTCAAACTGAGCCCCCTTGTTCTTGCACATCTCTTTTTCTGAAAGATGCTACCCTCTTAAACTTTGTTGATTCCCTTGAGGTACTTGAAAGTTTTTATCATGTCCCCCCTCTCCCTCCTTTCCTAGAGGGTATACATTTTAAACTTCTTTAGTTTTTCTTCATATGGTTTCTAGTGCAGACTGCTTTGAGTGCAGCAGTCTTACAGATGTGATGCTGATACAGGCTAATGAAGTTATTTGATTTTAACTTTAGGGAAAGTGTTCTAACAACACTGAACCACCAATATTAAAGATGTTATACAGTGACAAAATAATAATGGTGTGCTAGTTACTAACTGAATCATTTATATTATTATGAATGGTTATAGTAGAGCATAACTAATTTGGGGATCATTATTTTACTCTTTTAACAAACATAACAGGCACAACTTATGCAGTGAGAGGGAATAGAACATCTACAGACATGTATTAAGAAGTGAAAGGGAAGAAACCTTCAACCTTTTTTAGAGGGGGCGGACCCCAATCCTTACCGGAGCTTAGCTCTGCCCTGCCTACTGTCCTCCCATGCCCAGGCTACCCCCTGGGCAGGGTCATAGAGTGGGTGCACCCCCAAGAGACACTGCTAGCAAGCCCCAGCTTATCTCCTGGGTTGGAGCCACAGGAGTGGGACCCCCCTGGCAAACATTGGTGGCAGTGGAGATGGTGGCAGAGCAGGGCATTGGGCCCAGCCTCTGCCAGAGGTCTGTATAGCATTGGGCACTTCCCCCCCCTCCAGAGAAAGAGAGCAGTCCCTGGGATCTTTGATCATTCTCCCCCCCACCCTATGACTCCCGAGTCTGTCATCAAAACCTGGGATGTTGGCACCACAATGTATTTATTTATTTAGTTTTTGTTGACCGGGTAAGTGCACTAGACAAATTCTTGCCCATTTTCAGGCAGGGCCGGGGGGGGGGACACACAGATGAATGCCAACTGACCTTGAACCAGATTAAGCTGTTAGTGGTATTTTTAGTGAATGGGGAAAATTTGGCCAGGGCACTGGAGAAATTCCCCTACTTGACTGCAGGGGGGACCCTTTGTCATCTTGGCTTTCAGCCAAGATGGTGGCTCCTGGAATTGAGGTGGAAGACATGGAGGTAGGGGAGCTGATCTCCTTCCCTACCTTGACTGCTGGAGAGGCCAGAGGGAATGAATTTAGATCTGATAAGGATGCTATACAACTGGAAAATGTACCGAATACATCTCAAGAGCCAGAATCACAAATGAATGCACCGGTTGTCCAGAATGTGCAGGAGGACTGTGATTTGGATCCCTCCAATTAAACATCAGCTGACGAGTTCACAGAAAGAGAAGTGGATTTAATTTCTCAAGGAGATGCAGTAACTCCTGGAATGGTGCAGGTAGAGACTGAAAAAATGTGCCAATATATGGAGGCAGAAGAGAAACGCTGTTTGTTTAAAAAAATGACTCTGAGAAAAAAGCTCCAGTAGCTGCAGCATGACAGCCAGAGAAACCTTGTTGATACTGCACAGCTACCTGTTGATTCGTGAGCATCAAAGCGTCTGCCACTTACTTGGGTGGAGGCTATCATGGAGGTAGACCTACGAGATGAAACAAATACTGTAGAAATTGTGGTAGAAGCTGCTGGGGAAACTGCTCAAACATCTGCCTCAAGGGTAAATATGCCTTCCCCTTCTTCTTTGCCTATACAGTCAGGAGTAATGTCCAGAATGGCAGAAATATCCCCTATGGGGGATAGCCTTCGACAACCCGAGAAACTAGTTGAACACCAGAATTAGTCAGAAGCTTGATCCATAGATAACACTTTACAAGCAACTGGCTGGGAGAAAGATACCTCTACAGGTAATTGGCAATCTGGGAACTCTCCCATTCGTATGCCAACACCTGAGGACTTTGCAAGGCCCGTACAATCCAGCTCCCCAGTAATATTAGACAATATGGACTTGGAAGTATGAACAGAGCTTTCACTTACGCAAAATCCAATATTGAATCTTCCCTTATTTCAACCTACAGGGACCCCTGTTATTATTGACAATCAACAACCCGGGTCTTCTAGTTTTGAGAAGAACTACAGATAGGCCTTTTGCATCCCTGTTTAAAACATCAATAATGCCTGCAAAAAGACATAATGCAGTCCACCTCACCTATTTGGGGGAATGCCTGAACCCCCAGACAGACTATTTGTACCACACTCCTTACTAAAGGATTCTATTAAATTTTTTGCCAGTGAAATATACGCCCTCATCCATGTTTCAGGTGAAACAACATTTGACGTAAGTTTCAGATCTAATAATGGTTTTGAACTTTTTGGGTAAAATGCAACTCTTTGAAAAAAACTGCATTGTGGATGCCATCTTTTTTTTAACCAAGAGAAACGCATTAAGCTGAAAGCTTGTTTACAGGTGTGACCTGGGAGCACAAGGAAGTTAAGTGACTTGCTCAGGGTCACACAGTATGCAAGTGGGGGCTGTGGGATTCAAACCAAGATCTCCAGGTTTGCAGCTCAGAGCTTTAAACCACTGCTCTATACTGTCTCCTTTTTTTGGCCATGCCCCTCATGAAGTCGACTCACAAGACAATTATTGTTTTATTTAGAAGTGAGGGTGTAAATGTACATGATTTAATCTACTGGTTAAAGCAAAAATGTACTCTTGGGAGATTCAGAGGCCATTTTGGACTCAGAAATATTTGGGCAGGTGGGTAGAAGGTTAAAGTGCTGTTAAGAACATCAAACACAGGAGTGGTGCGTCTTCCAAACTCCTTTTTTTGGGGAAGGGATAGGGGAGTATTGTTTTATCCAGGGCAGCCAAAAGCATGATATCACTGTGGATCAGTAGCTCACCTGAGCAGTGTCTGTGAAAAGATAAAGTGTACTGTATGTGGGGAACTGGGACATACTGGAGCAGACTGTTTAAATAAAGGGAAATGCAACCTGTGCAATGAAGTAGGGCATACCTTTCAAAATTGCTTGTGGGCAGCCCACAACCATCCAGCACATGCAGATGGCCTGAAACAAAGAGCATATATCGCTTTAGCACAGAAATCCAAAATGAGTCAACAGCCCAGGATAAATGCTCCTTTGGTGGCCCCCGAACCCCCTTCCCTTCCACAACAACTGGAGGTTTCAGTGCCGCTTTCCTCCCCCTCATGCCACCACTCTGTGATGGCAGATATAGTTCCCCCTGAGGGTAAGCAACCACCTTCCCTTCCTTCTGTTATGACCATGCCTGAGACAGAACAATCAGAAGTACAAAAAATGCCCCCCATCCCCAAACCCCAGACAGGAGAGGGAAAGACGGGCTACTAGGCAGGTATTGAAGTTAAGCAACCCCACATCAAAGGTCCCAAAAAAGGACAGTGCATTTCTTTCCAACAAGTTTGATGTTTTGGGAGAGCAGTCAGACTCCCTAGAAGACTCTGACTCCTCCTCAGTAGTTTCATCTATCCCTGAAGCCACTACAGACGCTGAGGTTTCTGGAATTGCAGTGAAGAGGAAAGCAAAAATCAAATTTGAAAATAAAGAAAAAATTACAGGAAAGGGAGAAAAAAATGAGCCACAGCCCTATGTCTCTTAAATGTAGTCTGACATATCTTCCTACGCTATAAATGTCAATAGTGTTAAAAATTTGAATAAAAGAGTGTTGGTATTTTCCATTTTAAAATATTTGCAGATAGGAATTTTTTTTCTCCAGGATGTCCATTTCCACACCTTACAAGAAATACGCCAAGCTCAGTTACATTGGCAAATGGATCCATCATATTGGTCCATATGGCCTGAAACGTGTTCAGGGGTAGGAATTTTGTTCTGTATGCCAGAAACTAAAATATTAAAATTATATGACTTACTACCAGGCAGGGTACTTATTTTGGATGTACAAATACAAACCACTAGATATAGACTAATTAATGTTTCTGCACCACAAACCAAGTCTTTACGGACAGATATGCTTAAACAAATACAGCCATATTTACATACTTCATATCATATTGTCTTTGTGGGAGACTTCAATTGTAGTCTTACCCCCATGGATTGCAATGCACAAACAAAAACACAAAAGATATTTGTGATTCTCTTTTTCTGTCCCAAATGACAAAAACTGCAGGCCTCAGAGATGCCTATTTAACCTCTACAAAACAGCATACTCCTACTTTCCATAAAGGGTGCTTAGTTATAAGAATTGATTATTTTTTTGCTTCACGTCTGCCCCTCAGAAAAGCACTTGTTAGTCCTGCTGAATTCTCTGACCATAATGTTTTACAAATTGTAGTGGGAGTATCAAACTCCATAACAAAAGACTCAGGATTATGGAAATTTAACAACTCTCTTCTAAATGATGATTTGTTCCTAGCTTTCCTATCCCATCTTATAGATGCTAGAAAATCAGTTTGGATATGCTTTGATAACCCTCTGTTATAGTAGGAAGACACTAAATATGAAATCCAGAAAATGATAGAACAATACAGTAAATCAAAGAGCTTAGATTCCTATTTACACTATCTTCAAAAAAGATAACATTTACAAGCACTGTATACAGTATCTTATAACACCAACCAAGACCTTTCACAACAAATTTACTATGTTAGAAAAGAATTGTTATATTTCCATAGTCAGAAGTCATAAATGTTGCATCACCAACAAATATTTGGGACCTCGGGTCCTGAATCTTCAGCATGCCCCTATGAATATTGTGCCCAAAAAGTAAAAAAAAGACATTGATTGCCTAGTGGACGTGCAAGGTGTCGCTTATCATCAGAAACATTACACACTACAACTACTAATCTCCTATACCGAGGACATGTATGGGCCATTGCCCATGATCCCAACACAACAGAATCCAGTGTTACGTAATCTCTGTATCCCTGACGTCCCTCCATATATTCCAGATAATATGAGCCAACCTATTATGACACAGGAAATATTAGAGGCAATCTCTACCCTTAAATCTGGTACCACCTCAGGCCCAGATGGAATGTCTTACAAATTGTATAAACAAATAGACCCGACTATAGCATCTGAACTAACGGAGATTTATAATTATATGTTACGCACAAGCAACATCCCCCTATATATGAACATGGGTACTTTGATCTATCTGTATAAGAAAGGAGAAAAATCCCAATTATCCAACTGGAGATCCATTAGCATGCTAAATACAGATTTTAACATTTTAACCAAACTTATTAGTAAAAGGTTGTTACAAATTGCTCCTTTAGTTATTTCAAAAGTCCAAACCTGTAAGGTCCCTGGTAGACACATAGCAGATCATCTCATACTGCTGCCTTAGATTATGGAATGCAGTACTATTGACTCAGTACAAGGCTATGTGGTCTCTTTAGACCAAAGAAAGGCCTTTGATTCAGGAAATCATGATTTTTTAATGGCAAGTACTAAAAATATATATCATATACCTCATACAGTAATAAACTGGATTAAAAGTCTTTATAGAACAGCCACGGTAATTCCATTAATTAATGGATGGAATGGACCTATGATACACATTAGAAGGACAGCTAGACAGGGTTGCCCCCTCAGCCCTATTTTATATGTCTTCTTCATTGATCCCTTGTTAAGATATATAAACTCTGCACAGAACATATCACTGCTTTACACTAATATAAACACTAGAACACACAAGGCTTTGGCATACGCAGATGATTTATGTCTCCTGGTGGCTAACGGCACTTCAGTTTCAGAAGCCCTAACTTTGTGCAAACAATATGGTACTAGCTCAGGAGCATCCCTGAATTTAAACAAATGTGTGGGATATACCTTAGACTCAAGTCAGAATCCACAACACCTGATTTAGTGGTATACAAATACAGAATGGACCCATTACAATTTTAGGTATTCAATATGGTACACCAGTCATGGACCTTGTCAACTGGAAACAAAAGATGAAATGAGGGAAACAGAAAGTAGATAATTGGAACAGATGGGAACTAGGGGGAAAAAAGAGGGCATATCTCATTAAACCCTACTTGATCCCACTCTTTGTTAATATCAGCACAGTTTTTCCACCACCAAAGTGCCTAGAAACACATTTATTGAGTCTATTTTTGCAAACCTTCTGGGGAAGTAGGCTTAACCTGATTAAAATAAATATTGCAATATTACTTATCTACCCCTATCGGCGGGGGGGGGGTTAATATGGTGAACCCAATTTTATTCTTTAATAGTGTTTTTTTAACCTCTAATATTAAACCCTTATTGATAAATAGAAACATAGGATGGGAAGCCTGGATGTATGACGCATGTAAACAATGGTTTACACAATGGGAAACAGGTTCTCTAAGGGTATTAAAAAAAAGTGTTATGATACCAGATTATATTAAGGGCTCATTTTGTAGATTAAAACAGTGGTAGGTAACTGCTCAATATCTGATGACTACCACTAGAAAAAAACTTTACCAATCTACTTGAAACGACATGTAAGGTGGACAGAGTGTTTGAAAAATGTCCTGATATGTATATTTCATCCTTACAATACTTATTACATAACTCTAGAATCCCTCCTCATATGTGGAACATGCACTGGATGACATGTCATGACAAACTAAATGTA
This sequence comes from Neoceratodus forsteri, assembly GCA_016271365.2. Classification (NCBI taxonomy): domain Eukaryota; kingdom Metazoa; phylum Chordata; order Ceratodontiformes; family Ceratodontidae; genus Neoceratodus; species Neoceratodus forsteri. Next base: position 389,535,091 of record CM028132.1, on the reverse strand, counting down.
AAAGCAAATCACAAGCATAAACAGCTTGCAGAACAGTTATGTAGCAGACCTAGATACATTCAACAGTTAGAAACACAAGACCACTTATTTTTCACATGCTCCTTTATTAAACCTTTTTGGAATTACTTAGCAATACAATGGTTGGAATAGATATTTAGAACTGTATCATATCATAATGTGATATATGGCCATTTCACCGGACGTTGGACTAAATGGCATAACAATGCTCTTTGTGTAACCACCCAGTCACCTGGGGTTACTAGAATCCTATCAGTATTATTGTTAGGAAGGCAGCAGGCAGCTGGTAGGGAGTTCATTAGGGGTTCCTTACATAATGATATCATTGTTTACTCAGCTAGCCTGAGGGAGGAATGATTAGGTCATTTAGAACTCTCGCAGCAGCATAAGCCACACTCTGTGGATAGCTGCTCTGGGGAGATTAGAATGCTCAGTCTGGTGGAGAGTCTTGAGTGAGTAGAGCTTCAGTGAGGAGGTGAGAGTTGCAGAAGGACTGCCAGTGGGCTATGAGGAGAGGGCCCAGGATGTTTCACCCTAGTGGAGTGTCATTTCCAGCTTCCAGTTGAAGTGGTGGAAACAAGGCTACAGCAGGATTTCCTGATTTCTACTCCCTGTGAAGTGGAAGGAACTGATTGTTCTCAGTGGACTCAAAGGGCAATCCCTTAAATGTTCTGTGGTGTTTTCAACTGCCTTGGATAGGACCTGAAATAGACTGTTTAGACCGTCTACACAGAAGAGTGTTGCCTTTCTTTTTCTTTTCATTGCTCCATGCCCTGTGGATGGGATATCTTCTGTGAGTACTGTCTAGGAGACTAGATCTCCACGATTTCTTAGGGGATTGGATAGTCTGGGGTGCATGTGCCCATAGATAAGGCTGGATCGCACCCATCAGTGCCCCTAGTCTCACCAGTGTGAGTGAAGTAAAGTAAAACTGTGTTCCCAGTGAGTGCAGTTTATTTTCTGGTCACTCCAGTTTGTGACAAGCAAAAGTGTAGGACCTCTAGCATTCCAGTGGGTAATGGGGGTTTCAATGGTGTAACCCTGAAGAATGGCAGAGACTGTCATTTGGGACTAAGGGTGGGAGGAACACCATCTAAGCGCTTACCAGGCAGGGCTTCCAGGTTTGTAAAGGGCACCAGTATGTTTACCTGAGGGAGGGCCAAGCTGCAGGTTAAGGTGTGTGGCTGAATTTCACATAATTGCACCTATGTTCGAGAAGAATTCTGAGTGTGTGGCTTAGATTCACTAAATGACAGTCATGGGAAGAGAGATGTTCATGTGCATGGCCAGGTGTCCACTAATGCATCTTTTGGAATTTGGGAAGAAGAAGATTTTTCTGTTGTTGTTCATGAACTGTACTGCATGCATGGAGAGTTCTTGAATTTGTACCTGTCCAGCCTGGACCGACCCTTGGGGGTCCACTTCTGCTTTTACTTTCCATCTGTTGAATAAAGCCATACTGCATAATCCCAGTCACTGTTATGGACATTCTGATTATTGGTTCTGGCTGTGTGGATTTACTGGGGCCCCCCTCAGCAGGTTAGATATAGCATATGCCTAGCTGCCTCCACCATGGACCTGAGTTATGTTATTTACACAGGGTTCATGTTGTTTGTTTCTGTACCCCCACCCATCTTTTCATCTAGACACTGAGCCAGCTACACATCCTAATGCCAAGGGTGGTACCAACCTTTTAGCAAAGTAAATTGGCATGCCAGTATATGGGCACCAGTGTTCTCCAGATATTTAGCTTGGGTGAATATTACAAAAAATTGGGGATGTGCACACTAGTTAAAAAGTGGCCTGAGGGTTACAAAAAATGGGGTCTCATCCATGATACTTAATTTTAAGGTGAGAGGCATGTTGATGGTATGTCTAGGAACTTCCTGGCTGGTCGTGGTGCCCCAAACAGAAAATTGTTTACCAGAAAGCAAAGCTGTGCCAGTTAAAATGCCACCTGAAAGTCTTTTGCTGCCCAAGTTATGTGGAAAAGAAAGAGGAAGAATTTGCTGCTTGTGTGTTTACTTTGAAATTGTGGACTGAGAAATAATTGCCCTTGCCTTGTGGAAAAAGTGCTTAAAAAACTGTTTAAAAGTTGCACATTTCCAGAGAAAAGTATCTGTGGATTTAAAAGACAGTGCTCAGAAGGTTTCAAGTGTGTACAGTGAAATTTGGGGGAGTCGCTGAGGAAAATGCACCAAGTACTGAGTGAAAATGCCTTAAAATGCTCACCCCACTGAAATTTCAATCCAAGAAAAAAAGTGACAGTTTGCAGTTTAAATTTTGCCTTCTCGATGATCGCTGTGCAGGAGTGCGGCAGAGAGATAGAGTGAGAGAGAGAAAGCTCATTTGCATGGCATTGTGTGATTGGTCCCAGTGCACCTAAGCCCCGCCCTTGCCTGAGTCTCTGCTTGTGGAAGACTTGTGGAGAAGCAGCCTGCAGTCTGTGAGCAGCTTGTAGTTTGTGCGGCAGGAAGGAGGAATCGCTTACAGCAAAAGCACTTCTGCAACAGCAGTTTTCCTGATTTTTTAGCAAATCACCCAGGCTCAACCCATATTTCGACTGACTGGAGAGTGATCGTTGCAATTGTAATGACAATCTGTGGGACCACCAGCCCATTTCACCACAGAGTCCTTCTTCAAGTTGGCAACAGGCCGTATGCCATCGACAGTGAAAACCATCTACTGCCTATAAGTGCCCTTTGTGAAATAAATTGACTGTAGTGCTAAGGTCATAAAACTGAGTAAGAACTTGAACAAATGCAGCAAAAGTACAGAGAGAGAGAGAGAGAGAGAGTCTGTGAACTGTTAAATCTTGGACTTTGTGTGCGAAAGTGCTGTTTTCAAAGAAAGTGAACTTTAAAACAAATGATCCTTTTGGTCCAAGTGCTTGCAAAGTAATGGATTGAGAAATAGTAAAATGAACTTGTGCTTGAGAATTTCGGTTAAATCCAGACAGAGTCCTAGCAATTCTTAACTGAGTGTGATACAAAGTTACAGTCACCATGTTGGGGTGTAGCCAGCTATGTAAACAAAGCAGCATCATTTTAGAAAAGAGTTTTCAAAACCAAAACAAAATTTTAAATGGTTTCTTGCTAAGTTGTGGAATACAATTGCAGCAGCCAGTCAGCCTGTTTGTGAACTTTTTCCAGTGTGTTAAAACCAAATCTCAAAGTGCTTGCAAACAATAGTAATTTTGGGACATGTGTATTTGACTTTCAGAACATGGTGCATCAAACCCCTCACTACACGCTCCATGCTAGGGCATGGGTAGCCCAACAAGAACAAGAACTAGCCCATTCTGAGCAATTGTATGACTGCTAAGTAACACCAGTTGAGGTGGCTTTGCCGAACTACTCGGTTAATGTGTGCATAGTATGCCTAAAACAAGGAAGAGATGTTCTGCCCATTTCCATTGCACAGACTGTAGAACACAATTTGGGATGGGTATGGCAGATGGCACAAGGGTAGCTAAAACAAAACGAATCTGTTTAACTCCAACTTGGAGACAGACAGGGGACCCTGTAGAATTGGGACTACAGTGACAGGCTGATTGCAGTAAAAGTGACCCCATAGAGTTTGTAAAGGAGTTTCTGGACATTGTCTGCACAGATGCTTTGCAAGGCCCAGAGGAAGTGAAATGTTCAGCACTACAGAGGGTGAAATTGAATGCTGCCAGTGCAGGTTTAGTAGATCCCGTGGGTGGAAGGCCCAAGTCCAAGCCTCGTGGGAAAGTCCGAGGTGGAGAAAGCATGTCGTTGGGAGGACAGTGCCTCCGATGAAAGTGGAGAACAGACAATTGTGGGGGTTGGTGCAATCACCAACTCCTGGGCAGAATGCATGGAAGAGGAAGAAGAACAAATACTTTATTTGTTCGGTCAAAGACCTTTACAATACATAAAAGTTACCCGAATACACACAATTACCACATATAGTCAAATACACATTACCATCAAAGAAAAAGAATCCAATATATTCAATATATTTAAAGTGCATTAAATCATTATATATATATATATATATATATATATATCTATATATATATATAGATATGATATATATATAGATATTATGGTAACACGGTAGTGCTACCATAGTTAGGGTTAAGTAGCCCTTTTAAGGTTAAAGGGTCAACGTTGCACCTTAATAACTTTGCCACCGTTCAACAGATTTGCCTGAAATCTGGAATGCATGATCAAGAACCATACATCTTGGGATCTGCCAACTTTTGTAGTGCTCAGCAGATATCTGGCTGCAGAGTTATTAAGAGTGAGATCTTACCAGCATTTACGGTTTTGGTGAATTCTTTGCTTTCGGCTCCTACAGGTCGCGTGTTTGCACGACCAGTCTGAAAACTTCAGGGAACATGTGGCTGGGGTCCCCGATGTGCTTTTTGAAGATTTTGTGAAAAAATATTAAACAGTTCAAAAGTTATTCAAAAAACAAGTTCCCATTATAAGTCAATGGGAAAAGTTACAAAAAGTTCGACAGTGTTGCAAATGTACTTTTTACTGTCGCAAATGGCCCTAGTAGTGTCGCAAATCTGCCCTTTTGTTTTCAGTTGGTGATCAGAAAAATGCTTGGCATTTAAAATTGGGACTATCTAGGGACACAATTCTTTTTGTGTTTACCTAGTCGGACCCTCGGGATGCTAGCTATGTCTTTATTTTGGGGTTAAACACCCCAGAAATATGTTTTTTAAATTTCTGGAAAAAGTAGTGTCACAAAGTAGTGTCACACTCATGACACTTTCGTGATTTCATTTGCGAAAGTGTCGGGATTTGCGACAGTATTTTGTGACACTATGCCCAAAATAACAGGAATTCTTTGCCACCCTGCTGCAAAAGAACGGTTTGGTCTACTGGGCTGAAATTTGGACGGAAGACAGCCAACATGCCACAGATGTGCCTCTTCATGGTTTGGTAAAAAAAATATTGGAGGGCTGCAAAGTTACGCCACTCCGAAGTTGATGCTTTTTCACATAGGATAACATTACGGTGTCCGTTGCGCCTTTCGGGGCCTGTATCTCGGAAATGGTGCGAGATACAGACATTTTGTCGGAAAAATGCTTAACCCCCCAACTGAGGGCTAAGTACAAAATTAGCCAGGAATGTCATAATTCATATGAAATTTTCATTTTTTTTCTACGTCGCACGGTTCCTGAGATATAAGCAATTTAGTATTCCAAGTCCTCCTTTTCTGCTCCGAGGCCCATTATTATGCATAAATTCTTTTTAGAAAATGGGCAAAGACAATTCTCTCTTCTGATTGGCTGAGACACTTATTTAGGTGGGCATCTATCAGACAATAGATGCCCACCAAATAAAAAGTCCCAGCTCAATCCTGCCTCATGCCCAGCTAAGTATCCTTGTGCCCAGCCTGCTTCATCATTGGCTGAAGCACTGGGCACACAATTTCAAACTGTCGCCATTTTATTAATCTCTTAGCTAGAGGTACCACCCCCCGCACACACACACACACACACACACACACACACACTCAGTAATCAAAACAGTCTCTACAATTAAAATAATAACAGCACACAGAGCAAAATAGTTTTTCCTTTGATTGACTGTAAAATTGTGACATAGCTAGTCATGACTCAGCTCCCTCAAAGCTTACAGCCGTGGTGGACTAGTGGGCTACCACACTGGGGCTCTCGATAATTTAAAATAAATGAATTGTCTTTCTTGGGGTCTGATGTGGGGCTACCTGAGTTCATGAATTATGTGCTACTGATCTGACAGTGGCAGGTGGAGATTATAATGAGGCGGCAGCGAGCCGCGTTGTCAGATCGCCCTGAAGAGAAAGTGCCTGCGGGCATTTCTAACTCCCAGCCCGTACAGAGCTCAGGCGTCTGGCCTGCTCCACACGGGTGAGACAGGGAAAGGAAACTGAGCCATCAAGAGCAGGCGGCAGCCACAGTCCAAAAAGCAGTCGTTTCCCAACCAGGCTCTACATCGCTTTATTCGATACCTTTTTTTTTTACAATGTCAGCAGTTTGTTTTAAACTTGTAGCGCCACCATGCCAACTCATCTCGCTTCACTCCCAGCAATCTCTCCACCCACCCCACTTCATAAAAGCAGAAAACGACCAACAAATAAAAAAAACACAAATATTTTTTGTAAAATCTTTCACGCACAGCAAAGGCACTAATCAGTCTAACAATCTACAGTACCTTCTTTTATGTTTCCATTTTTTTTTCTTCCTCCAAACTCGCTCAAAATCCAATGCACCGAAGCCCTGAATCTTTTCGCTCCTCAGACTGAGACACTGTACTATTTCTGATTCACTGCTGAGGCGACCGCTCACATTATGCGCTAAAACTCACTTTGAAAATAATATAAAAAGTTTCCACAGTAATCCTATTACTAAACTTATTTGGGGGCAAAAATATAGAAAATTAAGAGACACAGTAGACAGATACCTTATAAGCGGCATGTCATATGCAGCAGCTCCCTCTAGTGGAATCAGGGACTATTTTGCAGAAGCTGCTCTTTCTGATCATTCTTATTGGTATTTTTTTTTTTTTATACTCATTACACGTAAATACATTTAAGCTAATACCTTTTTTTAGCGCTATTATATACTTCGGTTGGCGGTATTGTTATCGACCTTCCAGGGTTCTTCGCTTCGCGCTGGCCTCATTACGCCTTCGGCAGCGTCCGGTATAGCACACACGCTCTACCCTGTCGGTATTATTGCTATATATCACTGTCTTTTTCAATGCAGTTTTGGGGAAAAGAAGGTGTAGCCTTTTGTTACTGTGCCAGTTAGCATTTCCAGTTGTGTTTCCGTTACCGTTCGTGTCACTGTGCCCGTGTACTCCACCGTGTGTGTTACGGTTTGCATTTTCATTTGCGCTTCTGTTTGCGTTACTGTTACCATTTGCGTTTACATTACTGTTTATGGGGTTTTTTTTGTATCAGCCTGTGCATTGCCATTTGTGTTTGCAGTCGACCTTCCATTTGCCTGTGTCTTTCTTTTTGCGTCATCGTCGCTGTTACTGTTACCATTGGCATTTCCAATCGCGTTACCATGACCGTGCACATTACAGTTTGCATTTCTGTATGTGCTTGTGTTTGCAGTTCCATTTCTGTTTCCTTTGGCATTACTGTTGCTGTTACCATTACCATTTACATTTCCAATTGCGGTACCGTGACCGTGCGCATAATGGTTTGCATTTCCGTACATGCTTGCGTTTGTATTTCTGTTTCCTTTGCTGTTATTGTTGCTGTTACTGTTACCATTTGCGTTTACAATTGTGGTACCGTGCCCGTGCACATTACGGTTTGTGTTTCCATACTCGCTTCCATTAGTCTTTCCATTTCTGTTTCCTTTGGCGTTATTGTTGCTGCTACCATTACCATTTGCATTTACAATAGCGGTTCCATGACTGTGCGCATCACGGTTTGCGTTTCTGTACACGCCTACGTTTTGGTTTCCATTTCTGTCTTCTTTGGCGTTATTGTTGCTGTTACTGTTACCATTACCATTTGCATTTCCAATTGCGGTACCATGACCGTGTGCATTACCAGTTGTGTTCCGTACGTGTTTGCATTTGCGTCTCCGTTTCCGTCACTGTTCACTTTGGCGTCACTTTGCGCTTGTGTTTCTATTACCATGTGCTTTCCCATTTCTGTTTGCTTTACCATGTTCATCACCATTGCCACTTGTGTTTTCTTTGGAGTTCCTGTTACTATGTAACAAGACATCACATGGTGGGATTGCGGTGCCCAAAGGGCTCCGAGCTCCCGCCACCGCATTCCACTCACTATTTATCATCCTTATTCTCAAAAAGAAGGGAAATTAGAGGCAAAAAACTCTATTTAATGCATCAGTTAGGGTTGTTCCACAGTGACAAAAGCAAGGAAATTCAGTGTTAGGGTTGAAAGCCCCCCTTGGACCCCCCAGCCCACCCCCCAACTGGCATTAGGGTGCGCATTGGGGTCATTGGTCCTAACTCTCACCCCATTCACCTATACCTCTGCCTCTTTACACATGTGATGGGGTGAGAGTGCTGATAACCCCAATGCACACCCGATGCTAGTTGAGGGTGGGCTGCGTCAAAGGGGATTTCAAATCTAACACCCTAATTTCCTCACTTTTGTCACTGTGGAACAACCCTAACTGATGCATTAAATGGAGTGTTTTACCTCTATATATATATATATATATATATATATATATATATATTATTTTCACAAGGGTATACTGTACATCAACTGACCAAGATCATCTCTTACAGTATTTCACTCTTATTAATGCAATGTTCTTTAAATAGGAAGCTACCTGATTTATAATGTAATCATCCTGACTAGTAAACATGATATTCAACAGGGTTTCCTTATCTGTTAATTGTATCAACTTCCAAATTGACCTAAGCCAATACATTTTCTGTTTTATTATACCATGAACAATTAACTATTTCAATGATTTAAATCCTCTATTTCCAGACATAAACATTCACACAACCTATCCTCCTTCTTTGATTTCTTTGAAAAACGGCTGAAATAATATTGCCATTATAAAGACCCATACGATATCTGGTAAACCAATTTCTTGTCACTTGATCCATTATAACATCTAAATAATATCTGAACTCATGTTTTAGATCATATGTTTTAACCAAGGTGAAATCTTTATTTTTAATGCCTTTCGGTTATCATATTCTTTATAGGCATTTACCAAGTTACTCCTTATGTATTAAAAATATTGAGTACTAATTTGGATCCCTTTACAGTGTAATTTGTTCAAGATGTCCAAATCATGATTTTTCAACAATACTTTTATCTCCTTTAACCAATCTGATCTATGGCATCCTCTTTTTTCCCACTCCATTATCTACATAAAACATAAGGCAGGTAACCATTCTCTACCTATTCTTGTTAATTTAATCCAGTAACTCAATTACCTAATTGTTATCAATGCATTTGATGAAACCATCCCAAGTTCCACTCTCACTAATGCATTTGGAGCTGATACACCCAGACCCATTGCATTTTTATACAATTTATGTCCTGGCACTTCTGTTGATTCTTTTTTATCCAAGCTCCAAATTTTACTTTGATAAGTTACTTGTGGAAAGTATTTTGCTTTTATTGCTTTTATTAGAGGTAATATAGTATTTTCCCCACATTTATAATTACATCTTTTTAAGGCTTCTGTAGTTTGTTTTAATTTTAACTTGAGATTTTGAATATGTTTTTGCCACTTTCCATTAAAGGAAATAATCAGGCCTAAATACTCATACTGCTGAACAATTTTTAACTTTTTCCCATTGATTCTCCAATCCTGTTTACCTCTATGCTCTCCAAAACTCATTACTTGTGTTTTCTGTTCATTAATTTTCAAGCCCTAATCTTTTTCTAATAAAAGGTAGAAGACTTGGTTTGCTGGCCAGGGCACCTAGCTTCGCCTGAGCTCTTTCCTTCTAAGACTGCTTGAAAGGCAGAGTAGAGAAACTTACGAGAGCAAGGGAAAAGGATTAAGACTTATTTTGGCTAAGCAGATTTACTGTGTGGTGTTGTTTTTAATTTTTACTCACAGGGATTGCTACTGTTTGCTGCTAACATTTCATTGCTTTATTTTTCTCTGTAGCAAAGTGTTTCTTACAGCGTATATCTTCTCTGAAATTATTACAGGTGGTGCTTTACAGGTTTTACAGTTTTATCTAACATAAAGATAAGCTTTCAGGGTTACTGCATTTGTTGTTGACGGATTGTTTCTGCTCTTACCTCCTTGTTCTTTCGTCCGTGGTTCTTCTTTTTCAGCAGGGAAAGGGCCCAGCCACCCACCCCCATCCCCAACCACCCCACACTACACTCCTTTTATAGGGTACCACAGTTGTGACATTTCCTGTGGCAGAGCAGGAAGGGGTGGATTAGTGGGCTCACAAGGTGAGCTCATTTTACAGGGCATCTAGTAATTTAACTTGTTATAACAAGTTAAACAAAACACAATCAAACCATTACTTGCATTTTTTTTCATTTTTTTTCCTTCTAATTACTCTGACTAGGTTATAAATCCAGCAACTTATCTGGAATGGATATCATTAACTGTAGGTACTGTGGAACAATTTTCAGAAGGACAGTCTTACAGGATTTAGGACACTGTCCTACATGCTGGGCCTTTGGAGATCTTAGGGCTCAGCTCAGGGCAGCATGGGCAGAGATTGCACGCCTCAAATTTCATATTCAAAAGAATATACATTATAAGAACCACCCGCCACTTCCCCAGCATCCAACAGAAAAACCTCGACCGCAGAGAGTAGTTGGTCAGGAGGTTGGCAGGTGGTTAGGAGGGCAAATCGGATGCCCCATCACTCTGTCTCCAACATATTACCTCCAAAACCATATAAACACTACAACAGGTATCTGCCTCTATCTCTGAAATCAAACAAAGAGGCAGAAGACACTGCAGAGCAGGACACTGCAGCACAGGAGCTAGCACAACAAATCTCACCCAAATCAGGAACCAAAACACAAAAAGCAAAATGAAATCCAAAAACTTGATCATAGGAGACTCCATGATTAGGGGTTGATACCCATCTCCAGCCAGGGTAATGGTCAGATGTCTCTCAGGTACATCAGCATGGAGACACTGACCGCATTACAAAATTGTTCACAAAGCAGGAGAAAACATTGATGTACTAGTACACATAGGGACTAATGATCTCACCAGCCAGTCATTTGTGGAGACCAAGGAACACCTGACTAGGCTGGGTGACAAACTATCATCTATTTCGTCCTGCATCTCCTTCTCTGAGATCCTGCCAGTCTGGGAGAGGGGAGCAGATGGACGGAAGGTCAGAGAAGGGGAGATAGGGGAGCTAAACATGTGGCTCAAGGGCTGGTGCCAGGAAAAAGGACACAGATTTGTAGAGAACTGGCAACAGTTCTGGGAGTGAAAGTTCTTTAAACTTGATGGACTGCATCTGACTAAGGAGGGAGTCAGTGCATTGGGAAAGAAGTTTGACGTCTTTGCAGAATATTTAAAGTAGCAAATGGGGAGAGGGGTGCAGCACCCCATACGTCGAATAGGAAGAACACCCCTCCCCCCTCAGCTAGTGGTCAAACAGGGATTCAGCATGTTTGCAGTTCATTTGCATCATGAGGTAAGAAAAAAGGTTTGTCTCCTCATACGATGCACAGGGGTAATGCCAAACCTCACCCAACAACTAACACAGCAAAATCTGGCCAATGGAAAATCATGTACACAAATGCTCACAGCCTGGGAAATAAGATGCCAGACCTGCAGGCAATAATGTCAGAGGCTAAACTGGACATAGTAGCAATTAGTGAGACGTGGTTTACCAGTAACCACACTTGGGAGACTTCAGTACCTGGCTATGTATTGTTCAGAAGAGACCGAGGTACAAAAAGGGGGGGAGGAGTGGCCCTGTATGTCAATGAAAATATCAAAGCTACAGAAATTCAGAATACACATAAGGAGCCAGAAGAACTGTGGGTCACCAGAAACAGGAAATGGGGCAGCCATAAGAACTGGGGTTGTCTACAGGCCCCAGACCAGGGGAGGACATAGACACATTACTGTTAGAAGATATACAAAAGATGACAGCTAAAGGAGGTTCTGATAATGGGAGACTTCAACATGCCGGATACAGATTGGTCAATACCAGCAGGAACATCTGCCAGAACTAGACACATAGTGGATTCCCTGCAGGGGGAGGGCCTCAAACAACTGGTACAGCAACCCACAAGAGACAGGGCTATCCTAGATCTAGTACTGACTAACAAGGAAGGGATCACAGATCTCCAGGTAGAAGGTCACCTGGGGGCCAGTGACCATCACATGATATAGTTCAATTTGGCTACTACATCTAAATCATCCCATTCCAAGGCAAAAATATGGGGCTTCAGAGGAGCTGACTTTGATAAGATGGCCAACAGAGTTAAGCTAGCCCTGGCAAAAAGAAACACAGGTGAGGGGGTACAGGCAAAGTGGGCAAGCATTGGGATGCAATACTTGAAGCAACATCCCATTGCGTTGAACAGAAAAGGAAGTGCAAAAGAAGAAGAAAACCACTTTGGTTCTCAAATACGGTAGCAGAAAAGGTCAGAGCCAAAAGGCTGGCCTTCAGGAAATATAAGGGAACACAGCGGGATGAAGATTGAGAGGCATACCAAACTGCCCTAAGGGAAGCAGGGAAGGCAGTAAGGCAGGCAAAGACCCAAACTGAAGAAACACTAGCACGAACAGTAAAAGAAGGTGACAAGACTTTCTATAGATACATTAGTGAAAGGAGAAAGTCCAGAGGGGTATTGCTAAGCTTAATGGAGAAAAGGAGCATGTGAGGAGGAGGAGGACCCTGTAAGGCATCTATCCTAAATAGATACTTTTGCTCAGTATTTACTGAAGAGAAGGTAGGGCAGGGCCCACAGCTTAGCATCATGGACACAGGGGAGGAGGTGAGCACTACTCCTTCACAAAAGAAAGGGTCCTACAAGAGCTTGCTAAGCTCAGGGTGGATAAGGCAATGGGACCTGATGGCATACATCCCAGGGTACTTAAGGAGCTAAAGGTGGAACTAGCAGAGCCATTAGCAGAACTGTTTAGTGAGTCTCTGAGCACAGGAGAAGTCCCAGAAGACTGGAGAAGGGTTCATGTGATCCCGCTCCACAAGAATGGTAGCAGGGAGGAGGCGGTGAACTACAGACCAGTCAGTCTTACCTCAGTAGTGGGCAGATTATGGAGGCACTCCTTAGGAAAGGATAGTGCAACACCTGGAATCCATAGGGCACAGGATCCAAGACAGCATGGGTTTACTGAAAGGAAGGTCCTGTCAAACTAATCTCATAGATTTCTTTGACTGGGTAACAGAGTGGTGGACCAAGGGGAGCAGTTGATGTCGCCTACCTTGACTTCAGCAAAGCTTTTGACACTGTTCCACATAGAAGATTGATAAATAAGCTGGGTAGGCTCAGGGTGGGTCAGAAGTTGGTCAACTGGGTGGCAAACTGGTTGACGGGCAGAAAACAGAGAGTGGTGGTAAATGGTATACAGTCAGAAGAGATGCAAGTCACAAGTAGGGTACCTCAGGGATCAGTTCTGGGGCCAGTCCTCTTCAACATCTTCATTAGTGACCTTGCAGATGGACTAGAGGGTAAGGCTTGTCTGTTTGCAGATGACACCAAGATCTGCAACAGAGTAGATGATCCAGATGGGGTGGGCAGAATGAGAAGAGATCTGGATAAACTAGCAAAATGGTCAGAAGAGTGGCAACTGGGATTTAATGCAAAGAAGTGCAAAACATGCACATAGGGAAGAGAAACCCTGAAGCCACCTATAGGCTGGGAGGAGTTGCTAGCAGTCACAAAGGAAGAAAGAGACTTGGGCATCATCATCACTGATGACCTGAAATCATCAAGCAGACCTCTAAAGCAGTAAGGTAAGGCTAGGGGGGCGTTAGGGTGTATTAGTAGGGTATCACAAGTCATAAGAGGGAGGTAATAACCTCTTTACAAGACACTGGTTAGAGCCCCATCTGGAGTACTCCATGCAGTATTGGAGGCCACACCTTCCACAAGGACATTAACAAATTGAGGCAGTCCAGAGAAGGCAACCAAATGGTGCAGGGACTGCATCAGAAGACATATGAAGACAGATTAATAGAGCTCAATATGTATACCCTTGAGCAAAGGAGGGAGAGAGGTGATATGATCGAGGCATTCAAACACCTTAAGGGCATTAACAAGGTGAAAGAGTCTAACATGTTTAAATATAAGAAAAATAGCAGGACAAGAGGACACAGCATGAGATTAGAGGGGGGCCGATTAAGGGGGAATGTGAGGAAATTCTTTTTCACAGAAAGGGTGGTGGATGCATGGAATGGCTTACCACAAGAAGTGGTGGCTATGAATACAGTGCAGGGCTTCAAACAGGCATGGGATAGGCATAAGGGAGCAATACAAATGAATATGAATAGATAGGCCACTGACAGAGCAAAGGCAGATGGCACATTTATAAGGTAGAAAAAGAAATGGGCAGACTGGATGGGCCTTGCGGTCCTTATCTGCCGTCAACTTCTATGTTTCTATGTTTCTAAAAGCAGTTTCCCTAATTTACTCTGCAAACCTTTTTTTGATAATGCTATTAATACTAAATCATCCGCATAGGCAAGAACAGGACATCAAAAATGTCCTATCTTTGGAGAATCCAAATTTTCTACACTTAGTTGAATTAAAAATGTATTCAAATAAATGTTAAATAACAATGGTGCCAATATACAACCTTGTCTCACTCCTTTATTTATTAAAAATGACTTAGATGTTTGGCCATTTTCCCTCCATCTAACTTGAGCCCAAGACTGGGAGTATAGTTCTTTTATTATACTAATTTATATGGAGTTAATTCCACATTCAAACATTAGTTGCCATAATTTATTTCTGTAAATTGAGTCAAAGGCTTGATTAAAATCTACAAAGGCCATATAAATCTTTTGTTTTCTCAATTTCACATATTTTTCACACAAATGCATTAATATATAGAGGATAGTGTATGGTTCCCTATTGGTAACCGGTCTGTTAACCATCGGGAGGTCACCAGAGCAACCGTGTAAACCTCGAGAGCGAAGCTTGAGAGGTTTACGTTGCCATGGCAACCTCGAGATGCTTAACAGACACCAGTTACCAATAGAGGGACCATACATCGTTTTTTATAGTTTATGGTCCCAAGAAAAAATGAAAATGGCTCCTTACTTTTGAAAATATGGTAACCCTGCAGCCATTTGTCTTTCCCTTACCGCTGCGTGCATCCGTCGGTTCCCCAGTGAAAAAAAAGGTGCGCAGATGCGCAGACCAATCCCCATTGTTAACCTATCGATGTGACATAGCATCGATAAGTTAACAACATTTCTACGTCACAGCGATGGTATAACAACCTTAGGAAATGACGATTTCCTAAGGTTAACAGCGTTCTACCATACATTATAAAGGTATTATCTGTTGTCATGTAACCCCCTTCTAAATCCTGACTGAAGTTCAGAGAGCCCTCCTAATCTAATTACTTCCTCATTTAACTGATTATCAATAATTTTTGCAAAAATCTTCCCCACCATGTCCAACAACGAAAATGAATGGCACATTACCGGATCTTTTCTATCCCCTTTTTTATATATGGGTATTATAATTGCACCCTTCCATTCTACCGGTATAGCCTTTGAATAAATACATTCATTAAAATATATAACTAAAACATCCCGACAAAACATGGGTAAGCATATAAATGCCTCCGCTTGAATTAAATTAGTGCCTGGAGCTTTGCCCCTCCTTAAAGTTATTATTGTAGTATAGCCTTCCTTTGGGGTTATCCTCTGAAAATAAGCTCTATCTAGATGTAATTCCCATGGGAAATTGATTTCAGTATGGTTCACATCAAAAAACAGTTTACAAAAATGTTCAATCCAAACTTTTTCCGTAATATAAATAAACAAATCATTTTACTATTGTCAGTGCCCTTTGCTACCATAAGCCAATATGATTGTTGATCTTTTTTATTTATTATATGCAACATCTTTTGCCATTGTTTTAGTTTAAAGGTATGCCTTTTCTTTTTAAGTAATTTTTATGTTTGCTTGCACGCATGTGCAAGAAACATAGTGCCATCATCCAAGCTTTCGTAGGTGTGGCACCTGTCTTCCAAAGCAGTCAGTGTGTTTGCAGGCATGGCCGCAGTTCACCAATGAATGCTGCAGCTGTCTATGACAGCAGTTGAAAATGCAGTGCTGTACAGTTCAAAGGCAGAGCTACGCTTCAGTTAGCAGTGAGAAGCTACTGCATGCGCGTGCACTCCCCACACACACAAACACACACATATTGCATGCTATTGCACCCTCCCATGCACACACTGTATGGCCGATGGGGGTGCCCAATCCCCTGTTGGCTCCAATGTTTCTTCCCCCCAACAGACAACTGGGTGCCATGCTGGGAGCCCACCCCAGCATGGCAACAGTCCGTATGGCTGACGGGGTGCTCAATCCCCCATTGGCTCCACTGTCCCCCAAACAGCCTTCTAGCTGCCACACTGGGAGCCCACCCCAGTGTGGCACAAGTCCCGCATCTTCCAAGGAAAAAAAAACCTGCAAGAAAAAACCTTACCTCGCTGACTGTCCTGACTCCCGCTCCCCTCACCCACTCCTACCATCTGCGCATCCACCTCCCCACACCCCCGCCTCACCCCATACTTACCTCCAGAGCTCAGCGCGATGATCTTCGGTGGACCGGGAACATGTCTGCACTCTTCAAAGCTGACCGCGAACTAAGGAAATGCCGGTAAGCTGTATAATGTAATAAATAAGGTTTTTTCAACTTTGATGCATATCTCAGGCATTTTGGGGAAATTTTTCACCAAATTTTCAACATGTGGTTTTTGTGACTCCACCTCATGAATTCTGTCACTGTCATTTTGTTAATCGGCCCCGAAAGGTGATTTCGTGGTCAGTGCGAGAACCACCTTGTGGGACCGATTTCTGAAATGACAGTGTCACAGTTCATGAGGTAGGCCCCCAAAAACCCTATGTTGAAAATTTGGTGAAAAAATTCCCAAAAACGACTGTTTTATGAGAACGCGTTGCACTGTTCCTACACTCGCTCGTAAGTTTGCACATTTTCAATATTTTCACTCCAGATTTTCAACATTGCCATTTTACCACACCTCCTTCTGAGCAGTACAGCTGTCATTTTTCACATTTTGCCCAAAATGTGTTTCTGTGCATGTAGCGCACAATGGCTCAGTCGGTGTGCGAAATCAAAATTCGGGACAGATAAAGAAAATCACAGAGACACTGTTCATGAGCAGAGGTGTTACAATGACTATGTTGAAAATTTGGTGAAAAAAGTCCATAAAATGACTGTGCTATGAGTGACCATTGCGCAGTTTCCACGCACCCTCGTAACTTCATGGATTTCTAATATTTTCAGTCCAGATTTTCACCACTGGCATTTTTCCACACTTCCTTATGAACAGTACAGCTGTCAATTTTCACACCATGGCCAAAATGTGTTTTCACACTTCCAGAGCAGAAATGCGTGGTCACTGTGGGAAATCACTGTTCGGGACAGATTAAGAAAATCACAGTGACACTGTTCATGAGCAGAGGTTCCAAAATGCCTGTGTTGACAATCTGCTGTAAAAAATAACCAAATTAATTGCATTATGGGTGTGCGTTGCACAGTTTCTACTTACGCTCATGACTCCACCAGTTTTTTTATTGTTTTTACTGCAGATTTTCAACATTGCCATTTTTTGCACCTCCCCATGAACAGTACAGTTGCCATTTTTCACATCCTGTTCGAAATGTGTTTTTGCACCAGTGGTGCCAAATGACATAGTCGCTGTGCAAAATCAGCTTTCTGCTAACAAACTGATATTGCCACTGTTCATGAGGTGGGGGGGGTCACAAAAAAATTATGTTTAAAATTTGGAGTGAAAATACCAACAAACGCCTGGGATGTTAGGGTTTCTGACCATAACGCCCCACCCCGTAGAAACTGACAGGCATGAGGGGTGTGACTTGGGATTGTCACCTATAACACTCCTGCCATTCCACCCCCACCCACACCCTGCAGCCAGTGACAGGCATCGAGGTGTGCCTTGGACTATTTGGCTCCAAAGTTCACCCCATTCTCCTATACTGCACCCATCTTACCATAGTTCTTATGGCATGAGGTGAGCATAAGGCCCAAAGACTCCAAGGCACACTGTGACACTTGTCAGTGTCTGCAGGGTAGGGTGTGGAGAAATGGCATGGCCGTTATGCCTGATGACCCAAAGGCACACCCCAGTGCCTGTCAGTCTCTGAAGGGTGGTGGTGGGGTTGGCTTCAGTTCAATACTTCAATGCCATTCCTATAATGCATCTCTCTAACTCCTACACTACCAATGCCAATGCCAGCAAGCAAACATTCGGCATTGACAAATGCTTGTTTATAATCCTCTCTTACTTTATTTAAATTCCTGGTATTGATTGGTCCATTAGAAACTTTCAATTTTCTCACTAATCTAGTAAGTTTGTTTTTTTTTTGCCATCAGACATTTGTCATCATACCAACTATTATTATCCCTAACAACTTTTCTCCCTAGCACAGGTTTGAATAGGAGTCCCCGGATAATAGCAAAATAATTATCTATATAATTTTTCATAACTAATAATGTAGCATTTCTACCCAACACAGTTAAATCCTGCAATGCTTTAACAACTAACTGTCCTATACTGAATTCCCATCTAACTTTTCTATAATGTCTTACTTCAATATTCATAAAATGATCTTCTATTACCAATTCATGAACTTCTTTACCACAGGCTAGAACTATAGGAAAATGATCACTATCACTTCTTTCAATGATCTTACGGTAAGCTCAATAGGACATATCACCACTCCAAAAAATATAATCAATAACTGCCGGGCCTCTTGGCTCATAATGCGTAAAAATTCCTGGTTTATCTGGTTTCATTCTTCCATTCACTAGAGCCAGATTTTGATTAATCAAACTCTCTATAAATGTTTTGCCCATATTGTTCAATTTTTTATTCAAGGATATCGGCTCATATTCTGCTGCTGTCAAAAATACCCAATTTTTCATAATGTCATCTGAAAAGCCATCATCATTGGCAATTCTAGCATTCATATCACCCCATAATAATATATAGAGATCAGGTCTTACATTTTGCACTTCCTGTAATAAATTTTCCAGTTCAAACCGCAAAGATTCACTGAAATATCTTGAATTATAGGTGGAATATAAACATTGATCAGAAAGAAAAACTCCTTATTGTACTCAACTATAAAAGCTTGAGCTGTAGAGCATTCATTTATTAATACAGCATTTAAGCCTTTCATAACTTTAAAAGAGGCGAAGAGACCACCCGATACCTTGCCAGTTTTACCTAATTTCTTTCTTGGTAAATGATAGTTTAAATAACCATCCAAACTAATTTCCATCTCACTTGTTAACCAGAGTTCCTGTAGGCATAAAATATGAAGGCTGATAATAAACTGTTTCCAGTCCAGTTCAACTATTCTATAAGTTAGCCCCACAATATTCCATGATATTGTTTTAAATGTTGCATCCTCCACTAAAGAATCTTTTAGATTTCCAGGACCTTCCAGTCATACACTCAAATCAGTCAATTCTGAAAATCTATTGTCTACCTCAATATTGTAGATCATCTGGGTTTCTGTTTCCTCACTTCCCTTAATTCCATTAAGCTGGTTCCCTTCAATTATTATATTAACCTCAGAGCCTCCTTGTTTCTCCTCTACCGTTGGAACTTTGATTATCAAATCCTTCTTCCTAAGAACTTCTTCCTGTATTATATAAAAACCCATTTTCAATCAATCAATCAATCAATCAAAATCTTTATTTATTCAGGCGAACATCATTGAGCATAGCTCATTTACAAGATGGACCTGAGTGGTCATAACAAAAAGGTTACAGATTGTATACAAAAACATGATATTGAATAAGCACAAATACAACCATTTGTGAGTGAGATAGATGTACAAATATTTACATATATACAAGGCAAAGGACAATAAACCTAAAACCTAATGAGAGAAAAACAAACAGTCTAGTAGGGATAAGGCATGGATAATGGTACATGGGTGGGCATATATGTATGAGGTTTGATGGGGAAAGGACCAGATGAATGATAGAAGAATAGGAAGGAGCTTTAAGAGGGGGGTGGAGGAGAGGGGTGTGGGAGGGGTTGGGGTGTGGAGGACTGGGCCTTGTGGAAGCAAATTTTGCGGATCTGGGATTAGGCTGGTATACAGTTTTTGAAGGATGTAAGAGGAATCAGTGTATCCATTTTCAACGACTTTTGGATAGAATTCCAGATAAGTGCCAGGAATAACTGATTGCAGCTCTTCCATACAGGTGCAGGTGATAAGAATCTTCAGCAGGATCAGTTTGTTGATCCTCAAGGTGTAGGAACCTGGATGTGGTCAGTTGAAGCAGTCTGAGATGTAGGAAGGGGTTTGTTTGTCAGAGCTTTGTAGATCAGATAGCAGCATTTTTTTCTTCTATGTTGCAGGGATGTCCAAAACTGACTGTATTGTAGAGAGCAATGATGGGTGCTAGAGGAAGGTCAGTAATGAATCTAATAGCTCTATGATACAGGGTGTCTAATTTGTTTAGATGGGAGAGGAGCAATGACCATAGAGGAAGTCAGCATAATCAATGAGGGACAGGAATGATGCTAGGATTAATCTTTGTTTGGAATCTTTGGTCAGGTAGTGTTTGATCCTATAGAATAGACCAAGTCTTTGTCTTAGCTTTTTAGGAGCTCTTCAACATGGGTAGTATAGTCTAGTTTATTGTCTATCCACACTCTAGGTATTTGAATTTGTCAACATATTCCAGATTTTCACCAAGGATGGTAGAGAGTTGTGAGAGGGTGAATGATGGGATAGTGGAAGAACAGTTCTTGGTGGCAAAGAACATAGCTTTGTTTTTTGGCATTTAGTAATAATTTCTTTTCTAATAGGTTGTGCTGAAGGAGGGAGAATTCAGACTGTAGGAGCTCACAGGCTTTTGATGGTGAGGATTGCTCACATATAGTACAGTGTCATCTGCAAAAGGTGGATATTAGAAAGTGAGAGATTGGAATCAATATTGTTGATATAAATGGCAAAAGGATGGGACCCAGGATGGAGCCTTACGGTACACCTCTTAGGAGTGGTTTAGAGGTAGATAGATCACCTTCATTTTTACCAGTTGTAATCTTCCGGAGAGTAGCATCTGAACCATTTAAGAGAGAGTGAGTCAAGGCCTATGGAGTTCAGAGAGGAGATTAGAAGATCATGATCCACAGTGTCAAAGGCTTTGCTTAGATCCAGAAACACAGCACAGGTATTATTCTTTTGTCTAGGCAGTCTGCCAGTCATTTGTGACTTTTGCTAGTGCAGAGATGGTGCTATGCATAGATCTGAACCCAGATTGAGCTGGATTTAGGAGATTGTTGGTATCAAGGTAGGCAGTTAACTGAGAGTTTACCAGCTTTTCAAGCATCTTGGATAGTACTGGTAAGATGGAGATGGGCCTATAATTATTGAGATCCATGAGATCACCTGCCTTAAGTAATGGAAACACTTGAGCTGTTTTCCATATTGAGGGGATAGAACCAGTGGCAACTGATAGATTGAAGAGGTGGGTGAGGGGGGCGGTTAAGGCATGCAGAGCTACTTTTAGAAAGTAGGGGTCCAGGGAGTCTGCACCTGCACTTTTGGTGGTATCTAGTTGGAGTAGAAGGTCTTCTACTTCTTTGAAGAATATTGGTTTGAATGAGAATGTGGAAGCAACCATTTGACCCTCAGTAGATTGTAGGTTTAGAGATGATCTTAATAGGTTTGCAGGAGAGGAGTCGAAAGCCAGGCCAGCTGATAGTGAAATGATCGTTAAAGGCATTCAAGATATTTTGCTTATCGGTGATTTCAATACTATTTAATTGAATTTTGGGTGGTAAGACAGGGTAGAAGTTTGACCTAGGATGCCCTTTATGGTACCCCAGAACCTGGAAGGGTTGTTATAGAGAGCATCTAGTTCAGCTGTGTAGAAGCTGCCTTGGCTTTTCTTACTTGTTTTTGTGCAGGAGTTTCTGGCTTTTCTGAATTGAAGCCAGTCATTTGAGTCCTTGTCTTTCTGCCCTTTTCCAGAGTTTGTCTCTGGCAAGCAGTGCAGATTTAAGGTCGGCAGAGAACCAGCGACAGGATTTGAGTTTGGTTCTGACACTGGTGAGGGGTGCATGTGAATTGAGGGCACTTGTGATTATATCATTTAAGATTTGAAGAGCTGTCTCTATTGAG
This sequence comes from Neoceratodus forsteri, assembly GCA_016271365.2. NCBI lineage: Eukaryota > Metazoa > Chordata > Ceratodontiformes > Ceratodontidae > Neoceratodus > Neoceratodus forsteri. The sequence goes on along the minus strand of CM028132.1, from coordinate 389,513,246 downwards.
GCTGTGAGATAGAATTCTTGCCAACGTGTGGTGTGGCACAGATCATGGAGATATCCTGAAATATTAAAGTTCTTTTTTGACCTTCGTGGGAGGAATTTTGCAGGATTGGGTGGCTTGATTGTTGATCTAATGGCAGCTATGGGACAGTGGTCACTTATGTCACTGAATAGTACTCCTGCACAGGGATAAAGATGAGGTTTATTTACCAATATAATATCCAGGAGTGTGCTGTTGAGAATATTCTTTGGGTTGATCCTTGTTGGTTCTTTGATTAATTGAGAGAATCCATAGGTGTCACAGAAGGTTACCAGAGTGCAGATGCATTAGTCAGCCAATTCAAGTTCATGTCTCCTAAGATGATGGTGTCTTCAGGGCCCAGATTAAGTATAGATCCTAGGTGGGATAGGAGTTTGAGGCCTGCAGAGGGGCCTATAGCAACCAATCAGTTGAAAGGATGATGTGTTGGGAAGGTTATTTTAATTGACAAGCATTCGAATTCCTTTGGTTGTGATGTAGAATTGAGGCAGGATGCAGAGATGTTTGCTTTGACATAGATGGCTACCCCAGCCCCTGGATAGACGGTCAGATCTGAAGAGCTGGTAGTTGGGAAGGTTTATTTCACTATCTTTTGTTGCTGATTTGAGCCATGTTTCAGATATAACCAGAAAGTCAGGTAGGGTGTGTGCAACCCAGGCCTGTATTGATGAGAACTTTTTTAGGAGGCTGCAGGCATTGATGTGAAGAAAACTCAATCCATTTATGGAGGTTAGGTCAGTTGGAGAGATCGAGCTTTCAGTGGGGCCAGGGTTGATTTCCACAGTGCCAACACAGACCAGCAGAAAGAAGATTAGCTTGATGAGGGCACCAAGCGATAGGAGTAGTGAGCAGTCAGGCAGTTTTTTCTTCTTTCTTGGGATCCAATATATAGTGGGTGATGATCCTGCTGCATGGCTATCGATTTTGTCATAGATTACCAGCTTAATGGACAGGCGTAGGGAGTAATTGTAATGCCAGTATGGTAGCAAGGGGATAGAGGAGTTCCAAACTGGTTGTGAGCCTTTTTTTGGGATTCCCCAAGGATTAGTATGCAGAAGCGGTACTATATGTATGTAGAGTTTAGGGGCAACCACTGGGGACAGTAGAGGGGGACAGTGTTGAGTGGTCGCCCTAAGCACCTCGGTATGGGTTCCAACAGTTATCTCTTCTGGATCCAAGGAAGGTGAGAGGCAAAGCAGCAGTATTAGGCACAGTAGCATGGTGGAGGGTAGGAAGGGTTAAAGAAACTAAGGAGATGTGAAGAAATGAGCTCGGGAATTGGCTAGGAGAATAGCTATGGGCGGGGATGAGATTTGGCGGGAAGGTGTGTATAAAAGAAACACCCTGAAGGGGGGTGGGGGGCGGCAAAAATTTTGCGGCTTTCCCGTACCTTTCTGGCTTTCTCCCCGGCCTCCTGGTTCCCTTCTCGGCTGTGCGGTGGCGCCTGCTGTGGCTCGAGCCCCTCCGGTCTGTGTGTCCTCGAGGCAGGCCGGCTAGAAGGAGGGACAGAGGAGAGGGCAATCAGAAGAAGCACTTGCAGGCAGTGGCTTGCAAGAGGTGCTAAGTGTAAAATTTGCACAACAAAGACTGGGAGGGTGGGGGGTTAGGTGCCTGAGCGTCTAGCCCAACACAAAATTGACCCAAAAGACTGTAATCACTAGTTAAACAGGTAAGTAGGCATTTCACAGAAGTACACAAATAAAACAGCAAAAAACAGCTCTTTTTAGAGAAATTAAACTTTTCAATAAAAGACAAGTAATCTCGACCAGTTTTGGTGGTGCAAAGATACAGCAAAAGTCAATGGGAGAAGGCGCACCAATCAGAGGCTGGCAAAGTCGGCGGTCGCCTTCCGATTGGCTGTGCAGCTATCCCGTACCTTTCTGGCTTTCTCCCCCGGCCTCCTGGTTCCCTTCTCGGCTGTGCGGTGGCCGCCCGCCCGCTGGCGGCTCGGAGCCCCTCCGGTCTGTGTGTCCTCGAGGGCAGGCCGGCTTTCTGGCTTTCTCCCCCCCGGCCTCCTGGTTCCCTTTATCAAACTTATCCAAGTTGTTTAAAATCACATCACATATATCTCTTTTGATTTCAGAGAGATTCCAATCTGATCACAATAAGAATATTTTGTTACTCTTTTAATCTCAATTAAATCCCTTAAAATAGGAATGTCCACAAATTGGCCCAGACTGTGCATAACTATCTGTTTAACTTTGTAATGATTTTTATTCCGAGTTTTTTTTTTTTAAACCAAAGAGATATAATGTTAGATCAGTAACTTTCATTTCTACTTGGAACCTCTTTGGTACCTACAGTGGCGTGAAAAAGTATTTGCCCCCTTCCTGATTTTCTCTATTATTGCATATTTGTCACACTGGATGTTTTCAGGTCTTTAGAGAAAATGTAATATTAGATAAAGGGAACCTGAGTGAACAAATAACACTTGTTTTTTTTTTTAATTTCACTTATTTAATGAAAAAAAGTTAACCAATACCAACTGGCACTGTGTGAAAAAGTAATTGCCCCCTTACACTTAATAACTGGTTATGCCACATTTAGCTGCAATGACTGCAACCAAACACTTCCTATAATTCAATATCAGTCTTTCACATTGCTGTGGAGGAATTTTAACCCACTCTTCCTCGCAGAACTGCTTTAATTCAGTAACATTTGGTAGGTTTTGAGCTTGACCTGCTCGTTTCAGGTCCTGCACAGCATCTCTATTGGGTTTAAGTCTGGACTTTGACTAGGCCACTCCAAAACTTTAATTTTACTTCTTTTAGCCATTCTGATGTGGACTTGCTTTTGTGTTTGGATCATTGTCTTGCTGCATGGCCCAACTACGCTTCAGCTTCAGCTGACGGAAGGATGACCGGACATTCTCCTTAAGAATTTTCTGGTACAGAGCAGAATTCATGGTTCCTTTAATTATGGCAAGTCATCCAGGTCCTTAGGCAGCAAAGCATCCCCACACCATCACACTACCACCACCATGTTTGACTGTTGGTATGGTGTTCTTACTGTGGAATGCTGTGTTTGCTTAACGAGACATTATGGATCCATGTCATCCAAAAGTTCCACTTTGGACTCATCTGTCCATAGAACATTTTCCCAAAAGGCTTGTGGGTCATCCAGGTGCTTCTTGGCAAATGAGAGACGAGCATTTATGTTCTTCTTGGTTGCAGTGGTTTCTCCATTGCTACTCTCACATGAAGCCCATTTTGCCCAGTCTCTTTCTGATTGTGGTGTCGTGAACACTGACCTTAGCTGAGGCAGAGAAGCCTGCAGTTCTTTGGATGTTGTTTTGGATCCTTTGAGACTTCCTGAATGATTTTCGCTGCGCCTTGAGTAATTTTGGCAGGCCGCCCACTCCTGGGAAGATTCACTACTGTTCCAAGTGTTCTCCATTTGGAGATTATGGCTCTCACTGTGGTTCGATGGAGTCCCAGAGCCTTAGAAATAGCTTTGTAACCTTTTCCAGACTGATAGAGGGCAACAAATTTTTTCTGCTCTTTTCAGGAACTTCCTTTGATCATGGCATAATGTGCTTGTTGAATCTTTGTGCTGGCACGTGACTCTGATGGTAAGGGTCAAAATAAGTGAGATTTATATTGAGCAGGGCTGGCTGTAATCAAGCCTGGCTGTGTTCAATCAGCTGACTCTAATTATCCCTTTAATTGGGTTGATTTAACTAGGGGGCAATTACTTTTTCACACAGTGCCCGTTGGTGTTGGTTAACTTTTTTCATTAAATAAATGAAATAAGTGAAAAAAAAAAGTGTTATTTGTTCACTCAGGTTCCCTTTGTCTAATATTATATTTTGTCTAAAGACCTGAAAACATCCAGTGTGACAAATATGCAATAATAGAGAAAATCAGGAAGGGGGCAAATACTTTTTCACGCCACTGTAGGTACCCTATGAAACAATTCCTCACTTTGAATAATATAAATACATATTTCATCTAACACTAGAAGGCTTCTATTGATATAGCCTAATACTTCAGAACCAACCAAACATACATCAATCTGACCACTTCCATTTATACTCATTTTCCTGCTGGCAGACTCAATCTCAAATGAGCCTTCTGATATTTGTAGAACATGCAAAAACATATTGTACAATAGTTGTTTAAGTTTACAAGCAGATTCTTGGCTTACTTCTTTAATACCAAAAATGCTCAAACAGATTTTTTCTTTCCCAATCTTATTTTTATAAATATTCAGTGAATCTCTGTTAATGAAATCAAGTTTCATTCCCAATGGTCCCAATTTACCATTATTAAGCCACAAATAATTTGCCAATCTTGGTTCTGCACAAAAAATAAATATACAGGCCCAGATATTCAAAAGGGTTGCGCATGGTGCAACAGTGTTGTGCCATGCACAACCCACTGATGTGCCCCGGTGCGATATAGGAAAGAGGAAAGTGTGCCAGTGACAATCTCGGCGCACCGGGCGCATCATGTGTATGCAGGCACAGGTGAGGGGGCATGCCCATGCATAAACTGCACAGCCTGATATTCAGCCCAGGCCATGCAGAGTTATGCAGGCACAACCCCTACCTGTGCCTGCACAAAGTTACGCTGAAAAAAAAAGGAACAAGTTGAGGGCCACAAACAGGTGAGCTGCCACATTGCAGGGCACAACACAGCAGCTGCCACCTGTGGGTGGCCCTGGACTTGTTCCCACTGCATCTGGCAGCGCCCCCCCATGCCCCGATCATGGGCTGAAGTGTCACCCCCCCCCGAGTAGCCCATGCAGGCATAATGGAATTCCTCCCCCACCCCCAAGTAGCCCGATCACGGGCAGCAGACCTCCCCAAGTCCAATATCCCTGGTGGTCCAGTGGACCACAAGTAGCCCGATCGTGAGCGGCATCCTCACCCCATGTCTGAAATCCCTGGTGATCTAGTGGCCCCCCACCCCACCCGCCCATGGAGCCCACCACCCTGCTCCCCGTCAGCCGGCGCGGCGTGCTACCGCACCTGCCTGCTGCCCGGTGCCCACCAACTGACAGCTCAGTAGGACTGCGCCCATTGGTTCAGAGCATGAGCCAATGGGCGTGCAGCCCATACCGTACAAGTCAGTCCAGATATGTGAATGAATTGGGCTGCTGGGGGGAGGTTTCAGTTATGCCCGCAATCGGGCTGCTGGGGGGGAACACTACTGTTCTGCCTGCGATCAGGCTGCAGGGGGCGTTGGTCCCTGACGGCTGCTGCCTGGCAGGGCACCAGGCACAAGTCGTCGGAGATCAGTACACCTGCATGCTAATGGCATGCAAATGGGGCCATAATCAGATACAAATGGCCCCCCCTGTGCCTTGCATAAATTATGGCCCCATTTGCATGTCACCCTTTGAATATCGCAGGTGCTGTGCATGGCGCAATGGAACTTGCGCCACCGCATCTCACTGCTCCACTCTGACCACTTGCACTGGTGCAGTTCCACTGCGCCATGCACAGTGGGTATGGCCAGGGGGCGATATTCAAAGATGTTGTGCCATAGTGCAACTCCGTTGAATATCGCCCTGGCCACACCCCTGCGCAACTATTTTGAGCGACGTTGGGGCTTGCACCACAAAATGGCGCAGTTTGAATATCTGGGCCACAGTCCATACCATCAATATCTTTATCAGTTATAGGGCACTAGTAATTTAACTTGTTATAACAAGTTAAACAAAAACAAAACACAATCAAACCATTACTTGCATTTTTTTCCTTCTAATTACTCTGACTAAGTTATAAACCCAGCAACTTATCTGGAATGGATATCATTAACTGCAGGTACTGTGGAACAATTTTCAGAAGGACAGTCTTACAGGATTTAGGACACTGTCCTACATGCTGGGCCATTGGAGATCTTAGGGCTCAGCTCCGGGCAGCATGGGCAGAGATTGCACACCTCAAATTTCATATTCAAGAGGAAATACATTATAAGAACCACCTGCCATTTCCCCAGCATCCAACAGAAAAACCTCGACCGCAGAGGGTAGTTGGTCCAGGAGGTTGGCAGGTGGTTAGGAGGGGCAAATTGGGTGCCCCATCACTCTCTGCTCTCCAACATATTACCTCCAAAAACCATATAAACACTACAAACAGGTATCTGCCTCTATCTCTGAAATCAAACAAAGAGGCAGAAGACACTGCAGAGCAGGACACTGCGGCACAGGAGCTAGCACAACAAAACTCACCCAAATCAGGAACCAAAACAAAAAAAGCAAAAAGGAAATCCAAAAAACTTCTGATCATAGGAGACTCCATGATTCGGGGAGTTAATACCCATCTCCAGCCAGGGGTAATGGTCAGATGTCTCCCAGGTACATCAGCATGGAGAGACACTGGCCGCATTACTAAAATTGTTCACAAAGCAGGAGAAAACATTGATGTACTAGTACACATAGGGACTAATGATCTCGCCAGCCAGTCATTTGTGGAGGCCAAGGAACACCTGACCAGGCTGGGTGACAAACTATCATCCATTTCGTCCTGCATCTCCTTCTCTGAGATCCTGCCAGTCTGGGAGAGGGGTGCAGATGGACGGAATGTCAGAGAAGGGGAGATAGGGGAGCTAAACACGTGGCTCAAGGGCTGGTGCCAGGAAAAAGGACACAGATTTGTAGGGAACTGGCAACAGTTCTGGGAGCGAAAGTTCTTTAAATTTGATGGACTGCATCTGACTAAGGAGGAAGTCAGGGCATTGGGGCAAAGGTTTGACGTCTTTGCAGAATATTTAAACTAGCAAATGGGGAGAGGGGTGCAGCACCCCATACGTCTTATGGGAAGAACACCCCTCCCCCCTCAGCTAGTGGTCAAACAGGGATTCAGCATGTTTGCAGTTCATTTGCATCACCAGGTAAGAAAAAAGGTTTGTCTCCCCATTCGACGCACAGGGGTAATGCCAAACCTCACCCAACAACTAACACACTGAAATCTGCCAATGGAAAATCATGTACACAAATGCTCACAGCCTGGGAAATAAGATCCCAGACCTGCAGGCAATAATGTCAGAGGCTAAACTGGACATAGTAGCAATTAGTGAGACATGGTTTACCAGTAACCACACTTGTGAGACTTCAGTACCTGGCTATGTATTGTTCAGAAGAGACCGAGGTGCAAAAAGGGGGGCAGAGTGGCCCTGTATGTCAATGAAAATATCAAAGCTACAGAAATTCAGAATACACATAAGGAGCCAGAAGAACTGTGGTTCACCCTGGAAACAGGAAATGGGACAGCCATAAGAACTGGGGTTGTCTACAGGCCCCCAGACCAGGGGGAGGACATAGACACATTACTGTTAGAAGATATACAAAACATGACAGCTAAAGGGGAGGTTCTGATAATGGGAGACTTCAACATGCCAGATACAGATTGGTCAATACCAGCAGGAACATCTGCCAGAACTAGACACATAGTGGATTCCCTGCAGGGAGGGCCTCAAATAACTGGTACAACAACCCACAAGAGACAGGGCTATCCTATATCTAGTACTGACTAACAGGAAGGGATCACAGATCTCCAGGTAGAAGGTCACCTGAGGCCAGTGACCATCACATGGTATGGTTCAATTTGGCTACTACATCTAAATCATCCCATTCCAAGGCAAAAATATGGGACTTCAGAGGAGCTGACTTTGATAAGATGGCCAACAGAGTTAAGCTAGCCCTGGCAAAAAGAAACACAGGTGAGGGTACAGGCAAAGTGGGCAAGCATTAAGGATGCAATACTTGAAGCAACATCCCATTGTGTTAGACAGAAAAGGAAGTGCAAAAGAAGAAGGAAACCACTTTGGTTCTCAAATACAGTAGCAGAAAAGGTCAGAGCCAAAAGGCTGGCCTTCAGGAAATATAAGGGAACACAGCGGGATGAAGATAGGGAGGCATACAAAACTGCCCTAAGGGAAGCAGGGAATGCAGTAAGGCAGGCAAAGTCCCAAACTGAAGAAACACTAGCACGAACAGTAAAAGAAGGTGACAAGACTTTCTATAGATACATTAGTGAAAGGAGAAAGTCCAGAGGGGGTATTGCTTAGCTTAATTGAGAAAAGGGAGCGTGTGAGAAGGAGGACCCTGTAAAAGCATCTATCCTAAATAGATACTTTTGCTCAGTATTTACTGAAGAGAAGGTAGGGCAGGACCCACAGCTCAGCACCATGGACACAGGGGAGGGAGGTGAGCACTACTCCCTTCACAAAAGAAAGGGTCCTACAAGAGCTTGCTAAGCTCAGGGTGGATAAGGCAATGGGACCTGATGGCATACATCCCAGGGTACTTAAGGAGCTAAAGAAGGAACTAGCAGAGCCATTAGCAGAACTGTTTAGTGAGTCTCTGAGCACAGGAAAGGTCCCAGAAGACTGGAGAAGGGCTCATGTGATCCCACTCCATAAGAGTGGTAGCAGGGAGGAGGCAGGGAACTACAGACCAGTCAGTCTTACCTCAGTAGTGGGCAAGATTATGGAGGCACTCCTTAAGGAAAGGATAGTGCAACACCTGGAATCCATAGGGGCACAGGATCCAAGACAGCATGGGTTTACAAAAGGAAGGTCCTGTCAAACTAATCTCATAGATTTCTTTGACTGGGTAACCAGAGTGGTGGACCAAGGGGAGCAGTTGATGTCGCCTACCTTGACTTCAGCAAAGCTTTTGACACTGTTCCACATAGAAGATTGATAAATAAGCTGGTAGGCTCGGGGTGGGTAGAAGTTGGTCAACTGGGTGGCAAACTGGTTGATGGGCAGAAAACAGAGAGTGGTGGTAAATGGTATACAGTCAGAAGAGATGCAAGTCACAAAGTGGGTACCTCAGGGATCAGTCCTGGGCCAGTCCTCTTCAACATCTTCATTAGTGACCTTGCAGATGGATTAGAGGGTAAGGCTTGTCTGTTTGCAGATGACACCAAGATCTGCAACAGAGTAGATGATCCAGATGGGGTGGGCAGAATGAGAAAGAGATCTGGATAAACTAGCAAAATGGTCAGAAGAGTGGCAACTGGGATTTAATGCAAAGAAGTGCAAGATCATGCACATAGGGAAGAGAAACCCTGAAGCCACCTATAGGCTGGGAGGGGAGTTGCTAGCAGTCACAAAGGAAGAAAGAGACTTGGGCATCCTCATCACTGATGACCTGAAATCATCCAAGCAGACCTCTAAAGCAGTAGGTAAGGCTAGGGGGTGTTAGGGTATATTAGTAGGGGTATCACAAGTCATAAGAGGGAGGTAATAATCCCTCTTTACAAGACATTGGTTAGGCCCCATCTGGAGTACTGCATGCAGTATTGGAGGCCACACCTTCACAAGGACATTAACCAAATTGAGGCAGTCCAGAGAAGGGTAACCAAAATGGTGCAGGGACTGCATCAGAAGACATATGAGGACAGATTAACAGAGCTCAATATGTATACCCTTGAGCAAAGGAGGGAGAGAGGTGATATGATCGAGGCATTCAAACACCTTAGGGGCATTAACAAGGTGAAAGAGTCTAACATGTTTAAATATAAGAAAAATAGCAGGACAAGAGGACACAGCATGAGATTAGAGGGGGGGGCCGATTAAGGGGGAATGTGAGGAAATTCTTTTTCACAGAAAGGGTGGTGGATGCATGGAATGGCCTACCTCAAGAAGTGGTGGCTGTGAATACAGTGCAGGGCTTCAAACAGGCATGGGATAGGCATAAGGGAGCAATACAAATGAGTATGAATAGATAGGCCACTGACAGAGCAAAGGCCGATGGCACATTTATAAGGTAGAAAAAGAAATGGACAGACTGGATGGGTCTTGTGGTCCTTATCTGCCGTCAACTTCTATGTTTCTATGTTTAGTTCTTACAATATCATTTTCCCTAATTTCCATAGCCACCAGAACTGTATTAAACAGGTTCACAATCTTGTTCTTAGCCATCTTCATAGTAGGAAATGAATGTAAATCCAAACCATATAGGGTCAAGATAGCACAGTTATTAACATCTACCATCTTAGCATCTTGTTCCAAATCCAGATCCCTCTGAGAAGTAGTTTGTATCAAAATTTCCTTCATTTCCACACAGTTCTTTTTTTCCCCATTCGGATTTCAATACTTTAACATTATCAACTGTAGCACATATATCTAGTAGATCACACATTCTTTTTTCCTCCCCTGCTCCAATTTCTCTTGACTGGATAATATTATCACTTTTACACACAGAAATCTCTTCTTGACTTAGAGCTTCCAAAGTTAAATTAGATTCACCAATTATTTCCTCACTAGTTATTTCCTCACCTATCACAAGATGGACGTTCCTTGATTTATTCCCAGTTTGAGTTTTCCTCAGTCCTCTTTCTTTTTCTGTTTCTATTTCTTTTCCTATTCTTAATTACAATTCTCCTTTTTGGAGTGTCAGTAATAGTTATTGCAGAGAAATCAGGTCTAGAAGAAGGTCTGGGAGGGGGAACTATTGTCATATCCTGACTAACATGATTTTCTTGAGAAGCCTCCTCAAGTTGGAATGAGGGAGATTTATTATCTGGAGCCAATGCAGATATTTTATATAGTATATCTTCCAATCTATTACTATTTCTAACAATATTTTGTTTAATGGTTTCAAGCTCCTTCTTGAGGTTTAATATCTGCTCTATCAAAAACAAATGTGCCATCTGTGGATTGCACATCAATCTTTTAAGCTCCTCACTTAGACAAAATGAATAATTTTGCAGGGTATGCCTTGTGATATTAACCCTACTAGTTTCTCCTTCGGTCTCTGTAATCTCTATTGAACTAGCTTCATTAGTCTCACTATACTGTGTAATATCCGAATGTTCTAACTTCTCTAGTCCATTAATAGTATTATGCGTTTCCAAGATTATTTTATCAATATCTTTGGAAGACCCTTCAGTAATTTTATCCACTGTACTAGCCTGGCTATCTTTCCCTTGTTTATTTATCACTACTGGGGATCTCATTTTAAGCTCATTATCCTCTGGTGAAAATTCCATATTTGGAGATGGGCTTTCACAATATAAGACAGAATCAAAATGATTTCCCCCAGCTTTAGGTTCTAACCTTTTCACCAGTCCAGACTCTAAGCTGGAAACCTGTTTTATTTGTCCAGTATTACTATTCTTCACCATATCTGGGGAAATCTCTACAGAAGATGGGATTTGTTCACTATTCATCTCCATGTTAAAAGCATTTTTAAAGATTTTTGGGGTAGAAGTAAGACCCGAAAGGCTTTGTTGAGAAACAGATAATGCTTGTTCAAAATCTTATTTTGAAGTAGTAACTTCCAATATAATTTCCACTTTCTTTTCTAATGGGGCAGTTTGAACAGTTCCTATTAAGCCCAGGACATCTTTATCCAATTAATTTTTCTGAAAATGATCCATAATTTGTGTTTGCTTTTTTTCTTTTTGACCACCCCCACACATCTTTCTTATTTCTTTTTGAAAATTTCTTTACCCATTTTTTAGATTTTAATTTAACCATCACTGGACTAACAGATGGATCAGTCATTTCTCCCTCTGAAATGACTTTTTGAGTAAATCCATTCTGATGGTATAGCAAAGGATCAGATTCTCCAGTACCCTGAGTTTCATTTCCCTGTGTATTGGCCTGAACTTCCTCCAGGATTTGTTGCCTAGTCTGTACCATTTCCCCAAAGTACTAATTGTTTCACACAGTACACTAAAATACTTATTAACTTAATAATAAACAATGCTCCAGGTCCCAAACCCACTAAAACACATCCTGCCTTAACAAGATAACAATAACAATACAGTAGATATATGAAAAAAATGCACTTATTAGATACAAAATCTTGATTGCCTACAATGAGGATGCCCACACAATAAACAACAAAGTTAACAGCCGTCTATGAGCTGAAGTGTTGTTCCAATCCGATTCTAGCCCAGGACAAAATGTTCCACAGAATAGGCTGTATGGTAAACATTACCTTCTTGCTCAGCTCAAACAGGAGGTTTCTTTTAAGACTATTTAAATTCCTCTTCAGAGAAGACCATATGCTGAAAGCAGTCTTATGTTTATAATGAAAAGTCTCATAAATTCATACAGCTTCTGGATGTGAGTTAGTGAAAAGCAGCAAAGAGGAGAGAATTGTGCATAGATGAGCTGAAGCCAAGTATGAACAGTCATACCCTTTCTACTCTAGAAAGATATGGGAAGAAATTGAGAAAGACAGGCATGCCTGGTTGTGGGAGGAAGCTTGTGCCAACCTGCACCCTAGAGTAAACAAGTGGGTCCGAATTAAGGTGTGTAATGAGAGACTACAATTCTGGAGGTGTGATAGGACCTTGTTGATCAACTCTGTGAGAAGGTTTACCCATAGCACTTCAACAGCACTAGCGCTGACATCCCATATAGCGATGGCTGTGATGCTGACTATCAGCATTGTAGCCAAGGGGATGTTGGCACACACAATAGGGGGGCTGCCCCGAACCTCCCCCTCATGGGGCTCCACCCTCACACCCCTCGGTCTCTAGGAGTCTAACTCTGAGTCAGAGTTGGACGGGGGGGCAAACACCCAGCAAGGCAGTCCCGATCGGCACACAGTCCACCACAGTGATGGGCGGATTTTGCCCGATTCCTGTTGCTGTGGTGGTCTTTGCTGTGCCAGAGTCACTGCAGTAATGGTATACGCTGTAAGAATGGTGGACAAAGCTGTTCAAGAGACATTCTATAATGTTCCCATGGTTTGTCCAGATGGGGTGACAGTCTATGCCACAGATCTGGAATGGTACTACCCCAGAAACTGATGCCATTCTTGACAAATGTGCCCACCTGCAAAAGATGAATTCAGCCATTACCAGCTCAGCCATCTGCTACCAAAGAAGCAACAACCCAGGATGGAGGTGTCTTTCTTCTGGTGATCCAAGTTCATCTGTGGTAACATCCAGGTTCATCAGCCCAGCAGGTTCGGAGAAGATTTCCAGTACAGGTCCAGTAGGAGGTCTTGGAAGCATCTGATCTGAAGATTTCATCTACCCAGCAGCCGAAGATTATCAGGACACAGCTCCAGAGAGGTGATGTTGACATCCTTTTGTCATCGAGAACTGGTAAGAGATCTTTTCATTTTTTTAGTTAACTGTTTCCTGCAAGTTTGAAGACTCTTTGGAATATTAATCTCCAATAGACTTGCCATCTAGACTGCAGTACTTACAGGCCTTGTGCCTGTTCCAGGACTGTGCTTCGGCAGGTTCCAGCCTAGGAAAGATTCGTGTTATAGTGCCTTAGCACTCTGGGCTCCTCCTTAGTTTCAGACATTGCAGGGATCCCTCCCCAAATGTTTTTGCAAATGTTTTTAAGTTTTCTATTTTGGTACTTTTGTAGAAAATCCTTTTAAAAATGCTTTTTGGACTTGTGCAGTATCCAGTGGGAGGGTTTTGGTCATTGTATTTGGCTTTACAAGTTGTAGTTGTGTGCAGAAATGTGTTTTTTACTGTGTTTTCTTTTGCAGGTGTTCCTGGAAGAAGACAAGAAGACCTGAAGAGGATTGATTGGACTCACTGGAGTCCTTCTTTGTGTAGATTAGTTAGACTTGTGTAACTGTGTAGTACAATGTCTAACCCTTTTTCATTTTACAGGTGTGAGGTGTTAAATGGTGGCTTTTGGGTTTGGGCACTGGATTGGTAGCAAAGGTCAGACAGTTTTTCCCCTAGAGGGTAAGGGGGGAAGGCAGGTTGGTGGCCCTGATTCTAGATAGGGGTCACCAATGCTGTCTGATAGGACACACTTCAGGCAGTTTCTTGGAGCCACTAAGGATCCATAGATAGTACAGTAGTAGGATAGGAACTGAAGTTTCTTCAGTGGGCCTCTATCCTTTGGTGTTACCTGCTTGTGCCTGGCACATGATAGGGGAGGACATGATCAGCCTTCCCCATAGGGGGCATCAGAGGTAGGATGGCCTGGTGCCAGGTGAGGGAATGACTACGGACAGTCATTTACCTGGCAAGGGGTGAGTGTAACCACCCAGTCCCCTGGGGTTATTAGAATCCTATCAGTATTATTGTTAGGAAGGCAGCAGGTAGCCAGTCTGGAGTTCATTAGGGGCTCCTTACATAATGACATCATTGTTTACTCAACTAGCCCGAGGGAGGAATGATTAGGTCATTTAAAACTCTTGCAGCAGCATAAGCCACACTCTGTGGATAGCTGCTCTGGGGAGATTAGAATGCTCAGTCTGGTGGAGAGTCTTGAGTGAGTAGAGCTTCAGTGAAGAGGTGAGAGTGGCAGAAGAACTGTCAGTGGGCTCTGAGGAGAGGGCCCATGATTTCTCACCTTAGTGGAGTGTCATTTCCAGCTTCCAGTTCAAGTGGTGGAAACAAGGCTACAGCAGGATTTCCTGATTTCTACTCCCTGTGAAGTGGAAGGAACTGCTTGTTCTCAGTGGACTCAAAGGGCAATCCCCTGAATGTTCTGTGGTGTTTTCAGCTGCCTTGGATAGGACCTGAAATAGACTGTTTGGACTGGCTGCTCAGGAGAGTGTTGCCTTTCTTTTCCTTTTCATTATTCCATGCCATGTGGATGAGGCAACTTCTGTGAGTGCTGTCTAGGAGACTAGATCTCCACAATGTCTTAGGGGATTGGATAGTCTGGGGTGCATGTGCCCATAGATAAGGCTGGATTGTATCTGTCAGTGCCCCTAGTCTCACCAGTGTGAGTGAAGTAAAGTTAAACTGTGTATTCCAGTGAGTGCAGTTTTATTTTCTGGTCACTCCAGTTTATGACATGTAAAAGTGTGGGACCTCTAGCATTTCAGTGGGGGATTGGGAGTTTCAATGGTGTAACCCTGAAGAATGGCAGAGACTGTCGGTTGGGGCCAAGGATGGGAGGAATGCCATCTCAGCGCTTACCAGGCAGGGCTTCCAGGTTTGTAAAGGGCACCAGTATGTTTACCTGAGGGAGGGCCAAGCTGCAGGTTAAGGTGTGTGGCCAAGTTTCATGTAATTGCTCCTATGTTTGAGAAGAGTTCTAAGTGTGTGGCTTAGATTCACTAAATGACACTCATGAGAAGAGAGATGTTCATGTGCGTGGCCAGGTGTCCACTAATGCATCTTTTGGAATTTGGGAAGAAGAAGATTTTTCTGTTGTTGTTCTTGAATTGTACTGCATGCAAGGAGAGTTCTTGAATTTGTACCTGTCCAGCCTGGACCGACCCTTGGGGGTCCACTTCCGCTTTTACTTTCCATCTGTTGAATAAAGCCATACTGCACAGTCCCAGTCACTGTTATGGACATTCTGATTATTGCTTCTGGTTGTGTGGATTTACTGGGGGCCCCCTCAGCAGGTTAGATATAGCATATGCCTAGCTGCCTCCACCCAGGACCTGAGTTGTGCTATTTACACAGGGTTCATGTTGTTTGTTTTTGTTTCCCCACCCCTCTCTTCCTCTAGACATTGAGCCAGGTATACATCCTAATACCAAGGGTGGTACCTACCTTTTAGCAAAGTAAATTGGTATGCCAGTATATAGGCACCAGTTTTCTCCAGAGATTTAACTTGGGTGAATATTACAAAAAATGTGGGGGGCATACACTAGTTAAAAAATGGCCTGGGGGTTACATTTGTTTAATTTTTATGATCATTAAATGGCACATCTGGACGGCCTGATGTATGTTTACTTTACAACAGCAAGAAAAGTCATACCCAGAGCTACTGAAGAAAACTACAAATGATTTACAGAAGGTATATTACAAAGAATGTTCCTTTCTTCCTCAACATGAACTCTTGGAACTTTGGAAACACCTTTCATGGATAACAAACTCTGATTCAGCTGTGACTTAACTTATGTTTTTGATGAGTCGATCTCTGTATATATGTTTCTTTTTGGTTTATAGACCTTGTTCATTTGGCTATGTATGTATATTTATATTTGTTCTTTAATAAAATTTCCCCTACTCTTTTTGAGAAGTGGCGTGGGATCTTTAATATCCACCTGAACTGGCAGATGGGACCTCAGTTAAATGTCTCATCCAAAAGACAGCACCTCAGTAGTGCAGCACCCCCCTCATGCTGCACTGCAGTGTCAGTATTGGGATATTAACCCAAGTGCCTGGTGTAGGGATAGAACCCACAGCCTTCTGATCTCCCAGCCTCAGAGGCAAGTGTGCTACCAGCTGAGCCACGAACACTGACAAGCAGATGCCTTGCAGCTCTGCTGGTGGGTGAGCTGGCAAAGAAAATCTCCATTAAACAAACATAAGAACATGGGAATGGAAGTGAGTTCTGAGAGCTTATATTGTTTACTTTAAGAATTTAATTAGTTTGAAAAGAATCAGAATAAATACGACAGTGCAATAAATGAAAGCATTTATTGTGCCCCTTGTAGGATGATACAGGATTGTGGTTTGTATTGATTAGCAACCAAGAAAATATATGAAACAGCAGCTATAAGGTATAATCTCTTATTTATTCATATTATATAGTTAAAAGAATAGATTATCACACAGAATAGTAGGCTGTTTTCTGAAATAATTAACATTTTTACTTAAGGCTGCAATCTCATACAAACATATGAACATATGAAGAAGTCAACAGAATTAGGCTTTTTGGTCTGTCTAGTCTGCTCGTTGCCCAGGGTTCTTAGCTCAGGCTGGTGTCCCTGCTCCCCCTCCCCTACTTTTCGACTACCTTCCTCCCCTCCTTCCATTACCTTTATCTTCCCCCATATCTATCTCAGCCTCTCTTGAAGCTGCCCACTGTCCTCAATGAGAGCACCTCTTCTTGCAGCACATTTCATTTGTTCACCACCCTATCTGTTAAAAAGGGTCTTCTAACCTCCCTCTTAAACACCCACCCCACAACTTTAGTCTGTGTCCTTTCGAGGCTTTGCTGCAGCTTAGCCTGAAGATACCCTCCCTGTTCACCTGGTTAATCTCTTTCAAGTACTTGAAGGTCTCAGTCATGTCTCACATCTCCCTTCTGTCCTCCAGGGAATAGATATTTAAGACCCTCAGTCTCTCCTAGTATGATTTACCCTGCTGCCCCACAATCATCTTCATAGCCCTGGCTAGATGCAGCTTCTTTCAGGAGAGGAAATCTTAAATTGTTATTCTTGTCATAATGATGGGAACTTTTTTCATAGAAGGAGCATCTATGAAGACACACCTCATTTTCCAGTTTAGATACTAAGGTGCTTCATCTTTAAAATTATTAGGAAATTAGTTTAAATATCTTAAGGCAGATAGTACAGGTGTAATGTTTCAAAAATGGTGGAGTCAGCAGCATGACTTTCCTTGCTTCCTTCCTTCCTTTCCCTCTCATTGTAAGGTAGCTGGTAAAGGTATAATTTTTCAGAAAAAGCGAGGTTTATAGCACATATATGTGTATATATGGGCAGCAGTCAGTGGTTTTCAGTTAACAGGTGGAACTGGCTAGAAGCAGAGCATCTTCTATGCTATAATTCTCCTGATCTTGAACTTGAGGATGAAAAAGAAGATTCTGCAAGACATGAGCCCTCATCTTATTTTCTTCTATTTATTGCAAATCTGTATTGCAAGGTATGTGCTTCATTATGGATCCATTATCTGTAGTTGACTGTTTGGAGTTTATGAGAGATGGGGGGAGTAAATATACAGGCCTGTATTTTCAAAATATAATGGCCTGTATTTTCAAAGATTTGTTGCAGACACAGCAGCAAGTTACATCACGTTTGTGTCACAGATCACAGCTGTGTCTGTATCAGAAGCGTGCACTACCATCAGAAGATAGATGCACCACAATCTGTTGCCCCTCCACTTGCATCTAGAGTAGTAATGCAAAAAGTGGCACAGACATGATGCAGTACTGATGCATCCCACAAATATATTGCAAATATGCTAGAATTATAATGCAAGTGTAAGCGTTGCTTTGATGTAGCTATGAAAATATGGTGCAACTAGATGCTACATCTGCATGACGCAAGTTTAGTTGTCTTGACACAACTGTATAATTTTTTTAACTTTTGAAAATACCACCTGCTGTGTTCAACAGTGTCTTTAAAGTTCTCCTAAATGTAATTAACAATAAAAATAATCCTCACTCCTACTGAATATATGAAAATTAGTCAACAACAATGACAATAACACTTAAAAAATAAGAACTTGATTTTGCTAAACAGGTTTTACTTTTGTCTTTATAAATGATGCAGGAATTTTAAAACGATTTAGGTCCATGGGACCTGATATTGAATGTTTGTAAGCTAAAGCTAACCAGGACCATTCACATCCTTCCAGATGTAGGTACTATTTAAAAAAATACTTAATGCTCTAGGATAAAATGGATACAGAAAATGTATACTTCTGCACCTCTACAGTATGATAGTTTTTAGCAGTGATAGAATCTAGCACCAAGTCGATGCTTGGAACAGCTCTCTTGTTTTAAACCTTTTATGTATAAGTTTTTACTTATATATAAATGCATAATATTAAGACAGTGCAACCATAGATCATATTATAAGCACAAATGACAATATAACCAAACCTCTCCACCCTCCCAAACTGAAATCCGATAGTTATTACTGACCCCCCCACACACACACACACACACTCGACATCAAAGATGTAAGAAAGCTGGGAATGTCTGTAAGGTGTGAAATGTCACACTAAAGCAGCCCAGCCTCCCCAACTGATGCAGAAATCTAATATGAAAGAAAGACAGGAATCTTAGTAATGAAAGCCTGTGTAAAATCAGACTACACTGCCTCCACTCCCATCCCACATAGCAAAAAATAGTGCCTGTGAGAAGACTGCATTGACACAGCTGAGGGTTTCACAGACTGTATATGGAACTGTAATGCAACTGTTGTTAGGAAGGAAAGAATGTGGAGTCCCCTTTTTCTGAAAGCAATAGAATTGCAGGGCTCCACCCACTGCAGCCCTAAAAAGGTGAGCCAGTGACTGGGAGAGAAGAGAGTGCCACACTTTGTAAACTTCTGTGCAGTCGTAACCTCGGCCCCACCCCCAATGCTGCATCATAGGCATCCATAATAACTGCGGCTTGGCACTGAAATAACATATTAATATTCTCTAACATGTTTACAGTACTAAACCTCACTGGCTTTAAGGTTACTGTCAGCTCGGTCATAAATCAATGTTGGCATTTATGCTCTATTGCCTATTAAATAACTCAGCAGGATTACCAGAAGTTATCAATATCTCATCTAATATGTAACGCTAACTTGACCAGGGCAAGAAAATTCTACAAACAGACCTGTGTCCTTATTAGACTTTAACAGTGTTGCAGTATTATAGTTCTGACCCTGTATCCATCTGATATCAGAGGGTATATTACATTTGTAATATAAGGAAGGTCCAGGAACTAGAGGCACCAGAGTCCCATAGGTTCATGACATCCAGACTAGGATGTATTGGAACGTCATCATCAGGGCAACCTATGTAGAAGCCTCTTTCAGCATCTCTAGGGCTGAGAGCAAGTGTCTATGTGGATGAATGGGGGAAGGAGAAAAGAAAACTGCCTGCCCAGAACAGCCAGAATCATAATGCTTTCATTGCAGAGAGCATTTCTTAAATCAAGAATGTCCAGGACACCCTTCTGCTGCCTGTCCATCGCATAATACTGATGTAAACCCCCTGCACCTCCCTCCTTCTGTCTAGGGGCTTCCAGATGTTACATTAAGAGGGGGTAAAGCGGAACACCAGAAACTCACTCAAAAGCATTACCTGGCCCAGTTGCTGAAAATACAGTAAAAAAGAATGGGCCTACCTTGAGCTGTCTTCTGTGAGTAAATCACCTTAGTAGAGGCACCCCAAAATTCAATTCAGATCCATGGCTGCACCATCTTCTCCTCACCAACCGTGGAGCTCACCAACCCCAGGAACTGAGATGTAAGGAGGGAAACTTTGACCCACTAGAAAATACTCTTGAAAGCAGGAAATTAGCTTTGCTAGTCTAATTCATTGATGCTATGTACAGACGAGATCAACTCCAGTATATTCCTTAATAAAATGACTTTCTTTCTCCTGGACCCAAATGATTTAGAGGACCCAGGGGTTCATCCTTTTTTTTCTTTTATACTTTGAAACTTTTGCTCCATGAGGCAAAATTATATTACACAGGCTGGCCACCAAATAGGAAGGAGACAGGTTTTATAAACAGTGCACACAGGGCTCAAATATCTCTCTTTCACACACTTGGATGATGTTCCCAGAACATAGACTTTATATTTCCCCAGGAATGCAGAGCTCCAGAACCTCTGGCACTGATCTACTCTTTTCCTTTTCCCCTTGAGTCCTTGGTCTGGCATCTTCTATTTGGGTGGAGACATGAGCAGCCTCTCCCAATCTGGTCCCCAGACCCAATAATCACCCTATGGGAAATCCAGGAATTTTCCTCTCCTGACCAGACCACTGAGGCTTTGAGCCTGAAATCCCCTACACTCTCATGAATGTGTGCAGTCCTCTAATCTTTTTCACCAGGAAAAAGAGACCATGGCCTAACAGGCCTAAAGACCTACTCATAAATAGAGGCCCTGGGGCCTGCCCCAGATACGGGCATGGTAGACCCACAGCGTACACGGGCCACAACCTCATTCCAAGGTACTCCCACCTCTAGCTGTCCTGCCACACAAGGGAAATTAGGCCCGGCCACAGTTCAGGACCCCTGAACAGCTTCAGGAACCTTATTATTTTCCTAAGACACTCCGGCTTCACACTCCCTAGGTGCCCCTCAGATGGACAGAGATGAGGCAACCCAGGCCTTTAAAATATCCCTTCTACATACTCTGGAGCTTGATTTAAGCATCCAGCTAGAAGGAGCCATCCAGAGCCTGTCCAAGTCGACCTGTGGCCCACCCGAACCAGATGAATGGTGCCCCAGGACCTGCCTCTCCAACAGGCCCCTAAATGTGTGAATGCCCTCCTGCACCCCCTCAACAACCTGGATCACCCTGCCATGCCAGGTATGGGAGGAGACATTGCCACTGTCCCCATCCCCTGTGGGAGCCCTGCCATGACCCCCACAGCCCTGGTGACCCAGAAAACCTCCATACCGAGGAAAAAAGGAAACGTTTGGGATCCTCCCTAAGGCCCCACCAACTCCCTCCTACTGGGCACCCTAACACCCTGCCCCTGGAAACCCATACCAAACAACGCTACCAGGCTATCTAGCCCTCCTTCCTTGGAGCACCCATTTATTGCTGGCGCCAAGTTGCTGCATTCACCGATCCTGTCTACCCACTTAGGGGAGGGCTTCCCCTTTTCAGGCCCAACCCAGACTGCCAAGTTCCTGCCTTACCTGCCTCTGCTTCCACTCTCTTCCCAGCCTCTCCCCTTTTCTTTTGTGTCTCTGGCCTATTTATATCCAAAAACTACTCCCCGCTGCCACCACATGGCCAACAGCAGAAATTGTGCCCCAACAGTAAAACATTTCCTACCTTTCAGGGGCAATTAGCAGAGAAAGGGGTCCCTAAAGGGAACACAAGCCCCTCTTAAAAGAGAGGTGGTATACACAGAAAATAAAAAAGAAAACCTTGAGATTATAGACCAGCCTCTGCAATGAATGAAACAGCTTAGCCAGACTGTGATTAGCATAGATACTGGCAGACTGGCATTGCAAGGTTCACCTGTAGCTCCCTACCAATCACCTCTCACAGCCACGCCATTTTAAAGATACAGTTAGTTATTACTGCAGTCCCAGCTCTCTACTCTCAAAATGACACTGTTCCAACATGCTAGACATCACGTTCCCCCCACCTAAAAACCAACATCATACACTAACCTATAAAAATGAAACAAACAGGAAGCCAATCAGTCTGAAGCAGCACATGGTTTACAAAATTGCTGGAGGTGTTGGAGCACATTTGGTAGTGTGGGAACAGTCTGCTGCTGTCTTCTATGAGTCACTGATCTGGTCTCCCACCTGGGAGGTAGAGGAGGGTGATTTGAGGTGGAAGGGTTTACTTCTGCAGGTAAGATACCCATGGCTTGCAAATCCTCTTTAGCTTTGGCCATGCTGTCCTAGGTTTGTTGGTCTGTAGGAAATTGCATGGTGAACTGGGCTGGATACAGTGTTTTTAAATTTCAGTTGTTGATTTCTCAGCATCGGGAAGAGGGGAACATATTCCCTCCATAGTTTCTGTGTGGTCAGGTCATAGCCATTGTCAAAGAAAACCCTGTTGATTATAAGTGAGCCTCTGTTTTTGCCAAGCCATTTGTAGTACTTTGTCTTTGACAGCATAGTTTAAAAAGTATATAATCAGGGATCAAGGACAAGCTGTTGAAAGTAGGTTTGGGCCCCAGGGCCCTATGTGCACGCTCAATATCGATAGGAAAGGAGGCATCTAAATTTAATACTGTGCACAAAAAAGTGTCCAGAAAATCCAGATCTGTGCCTCCACATTCTCCAGAGGTTTATTTGTCTGGCACGATTTTCCGGGTCCTTTTGTCTTTGAATTATTTATAGCTGGGTTTCTGCTAATTGATATAGTGTGGTTTCAAATTGGTCAAGTCGGGTGGTGTTGTCTGAAATTTGGCGATCAGTCTCCATTTGGTTATGCTACAAAGATATTTATATTGTTACAAAGATCTTGTAAGGTGTCCTTTACCTCTGCTCAGAAAAATTGAAGTTCTTTTAAAACTTAATTCAGTTTGCCATTTTTTGAGGTAGATTTAAGCACCTTTAGGGATTCATCATCACTGGTCTGGGCCCTGTTTGTAGACAGAAAATGCTGCTTGTCTGAACTGTCAAGCTCTGAACTGTCTGGCTCCACCTGTAAGCTGCTAGAATATATTTTTATTTGATTTGCCATGCTGCCAATTCCCTTTGTAGGTGTTTTTCAAGTTATTTGCTCCTATTTCAATGCTCTGTAAAAGGGAAAAGATTCAAAAATAGTGGGAGAGGTTCTACTTTAAGCTTTCATCTCTCTCCTAGCAGAACTGGAAGTCCCAGGAGCACAGTCCTTGTTGATGTATGGGTGACCATATACTATTTTACCAAGAAAGTAAGATGACTAAAGGGATCCATTTCCAGAGCACACATAAAAAATTCAAATTCTTAGAGCAAGAGTGTGGTTGACAAGGACACTGGTTGTGCACAGAAGACCAGGGTCTCAATCGTAGGATTCCAAAACAGATTTGTCTTATTCAAAAACAAGCCTCACCCTGCTGACCACTGCCAATACTTCATGTAGTCTCTCTGTGTGCTTTCTCAAGGCAGGAGGCTGCACAAAATATTGGCAGTAGTCGGTGGGGTGACTTATACATTACCTTCTTTTAGTAAGATATTTTGTGTTCTGCGTGTGGTACATAGCTCAGTGCTTGTGATACATAACAGCTGGATGAGATATGGTTGGTGCTTAGATACGTTAGAGCTGGACTGGTACAAGGACAGTGCTTGTAGTATGTAGGAACTGGATGATATATGGTTAGTGCTTAAATACATTAGCGTGGGATAGGAACATAGGTCAGTGCTTGTAGTACGTAGGAATTGGATAAGATATGGTTGGTTCTTAGATACATTTGAATTGGATGAGATATAGTTGTTGTTAGAACTAGATCTTTTGGCCTTTCTCTGTATCCCACCTTTGGTGGAATGCTAGTTAAGTGTAGGATTGAAGGTCCAGCCAAGTGAGATACAAGTGCCGGAGAAGGAGGAGGAGGCAGGGGAGGATGGAGGACGAGTGCGACTCACTAAACAGAGGAGGCATTCCTAGACATTTTAAATAGAGGATGATGGAGGAGCTATCCTCCCCCCATAGAATCACAGGCTGCAGCCTTCCAATTCTGTGTGTGGTACATAGCTCAGTGCTTGTGATACGTAACAGCTGGATGAGATATAGTTGGTGCTTAGATACATTACAGCTGGACTGGTACAAGGACAGTGCTTGTAGTGTGTAGGAACTGGATGATATATGGTTAGTGCTTAAATACGTTAGCATTGGATAGGAACATAGGTCAGTGCTTGTAGTATGTAGGAACTGGATGAGATATGGTTGGTGTTTAAATACGTTTGAACTGGATGAGACATAGTTGTTAGAACTAGATCTTTTGGCCTTTCTCTGTATCCCACCTTTGGCAGAATGCTAGTTAAGTGTAGGATTGAAGGCCCAAAAGAAAAGTAATAACCAATGTGATTACCTTCTCCAACTCCAGAGAGTGTGGCCAGTAGCACGCAGGAGAGGAAAAAAACCCTTGGGGGGAACCTCCCAAGGATCCGTGGCTACTGACCTGCCCATCCTCTGGGCATTCTAAAGGAGAATAATCCTAAGTTAAGCAACTATAAATAAGTTGTCTTTGAACACATCCGAGTCTGGTTGAAGATCAGATATTGAGTTTGATTGCAAGCAAGAAATCCTGGAAGATGAGGTACTGATGAATGAGTGTCCACCATGGAGGGACGGTAGCATAACAGATAAACGAATCCCAGTCCATTATATCAGTAAGTGTAGAAGATGAGAAGTTTGCATATCAGGCAGCTTGGTTAACAGCTATTCATGGAATCACATCTTGGAAGAGTGAGAATACAGAAGTGGTCAAAGATCAATCCTGGAATGTGAAGAAAAAGAAATCCATTCTAAAAGATGTACTGGATTACAGTGAGCAAACAGCTAGTCCTCCATACGGGCAGAGTATGGAGACTGGCAGATCCCACATGATCCGATAAGCATAGTTCCAGTAGAAAAACACAGGCCCCTTTGCAGGGCTAAGCAGAGGTGCAGAGTGCAGGCTGCCAGGCCCTTGAGGACGAAGCAGATAGAAACTTCCAGGCCCCCTTGTGTGGTGAAGCAGGAATGTGTAGAACAAGCTGTATAGGCCCCATGGAGGGTGAGTAGGAGTGTGTTGAGTGTGAAGTCAGGCCCTTTGCAGGCAAAGTGGATAGAAACCTTCAGGCCCCCTTACGGGGTGAAGCAAGAATATGTATAGCAGGCAATATAGGCTCCGTTGAGGGTGCAGTAGGAGTCCATTGAGCAGGCAGCCAGGCCCTATGCAGGTGAAGCCAGGAGATGATGGGGACCTCACGTGGTCCATCTGTGTAGGTTTGTGTATGCAGGAGGGAACTTCATGTAGGTCAGCTAAAGTGAAACAGAATATGTAGAGCAAGTCCTAGGATTTCCTTGGTGGGGTGAAGAAGCAGTAGGGAGAGAGATTCCAGAATAACACTGAAACCCAAGGCATGGCAGTAGGCCATAGAGGTGGGAACCATATGATGATGGATGTCCTTCGACACAGTCAAGAGGGGAGCAGATATAGTATCAGCAATGTTGTCCTAGACGGGGAGCAGAACTAGGTACAGCCTGGCAAGAAAGCAAGGTAACTGTCTATGTAAAGAATATATAGAGGCAGATGAAGGCTAAATTTCTGTGTTAGATTTCCAGGTCCTTGTGTCCAATTAATGATGAGCAGGAAGTCAATGCTGAAGATGAAGTGTCCAGCAGATGGAGATCCAGCTAGGACTGATGACTGGGTGAGGGGCCAAGGTAATTCATGATCAAGGAAGCTGTGAGCAAAACAGCAGTTAAGCGTTCATGTAAAGTCAGCATGGTTGGAGATGATTGCCGATGGAATATCTCTGAGGATGAAGAACTGTATAGGGTGAAATGGCTGCAGTAATACCAGCAGGGAATGGTGATGAGGTAGGAGTCTAAGGGAATGGGAGGCTCACTTGAAGCAAGATTTCCAGTACAATAGTAGGTTATAGATGAGTACCTTAACAGAAGGGAAATTGTCTGAGGAAATCCATGAATTGAGACAGGCAAGCTGGAGCATAAATCCCTTGAGGTCCAGAGTAGCAGTGTGTGAATGCTCGAGCGAGCGAATAGGTATCAGATGGTCCATTGAAGAAGATGAGACCCCGGGCTGCTTAGGAAGATGGAAAGCCATTTGAGAAAGGAGAACTTCCTGATGCTCGATTGATTCGCGATGGGGAGACCCTCACTTGAGTTCACCATCGCAATAGCATGATATGCTGAAATACCAGGAGGTGAACCCCTTTGTAGTCTGTCCATAGTGACTGAGTACGTGTTAACCAAAAAGAAGAGCCCCACTCGTAGAGCGAGTAAGTTTGGGATGGCGGGACCCCACATGGTCTGCCATCACCATAGTAATGCGCAGTTTTGAGTAACGGATGGCAGGACCCCTGCAGTCTGCCATTGGCAAAGCAGCGTAAGGTCCATTTTAAGGAGGAAAAGAGCCTACATGAGGTCCACATGTGAAATGGAAGTATGAGCAATGGGAGATGCCCTGCCGTGGGCACGGATGTCAGACAAGATGGGACCTCTGTGAGCCCGCATTGCTGTAGTAAGTGTACAGGAATGGAAGGCTGTCCTAGGTCCCACGGAGGAAGGCTAAATGGAAGATTTGGTGCTGGATGACTGGATGAGTAGCATGGAGGGCATAAGGCCATCAATATAGTCAGGTTGAGCTGAAATCCAAGTGAAGGGTAGTGAGCAGATGAGGAAAGGTAAGTGCAATTGACCAGCATGGTAGCAGGATTGCAAGATACGAGGTTGCACACGACTGGCGATATGACGGTTTTGGGTCAGATCAGCAGAGGACTCTACAGAGGTCCAGCAGAAGACAGTGTGTAAGGTGATAGAGCAGCAAGCTTAGGCCCGTGTGGGCAAGCTTGAGTGGGAGGAACCCCATGTAAGTCCATCTGATAAGTAGAGAGAGTGAGTCGGGCTAAGCCTCCACGTAGGTCAGCTGGACTGGCAGAACTCCCACGTAGGTTTGCCTAAGGAGAGGTAGAAGTGAGGGAGTCAAACTAGGCCTCCAAGTAGGCTTGCTAGACAGCCGGGACCCCCACATAGGGCTACATGATGAGCAGAGTGAAGGAGTTGAGCCAGCCTCCACATGGGCTGGCCAGACCAGCAGAGGAAGGATGACAATACGACTGCCTCCAGCTAGGCTGGAAGGAGGATGGAAGCTGCAGGACTGATCTGAAGGAGAATGCCATGAAGTAGTCGATAACATCAGTAGGGCATATATATCCTGGAACATCAGGGGAAAGTGCCTGGATCATGATAGTGAGACATCCTAGTCTCCTGAAAGGGTATCCTGTTACATTAAGCATGGCCATGTGGGAGGTGTGTGCATGGCGGCCCATAGGCTGCAAAACAAAGTAACAAAGTGGTCCAAATAAAGGGTCCAGTGGAAGTTCTAGAGTAGCAATGAGAGTACCATTAATTGCATGGGTTCAAACGGAGTCTGTAAAGGCTTGCAAATGTGTGCGTCAGAACACACTTAAATATGGATGGTAGTAACAGCTCTGCTCCTGTAGGCAGATAATGCACAGAAGACATAGATGTGGTGAAGTGAAGCACGGCATCAAACACGGCTGGGTAAATTGAGCTGGCTGAATGGAAACTTGCAGTGACGCAATGGGAAACTATGGCCCATGGTGAATGGGCTGAGGATAACACTGCAAAAGCGGCACACAGCCACGCAGTCAACAGGTGCAGGGTGCCGAGGAAAGAAGGACTTCCAGAGGCCCCGGTGAGCTGCATGGTGAGGCGGGTGGCATAGTGTAATTGGCCACTGCCGCCACAAATCGGGGTATTGCCTGAACTGCCCCCAGTCCAGGTAAACATTACAGAAGTGGACAGAGGGAACAGTGGTAGCAACCTGCAAGCAGCGAGGTAGAGAAAAAAGTGCTGCAGGTTATCCGAAAGATTGATGCTGCTGCAAGGAGGAGTCCAGGATGCGAGGAGAAGTCAGACCGATACAGACTGGGAGCGACGCTGTCGTGTGGGCTGGCAGCTGACGAGGCTGGAGGGGAAGTGAAGGAAGAGCCCCAAAAGAGAACAGGCAAACAAGGTACAGAATGGGGAGGGAAGAGGGGGAAATGGTGGCAAGAGATCACGAAGACAGAAACAGAGAAAGCATAGAGGCACAGGAGGAGAAAGGTAGAGCAAGTCCCACAGCCACACAGCACCAAAGCGAGTGCTACTCGCTAAACAGAGGGGGGCGTTCCTTAAAGTTTTAAATAGAGGATGGGGGAGGAGCTATTTCCTCTCCCCCCCATAGAACCACAGGCTGCAACCTTCCAATTGTTTTGCAGGAACTTTTTTTTTATAAATAGTAATATGTTTTGATATAGTTACATGTTAGTACCTATGTTCTTCAATCAATCAAAACTTTATTTATAAAAAGGCACCTTTCTAAAAACCAAGGCGCCTGTACATCACATAATAAAACAATATTAATAAAACAAAAAATTAACCACACTAATAATACATTAAAAATCATTATATGCTTCTTTAAACAAATGTGTTTTAAGTGCTCCCTTAAAAGTTTTGACGGTCGGGCAATCATTGCTTCATTGCTTCACCTGTCACTATGTTTATTTGTTTATTATGGTGTAACCCCCTACAAATGGGAGTTCCTAGAAGCCTTCCCAAAGCTTGCCTAAGTGCTCACTGCCTCAGCTGGTGTTCGGCGTAATGCCGCTTAAATGTGGGCGCTGTGAGTGCTTTTAGAGCCTCTGGTACTGTCTCTTTAAGAGCTGCCTGCTCACAGGCTTAATTAGTTTTGTATGGGGGTACTGTGTGTTTAATGCTCGAATCCCACCTGAGCTGCTGCCTAATTGCTCTGTCTCTGCAGTCGCTAAGAGCACAGAGGGAGCCTAAATGAAAGATGTAACTGTTTATCTGAAACCAGTTAGAGTGTCAGTGAAAATGCAGTTTGTCTAACCTGCCTTTCTTGCAGCTGAGACTCTGTGTGTTTTGCCCCTCCATTTTGGACCTGAACTGCTGAACTGGGCCAATTGGGTTAGGGGAGCCCTAAAATGGAGACTGCTTGGGCCAACCAGAACTTGGACTCTCACCTGGAGCCTGCTACAAAGGGGGATGTATGGCAGGTGCTTCTGGGAAGTGTAGTTTGGACCCTGGCACGTTTTTGCACCAATAGAGGGAGCATGCTATGACAGACAGAAGGAATCAGCCAACTGGAACCATTTGGATCAAGGGGAAATGCCCTGAACTGTTGCTGGCAAGCCAGATGTGAGGTGGCTGTGAGAGGAGAAGGAGCTCTGTGCTATTGCGCCGTGTAGTCGCGCGGGAAGCGTGTGTGTAGGTCCCAAAGTCAATCTGCAGCCGTTTAGAAAGCGTAGTCGGGCTGAACCCGAGTTTGGAGGAGGAAGAAGGAAATCAGAAGTGTGAAGACCAGACTTCACCTGAAGAGTTCCGAAAGTTGCTGAATGCGATCAGTCTGTCAGGGACTGCTGATGCTGTTTGTGCTCCCGGGTAATTTGCAGTAATTGCGATCGGATCGTGAAGCAGTCGGCTTAGTACAGTGTTTTCCTTTGCATATAAATGTGCCCTAAAGTGGAGGGAGATTGCAATCTGAATTTCCCTCACTCTGCAACGTGTGCTGAAATACTGGAAGCCCAGAAACAACATCATCTATCTTGTAACTGTCTTGGGTATCGTGAGTACAATTCAGGGCAAGCCCCTACAACACCATATGAATCAAAAGTGTGCCATCTGATTTATTTGTGCTTTCCTTTCTTGAACTGAGCCTCGGCTCCAGATTACAATTGTGTGTTCTGCATATATTTTCTTTCTACAGGGCCGCATCCAGCTGCACCAGCCGGCCAACCCCGGGCAATGGACCTGGCTAACCTCCCCCCCATCCTGGGTACCCGGAGAGTGACATTTTGGACCCTATATGTATGCACAGTACTGTGATTTGAGCCTTGACAAACCAAATCAACCTGATTGCCCCCTCCTATGTTACTATCCCCTAAATAAATCAGATTTGTTGTTATTGAACTATATACTGTCTGTGGTGTCAATACATATAGAATCAGCATTGCATTGTGTCTGTGTATATTGCCTAACCTTGTTTTACCGGGGGTCCTCAGAGACGTGCTGCAGAAACAGTCTCGAGGTTAAGTGGTATCTATAGCTGTAAAAAGTGTGCATATGTGGGGTATTGGGAAGGCAACTCCTGTGTACTGTGTGAGCCACTAGTGGGAACGAAGGGGGGTCACAGTGTCCCAGAGGGCTGCGCCCAAGCTAGTTGAACCACTCCCAACCCTAATGTCTGGGTTGAGGCACCTGTCACTGGACCTAGGCCCCTTAATCTGTCACTAGCCATACAGGCAGGGTTAGTAGCCCTTGGGATAGCACCACCTAGGGGTTACAATAGGAATACCCATTGAGCATAAGCTCATTCACAATGGTGACCTAATTACAAAATACAGATAAAATATGCCATACATACAATGCAATTAATGTCATATCATAAGCCCTTGTATTCTGACCAGTGCTTCTACAGTATGTAAATGAATCATTTCACTGACTGGTCCTTGAAGCAAATGGTTAAGTACTGAAGGGGCTCGGTCACAACAGCAGCCCACCCCCTAACAAACATCAATTTGATCAACGTGTCAGGGCACCAGAATGTGGTCAAGTGACAATTGTATTGCTCATGCTCTGCAGTGCACCTATGTAGGTGCCACCTCTGGATTTTTTCACTTGTTCTACATCAACAAAATTCAGCTTTGTTGTATCTAAGTGTGGACATCTATTTTGTTTGCTAGATGAGTTACCAGAGGGCAGAGTTCACAGTCTTCTTGTCTGTCTAGTTAGACTTTGACCAAAGCATGATTCTATGCTACATGGTTTTCATAAGAAATTTGTAGATTTTAAATTATTACAATAATTCATTTCCATTTTTGAGGATGAACAGTTCCTTTCTTCACAACTTGTTCATAACTGGAGTTTTGCAAACTGATGTATGTCATTTTCATGACTCAGAATCCACTTGCATGTGATAAAACTTATGGTTTTGCAAGTCTTAGTGGTAAAACAACAGAAATCTTTGTGCATCAAAGGCAACAAAATCAGTGGGAAGTTAGATATGGAACTTATGTGGTTGACATTGCAATGTTAATTCTTCAAGTTTTTGTTTTTTTTTAACAGGAGTTTTTTTTTCAAATATAAATGAAATTTGACTGATTGTCACGCAAACAGGCCCTGTTTGTGTCAGTTGTAAACTCAGTTTCATGACACATAACCTCCACTGTCAGGACAATCTCAAAATGAGAAACATCTAGATGCCTTTGTAGGTGACAAAAGTGGAAAACTCAATGGAAAATGTTGCACATCAAAAACAAGGACATCTGTTTCAGGTTAAGACTGAAACCTGAGTAGGATGTAAGGCTGATTCTTCAAGTTATTTAAAAAGAAAACAATAGTCAACATAGCAGAACAAGCATGGGCCCATCTGTCAGACAAGATCCGACAGTAGATCCAAGGACGGGAGTACATGGACATATTCTTATTGTTAAATTGGACTAAGGAGCCAGAGAAGAACAAAGACAAGAAATGAGAGGATTCAGCCCATAAGAACATTTGACAATGGTTGGCAGGGTTCATTGCTTTCACCAGCACAACTTATCAGGTGGCCTTCAAAAAAAGCATCGGCCTATTAAATCATGCGTGCCCACAGGCATAATGGGGGCTACAGTTTGCTCAAGTATAATGAAGAATTCTGCCGCCACATGCACTATGACCTGTCCAAGGACTGAAGCATTTTAGACATCCCTTTCTTGTTAGGGGTCCTACGTAGGTGTGGAGTCTTTCACACTGACAGTGGGTTGCTAATCACAGTGTTTCAGTCTCACCGTACAGAGCAGGGTGGGTCCCAGACACAGGTGTGCTTTGGTTTCAACAGGGGGTCTTGCAAGAAGACATCTTGAATGTACCACCACATGTGTTTAGCATGCAGCAAAAGTGTCTTTTCACTCAGTGCAAACATAGAAAGCCATGTCAGGGTGGGTACTGGCCCTTTCTGAAGAAGCAAAACAAGCCTGATCATGGCAAGCTTGCAAACTCTGATAAGGGTGGACCAGCTTAGGCCCTGGCTGGAGCAGTACTCAGACCATGGAGCAGTTGCCCTACTGGCAGATGGCTTTATGGTTGGCTTCAAGATTCCATATGAGAGCCCCCGCAGGTATATGAAGCAGAGAACCTAAAGTCAGCCAAAGACAGACCCCAGGTGGTCTGGGATAAAATCAAGAAGGGGCCACAGGATCAGCAGGTCCTATTCCTCCCCACCAGTTTCTGGTCGGTGGGTCTCCCCTATTGGCCTGGTGCCTAAAACGGTCCTGAGTGAATACTGTATGATCAAACATTTGTTGTATCCTAAGGGTGACTTGGTAAATGACCATATCAACCTGTATTTTACTGTGGTTCTTTATGCATCCTTTGACAGGGCAGTTGAGGTGCTGTGTGCAGTGGGCACGGAGGCTCCTATGGTTAAACTAGGTATTGATTTAGCCTTCTAGCTGTTCTCCATCCACCCAGATGACTGGGATCTGCTTGTGATGAAGTTTGAAGGGCAGTACTGCAGTGACCACTGTGTGGCCATGGGCTAGGAATTGTACACTACCAGGATGATTTCCTGTTCATAGGCCTTCTCAATTCCCCAGACTGTAGACACAGATTGGTCACCTTCCTGCAACTATTCTATAGTTTTGGTGTCCCACTAGCTCCTGGCAGAACCCTTTAACCCTGTAATTCTTTCTTGGGTATCAAGATCAGTACAAAGGCTCGAGAATGTTCCCTACCGTAGGACAAGATCATGGTTGACAGGAACCTTCTGGGGTGGGTGAAGCCAGCCAAGGAGTTTATGTTGAAGGAGTTACAACAGCTTGTGGGTCACCTGAATTTCACCTGCAGGGTTATCCCAATGGGGAGACTGTTCATATGTCATATGGCAAAATTGGAGGCATGTGCCTGGAAGCCCCACCTCTGGATATGCATGATGAAATGCCTGAAGGAAGACCTCGAGGTCTGACACACCTTCATGATGCCTTTCAATGGAGTCTCAATGTGGCTCATCATGACAGTGGACAGTGAGGAGCTAGAGCTGTTCATTGATGCATCTGGAGGGCTGGGCTTTGGGACACACTTCAGAGGGGCATGGTGCACCTCAGGCTGGCCATCAAGTAGGGTGGAAGCAGGCTTCATGAAGCAGATAACCCTGCTGGAGCTTATACCAACAGTGGTCTCTGCTGGTTTGAGGGCACCAGCTGAAAGACAAAAAGGTTATATTTTGCTTCAACAATACTAGAGGCAAACATATTATCAATAAGGCAGCTGGTGGCCAAGGGCCATTGAGTAATCTGATGAGGATTTTCATCATCAGGTGTATGCTGCTTAATATTCATTTTAAAGCTGCTCATGACCATGGTGTTCAGAATGGAACTGCTGATGCTTTGTCTCATTCATAGTGGCAGAAGTTCAGGAAACTGGCTCCAGCAGCAGACCAACATTGCCATCTGGTCCTCGCCTTCCTCTGGGGGGGCAGTGACCCTGAGGTCTGGGAGTGGATAGGCAGTTCCATCATGCCTGGACCAGGGTGGTCTATCACCAATGAATGGAACACTCCCACACCATCAGGGTGGGGCAGGTTAACCAAATAGTTGCATGATTCACGATGAGCAGCTAAGCAACTACATCCTGATAGCAAAGAGCAGGGGACTTATAGCAAAGAGCAGGGGACTTACACCCAGAAATGGTGGACAGCACCTAGTGAGGTTGTCATGGTTCACTTGGGCATTGGGTTTCACAGATCATACTCAAACTTTCAAAGTTCAGAAGATCATTGATGGCTGGAGCAGGGGGATCCCCTAAGTAGGTGACCAGCTGTTCCCCATCAGCCCTTGAATGCTGGGGAAGGTGTGGCAAGTGCTTCAGTTGGTCTGCTGGTCACACTTCAAAATATCTTAATTCAAGACTGCATTTTTGTTGGCCTTTTGTGGGGCCTTTCAGACCTCAGAGATGGTGCAGATGGCTGAAGGCGGGGTTACCTCCAGTTTGTAGAATGAATACATGGCTGTGACACTAGAGGACATATTTGCATGGCTCTGCATACCAAGACCAACCAGGAGGCATGGGATTCTGGTGCACACTACAAGCTCCCGGGGATTGGTGTGGGATGTAATAGCCACGGTGTTGGAATACATGGCCTTCTGCCCGGTCACCAGGATCGCAATTCTGCAACAATCCCATGGCACCCTAGTCATGGCCTATCAATTTAGGCACATACTGGGTGTGGCCATACAGGATGAACTGAACCCGAAGGAGTTAAATGCTCACTCATTTTGCATAGGGGCAGCTGCAACTGCCAAGGCTCAAGGGCTTACTGATGGGCAGATTAAGGCCATAGGGAGGTGGATGTCCCAGGTATTTTTACAATATATGGGGCTACATATGGTCTTACATTGCCCTTGCTGTTTTCTAGGTCCCCCTAATGGTTCCAATCAGATCTGGATATTTGGGCAATCCTTCATATACTGGGCTATGTAGAGAGCTGGGTTCTGGCTATAGAGGAGAAATCTAGGTTTTTCACTGAAAAGAGCACATATACATTGAATGGATAAGAGGGGCATGTGCAGGGTGGAACCTCTCCCTAGACTTGAAGTGGAGGTCCACCGAGGAAGTTTGCAGGAGGTATTCCTGGTTCATCTGAGTGGGAATGGCACCTGGGTCTTTGGAAGGCCATCAAGTTGCTGCTCTGAATGAGGGAGGACCTGCAATTGAGTCGCAAGATGTGGCCTGAGACCAAAATACACTGGTTTCACATCATTCAGAGGCACCAGTGACATTACTTGGAGAATCATCAGGCTATAGACAAAGCACGTTTATGCATTAAAAGAGAGATATGGACCTTTATGGAATCCATCGATGGCTCTGTGTTGCAGCAATATGACATCAACACATCATTCCAGGGATTTTTTGCTAAGGATGATGTACATTTGTCAGACAATGGTTGGGACTTGTTTTAGAATATATTCACTAGGTTTTGGAGGAGTACCTGGAGTAAGCTGCTTGGGGGGGGGGGCTTCATTCATCCTGTGGTGGTTTGGGAGTCTCTCAAGATGATGGTGCAAGGGGAAAAGTAAGGGAGTCACATTCTTCCAAAGGACTCCTCTCCCTGGTCAGCATGAGGTGGGGAGACACAATACCTGGTTCCCAGTTCAGGAGTAGCTGCCAACCTCATTGAGCTTGTCTGTGGGTGCAGCACCTCCAGAAGGGAGTGGTTGCTTGCCACCTGGCCACTTTATCCCTTACTCATTGAGGTTTGTGTTCCAACTAAAAGGTACAGCATTCTCTCAGTCAACACATGGGTATGGCCCTTCGGGGGGGGGCAGAGATTCTAAGGTTGACTAGAAGAGACTGTATACATCACTCAGATATGTATGTAATGTATGTACTATGGTGGTGATTTAGAAAATATATATACTGTAGCTGTGCCCATTTCCTCCAAGACTTTTCTGGTGTGTGTTTGTACAGGGCAGGGGATGTAGGGGCCAATCAAGGCAAGTGAACAGGGAGATAATTCAGATCAGTCTATCCATATCTTTGGAAATGCATGTCACCAGATACCTAATAGCTTACTGAAATGAATTAGACAAGTCCAAATGAACTGGAGGTGTATGTAGGAAGATGCCTCATGAAAGGCCAATGATTCTGCTTTTCTCTTACTCCATTTGACAGACAGGTAGATCTCAATAACCTTCAAA
This sequence comes from Neoceratodus forsteri, assembly GCA_016271365.2. Taxonomy (NCBI): domain Eukaryota; kingdom Metazoa; phylum Chordata; order Ceratodontiformes; family Ceratodontidae; genus Neoceratodus; species Neoceratodus forsteri. The sequence continues at coordinate 389,477,772 of CM028132.1, read as the reverse complement.
AGGGCAAGCCATGATTGTCACAGTTCAGTAAGGTACAGCAGACAATTACTGTCATATAGTGAGACTTTTTGTTCTATTCCTGCAGTATAAATACCTTTGATGTCTTGATTTTCAAAAATTCAAGTAACTAAAGGTTCCATCACTGGTATAAATAAAAGAGGAGTGAACACCCCTGCCTTGTCCCATGAGCAAGCCTTAAATTACTTGATGCATTTTGATCAGTTAACACTCTTCCCCTGGAAGATAGGTACTTTGATTCTTTTTAAAATGAACCTTAAAGCTCATTTTGTCTAAAATGGAATGTCAAAGTTTCCGGTTACCTTATCGAAGACTTTTTCTGCATCTAGAGCCACTTTCTTTGTTTACTCTGCATACTTACATTTATAATGTTTAAAATGATGTGAGTATTATCCATCATAAAATGGGTAGAGACAGTAACAAAAGCTGATTAGCTGGCACCCCTTCAAACCCTAGGAAATCTTACTGTATTCTGACAAAATGCAGGATGATCTCACCATAGGACTGCCCTGGAGCCGAAATGGTTATTAGAACCTATGCAAATGGTGGAATACCAAGCTCGAGCTCAGTTTTCAAACCACTGTCCCTGGTTACACTTCTTGCAACCGTCAGATTCTTTACTCTGCTTACCTCAGTAAGATGTCTCTGGAGAGCTGTCCTTCGCTTTACTGAAAAATATTTGTATTTATCAGTTTCTAAGTACCGTTTATTTCTTTTTGTTTTTTGAAGCACTCTCCATGGTTTACAGGTAGACTAATTTAGTGCGTTTTTCAGTTCCTTGCTGTTCTTTTCCAACCAGAAAGGAGCTGGACTTTACTTATTCTGTGAAAAGGTAATTTGGTTTATATATTGTTTGATTCTGATTTCTCTAGTGACCTGGCTTCTTGGGCATTGTTTTTACTGCGCTAACCCTTGGCTGTTGTTGTCTGGTTTCTGAACCAACCCCCCCCCCCAAAAAAAGAGAGATCCAGAGAAGTTGCCCTTTTTTCTCAGAGTTAAATCTACTACACCCGCTTTTAGGGTTATTTAGTATGTCTCAGACTGCCAAGAAAAGAAGCAGTCCTACAGGTTTCCAGCATTGTACCAGATGCAGAGAACCGTTTGCTAAAGCAGATCCTAATTTGATTTGTGTTTGACCACCTGAAAGCAGACTGTGAGATCTGTAAGAATTTTCCCTAGTCTACGCTTGACAGGTGACTTAACCGACTGAGGGAAAAACTGTCCAATAAGGCTGCTGACCCAGCCTTGGACAAAACGGCTCCTCCTCACACTAAGGAACTGGAGGAACAGCCCTCTGACAAAGATGAAGCTTGCTCAGGGAAGAAACGGGTTGCTGAACCAGCCACTGAACCAGCTACTGCAGCCAAACAGGAAAAGAATAAAAAGCACTCAGCGCAGGACCCACAACCAACAAAGTCACCAGTTCCAACCACTGAAGAAATTGCTAATGTTATAAGAACAAAACTGTCACTGCAATTCAGCACACCAGTTCTGGTTCAGCAAACAGTTCCTCACCTCACACTGGTTCCCAGTTCTTTTGAACAAGGTCCAGAATGTTATGATGAGGATGAGGGAGAAGAAGAAGAGGAGGATGAGGAGGAGGATTGGGACTACAGTTAACCTCCTGATTTGGATGTCTCTCCTGATCCTCAATGCCCTGATTCTCCTAACAAGGGATCTGAGGATTACACATCACATTTTTCCTTTATGAAACAGGTGGCACAAACTCTGGACCTCCCCGTCAGAAGTCATCTGAGGAGGAGGAGGAAGAACCAGATTATATGGAGATGATGGACATGCCAGCAACCAAGAAGTTGCTATTGCCCATTCACAAGTCTCTTAAAAACAAGTAGCAAAAATTTTCCAGACACCCACTTTATCCCCCCTGTGGACAAGAGGATGGAGAAGTAGTACTGGATGGCCAGTGGAGGAGCAGAATTCCTTTTTGGACACACCAGCCATGAAGGGGTGGTGCAGGCTGCTGCTTGTGACAAAGCAGGCATACCAGTGGCATCACATCCTCCTGAAAAGGATTCCAGAAGGATAGATTCTATGGCCTAGACGATTTATCTGAGGTCTTCTCTGGCCATTAGGCAGGCTTCATATATGGCCTATGTGTCCAGGTACCAGAGAAAACTCTGGAACACTGTATTAGAAATTGCCAAGACTGTTCCTGCCTCCATGGCATCGGACCTGACAGAGGCTGCCAAGCAAGGCATAGAAGCTTCTAAGTATCAGTTTCATGTGGCAGTGGATGCCAATGACACTACAGCTAGGCAGATGGTCACTTTAGTATCTCTCAGAAAGTTTTCCTGGATTAGGACTACTAACTTGCCCCAGGATACCCAGACAAATGCCTTGGACTTCCCTTGTGAGCCCACATCTCTGTTTGTGGAGCAAACAAAGGCTTACATGAAGAAAATGGATGAGTACAAGGCAGCCTACAAAAGTGCAGCTGCCAAAAAGAAGGTGTCCACAACCCACAAACACCAGGGTAGAGGTGGTAGGGGTAAAACCCAATACAGGCCCTTTTTCCAGCTTCAGACTTTCTCAGCCTATCAGCAGCATAGAGAATATTTCAGAGGCAGGGGCAGGAAAGGCAGTGGTCATACTGGCCCTAGCCCACCGCCAGTTGCACATGCAAAACAGAATCCCTGATGTGCCTGTCAGGGTTGCTCCCCATCTCCAGTAGGGAGCAGCCTGGCCCACTACCTCCAGGCTTGGCAAATCATCACCGTAGATAAGTGGGTCCTGGAGGTAGTGGGCCAGGGACTTGCTCTCAGCTTCAAAGTTATGCCCAGGCTGTGGTCAAGGTTTTTCAGACTTGCCACCTCATCAGAAACAGCTCTGTTGGAAGAGGACGTTACCAGCCTTCTATTGTAAAAGGTAATATAACCTATTCCTCTGGCACAAAGGAGAAAATGCCTGTACTCCAGATACTTCCTCACAATAAAGAAAACTGTGGAGTGGGAACCCATATTGGATCTCAGACACTTAAGCATGCATTTGACAAAGCCAAAGTTCAAGATGCTGACCCTGGCGAACATTATCCCAGTATTAAGGCAAGGAGACTGGTTGGCATCTCTGAACCTAAAGGATGCTTACTTTCACATCCCCATTAGACAATCCCACAGAAAGTACATCAGGTTCAGATTGCCATCAGGTCATTATCAGTTCAGGGCTCTGCCCTTTGGCCTGACTTCTGCCTAGACGGTGTTCACAAAGTGCTTGGCAGTGGTTGTGGGTCACCTAAGGAGAAAAGGGGTAACTGTTTCCCTACCTGGACAACTGGCTAGTCATAGGTCAATCACTTCAGCAGGTTAGGGATGCCCTGGTAGTCACACAGGATACCCTGCAGTCACTAGGGCTCCTGGTGAATCTAAAATAAGTCAGTGCTGAAACCAGTCCAGCTCCTGGAGTTCATAGGAGTGGAATTGGATACTCTGCAGGGAAAGGTATTCCTTCCTCAGGGAAGAGTGGACAGCCTGGCGTAGATAGCCAGCTCCTTCCAATTACACACCCCAGGCCAGCAAGGCACTTCTTACAACTGTTAGGCCACATAGCAGCATCAACAGCAATGGTGCCAGAGTTCAGGTTCCAGATGACAGACATTCAATTTCATCTCAGATCCTACTGGTCCCAGAAAAGGGACTCCCTGTCAAAGCTGGTGCCAGTCACAGGAACTCTCATCCAGGCACTCACTCCAATGGCGGCAGGAAAGGGGAAACCTCAGGAAAGGTGTGCCATTCCTGCAACAGCCCCTAACAGTAGTGCTAACAACAGATGCCTCCTTTCTGGTGTAGGTGCCCACCTAGGGGAGCACACTGCTCACGGGACATGGCTTTTTCAGGAGTCACTGCTGCACATCAACCAGTTAGAGCTCAGGTCAGTATTTCTGGGCATTCATTCCTTTACCACAATGCTCCAGGGCAAGATGGTGCAGGTCAGGACAGACAATACCACCACCATGTACTACATAAACAAGCAAGAGGGCACAAGGTCGACCCCACTATGCACAGAGGCCATGAGAATCTTGAGTTTGGCTTACTCTCTCAGAATCTCTCTCTCTCAGCTGTCCATCTCCCATGAAAGGACAATGTCCTAGCAGATGCACTCAGCAGGATCAATCAAAACTACCATGAGTGGGCACTCAATCGGCAGGTCCTGCAAACTGTTTTCAGGAGGTGGGGCACTTCAGAAGTGCACCTTTTTGCAGTCCCAGATAACCATCAACTGCCACAGTTCTTCTGCAGGCCTCCTGTGGTAGGCACAGTGCCAGTGGATGTACCACTGCTGGACTGGACAGGGAAGTTTCTGTATGCTTTCCCTTCATTCCCTTTGTTTCTGAGAGTACTGAACAAACTCAGGATCCAGCAGGCAACAATGGTCCTCATTGCTCCAGATTGGGCCAGGCAACCCTGGTACTCACAGCTCCTGTCCCTGTCAGTAGCCAGACCAATCAGCCTCCCCAGGAGGCACAATCTACTGACCTCCTCTCAGGGCAGGATCATTTACCCTAACCTCCTGTCACTCAGGCTCAGGTTCAGGGCTTGGCTCTTGAGGACCTAGAGTATGTCAGCTTGCACCTCTCTGAAGAGGTTTTAGAGGTGCTCAGGGTCTCTAGAAATCCCTCTACCAGGAAGAACTACATGTCCAAGTGGAAAAGATTTTCCATCTGGTGTCAGAACAGGGAAATAGACCATAACCAGGCAGAGTTTCCAGTCATCTTAGACTATCTGACACATCTCCATTCCCTTGGCTTATGACCATCCACCCTTCAGCTGCATTTGGCAGCTGTCTCCACTTTCCTATCAGCAGATAAGGGTTCATCCCCAAGTCCTGTATTCAGAAAGCTTTTCACAGGGCTGTTGCACTTGCTTCCCCCACACAGGCAGCAAACCTAAGCTAGGGATGTCAACATATGCATTGTAAAGCTTATGCAGCCACCCTTTGAGCCCATGTCTTCAGCGGAGCTCAAATATGTGACTTGGAAAACAGTGTTCCTGGTAGCAATCACCTCAGTTAGGAGGATAAGTGAGCTTCAGGCCCACAGACCCCAACTATATGGTGCTCCATAGGGACAAGGTAGTCCTCAGGACCAATAGGAACTTTCTTCCCAAGGTGGTATCTGACTCCCACCTTAACCAGTCCATTACATTGCGTGTCTTTTTCACTGGCGATTCCACTTCAGGTGAGTGCAGACTGCATAGCCTTGATGTTAAGATGTCTATCAGCTACTATCTGGACCGCACAAAGGACCATAGGCAGGGCAATACCCAGGTCTTCCTGATCTATGGAAAAGTTGGGAAAGGAAAACCAGCCACTAAATGATCCATGACATGTTGGATTGTGACTTGTATTCAGTTCTGCTACAGCAAGGTTGTAGTAAGTAGTAAAAATATTTATTCATAAAAAGGTTTTATGAATCAGGATAAAACTCAATTGAGTTAAAAACTCATTTACAACAAGGTCCCCTAAGTATATAAAGTGCATTGTTACAAGTCATATTACAAGTCAAAGTCAAATACAAAATTTATGTTGCATAGACATAAAGTGAAGGTAGCAAAACAGAGAAGGAAAGATCATATTACTATTCTTTTATACATAACAATTTCTTAAGCACCACCCCATCTCTTTTTAATTATGCAGGATTGTTAACATTTACCCGGTGACTAAGCTTCCATAGTAGGAACATTGTTTTGGTTTGCTAAGTGTGCTCTTCATCCATGTTTTAATTATATTCCAAGTTTTTATCCCTGCTGAATCTCTTAAATTAAATGGAATTTTATTTCAAATTAGTGTACCTCTATAGTAGACCATGTGGCAACCCACTTCCAGATTGCATACGGGTAATATTAGATCAGTCGCTGTCACGGATCTTAAAAATACGGCTTTTTCCGTACTCACAAAATGAAAAGTTATATATAAAGGAAGCTTGTCAACCATCCCTTTGTGAACAAACGCAAGTAGGTGCTCTTGCCTTCTTTCCTCAAGTGTTTGCCAATCAAATCTGTTATATAGCTGACATTTGTGTGATAATCGTGGTGTATCTAAAATAAATCTAGGAAGCCTGCCATAACATATGTCTAATCTCTCTAAGTCTCTTTTTTAAGTCATGTAAGTATAGGCCATAATGCAGAATTGGTATGATAATGGAGTTCACCAGTTTCTTTTTTATATCCAAACTCATACAGGATCTAAGTCTGAATAGGGCCCCCAAGTCTTTTCCCTATGTTTTTTATTAAGCTATCTATATGGACATCCCACCTCAGGGAGCAATCCAACCAAAGCCCTGAACATTTATAGGATTTTACCTGTTGGATCGGGGAGTCCCCCAGAGTAACCACTCTTAAGAGTGAACGTCCTTGGATTTCACTGATTCTAGAAAATAACATAGATTTGTTTCTTGGCATTAAGAGTCAATTTACTATAACTGAAAAAGATCTTAAGTTCATCATACTCTATTTGAAGTTTATCTTGTGTTTTATTAACAGTGAAATAGGATGTGTAAATAATCGTATCATCTGCATATAGATGGAATATAACAGATGAATCATAAAAGGATATATTATTTATGTAGATATTAAAAAGAAGCAGGCCCAGGATGGAACCCAGGGGAACCATCTAGACAACAGACAACAGTACAGAGGTTAAGTTCCCCATGGAGACCAGCTGTGATCTACCTACCAAATATGAGGTCAGCCATTTCAGTCCTTCCCCCGTTATACCTAGTGAGGCTGCCCTGGACAGGACACCATGGTCCAAGGAATCAAATGCCTTAGACAAGTCCACAAATATTGCACCTACAGGGTCCTCCTGTCCTGAGCAGCCTGCACATCCCTTATAACTTTGACCAAAGCTGTAGTGGTACTATGGTGCTGTCTAAAACCTGACTGCATGTTGTTAATTTTCCCTTAGGAGTCTAGGTATTCTTTAGTTTGTATAGATACTAATTTTTTCAAATATCTTTGAGAGCTGTGGGAGCAAAGAAATTGGGCAATAATTCCGTATTTCTTTTTTTGGATGTTATTTTTCTTAGGAGCTCTGGTCCCCCCCCCGCACTCCGCCATTCCTCCGGCGCCATCCCCGGACATGAGACCCCATCCCTTCAGCACCCCGTGACTTACCCTTTGTGGCAGGGTGGTGGGGCGACTCAACCCACCAGAATGGGTCCATGCCAGGGCGTCCTCGGGAATGGCGGCGAACAGCGTCGTGCTGCCAGGCTCCATTTTCGAATTTTCTCCCGGCGGGCATGGCGTGCAATGGCGCCAGCGACCTGAGGTGTGTGCACGCTCACTGTGCATGCCAGTCAAGCATCCATGCGTCCGCCACCCCTAACCTCTGCGGCTCGTGCTGTCGATCCCCAGCCTCGCTAGGAGTCAGGCAAGCACCGGCCGCCTGACTCCACCCCAGAGATGGAGGCAGTTCTCCAGACACTCAATCCATCTCCTCCCCGCTGACCCCCGACAACCTGTGTTGCTCTCAACACGGACGCCGGGCGTTGCGAGGTGTAGCGACCAGCGCCTCAACCCTCAGCGCCACCGGGCTGGCTATAATTCCCTATTTCAGTCTTTCCCCCTTATAAATAGGAGCAATCTTAGATTGTTTCCAGGTATTAGGATATTCTCCTGTGCTTAGTGATAAGTTGTGTGTGTGTGTATATATATATATATATATATAAAAGACAAAGAACCTCTGTGCGCAAACACTGAGGCAAGGGTTACCCCAAAGGGCATTTGGCTGGGAAGCCAAGTTTCAAGAAAATACAAAATCACACATGCCCCCACAATACAAAGCATCATGGGCTGCATATGCAAATCACCACAGAATGTTATGCTGGTCCAACTTTAAGCAGAATTGCATGGTGCTGAAAGGCCTCTCACACAGTTTGCAAAGGGTGCTAACGGAAGACATAGACACGTGTTTCATCCTACCAGGACTCATCAGTATGCCTCATCTGTTTGACACCCCAGTGGAATGGACCAGCTACCCTTAAGACAGTGTGCCTTGGATATATTGTGGTGAACCCATTAAAATAAAAAAACTATTTAAAAGACAAAGAACCTCTGTGCGCAAACACTGAGGCAAGGGTTACCCCAAAGGGCATTTGGCTGGGAAGCCAAGTTTCAAGAAAATACAAAATCACACATGCCCCCACAATACAGAGCATCATGGGCTGCATATGCAAATCACCACAGAATGTTATGCTGGTCCAACTTTAAGCAGAATTGCATGGTGCCGAAAGGCCTCTCACACAGTTTGCAAAGGGTGCTAACAGAAGACATAGACACGTGTTTCGTCCTACCAGGACTCATCAGTATGCCTCGTCTGTTTGACACCCCAGTGGAATGGACCAGCTACCCTTAAGGCAGTGTGCCTTGGATATATTGTGGTGAACCCATTAAAATAAAATACTATTTAAAAGACAAAGAACCTCTGTGCGTAATATATATATATATATATATATATATATATACATATATATGTTAAAGGATATGCAATAATTGGTGTAGCATATTTTAACAGTTTGAAAGGGATATCATCCAACCCAATAGCTATAGAGATGTCTACCTTTAATAACTCTGCCTGCACAGATTCAGCTGTGATATTTCATAGAATAAATCTCTCTACCATATTGTCTTTTACCTTTTGTTCGGCCTGTATCTGAGGTTCACCACTAGTAGGGCACATACTCCCCATTGTGCCAAAGTACTGATTGAATTTGTCAGCAACAATCTGAGAGGTGCTGCCTGTCTATGGCACAGATGAGGCTAGGGTGCTCCACACCATGGGATTCAATCAGTGGTTGAAAAACTGGTGCAGAGCTCAGGGATTTGGCTTCATTGGGGGCTGGGGGTCTACCTGGAGGGATGCAGGCCTATACTAATGTGATGGTCTGCATCTGTCCAGGAGGGGAACTAGGATCCTAGGTGATAGGTTTAAATACTTCATTGGCAAACATTTAAACTAACCAAGGAGGGGAGGCACTGGAAAGGAGCAGGGAAATCCTAGCCCCCACCCAAAAAAAATCAGGGTACTAAGTGAGGTAGACACCAACATAGAGATGTCAATAGGGAGAAGCGCTGGGGTAAATGGAGAAAGTGACACATGCAATAAAAACAAGGATGGGGCAAAAAGGGGTAAGGCCATGAAGAAATGGAGGGTAATGAGTACCAGTGCCTGTAGTCTGGGCAACAAGCTCCCTGAACTGGTGGCCTTGATGGAAATGAGATGCCTGGATATCGTAGTAGTCACAGAAACATGGTACACAGAGAACCATGACTGGGATGTTAACATACCAGGGTACACAACCTACAGGAGAGACAGGGAGGGCAGAAGAAGGGGGAGTAGCTCTCTATGTAAGGGAAGGGATAAAAGCAACTGAACGAAAGAGTAAACAGGGAAGAGAGGAGGCACTGTGGGTCACCTTAGAGACTGGAAATGGCACCACAATCCACACAGGAGTTGTATACAGACCCCCATGTCAGGGGGAAGGAATGGACAAGGATAGGATAGAAGACATACTTAGGATGGCAGAGAAAAGGAAAATACTGTTGATGGGGGACCTTAATATGCCAGATGTTAACTGGAGCACCTTTGCTACAGCCACATCCAAAAGCAGGGCCATTCTTGATGCCCTTCAGGTGGCATGCCTCAGACAGCTAGTATGGAACCTACTCATAAGGGAGCAATCTTAGACCTCATACTCTCAAACGGGGACAGTGAGAGGATCTCAGATCTAGAAGTGGGTAGCCATTTGGGAACAAGTGACCACCAAACAGTGTGGTTCATGATAATCTCAGCTACAGAGTCAAGCCATATAAAAGTGAGGGTTCTGGACTTCAGGAGGGCTGACTTTGGCAAGATGGGAGAGTGCCTTAGGAAAGCACTAGCAAACAGGCTAGAAGGAGGGGGTGGAGCAACAATGGGGAAATATCAAAACTGCAATCACAGAGGCAACAAGCCTTTATGTGAAGCAAATAAATCAAAACAAAAGAAAAAGCCACTATGGTTCTCAAAAGAAGTGGCACTGAAGGTTAGGGAAAAAAAGATAGCATTTAGGAAGTATAAGGAAACACAGAAGGAGCAGGACAGAGAACTGTACCAGTTAAGGCAGAAGGAAGCAGGGAGGGTAGTCAGAATAGCAAAGGCACAACCTGAGGAAAAGATAGCCAACTCAGTTAAGAAGGGGGATAAAACCTTTTATAGGTATATCAGGAAGCATAGAAAGACAAAGGGAGGGATAGTGAGGCTGAATAGAATGGATGGTGGGTGGGCGGAGAGCGACAGTGAAAAAGCAGGGACACTGAATGAATACTTCTGTTCAGTATTCACAAAAGAGGAAGTGGGGGAGGTGCCTAATCCAATTAACAGAAGCACTCTGGAGAGGGGGGTTGATCCCAGTCCTTTCACAGAAGAAAGGGTTTTGAAAGAACTCCTGAAACTGAAGATGGACAAAGCAATGGGGCCAGATGGAATTCACCCCAGAATTCTAAAAGTATTAAGCAGAGAACTAGTGACACCACTGACTACCCTTTTAACAAATCATGGGAAGATGGTGTGGTACCTGAGGACTGGAAGAAGGCTGATGTGATTCCCCTTCACAAAAGTGGGAGCAAGACAGAGGCAGGAAACTACAGACCTGTCAATGTGACCTCTGTGGTAGGGAAAGTGATGGAATCACTTCTGAAGGAAAGAATTGTTGAGTACCTAGAGGCCAGTGAGGCACAGGACCCAAGGCAGTGTGGGTTCACAGAGGGAAGGTCATGTCAGAAGAATCTAATTGATTTCTTTGACTGGCTGACCAAAGTAGTAGACCAGGGAGGGGCTGTGGACATGGCCTACCTAGACTTTAGCAAGGCATTTGACACAGTCCCACATGAAAGATTAGTGGTCAAATTAACCAGCCTTTGAGTGTGTCCCAGGGTGGTAGCCTGGGTAAAACACTGGCTGAACAACAGGACACAGAAGGTAATTGTAAATGGAGTCCACTCTGAAGAAAGAGGGGTTACTAGTGGGGTACCGCAGGGTTCAGTACTGGGTCCAGTCCTTTTTAATGTCTTTATAAGTGACATTGCAGAGGGACTGGAAGGAGAAAGTATGCCTCTTTGCAGATGATACAAAGATCTGCAACAGGGTTGATACACAGGAGGTGTGGAAAGGATGAGAAGGGACTTGGCAAGGTTGGAGGAATGGTCAGAAGTATGGCAGCTTGGATTCAATGCAAAGAAGTGCAAAGTAATGCACCTGGGAAACAAAAACCAGGGAAGATTACACAATGGGGGAAGTAGTAACAACAACAAAAATGGAAAGGGACCTGGGGGTAATCATATCAGATGACCTTAAGGTTGGCAAGCAATGTGAGAAGGCGGTAGGGAGGGCAGGGGGGATACTGGGATATATAGGGAGAGGCATCACCAGCAGAAAACAGGAAGTTGTTATCCCTCTGTACAGACAGTTGGTGAGACCACATTTGGAGTACTGCGTCCAGTTCTGGAGACCCCATCTCCGCAAGGACATAGACAGGATGGAGACAGTTCAGAGGAGGGCAACTAAAGTGGTGCAGGGTCTGCAAGAGAAGCCATATGAGGAGAGGCTAAAGGAGCTTAATAAGTAGACCCTTGAGGAAAGGGGGGGGGACATGATAGAAACGTTTAAGTACCTCAGTGGAATCAACAAAGTCCAAGAGGGTAGCATCTTTCAGAAAAAGAGATGTGCAAGAACAAGCGGACACAATTTGAAGATAGAGGGAGGATGGCTCAGGGGCAATGTGAGGAAGTATTTTTTCACAGAGAGGGTGGTGGATGCATGGAACAGCCTTCCTGAGGAGGTTGTGGGGTCTAAAACTGTGGGAGAATTCAAGAATGCATGGGACAGACATAAGGCAATTTTTGTGGGGGGTAGGATGAAATAGGCTGTTGATTAAATGGATCTGCAGCTTATCCTCTAGGTAGGGAAATGGGCAGACTAGGTGGGCCAAGCAGTCCTTATCTGCCGTCAAAGTCTATGTTTCTATGTTAATGGGGTCATCTGATCCCCTATATTAAATAAATTTGAAGTAGCGTTACCTTGCCCCTTTAATAATATGTTTATTGTTTTCCAGACTGCTTTGGGATGCTTAACGCTGTTAGTATCTAATCATTGCATATAATGTTGTTGTTTGGCATTTCTTACTTCATTTACGTAAAAATTACGAAGTTTTCTATATTTATCGCAATCACATTTGTTATTACTTTTTTTTGCCTGGCCTCAAGCTTTGTCCCTATTTTTTTAGTCTTCCTAATTCATTTGAGTACCAAAGTGTGTTATTACGTTTTGGACTTTATTGGGGCATGTCTATTACATAGTTCCGTAAATTCGGGAAGAAATTATTCCCAGGCCTCATTAACTGTTGGTATTAGTTCCATCCGATCCCAGTTAATATCACTAAGTTCCAACATGAATTTGACATAATCAAAGTTTTTAAAAGTACGCCATTTAATTTTTTTTTCCTGAACCACTAGTCCACGCCTTCTGCAAAAGGTAAACTGGTGGCCAGAAACTGAATCTGGTAGGACTCCGCTTTTCATATATTACAGGGGAAGTTGGTAAAAATTAAACCCAAGGTTGTGAATGTTTCTAAATTACCCATGTTAATTCTTGTTGAATCCTTGATCAGCTGCGTAAGGCCCAAATTTACCTGGCGGTCAAACAAACAGTGAGTATCTTTAATACTCTGCCAACTGGTATTGAAGTAGCCTGCCATAATAATTTCAGGTGTGTCCTTAAATTCCGAAAGAATATCCCGTAGGCCTTCAAATACATTAAGTCTTTGGGGGACAATAAATTCCTACTACTAATATTTTTTTGTGTGTGGGGTAATCTTAACTCAAGAATCAGTACTTCCAGTCCATTTAAGTCCCCACTAATTTCTACTTGTAGCATGGTTTATTTATTTTATTTATTTATTATTATTTTGGAAGACATCTTTGAGCCAAGGCTCTTTTACAAAGGTTCCACATTGGGGAAACAATACAGAACATAGTGAGGACAATAACAAGTGCAGTAGTTTCAAACAGCCATAGGCTTTGTCAGGTACATTAAAGCTTTCATATGGAATTACAATGATTCACAGTATGTATGTTAAGTTACAGTACTTTGCGTATATTATGGTTATATCATCTCTCCCACACATCAGAACTCCTCCCCCTCTTTTATTTCTGTCATTATGCTAAATGTTATAGCCAGGAATATTCAGCAAGTTATCCGTGATTTTGGTATTCAACCATGTCTCAATAATCACAACCAAATCTGGGTTGTGGTCCTTCAACCATGTGCTGATCAAGTCCATTTTTTTAACATGCTTCTTGCATTAAGATACATCAAGTTGAGTCCCTTCCCATTTTGTGCTAAGTTAGGGGCAGAAGTAGTTTCCAATTCACTGTTAACTGTGTTAAATAGTCTACATTCCTATTCTGTTATCTGAGTTATACTGTCCTTGATGCCATGGTCCTGGGTTACATTGAACATCCCCACATATAGCCAAAGTCACCAAGAAAAAACACAGCAACAGGGACCCAAGTTTGTGTTTCCTCCAGTGGCTTCCTAGAGCTCTCTTTCATATCCAATTAGTTATAATGTTCCCTATATGAAATTTGTGTGTAATGTGAAAAGAAACCAGTCTATAAACATCATTTGCAAATCCAGCAGAAAATAGGCCAGGTTTTGTGGCAGCTCCAAGGTGGCTGATTTTATTAACACAATGGCACATGTGTCCCGTGATGCTACTCTAAAATCCTGCAATGCTTCTAATTTTACATCCCACCTCTTTTTTTCTAGTTTCTGGTGTTTCCAGGCTAACATTAGAAAACCTGAAAATTAGTGTCCTAGAATATATTTTACAGGTAGGGATACTTTTCAACCATCTGGTAATTTAAAAAAAAGGGGAGGGGGTTGTTATCCTGTCACCTATCTCCGTTGCCTATTCTAACTGGTTCAAGACCACCAGCAATGAAATATTTACTGATTGCTTATATTAGGGGACCTTATCCTTAAAATAGATTTTAAAACTTATTTATTTGAGATAATCAAAACTAATGTAGAGTACCATAAGGTGTACAGTTTCCCCAATTAGGACAGTTCAGAGACTACAGGTTATTTCTAAACCAAGTAAGAAAGAACCTCATATTATTCCCATTCAAATATAATTCCACCAACATTATGACAATTGTGTAACTACTGAAAAAACATACTGCTTGTGACATCAAAGTAAGTTCCTGAATTAAACTTCTAAAACCCCTTTTTCCTTTGTGTGTTAACTAATATGCTCTAAGTACTTTTTTCTGCCGAGTGGCACCTGCACCACACACAACGCTCATGCTGTCAAGTGGCGCAGGGCTTTGTAGTGGAAAGTGCCCCACCCCTGAACCAGCCGCTGCAGTGTTTGCTTCGCCGCCAGATGCCCTCAACCACTGAGCAGCCCTGCAACAAGTCCAAAATGGAGTAATGGTTCCTGATTGTAAAGCAGGTACTGACAACAGTTTTTAGTGGTATTATGGCAGGAATGTCCAGGTCTATACTCTGTAGCCCCATTCAGTGATGTGTAGCTCTCACCTGCTGCCGAGATCTTCACTGGGCATTCCCTCTCTGTGTTGAGTGGTGCAGGGCCTTGTAATGGAATGTGCCCCACCCCTCAACTAGCCGCTGCAGTGTTTGGTTCACTGCCAAACCTGCTCAACCACTGAGCAGCCCTGCAACAAGTCCAAAGTGGAATAATGGTTCCCGATTGTAAAGCAGGTACTGACATCATTTTTTAGTCATAGTTATGGCAAGAATGTCCGGGTCTGTATTCTGTAGCCCCTTTCAGCGATGTGCAACTCTCACCTGCTGTTGAGATCTTAGCCAGGCATTCTCTGGGTGGGCAGAGAGTCCCCTACTGGCCTCAGGGCTCACTGTACCAGTGGAACAGCTGCTTCCCTGGCAGCTGCCGGGATATTCCCCTGTTGGAAATCTGCAAAGCAGCTACTTGGAAGACTGTCCACACATTTACCAGTCATTACCGCTTGGATATCCAGTCCAGAAGTGATGCCAGGTTTGGCACAGCAGTACTGCAGAGCTGTTTCTCAAATAGGTTCTATGCCCATTTCCAAAGGTACTGCTTGAGTAGTCTGCATTTTGCCAGAATACAGTAAGATTTCCTGGGTCTGAAGAAAAAATTTCCATAGTAATCTAGTTTCTTCCAAGGAAATCTTACTACATTCTGAACTCCCAACATACCTCCCCTACTGGAACCTAATGAGCACTGCAATCCAGCTGTCCATATCCCATTGCAAACCTGATGTTATAGTTTCTTTTCTTGGTCATCTGTGACTCGAGTCTTAGAGATGCCCACACTGTCTGAAAAATGGCTTGGTTATTTGAGGAGGAGATTAGTTGTTTATTAGGATAGCATAGTTAGATTATTTATGCATGCTCTGTAAGAACCTAACAGTTGCAGGAAGTACAACCAGGGACAATGGTTTGAAAATGGAGCTAGAGCCTAGCACTCCACCATTTGCATAGATTCTATTAACCATTTCAGCTCCAGGGCAGTCCTATTGTGAGACCATACTGCATTTTGTCAGAATACAGTAAGATTCCCTTGGAAGAAACAAGATTACTATGGTAAGTAATTTTTCTTGCCAGCTATGCCTTTTATTTTGAATAAACCATGATTCAAAACAAGTGCCACCAAACCAATAAGCACCTCCAAGAAAATATCATTGAGCCGCCCGTGTTCAACGCCTGCAAAGCCACCATGCTGATTCCTCGCTAAACGGCACTATTTTAGCAAGTGAAACACAAACCTACACATGAAAAAATTAAAACAGTCACAACACTAAAAAAAAAGTGTTGTTTCTATTTAAAAATCTTCTTGCTGTCCCTACTGAGCTGCTCCCTGCTCCCCCTTCCTCAACACTGCACAGTCCCTCTGAAGTGCCAAGCACATGGAGACCTGCAGGACTTTTTCAGAAGTTTCTGCCACAGATGGTAGCTTGCTGCAGGCAAGACTGAAAGCAAAATCGCAGTCTTGCCTGTGGCCTGACCTACTGACTTGGCAGCTCTCTTCAGTGCCCTTAGAGACAGCACTTCACATAACAGTACCACTAGCAATCTAAAGAAAGCAGAAGGACTATTTCACATCAAGACAGATTTTTTTTTATTTTACGATTCTTTTTAAATATTGCAGTTTTTTAACAGATACCCATTTTATAAGTACAATAACTCAGTCCAGAGAGTGGGTTAGTCTGGATAAATGCACTTCTTGGGGCAGTAAGGCACTCGGCTGTGCCTCATTGCTTACTATGCCCCTAGGTGTGCATTTATCCAAGTTATCCCACAGCCTGCCATGTGTTATTGCTCACATACTCTCCTTCCCTTAGTAAACCCAGTTTGGGCCTTATGAATCAGCCTTGGAGTTGATCCCTCCAGTCTGAATGAAAAAATGTTAGTGCCTATTTTGTAATCAACATGAAGAAGAGAAACAGAGCGGTGGGATGAAGATATGTGGGAGGGTGTATTTGTTTTAATATCAGTACAATAGTGGAATCTAGAAAGGAATTAGGAAGATCTACAGTTATGTTTAATTGCATGTTACATTGTGATACAATTCATACTGAGTATTATGTTTACAATGCATACTACCAAACAAACGTTTACGTATACAGTATTTAAGTCATAGAATTATCTAAGTACAGAGAAAACAGGAATTATTCACCACATTTAATTGTTATGACAATTATTTAAACAAGTTTTAAATAGCTATAATTGTTCTTGTTGGAAAAGAAGGAGGGATGAGATATTCTGTGTGTTAGCAGCACATGGCTCCAGACTGCCCACTGCTATGATATAGTCTGATTAATTAGGTGGGGAGGAAAACCTTCCATGGCTGGATTAGCTCAATGCATATCAAAAAGGAAGGTTTGACTGCAGTGTGACTGTTTCAAAATAATTTATTGGCCAGCCTTGAAAAATTCCTGAAATTTTGTTGCCCACACAACTTTTTCAGGGTGACTGATCTGCCATCAAGTACAAGTGCCAGGACCTGTGCCCAGCAGTCAAGAAAAAGGTGGCTGCAAGCATGCAGGGTACAGGGGGCAGTCCCACAAGCAGCAACACATAGTTCATACCACTGGAGAGGATGGTGGCAGAGACGCTGACCAAGGTAGCCGTCCACGGGGAGGTGGACGGAGTGGACAGCATGGCAGGTACGAGACTTCAAGAGGTGGGTGTAGGGACAGAGATGCTCCCCATGCCTTTTGCAACTGTGATGCCTTGTGCCCATAGACACAGCCAGAGCAGCACACCCGTCCACAGTGGTGACTATGCTGCCCACATCAATGGTGGTGTAGCAACTGGCACAGGGGAGAGGAAGCCAACAGCCAGATGCCTCAGGTAGACATGCATCCCAAAAGCACCACAGGGTGAGGGAGGGTG
The DNA here is from genome assembly GCA_016271365.2 of Neoceratodus forsteri. NCBI lineage: Eukaryota > Metazoa > Chordata > Ceratodontiformes > Ceratodontidae > Neoceratodus > Neoceratodus forsteri. The sequence goes on along the minus strand of CM028132.1, from coordinate 389,460,300 downwards.
AGGCACAGCCACACTGCCTAGTACCACGAGTCTCTCATTCCAACAGGTATGGAGGTGGAAATGGAGACCCAGCTGGACAACACCGATGGGGAGATCGCAGTGGCACATCAGGAAAACTACACCCTGTTGGATTATGATGGCTACTGGGGAGGGCACCCAGCAATGGCAGCAGCCCGCCCCCCCCAGCACCTGGTAGTGCGACAGGTGATGTGCTAAGTGGTCCCCGTGGCACTGACAGCTAACACGCACTGCTCATGGGATAGGGCACTGGTTGGGAGCCAGCCCAATCATGCCGGGATGACAGTGGGGATGAGAGGAGCTTGGTATGTCCACAAAAATACAGCAGGGGAAGGCATGCACAGACCTATATGGAGGTACAGTACCATGTGCTCCAGCAGCATGAGTGGGACAGGCTGGAGGCACAGCATGCAAACATGCCCGCCATCATCACTTTGATGGCAGAGGCCAGAGGCATGCGCACAGCATTGACTGCTGTGCTAATGCACTGGAGCTGATACAACATCACCTGTAGGGCCCCCCCCCTGCACAACCAGGAACAGCAGCACACACATTCACGGCAACAGTGGAGACAGGTACTCAGTGTCCCCTCCACCCTGGTCACTGACACAGACCAGGCAGAACAGCTGGGCCTGCTGGACAACCCACCTGCATGTGCAGCACTGCACGGCATCAGTGACAGTGACACAGACCCAGGGTGCATGGATCACTGATGGGTGATTTGGAAGAGGGGGGCTACACAGGAGGACATGCCAGAGGACAAAAGCAGCCAGGTCATGCCAGGTGGGGATGGAATGGATGTAGCATCCCCTGAGCACCCACAGGGTGGACACTGGACATGCGGTGCGCCACGGCCCCATGCACAGAGCAGGCATACCAGCACAAAGACTTCCACAAGGCTCCAGGGGATACCAGATGGAACACTTACTGAGTAACACCACCATCACAGATGTGCAGGCACAGTGAGGTCCACTGCAACAGGAGGGGCATAGGACCACACATCGGTGTGGCATGGAAATAACTCACAGGGGTGCACCCTCTTAAATGCCATGGGCATCACCACCCTTGTACAACCCACCACCACCACACAGTGCCCTCTCACACACACACCCTCACAACACAGTACCCTGTACCATGCACAGGGGCCCCACACATACACCCCATATTGGTGCAAGCATTGTGGCCTGGATGTGCAAGCCCAGCCTGCACCTACACCACAGGGCACTTGGGGACATCATGCAGGGGAGGCAGGGTCATGCCATCATGGAGCACCCCCCCCCCCGTATGGGTGCACTCAGAGTGTGGTCACATCATTGTGCTACCACATCGCACATGGTATGGGGCACACACTGCATTCACCCAAGGGATGCACCAGCATAGTGCATCATTGCCTTGCCACAGCTGCATGACACTGAATATACTGTAGCACCCACTGGGGCACACATGCCACCATGCAGGGCAGGAGTGCAGGTGATGAGCATTGCCACTGGAATGTCCTCTTGACCAGTGCCTCACCACCCGCTTATGGTCCACTGCTTATGACACAGAACACCCTTTGCAACATCATCAGGTGAGTTAGTGGGTGGCGTGTTTGGCAGGGGCACATTGGCATGCTTGGCCATATTATGTAGCATGGCACAGGCTGTGAACACCGTGCAGGCATGGGAGGGGGCCAGCATGAGTGTCCCTCCAGTATGATCAAGGCACCAGAAATGCATCTTCAGTAGGCCTATGATCCTCTCCACGATGCCCCATCTCCTCCTATGGATAATGTTGTACGCCTTCTCCACCGGTGTGCTCGGGGCCAGGATTGGCATCATCAGGTATGGGTGAAGAGGGTACCCACTGTCACCTGCAAGGTGAGGGAACACTTGGTCAGTACAATATAATGCACCACATGAGGCATGTGGAATGTGCTTCTAACATTGCCATACTTACCCAACAGCCATCCATCCATCCAGATGTCCTGCTTGTAGCATGGCACCGAGACCTGAGGCATCCAGTATGTAGAACTCATGTGTGGAGCTGGGGAACATGGCACAGATGTTGGTGAAAATGCCATTTACATCACACACACACACCACCTGGCAATAGATGCTGTAGAAATCTCTCCTGTTCCAGTATACCTCCTTGTTCACCAACGGTGCCTATATTGCTATGTGCATTCCATCAATCACCCTGTACACATGCCATGCATGTCATAGAAGACCTGTTTGGTGGCATGCACATCATCCACCACTGTGGGGAACATTATGTGCTTCCAAATGTATGCGACCAGGACATCGGTCACCAGGGACAATGCGTGGGACACAGATGACTGGCACATGCCCATGGTGTCACCTGTCATGCACTGGAATGAGAAGCTTGCATAGTATGCAAGGACGCACAGTACCTTCATCTCTACAGTCATTGCCCTGGAACACCATGTCCTTGGACACATCTCATCATGGACAATGTCACATATTTGAGTGACAGTGGTCCATGGGAAGCGAAAATGCTCCAAGCAGTGTGTGTCCCTCCATGTAGAGACATTGATGCACTGATGGAATACCCAGGGCCGCAGCTCTTGCCTCCAATGCCATTGCAGCTGGTTCACTTTGAGGTGCACATGCAATAGTCCTTTGGGACACATCCTCCATACCCTGTTGCCCACCTGCTCCTTGAAGTGGCCATGGCTCTGGGTCGGGGCACAAAACCCTCACATGTGCAGGAGAAACATGCAGCATGTTTTGCCATTGCTGTGCAGGCCATATTGCAGTGACGACAGTCATGGCAATGGCAGTGAGCACTGTGGACTGCTTCCATTGCTTCCTAAAGAGGCTGTGGTGGGTGTCTGAGGATAACTATATGGACAACTGTGGAGCGGGTGTCCTGTGGCATGACATGGTGAGTGGTGCTGATACTTTGGGGGTTGTAGGCCACAGTGGGTGGTGACAGTGAAATATGTCACTAACGTAGTGCTGTCTTGTCCCCCTCAGGACCAGCAGTGACAGCCGATGAGGCTGGAGCTCATCCACCTGGAGCAGCCTGATGGGTCAGTTTGCTACATGTGCACCCCACCACACCACAGGAGGAGATGGCAACTGCCATTCCTGAACTACATCTCCCTGCAGTTGCACACCCTGGAGCTGCAGTATGAGGACACATAGGATGGCGTGTGCCTGGTGGACATGCCCTTGATGGCAGGTGCATTGGGACAGGCCAGGGGCTCTGTGCCCTTGGCCGAGTGTGGGTGGGTGGCACAGGTCTGGACAGTGCACTGATGTTTTCTTCCTTTGCCTTGTATAGCTACAAGGGACCCAGTGCGGCAGATGGTGCTGCGTTATGTGGGGGGTCCATGAGGACGTTCGAGAAGAAGCCCAGGAGGACAGCAGTAGCTCCAGTGACTAATGCTCTGGTTACCATGTGTGCAGCTGTGTCCCACGCAGCACTGGCGTATGATTTGTGGGGGGGGGCTTTGGGGGTACTGTAGCATGTGTCGCCAATGGTGGGTGCTACTGGCTTGTGAGTGTTCCTGTTGCATACAGTTCTGTTTGCAGTTCTCTGTGTCCTGCTTTATGTTATTAAAGCTGTTTTTTACGTACCCAGGTGTCATTACAGTGTCATGGGCATCAGGTGGGTTGGGGGGCCGGTGGCTTGTCACACACATGGCGATGGTTGGGGCACATAGCAGGAGGAGGGCACTGCTGAGCCAGGTCTGGCAGTGCCACACCTGTACATCATGTGCGGCGGTGGCACACTGCATGTGTGCATGGGGGGTGCTGGCAGAACAGCCATTATGACCACCAGGATGCCGATGGTCACCAGCACAGCCTTGGCATGGTGCCTGCTATGAGGACCATGGTGCATGGCCACTGCCCGTCCAACCAGCCATTCTCACACCACTCACAGTGTGCACACCCCATTCCATGTGGCCACGCATGTGCGATCCATTGCATGTGTGGCCGGTGCCCTCGTGTGTGTTTGGTGGCAGTGCGGGGTGTGCACCCCACTGCCTGTACTGTTTCAGGCCATCATCGGCCATTCCATGGCTGCCAGCACCTGGAAGTGTACCGTTACAGCTGTCCTCCACCTGGCATAGCTGCATGCATGGGCCTCCACATGCCTGCCCATTGCACATGTCTTCATGCATTAGTGCAGGGTCCTCCTGCACAGACAGCTACATGGCCATGCCCCCATGGATGTGCAGCACATTGCAGTTGTGGAGCTTTCCGTGAGTGGCCTGGGTGGTGGTGTTAGACAGCCATCGTGCATGGCCCCAACCCAGGTCCTACGCGTCGGATCCGTGTTAGCCACCTGTACACCCACGTTATGCATGTCTGCGCACCCTGCAGTGGCGTTGTGCATAGGGCCCTATGTTCCTTGAGGTACACCTCATAGGATCTGCCCTGCTGGCCCTGAATCATTTTTGTTACTCTGTGATGCACTGTTTCTAGCCTATCCTTATTCCCTTCCGAGATGAGGACTCCAGAACTGGGCACAATACTCAAGGTGAGGCCTCACCATGGATCTATAGAGGAGAAGTATTACCTCCTTTCTTCTGCTATAAGTGCATTTCCCGATACATCCCAGCACCCTGTTAGCCTCACTGTAGACCTTGTTTTGAGAGAAAACAAGAAGAGGTGCATTCAGTTAAGACTGGGTGCCATAAAATAGAATTGTATATACTATAAACAAGAAAAGGCACTCCAGGCTTGCATTTATGCTTATTCAAATTATATTATTAATGCATTCATAATTTTGAAGCAGATTTTAAATACACAAACATATATATTCAAAAACGTCATAAAACATAATGCACAGGTTCACATACCATGTCAGTGATAGTAGCCCAGTGCTTCGAGGCCACAAAGACCTCTTCGTTATGGGTATGGTATTACTATGAGGTGCATATTTATTGTGTTTTAATTGCCAGGTGTGTGTAATCACCCTATCAATCCATTTATATGCTTCAATTATACTCTCAGTGCCCATTGGTGTGTTCATCCCATCAATCATACTTGGTGATTTGTAACAACAAGAAAGTGCATAAAGTATACTTTTTAGTTTTATATACCTCAGTTGTTCAGCAAAGTGCATAACAATCACCTTAAACAAATGTGTTTTTTATATTTAAAAGGAAAACTTGTATTGGATGGACTGATTTCAAATTCCCATGAAGAAATGGGGTGATGGGATATTATACCAAAATTATACTTAATTCCTACAGAGTCCCCCAGTTTGCTATTTGCCTGATAATGTCTTTATTTTCAACATTCTAGGAGGCTACACTTCCAAAGTACTATATCTCAAATTTACAGGAAAGGCTTCCAATCCATAATGTCATTAAATCCTACAGACTTTAAAATCTTAAAACAAAAAATCCATTATGATTCTCTTTGATTCAACATCCTTCCCCTACCTCCTCCCCTTACCAATGGGGGCACATGATCAATACCCATGTATGAGATATGATGGTCCCTTAATCTTTCTAGTCACTCCAAATGTTTAGCAACAGAGTGTATGAGCTTGTTGTTCATGCTATAGGCCTTGTTGAGCTGATTTAATTGCTTAAGTGAGTTGCTAATAACTCCCAGATCCTGTTCCTCAGCTGTAGTGCTGAGTCTCTCTCCTCCCATCCAGTACTCTGTCTTGGGGTTCTTTTTCCCTAGGTGCATTACCTTGCACTTTCTAGCATTGAATTTTAACTGCCAGACATTAGACCACTCCTCTAGCTTTTGTAGGTCTCTCTGCATTTCCCATATGCCCTCGTCACTAGCCACCCTCCCACATAGTTTTTTGTCATCTGCAAAGAGGCACAACCTGCCCTGGATTCTTTCTCCAAGGTCACTAATGAATATGTTGAAGAGGACCCATTCATAACCTCCCATTAACCACCACCCTCTGCTGCCTCACCTCTAGCCTGTTACCCACCCAGTTCAGTACAGGTTTAGCTGCACCCAGGTCTTCCATCTCCTTGAGCAATCATTTGTGAGGTACTCAGTCAAAAGCCTTGCTGAAGTCAAAGTAGAGCAGATCAACAGCATGGCCCTCATCTAATTCCTTTGTCACATAGTCAAACAAAACTATCACATTAGTCTGACAAGATCTTCCTGCCATGAAACCGTGCTGTTTACTATCCTGGAGCATGTTGCTCTTCAGGTAGTCTATGAGGTCTTCTTTTATCAGTGACTTCATCAGATTTCCAACTATAGGGATTAGTCTGACAGGCCTGTAGTTCCCTGGTTGTTCCTTATCCCCTCTTTATGAAGCAGTACAACATCTGCCACCTTCCCATCCCTTGGAACTTCCCCAGGCCTAAGTGAGCTGTTGAACAGACTTACCAGTGGTTCAGCCAGCTCCTCTGCTAATTCCCTGAGTATCCCTGGATGCAACCCATCTGGTCCTGAGGCCTTATCTGTCTTAAGGGCAGCCAGCCCTTTTAGAACCCTTTCTCTAGTAAACACAAACCAAACAGAGACAATAAAGTACCCTTGAAACTCTAGTTGTGTGTAGGTCAAATGTCACAGAACGGAATGCTATGTAGTTGTAGAAGGTCTATGAATGATCTAATCTTAAAAGTCTTACTGAAGAGAAGTTGGAGAATGTGTGTGTGTGTGTGTGTGCGCGCGTGCGCGCTAAGCACTTGAAACAACAGTTCTGCATATGTGAATCCAGAGACCATGAAATCATTACCCATCAGTTAAAATCAAACCTATAAATACACATTGTTATATACATTAGGTAGAACCATTTTATGGCATATTAGAAATATGTAAAACAAATATCTGTCCATGTGTTTTACCTGAAACAAGAAAGAAGCAGGAGCACTTTAAATAGTGTAAAGGAACATGAAATTTACGTCCACATTTATAACATCATCAACCATATTCAGAAGAAAAATAAGTCTGATCTCAAACACTCCTCTGTGTTGTGTATTATTGAAATGTCCTTTGAGAACCAGGACAGGGAGATCAGAGAGGGAAGGACTGGACTGAGAGAAATGTACCAGTGATTGTTTAGTCTTCTACATTTTAATATCATGTCTGTGCGAGTTCATTCTGGTTCAAAGAGGTTGTCTAGTCTCACCCACATAACCTGTTTGTGGACATTTCTTGCATTGAATGTAATAAACAACATTCTGAGATGCACAAGTATACACACATACAGTACATGTGAAGACATATAGTAAAAACAGAGAACTCCTGTCTTTCTGACTCAAGCCCTCTATACTGTATTGTATTGTACAGAGGATGCATGTCCTGTGCTATACATAGGACATGTGCTCCCTGACACTTCATGCGGCAGCTGGCCAAGGAGGTAAGATGAGGGCTGTGCTGATTGCTGTATCTGAGCTGTGGCATCAGTGCTTATAGTAAGGGCAGTTGACTGGGCATGTGGTTAGTGCCTCGGGAGCAGGGGGCCCCCAGATACCAGGGGCTGCATATGGTGCTCTGGGGATGGGGACCAGTGGGTGGGGGGTTACATCTAATTTCTGAGGACTTTGTGTTATTTTGTATATTTTTTCTTTATTTCTGGACACATTATGTGCTTACACACAGTTAGTTGCAGTACTTTCATACAGGGACAGTGATTGTAGACTTGGGGGGACCACTAGCCACCAGGGATGTCTCCTATGCCTACAGGGACAGGGATTAGAGGACAGGGGCACCACAGACAACCAGAGTACTGCAGTTTCTCACACGGGGCTGAGGTTCAGAAACCAGGGGCACCACTTGATGCCAGGGTATTTTTGTAGTATACAGGCTAGTGATTACAGGGTGGGGTTGAACCACTAGGCACCAGGGACACTTCCACAAACTATGAGGCTGGTGATCAGATACTGGGGGGAGGGGGGGCACTAGGCATCAGGGAAATGTTTTTAAAACTCTTAGGATCATGATTGGAGGGGGGACCACTAGGCACCAGGGACTTTTCTTTCTTGTAAAGGACCAAGCAATCATGGTGGGGGTGGTGCTGCACAAACCCACCACCACTTCCCATGCAAATGAACCCATAATGGGCATGCAGATGGTCCTTTAGCATCTTGTATGCCCACTGGGCTCATTTGCATGAGTCCATCTGAATATCGTGCCTAGGGCTACCAGTGCTATTGGGTCTGATGGGGCTATTCCCTGCACAGCAGGTATCCTTGTCAGGGCAGCAGTACTTGACTTAGTGCGGCATTGACATGACCCTATATTCAGTCAGATAGTGCTGGTACACTGACTGAATATAGTATTCTCGGGCCCCTGGGCAATGGCACAACACAGAGCAAAACTTACACTCTGCTTTGCACATTTTTGAATATTGGGCCCCATATGTTTTTACCTAGGATTTTATAACTTATTTGACTGTGCAACACCTTTAGTCTGTGAAATGTTGTTTTTATCACTTTGGCAAATGCCTTTGGCGCAACTGTAATAAATGCACAACTACCTACCTACCTACCTTCCACAAATAGTGCAAACACAGTTTTTTGCAACTGTGTATTGGGCCCTGAGGGATTTAGGGCCATCTATTAACTGTCAAAGAACTGCAAGTGTTTGTAAAGTTGGTAATATGATGCAATTTCCAGCTCCTGTGTGAGAGCTGGGGAATGGCACAGCAGCATAAACAAGCAGCATGGCAGACACTGCAATGCAGTCTGACAGTGTTTATTTGTGAGTATACCTTATTACTGTTGATAGCAAATCCTTTAGCTGCTGTGCTCCCCAATGTCTGGAATAGCTCTTCCATTGCTCTCTAGTTCATATGAACATATGTAAACATACAGACATACGAAATAGTCAGCAGAAGGTTTTATGGTCTGTCAAGTCTGCTTAATTACAGAGCCCCTAATCCAGCAATTACTATGGGTCCTGCCCCCATTCCCACTAACTCTCCCCTGCCTTTCATCCTGTCCCACCCCCTCTTGAACCAGTACCGGTTAGAATAGCATTACCAGAATAGCGCCACACTATACAGCGCTAGTCTGGTAAATGCTCACATGGACAGCAACCACGGATTTACAGCGCTTGCTATAAGTGCTCCCCTGGTCACTGTCCATAGTCTTGAAGAGAGGACAAGGGCAACAGGGATCCAATAGCTGGCTGAGCTGCTCCTGTGGTGTGGAGGGCTGAGGCATGGAGCAGTTTGGTTAGTAACAATTGAGCCAGGGTTCTAATCCTGATCTCCTTGAATTTTGGCAGCAGCGCAAGTTGTATTTTTTTTGCAGGGCCATGGAAACACTTTTCTAAGGCCCCACACATTTACTTTCCCATGATCCCCGGAGTAAGAATCTATAAGTCTGGGGTGTGTGGGGGTGCCCCAGCAAAAAATAATGCACCTTTTCTATGTGCACGAAGCTATGCTTATTTTGACTGGCACTGCTTGGACCCAGTGCCTCTTGACCCCCCTCCACCATCTTTTAAGTGACAACTTCAGATGGGAGTTCATTCCACCCCATCCCCACTTGCTGTATAAAGAAATGTCTCCTGACCTGCTTATTAAACATCTGCCATCTGCTCAATTGAGGAAACCCTAACCCAGCAATTACTATGAGTCCCACCCCCATCCCTTACTGACCCACTTGAACTGCTATCTTATAGCAGTGCCCCCTTGTGCTCTTGTTCCCACTGAAACAAAAGAGGTCCCCTATATCCACTTAGTTAATACCTTTCAGGTACTTGAAGATTTCAATCATGTCTCCTCTCTCCCTTCTCTCCTCGAGTACATACATTTTGCAATCTCTGCTTGTCCTCATGTGTATTTCCCCATTGCCCCCGAACCATTTTCATCACCCTCCTCTGGACTGCCTTAAGCTAGTTACTATCCTTTTTCAAGTAGGGACTCCACTATTGCACACCATACTCTAGGTGCAGTCGCACCAAGGATCTGTACAGTGGCAATATAACCTCCTCCTGCTTGCTCATGAACCCCCTCACAAAACAGCTCAGCATTCTGTTTGCCTTGGTTTCTGCCTTCCTATACTTTGTAACCTGCTTTAGGTCACTGGTGATGGCTATCTCCAAGCCCTTTCCCTCCTCCAGTTCAGTGACTTTGACCCCCCAGGCTGTACTCTGTTCTCATGTTCTTTCCTCCTATGTGCATGGCTTTGCACTTCTTTGCACTCAACAGGAATATGCCTGACAACCTTTCCAGCAACACTAGGTATTCTTTAAGGTTCTGTATCCCCTCATCCTTGTCCACCCTCTCACAGAACTTGGTGTCATCCATCAAGAAGCAGATTTTGCCTTTAATGCTTTTCTCCATGTCATTTATGAACAAATTAAACAGCACCAGGTGAGCACTGACCCCCTGTGTGACCCCACTGGTGAATGGGGGTGTGTAAGTAATGAATAGCATTTTCTGAATAGCATAAATACTATGTTTTTCATTATTTAGACCCAAATAATGGATAGTACCACTATTCATCCCCTATTCGGGAAATATTATCTTAAAAAAAAGAAAGAAAAAGAAACAGATCCCCAACATACTGTACTTCCTGGCCTAGATCCTTTAAAATAAATAAGCCTTATCACTCCGCCCTCAGTTAAAGCCTCAATATCACTCCCCAGGACCCACAATTGAATAAATAAATGGTATTTTAACTATTAAACTCCAATGATAAATGATCAACACAACACGCACACCTCAACAGCTGTCCATCGACTATAAGAAATTCCTTTCCTACCCCCAACCTGGCAGTAGCACTCTCCTCCCCCATCAAGCATTCACCCTGCATCCAATTCTGACATGCAATATAAACAGAAAGCCAAAAGACACAGCCCACCCTCCTCCATGTCCAGCCACCTTCTTCTGAATGAAAGCGCTTGCGTACTTTCTCGCATAGTAAAACCAGCTGATCATGCTATCAGCTTGTTTTACTATGCAGCCAAGTGTGCAGGTGCTTTCATTCAGAAGAAGGCAGCCAGCTGTGGAGGAGAGCAGGCTGTGTAGGTTGCCTTTCTTTTCATCTTGCAGGTCAAATTGGGTGAGGGGATGCACATGACAGAGCGGAGGAAGGTGCTCCTACCAATGTGGGGGGCAGGAAAATAATTTTTTAAAAGTCAGCGGCCGGCCATGGAGGCAGATGGGTTGTGCCAGTCACCCATCCTTGAAGTTTAAAAAGTGAAATACCATTTAATTATCAAATTGTGGGTGCTTAGGGGAGGAGGGAGATGGAGGTTTTAACTGAGGGTTGGGGATGAGGGTCTTATCCATCTAAAAGGATATGGGCTAGAGAAGAGGATGGGGTGTGTTTTTGTTCCTTTTTATGGCAGTGGATGGAACATACAGCCATTTTGCTATCTGTAGCATGAAAATGGAGTTTCGTGGAACTCATTTTTTGGACATTTCAATGTATTCTTCCACATCTACAAATCACTATGACAACTAAAATAAAATAATCCCTTCTTTCTGTTTAGAATGTTGGAGACATAACTCCAAGCTGCTTATCTGACGGTCATTAGGAAACTGAAACAGCTTGTTAAATATTGGTTGCCTATTAAACTGGAGATTTGTTTACCCCCTTCAAAATGTAACAGCTTGCACATTTAAACAATTAGCATTTAAACATTTTTTTTGCTATTAATTTAGTTGTGGATGAATATCTTTCAAGAAATATTCATGCCTCATCAATGTTACCCTTTCCCAGCAAATTTTGTAAAGATTTACATGGTTTTTAACCTCTCAAGACCCATCTGATAAAATGCCAGGTCTTCAGTGAACTACCCAGACTAAATACATAAATGTATTTTTGATAGAAAGGGTCGTGGCCTGCTTCCCAAACATAACATATAAGAGCTACTGAGATCTGTTATAGTAAGTGTGTGTGTGTGCGTGTGTTTGGAGGAGGGGTGAAGAAACAGTCAAACTCTAGGCAAGAGAGACCTCATCTTATGAATAAACTGCTGACAAACCATGAGTGACACAGAAGCAAATGATTTGATACTTTTTATTGGACCAACATAGATGTAACAAAAATAACTTACACCATTTATAAAATTCCTGATCAAACAACTGCAAACAGAAGACTGTTTTTTGTCATTTTATAATATGATATACTGAGTGTGTATTTACTGAGTTGCTGGATTAGGGCCTTGATAAAATAATAACATTTACTTAACTCATTCAAGATTCCATCAGATGAACAGAAAAAAAAGTCTATGAGAATTTGTCTGAAAACTAACAACTATAAGATGCAAAAATACCATTTGTGTGTGTGTGTGTGTGTGTGTGTGTGTGTGTGTGTGTATATATATATATATATATATATATATATATATATATAAATGTCTTTATTTGCAATAAATTTGTTTACAGGCATTACAAGTATCTTTTGAAAGATAGTCCGACTTGTGATTACTTATTTTGAGCATAGTTTATGAAATAATGAGTTTGATATTTGTTATTTCATATAGTCCCCCATTATGCCTTATGCATAGCATATAAATCCAAATCATTCCAAGACCACCATGACATATAATATTAATACTGGGCAGCAAATCAGAGCTCTTTTCCTAATAAAAGGATGCTGATATTATAAATAAAGAACAAAATCATAAATAAAGAACCAGTGGCTTATGAAAAAAATTACAGGGATTTATGCAGGAATTTGATTCTGCCTTTGTGGAGAAAACACAGGGAAAATGAGAGCTTCTTACAGTGTAATGGTTATTTGGATCTGAGAGCACTGAATATTTCTTATCCTATATTTTATACCCTAGATAGGGCAGGGGAAAGGCTACATCTCGTTGTCACAGGGAGGTTCATTTACACATTGTTGCACTGTATTTACTCAGGCTGTCCCAGATTAGATGCAATATCTTGTTTTCAGTGGGGTCATGATTTTACCATTTTTATAATGAATTCAAGCTACCTAGTCCAGGGCCCCAATATTCAAAGGAGAGATGCAGTGCATCCAGGTGGAAAAGGGAGCTGTGCCACAAAACTCCAACAAGGTGCAATAGTGCGATATTCAAACATGCAGGATGCGCTGGCCTCAAGGGATTGGGCCAGGGCACACACAAATGGTATGCCGTTCAAGACAAGGTGGCAATCCCATGCATATACTGTGCTGCAGCATATTCAGTGGGAATGTGCCCCTCACAGTCCAGAGCACAGCGGCCCACAGTTAGGCCATGAATAGCTGGCCTAACCCGGCCAACCACCCACCCACAGGCAGGCTGTAAATGTGCACCCAGGTGCACAGCAGCCTGGCAGCCCTGGTAGACTAGAGGTACCCCCTTTCCATCCCCAATCTAGCCAACTCCATCCCTGAATAGCTCCATAGTGTAGGGCACCCCCCAGATCCGATTGCACCAGAGGAAACCATGGTCCATATCCATAGTCTAGAGGACTCCCATCCACCACCCCTGTGCACAGACACCCTCACTCCCCCATACCCAACCTGTTGCAAAGACTGGCACTGCTCTCCACACCCTGTCATGGCCAGCCATTGACTGCACTGAACCCGGGCTGGGGACCTGTACTCTGGAATGACCCAACTGTCTGTACCATGCATTGGGGCACCATGCCAGCTGCAGATCCACCAGTGTATGCAGCTGTGTGTACATTCCTGGAAAACTTAAGAGGGAATTTATATACTTCCAATGCATGCCTAGTCAATACAGTATCTTCCTGCTGTCATACACTCCTGCAAGTCCACACTCTCCCCTGTTCCCCTGTGTAACATGCCACCCTCTGAATTTCTGAAGTATCCCAGGTGCCATGGGGTGCGGTATCCTGTAATGCCATTTGCAGTGTACGCTTCAGGCTATAGAAAGGTCATCTGCAGTTCCCCAGTTGTACAAATGAATGGGAGATCAGCTGTAACATGCCTGTTTTGGGACCTGTGTGAGTGGGTACAGCATCGGCCGTCATCCACACTGAGCAGTGTAATGGCACCGGGATGATGGATCTGCATGCAAGTGCCTGAGGAGTATGGCCACTGGGTGTTATCATCAACACTCAGCTCGTGCCTATGTATAACACATTCCAGAATTCTATTGTGAGTGCTCTGCTACCTGCCGATGGAGTGGCACGATCTCATTACAGAGGCAGTCGTCACAATGGGATGGGCTGGGGGCAGGGATGGGGCTGTCTGTGCACAGTTGAGAGGGAGCAGGGGCCACTATACTATGGACATGGACTGTTGGTGTATTCAGATGTAATTAGGGATGGCATTAGGGTCCCTACAATATGGAGCTGATACAGCCTGGACTCCAATACAATCAGGGCTGGTGGAGCTGGTGGGGCTGTCACTATACCACCAGAGACTTCAGAGCCTGTCCCACATGCAAGCAATCAGGGTCAGGGCTTGGGGGGCAAGAGCTGCTCCAGTCATTCATCCCCATGCCAACATGCAAATGGGCTGGTAATGAGCATGCATAAGGCCCCTTTGCACCCTGCATGCTCAGTTAGTTCATTTGCATTCCTGGGCTGAATATCGCCCATGGGAGCTGCAGTAAATACTGGTATGTGCCTCACATTCCCCCAGAATGTATTCAGTCAGGATCACCCTGGATGCACCTAACTTGGTGTCCGTCTGCACTGCAATTCCTGTCCAGGTCACATTTTCAACAGGAACAATGAAGCCCACCAGGATGAAGTGCAGCGTCACAGGTTTACTGCATGACAAAAGAGATTAACTCCCTTTGAAAATACATTCTTTGCTGTAGTAACTCTACTGCAGAATTCTGAAGTGCTGTGTTTCACCCTGGTGGGCTTCACTGTATGCACACCCTGCACCGGTGGCACATTCTCTTTGAATGTTGTATCAATGCCGACCAGTGCACCCTCTTTGTGCAATGCATCTTTCTGCTTGTGCATCGATCTGGCACTTAATATGTCCCCCCATTTGTAAAAAATTGTTTTTACTGTGTTCTTATTTTACACAATGCAGCATAATATTGTGTAGATGTAGAGCCCCACTGAAAATAAGATGCCATTTCTTTTCTGAACTATCCAGGCTAAATATCCGTAGGCATATTCTAGGAAAACACATTGTAAAAATGTGTAGAAGGAAGACCACATTGAAACTGCCTCTCCACAGATCTGCATTGTGCAAATTCATTAGAAATAATGGCTAAAAGCATCCCAAAAGCTCTCCACAGCCATACCGGCTCTGACCAGAGTTTGTTTTGTTAAAGTAACGTGAATACTGAATACCGAAATATCTGGGGAGCTGAATAGAATATGGGAGGCTGGATAGAATATTTGGCTGAATAGTTGGGATAAGGTATTTTCACACCCCTACTGATGATCTCTTTCATATCATAGCACTCTCTCCACTACCACTACGCTTTGTGTCCTACCTGTAAGCCAATTTGTTGCTCACCTTTTTATTTCCCCTCCCCAGGTCCTTCAACTTCCTGATCAGCCTCTTGTGGGGTACCTAGTCAAAGACCTTGATGAAATTAAAGAATAGTATGTCAAACACTTGGCCCTTGTCTTCTGCCTTTGTTACTTACCGAGAAGCTTATCAGGTTGGTTTCACAGGATCTCCCTGCTATGAACCCAAGCTGTCTGTCATCCTGGAGCCTATTTGTACCTAGGAACCCAACTATCCTTTCCATCAGAATGGTCTCCATTAGTTTACCAACATTGTAGGTCAGACTGGACAGCCAGCAGTTTCCAGGATCATCTATTGGCCCCCTCTAGTGCAGCAGTACCACATGTGCAGTTCTCCATTCCAGCAATACCACCTCCTATATCTAGTAAGCTGCTGAATAGATCAGTCAGTGAACCTGCCAGTTCTGCCAACAGCTCCCTCAACACCCTTGGATGTATTCCATCTGGACCCGCATACTAGTTTACCTTCAGAGACATACGCCTTTTCCTAACCCTGTCCTCAGGAATCCTGTCATCAGCCATATACCCCCTTCCCCTCCCCCATACTCCCTTGCTGCACTGGTCCATCCTCCTCCTGAGTAAAGACAGAGCATAAGCATTCATTCAGAACATCTCAAACCAATCAATCAATCAAAATCTTTATTTATCCAGGTGGGCACCATTGAGTAAGGCTCATTTGAAAGGTGGATCTGGTCATGAATATGTCAAAGTACAGTACAGAAGCAGGTATACAAAAAGCAATAATATACAAGGAAGAAAAAGTATATACAGTGCATACAGTACAGTACAAGGTTGAAATAAATAAAAAAACAGCATTATTTTACAATTGAAGAAGTCAGCAGATGTACAATCAACCATAGGCATACAGGGGTTATAAGCAGAGATCTTTTAAGTGAGGCAGTTGGCAACTACACATATAGGAGAAAGAGGCCATGTATGGGGTGGCAGGTTAGAGAGGAAAAGAAGAGGAAGGCTATATTACCAACGACTGGGGGAAAAATTGAGCTAAAACTACAGAAAGTGATGATGGTTGTCGTGTACTTGTTTATTATGATAATGACGGAGGAGGAGTAGATAATTGGGATACTACTGTGGATGGGGTGGGACGTTAGCCAGGCTGGAGTGGACAGGGAAGGGTGGGAGCAGCAGGAAGAGTTAATAGGGAAAGAATGAGAGCCAGGGGTAGAAACATGGCGAGCATCAGGATGGGAAGAGGGAGTTGCGGAATTAGTGGGCTAACGGTGAGGAAAACATTTGCAAGGTGCTTTCATGTAGCGATCGTAGAGTGCCTTGAAGATATTCAGGCTAACAGGGCAGCTCAGCTTCAAGTTCCTTTGTAAACCATTCCACAATGTGGGTAAAGAGAAGCTTAGAGCAGCTTTGCCAAAATGAGTTTTGACCCTTGGAACTTGGAGGGCAATTAGGGAATAGCTCCTTAGAGCGTAGGTGCCTAACACACTCTGGGGAATACAGTATGAGACATATGAGGGGAGCTTGTTGGTCACCACTCTGAAGGCCCATAGGGCGGCATTTCTATTCTTTCTATAGTGAAGGGAAGTCCAGCCTGCTCTTTATTTTTTCAACCCATCTCTCTCCCCTTTTTAACATCACTATTCATGTCTTCTTGTCCCTCTTCTTGCTGATTTACCAGAAGAAGGCTTCTTCTCCCTCATTGATCCCTTCTGCAGTTTGTATCTCACTTCTGTCCTTGGCTTGAATGACCATTCTACTTGCCTCCTTAGCTTTCTACAAGTAGTCTCCCATTTTAATCCCTTTTGGATTTCCTAAACTTCTTGTATGCAGCCCTCTTCTCCCTCACTGCCTGGCCCACATCCCTATCAAACAATCTTGATCTCCTTGTTTTTGCAGTTTTTTTTCTTTTCTGTCTAATAAAGGTGTCAGTGGCAGCCACTATCCCCTCCGTGAACACTGTTTACTTTTGATCCACCCCATGCCATCCTTGAGGAGTCCCCTCAGTATCTCTCCCATCCTACTATAATCAGTCTTCCTGAAGTCTAACACTTTCATCTTAGTGCCTATGGATTCCTTTCCAATATCTATTCAGAACCACACCATTTGGTGGCCACAGCTCCACAAGGGCTCCTCTACCTTGATGTTCAGACGTGCACCCCGTTAGTAAGTACCAGGTCCAGGATGGCACCATCTTATGTAGGTTCAGTCACTTCCAAACCAAGAACCCAACCTGTACTGCATCCAGGATTAACTGGCAGAAGCAGTGCACATCATGCCCCAAACCACCCTGAACAAGTTGAAGTCCCCTATTAGTACAACCTCACTCCTGTCCATTGCCATCCTGATCATTGGCCTGGGTGGGGTAGAGGAACAGTGGGTGAAGCTTAATGGGAGTATAGTAAAGACAATAAACCTATGTGTTAAACAAGTGAGCAAAAGCAAGGGGAACAAACGCTGGCTAGAACCAATAGGGCTGCAGCTGAGGTCTTACCGAAGTTAGGAGCCTGTGTATAAATTTGAAGGCCGGCTCATAACTTTGATATGTTGTAATATTTTTGCCACAAATTGTCAACATTGCCTTCTTATGATCCCACCTCATGAAAAAGTGCAGAGAAAATGTTCAGCTCCTGTCTGAAAAGTGATTTCACACAGAGACTGCAAAATCAACTTTCGGGATACAAAAATATTTTTTGGGCAGGATTTCAAATATGACATTTATGAGGTGCTGTAAAGAAATGGCTATGTTGTAAATTTGGGTTAAAAATATTGAAAATTACCAAAGTTATGAGCATGTGTTCCCAAAATGTAATGTAGGCTCATAAAATTTGTTGTTTTTTAATATATTTACACCAAGTTTTTAGCATAGCCTTGTTATGACCCTGCTTCATGAAGAAGGGCAGAGAACATTTTTGACTCCTGGTCTAAAGGTGATTTGGCAGTTGGGATGCAAAAATATATTTTGGGCAGGAGTTGAAAAATGACAGCTGTCACATTCACAAGGTGCTGTAAAGAAATGGCTATGTTAAATTTTGGGGTAAAAATATTGAATATTACCAAACTTATGAGCTTGCATTTGCAAAATGCAACATAGCCTCATAACTTTTTTATTAAATATTTTTACACCAAATTTATGACATAGCCTTCTTATGACCCCACCTCATGAACAAGGGCAGAGAAAGTTTTCATCCATGAGGTGCTGCAAAGATACGGCTGTGTTATAAATTTGTGGTAAAAATATTGAAAACTACCAAAGTAATGAGCCCCTTCATTTACAAAATTCAATGTAGACACAACATTGTTGTTTTGTAATATTTTTATACCAGATTTTTAACATTGCCTTCTTTTGATGCCACCTCATGAACAAGGGCAGAGAAAATGTTCAACTCCTGCCCGAAAGGTGATTTCCCACAAGGACTGCAAGATCATCTTTTGGGACAGATTTGCCTAATGTCAATGCAATTATTCATGAGGGGGGTTCCAAAAAAGGCATGTTAAAAATCTGGGCAACAGATATGCAAAAATGCCCAAGTTATGTCTCTAAGTTCAAAACATCGTTGAAATGCATTGAACCGCATACCCACTCTTCGGTTTGCTTGAAGACTGAAGACATGTCTGTTGTCCAAAGAGAATAAGTGGGAGGGTCAGGTGGGGGGGCAGTTAGGGCCTCAAAAGACATTGATGTGTGGTTTTCTTTTACAGGGTAAACACAATAATGCACCGAGGATTCCATATCACCACACTGGTGGATTGGGCACCCCAGGTGTCACTGTTGTGTTTCTGGGGGGTGGAGTGGAGGGTGCTGAAAGGGAGGGTCAGGTGGGAGGGAGAGAAAAAATACATATTTGAAAAAAAGAAATAACCACGCATACACTGTAGTAGGAGTTACTAAAAAAAAACTGAGGATTCCTCATTGCAACATTGGGAGACTGGGCACCCCCAGTGTCACTATTATGTTTCTGGAGGGATGGGGTGGTGGGTGCTGAGAGGGAAGGTTGGCTGGGCAGGAGAAAAATATATATATATATATATATATATACTTTCTATAAACAAAGAGAAGCCAATCTCCTCCAAGGAAATCATGGCAGAACCCGGCTGATCCGCCACCATGTCAGAAGGCATGAAACTCTATTGGACATGTGTAAGTAGTTGCACATGCACAATAGAGTTTGGTGGCCATCTTGGATATGGCGGACAGTGCCGTGCTCCACAGAGACCTCCTTGAAGAAAAATAGTGTTGTGCGACTGCAAATGGAGAGAGCTAAGTGCTTCACAGGTCATGGAAGAGACTGTGAAGGAACTCCTAATTGTTCTTCGGTCAGTATCTGGTGAGTCCTATCTTCTTTTTTGATCACAAGAGGTCTGCAGTGCACCACCCACTGCTGCCCTAAAAAGAAACCACTATGGTTCTTGAAAGAGGAAGCTGAAATGTTCAAGGCAAAAAGGGTAGCATTCAGAAGGTATAAGGAGATGCAGAGGGAGGAGGATAGACAGGTGTATCAGGGCAAACAGTGGAAAGCAGGGAAAGCAGTAAGGAGTGCAAAGGCACAAACTGGAAATAGAATAGCCCAGGAGGTAGCAAAAGGGGACAAGGAATTTTTAGGTACTGTATATACTTGAAAAGAGGAAAAACAGTGGTGGAATTGTCGGGTTAAAAGGGAAGGGGGGGCTGTGTAGAGAGAGACCTGAAAAGGCAGATATCCTCAACAAATACTTTTGTTCAGTGTTCACAGAGGAAAAAGAAGAAGGGGGGGTGGCCACAAAAAAAAGTAACAGAAGCTTTGGAAGGAGGGAGTTGGGCACTAGTCCTTTTTTAGAGGAGAGAGTCCTGAAGGGCCTCGCTAATCTGAAGGTGGACAAAGCAATTGGACCAGATTGGTGTATCCAAGGGTATTGAGGGAGCTCAGGGAAATACTGGCTGCAGCTCTTGACTGTCCTGTTTAACAGTTCATTGGAAACAGGAGTAGTTCCGATGGCTGGAGGAGGGTGAATATAGTCCCACTACATAATAGTGGCAGCAGGGAGGAGGCTGGCAATTTTATAGGCCAGTCAACCTGACTTCCATAGTGGAAGAGTTAATGGAATCACTGCTGAAGGAAAGGACTGTGGAATATCTTGACCTGAGGCAGCATGGTTTCACATGGGGTCAAATTAATCTGATAGATATCTTTGACTAGGTGAAAAAGGAGTGAGATTAGGGTAGAGCAGTAGACACAGCCTATCTAGGTTTCAGCAAGGCTTTTAACATTGTTCCACATAGAAGACTAGTAAGCAAGCTGGGAAGTTTAGGAGTGGGTCCAAAGGTGGTAAACTGGGTAAGAAATTGGTTAGGGGATAGGCAACAGAGGGTGGTGGTAAATGGAGTTCACTCCATGGAAGGGGGGGGGGTGACCAGTGAGGTGACTCAAGGATCAGTGCAAGGACCATTTCTCTTTAATGTCTTTATAAGCGACATTGCAGATGAGCTGGAAGGGAAGGTCTGCCTCTTGGTGGATAACACCAAAATCTGCAATAGGGAGGAATCTGTGGGAGTGGAAAGGATGAGCAGAGACCTGAGAAAACTAGAGTAGTGGTTAAGGTTATGACAACTGGGTTTCAATGCAAAAAGGTGCAAAATAATGCACTTAGGGCACAGAAACCTAGGGTAGAAAATAGGCAGAGTGGTACTGACAACCACCAAGCAAGAAAGAATCCTGTGGGGTAATCATATCAGATGACCTAAAGGTGGCCAGGCAGTGCGACAAGGCATTTGGGAGAGCTGACTGGATGCTGGGGTGCATAGGGAGGGATATCACCAGCAGAGCGAGAGTGAGGTGGTGTTACCTCAGTATAGATCTCTGGTAAGACCCCACTTAGAGTACTGTATCCAGTTGTGGAAACTACAACTCTGGAAGGACACAAGTAGAGTGGAGGCTGCCCAAAGAAGGGCAAATGAAATGGTGCAGGGTCTGCATCAAAAGCCTTATGAGGAGAGACTAAAAGAACTCAATATGTACACCCTGGAAGAGAGAAGGAAGGGGGGATATGATAGAGACCTTTAAATACCTCACAGGGATGACTAAGGTACAAGAGGAAAGTATTTTTTCAGAAGAACATGTGCTGAAGAATAAGGGGACATGCTGTGACCTGAAGGGAGGTAGATGGAGGAGACATGTTAGGAAGCACTTCTTCACGGAAAGAGTAGTGGATTCCTGGAACAGCCTTCCAGCTAAGATGGTGTAGGAGAAAACAGTGGAGGGGTTAAATAATGCATGGGATAGGTAATGGAAAGGAATGGGGAGGAAGAAAGAGCTGTAGATCAAGTACAGTCCATGGTCTCCTTTCTGCCCAGCACACCACCCTGCAGCAGCTGTGGGGGTCAGAAAGAGCTCACCTTTTCCACTTTGGTGACTCTTTCCCCTATGATCACCCTCTCAAACAGCCCTCTACACCAGGAACAGCAGTGATCATGAGGGTAGCCCTGCCCACCTCCCCAAATGGACCCAATCTGACTTGCGTCCAGAAGAGGCATGCATTTTAAACTTCATGGTACAAAGACATTCGGTAGGGTTTAAAGCTGAACCCGACATTTCTGTCCAGCACAATATCCTCGGGACATCTGCAGCATGTATGGGGGTAGAGAGAACTCACCTCTTCCAAATCAATGACTTCCCCCCTATGATCGCCGTCTCAAGTGGCCCATGACACCTGAAGCAGCAGCATTCACAGCTGGTAGCCCCGCCCACCTCCCCAACTGGACACAATCCAATTTGCATCCAGAAGATGCACACATTTTAAACTTCAATGGCACAGAGACTTTTGGTTGGGATAAAAGCCGATCTTGATCTTTCTGCCCAGCACACCATCCTTGGGACATCTGCAGAAGCGGTGGGGGTCAAGAGAGCTCACCCTTCCACTTCAGTTGCTCTCTCCACTATGATCACCATCTCACATGGCCCACAGCACCAGAAGAAGCAGCTTTTCATGGCAGGTAGCCTTGCTCACTTTCCCAATCAGACCCAATCTGATTTTACTCTTCCCAAAGGTAAAGGATAGCCCTCATAGCAGTCCTTCAGGCTTGTGAACCAGAGCACTAAAGGCCACGATGACAAGGATGTCACACTGTGGGTGTCAGCTGTGGGAGTTGGCTGCCAGCCAGGCAAGTTGCCCCACATACAGTGTGCTCCTGTGAGTATCTCATCTCCATTCTTTGCTGGTTTCAATGTTTGTATTTGACACAGACCTCCTGACTTACTCTAATAGAACTGGGCTCTGAACTGCCCGGTTAGTAATCATAGTGACTTCTCTGTTACAACCTGTTTCTGTGACCATGAAAAGAGTGCTGATATTTCTGCTCTTCACAGTTAGCCCTGTTCAAGAGTACACTAATACCCTTCACTCTGTGCAAGTATTATCCTCTATTATCTCTCATTTGCTGGTATATGGTCTCTGACCACCCATAGGCACTGATACCGGGTGTTTTATATGCCTGCATGTCTGCTTTTTAATAGCTGCTGAATAGAGCTGACCCTTGTTGTGTAAGAGAGTTTTGGGCACCTTACAAAATGCAAGGGATTGTTACTATTTAACTGCATTTACAGTGTATTCTCGACATTTAATGGTCTTCTGGTCTTAAATACTCCCTAGTTATTTTTGAATAGTTTCATTAGGATGTTGAAAATGCAGTGGTCATCTAATCTTGTGGGGAGTATATTAGCTGTCCTGTTAGCCACTACAGACTACCTCTCACTGACTCCTGACTGTTTAGATAGTCTTAACACTTATGATGATTCCACCTTTACTTTCTCGAATCTAATGGTTGGAGAGGATAACCCCTCAAATTGTATTTGGTATCTGGGACAAATCTGAATAGCCTATATAACACATTACCTAACCAAAACCTCCTTTTATGTACCATGGAGGTGTCTCTTGTTAAAATATTTTAGTGAGGTCTGGCAACACCATCTCTGAATTACCATATCTGGGAATATTGAATCTAATCCTGCCCCCTTCAGCTCTGGAAAGCCCACTTGCTCTTCTCCCTATCGGATCAAGATGTCAGATACATAACTGTGCATGGAACACCATGCAGAACATATCTTGCAGTGCACTGCCACGATAGGGTACAAAACCCCGCAAGACACATATGTTGTACATGGTTTTGTACCCTATCACACATGGGTGGAGGAGGAGGAGTTGTGTGGAAGTCAAGGCCTCCGTTCGAGAAGTGTTCTGCTGAGCTGCCACCGTGGCTCAGTGGGATGAGCCGTAAGTGCAGGGGCTTGCTGTGTGTCTGTGGACCAAGGCTTGAATCTCGGACCCAGACTTTTGCTAAACTGCATTGTGTGTTTTTTTTGCTCCCACACAGTGTTTCTCCCCATCCCCATCCCCATGTTGAACCCCCCTCTGAGTTACTTATATTATTGGGGGATGGGGGCGGAGCACTCCATGGAAAAGAAAAATAGCAAATGTTGCTTTTGCCAAAATGTGTTTTGGAAGTTTATCCGAATGGAAGCAATGTAGCCGCTGAATTTACAGTGCAGTGCATTGCTGTGCTCTTATGTCATATGACATAATGACCCCATGCTGCTGTCCTCAATGGTTCTTGAATGAAGGTCTCTAGGTTGCCACATGAATGTACGCAGCCTCAGAGCCAACTTTGCTGAGCTGGAGTCTTGGGTGTCTCACTACTCCCCAGACATCTTAGGGTTAACCAAAACCTGGCTAAAGCCTTCTATTCATGACTCCCTGTGTGAATTAAAGGGCCAAAGCTCTTGAGGTCTGATTGTCCTTCCTCTAAGAGGGGAGGTGGTTTGCTTTCTACTTGAAGGAACACTTCAATGTAAATGCTCAAACTATTCAGCCCCAATGTGCCTGTGAAGCTCTCCACAATGTACTTGTCCATGGGAACACAAAAAAAAATTAGCCGACCCGGTGGCGCTGAGGGTTAAAGCACTGGACGCCACACCTCGTGCTACGCCGGCGACCCGGGTTCAGGAATGAGCCCAGACCACCGGGGGTTGGCAGGGGAAGGAGAGGATTGAGCATCTGGAAGACAGCTCTCCTCTCCTATGAGGGAGGGGACCCCAAGGGTTGGAGCTTGACTGCCAACTGGCAGAGGCCAGGGGCACAGCAAGTTCCCTGTCTCATAACGTGGGGTAAGTGTACAGTGGACATCGGCAGGGGAGGGCCTTGACAATGGGGGCACACGCCAACACAGGAACACCAGAAAATCACCCTCTACGTTCCTGGAAGATGGAGCACTCTAGCGCAGACCCCATAGCCCACCTGCCTGTCCCGGTCTGATGCCCTGATGAAATAAACATAGTTCGGGGGTGAAGGTGCCCCATCCCTGTCCCCGCCCGGGAGGGGTCAATCCGAGGCTACATGGATGGAATATTGTGGTGCGGGTAGGACGAGGCTGGGGCAGATGCAATTAGTGACTCCCGAGGTGGCGAAGTCTAGGGGGCAGGGTAGGAGCATAAATAGCAAGTAGAAAAAAAAGACAAAAAATAATTACACATCATCCGTGTCTATAATCCCCTAGAGGGTGGTATAAAGGGATTAACAGATATCATACCTGGACTCCCTGAAGGGGAAAAATGAATTTCTCCTCCTGGGTGATTTCAGTCTTGACTGACCTGGGAATAACTCTGGTATGTATGATGCTGTACTTCGGAAGCTCCACTTATCTCAGCTAATCTCTTGCCATACTAGGGTATCACTTAGCAGCAATCAGCAGTCCCTCATAGACTGGATTCTTAGCAATAGAAAAGAATGGGCCCTAATCATTAGTATGCTGCCAGACTCCCTTAGTGACCATTCACCATATTTCTGCATTTGGAAAGCTAGAACCCTGAATCACCCACGCAAAGAAATACAATTTAGGAATTCTTCTAAACTTAAAATTGGGGTCCTAAATGTTGATTTACACCATGTCCTCAATTTCTTCATATCCACACTCCAGGACCTTCAAGACAAGCATGTTCCCCTCATAAACCATGGAAACACAATGACAAGATGGTTGCATAGTGAACTACTTGCATCCATTAACAAACTCTGGTCAGAGCCACTACAACTGCTAATTCATTAACTTGATAAGGGTGTTTCATATGCTTAAATGTAAAGATGAATTGCTGTAGTCAGCTTTGTGTATATAATTCATTTTTGGTAAAGTTTGATCATTTATCTGATTGATCCTGTGTTTCCCATGTTTAAAATGTGAGCAACAAGTGCATCTTGTATTATGTGGGGAAGGAGAGGGAGCTCCATGTTACAGAAATAGCCCCACCAGGGACTTCAAGATCACTGCCACCATAAGGGTTTTTACCAACAGGACCCAGGAAAACTATTTTTACCTCCTCCTTGCTCAAGGTCAGGAAGTTCAAACACAATAACTGTGGGTAGAGTGCCCCTTCAGAGACAGACTGCAAACCGAATCCAGCAGAAATAGCAGAATTACCTTTTAAATAAAACAAGCAGTCACTGATTCTATAAAAAAAAGAAGCTTCACTAAAAAACTGAGTATTTACAACAGGATGTATTTACAGGAAAGAAAAGGGTTGCACATTTACTAAGAAGAAGAAATTAAAACCAGGTTGAACACACAGATAGTATACCGCAGAACTCTGAGCTATTCTCAGCTAAAATCTATATATTTACCTGCTGCTATCTGAAGAAAATACTTTTCTCTAAGCTTGTCTTTCTTACCAGACTTCTAGCTGCAGGGGTCTGGATTTCAGAGGTACCAAGTTCAAGAGTAAGTGCTTACTTCCAGCACCACAATATATTTCTCACTTCATGTGGGGAGAGGTCTCACTCACTTTGAGTGACAGTTCCATGTTGTCCCAGCCCTCTTTGAGAGTGTGTGTGTGTGTGTGTGTGTGTGTGTGTGCATCCACCCTTCAGCACCTCCTTGCTAACATTATAAGATGCACCTGGTCCTTTGTCCAACATGGGAACATCTTCAGGAGGGACTCCTCACTGGGTTCATTGCTTCATTGCCTCCTCCCTAACTTTCCTGTTAACTTTCCCATGAGAACATCAGACCCTCTACCCTGGCAGACATAAGCTGTCATATACTACTTGATCATGTGCTCTTGTTACCATCTTGTACCTGAAGCAGATGCATATTTATAAAAGAATAAATTAATCAAAGGAATACATGGCTTTGGTCTGCTTTTCTGTCACATCTCCATTCAAGAAATGAAGGTGTGTCTCTTTTGGGCAACCCTCAAGAGACACTGCAGTTCATGTGGGGCCTGGGGAATTCCTAAAGGAATATGCCATGCACTTAGCCTTGCCTCAGCATTCTATCTGTATTGGCATTCTGTGCCCCACTTTGGTGTTGAATGATCATATTATATGACTGTAGTACCAAACTCCAGTGCAAAAACTGTGTTTTGCCCACTAGTCCTATGGAGCCATGTCAAGGGGTTATGATCAGTGACTACAGTGAACTCCCTCCCATACAGATATAACAGCAGCTTCTGAAGGGCACACACTATCCTCAGTCATTCCCTCTCCACTGAAGCATATGACTTTTCCCTGAGCAGAAGCTTCCAGCTCAGGTACACTATGGGTTGCTCCTCCTCCTGCGGTGTAACCTGGCTCAGGATGGCACCCAGTCAATCATCCGAGGCATCCACGTGTACTACAAACTTTAAATCATAACTGGGGCTAGCAAGCAAGGGTGATCCACATAATGCCTCCTTCAGTCACTGGAAGGCAGACTCACAGTCCTCTGTAAAGAGAACCTTTTCAGGCATTCTCTTTTTCATCAGGTCTATCAGAGGCTTGGCCACATTACTGTAGTGAGGGACAAACCTCCTGTAGTACCCGGCTGTTCCCAGAAATGCCCTTACCCATTTCTTTGTGGCTGGGGTGGGCCAGGCCTGGATGGTATCAACCTTCACTGGCTCTGGATGGATGCATCCGCTGATGACCCAGTGCCCAAGGTACGACACTTCGGCCATGCCTATTTGGCATTTTTCTGCCTTAACTGTCAGCTCTGTGGCCTTCAGTCTGTAGAACACCTCCTTCAAGTGCCGGATATGATTCTCTCATCTCTGGCTGTAAATGGTGATGTCATCCGTGTAAGCAAGTGCATATTCATCTGCCACAGCCAGGATGTGATCCACAAGCCTCTGTAAGGTTGTGGGAGCATTCTTCATCCCAAATGACATTACTCTGACTTCAAATAAGTCATATGGGGTAATGAAAGCAGACCTCTCCCTGGCTACGGGGGTTAGCAACACCTTATAGTAGACCTTCGTCAGGTCTATTGTGGTTAGAAATCCAGCTCCTGCCAGCCATTCCAAGGTCTCATCTGTTCTGGGCATGGGGTAGGCATCAGTCTCCATACAGCTGTTGAGCCTCCGGTAGTTGACACAGAATCAAGTGGTACCATCCTTCTTGGGGATCAGGACCACAGGTGAAGCCCAGGGGCTACTGGACTCCTGGATCACTCCAAGGGCCAGCATCTCCCTGCATTCCTCCAGTATGGTCTTCTTAACCATCTCTGGTTCCCTGTAGGGGGACTACCTTAGCAGAACTCAGGCCTGAGTGTACCTGTGGTGTTCAGCCATTGTGGTGTACCTCGGATTTCCCATGAACATGTCCCCAAATTCTCATAGCACCCCTCTCATCTCCTTGGCTGGGCAGGTGTCAGCTGCCCTAAGATGATGAGGTTATTCAATAAGCATCCCTCACAGGCTTCCTCAAGGAGATCCACCAGGGAATCAGCCTCATCCTCCTCCTCTGGCATGCTGCACATGGCGAGGATCATTTCTTCCCTATCACAGTAGTGCTTCATCATGTTCACATGATATACTAACTGCCTGTGCCTTCTGTCAGGCAGCCCTACTATATAGTTAACATCACTCAGCTTCCTGATTATAGAGAATGGACCCTCCCATACTTCCTGCAGTTTATTGTGTCAGACTGGAACAAGTACCATCACTTACTGTCTGACTTCGTAATCCCGGACTCTGGCCACCATGGTCGTACCAGGCTTTCTGTTGCTGTTGTGCAGTGTCTAAGTGCTCCAGGGTGAGCCTCACGATCTCCTTAAGCCTGGCCCTGAAATTTAGGACATACTCCACAACAGACTCTCCTTGGGTGGCATGGTTATCTTCCCATTCATCCCTGACTAAATCTAGGGGCTCCCTCACCCTGTGACCAAACAGAAGCTCGAAGGACAAGAACCCTGTGGACTCCTGTGGGACTTCCCTGTATACAAACAGGAGGCTGGGCAAATATTTGTCCCACTCCCTTTTGTGCTGGTCAGCAAATGCCCTGAGTATAGTTTTAAGGATCCCATTGAACCACTCAACAAGACCATTTGTCTTGGGGTGATAGGGCGAAGCATGGAGCTGTTCACCCCATACTTCTCCCACAAACTGGTAATTAAGGATGACATGAAATTTTCCCCCAGTCTGATAAAATGTCCTGGGGAAATTCCACTCAGCTAAAGATTCTCAGGAGCCCATCAGCCACCTTTTGTGCCTGATGGAGGACATGGCCACTGCCTCGGTGTACCTGGTTGCATAATCCACCTCAACCAGTATGTATTGTTTGCCTGTGTGACTTGGGGTACTCAGTGGCCCCACTATGTCCATGGCTACCATCTTAAAGGGTTCATCGATAATAGTAGGCAGGGGCACCATAGCTGCCTTTGCCTTGTCCCTGACCTTTCCAACCCACTGGCTCTGTGGGCAAGTACAACAGTAATTTGCCACATCTGTGTACATACTCGGCCAAAAGAAACTGCTGGCAAGTCACTTTTTTGTGCAGTTAATACCCAGGTGGCCTGAAATTGGAATGCCATGGGTCAGGGCCAGAAGCTGCTTTCGGTAGTTCCAGGGATCTACCAGCTGCTGGAGTACCTCTCCCTCTAGTCTCTTGTGGTGTACACTCCCTGTACAGCAGTCCATTTTCCCAATAAACTGACTTTTTACTCCTTTGAGAGGCCTCAGCACTATCTGCTGTCTCTCTGTTTTTGAAGGGTAGAATCAGTTCATTGTGTCCTGAACAGCCCCTCCTGTCTGATCCTCCCCAGTTCCACTTCAGAAGAAAGGCTGCCCCTGGCAGCAACCTCCTCTGCTTGCAGCTAGAGCTCAGGGATGCTACTCCTAGCTAGCCCTTCACCCACACTAGCTACTTCATCAGCTGCTGAGGGATGGGTCTGCACAAGTTGTGTCACCCCCTCCTCACCCTCAGAAACTTGCCCTTTTGAATGGCTATGGGTAGTAACACATACTAGGTTCTCCCTGTAGTTGAAATCATTCCCCGTGATCACATCCACAGGAAGATCAGGTACAACACCCACCACCTGTACCCCATGGCCACCCTCCCAGCTCAGGAAGACCCAAGTCATTGGCACTTGGACCACTGGACCCATGACTTCCAGAATCTTGGAGAACTCCCTGACTGAATCTGCTCCGCCTGCATCAGATCCTGTCCTACCATGAAGATGGATGCACCAGTGTCCCTCAATCTCTGTGTTACAGTCCCATTGACTAGAATAGGGTACATATGCTTGGTGGAGTTCGGTGATACTACAGTGTGTGCACAGTTTACCAACCACTCTGGACTGTCTTAGTTTCCCCGCTCCCCAATGTTTTTGCCCTTTACTCCTATTTTTAGGGCAGTCATAGGATAGATGCCCCACTTTCTTTCAAATCCAGCATTGCTTTGCCCCCAGCTCCTTGTTCCCCTTAGAACCAGTGGGTTCTCTTTTTGGCTTGGGTGCAAGCTGGTTCCCTTTAGCGTGCCCTCCCTGGATCCCCTTAAAAACATTTGCTGCCCCATCCCCCTAGTTCATATGCTAGAATGAGGTCTGCTAA
This sequence comes from Neoceratodus forsteri, assembly GCA_016271365.2. NCBI lineage: Eukaryota > Metazoa > Chordata > Ceratodontiformes > Ceratodontidae > Neoceratodus > Neoceratodus forsteri. The sequence goes on along the minus strand of CM028132.1, from coordinate 389,430,172 downwards.
CCACATACAAATCGGCACTTTCTGCTGCCTCCTTTGCAAAGTTGATTGCCTGGTCCAGCAGCCAAATGCACTGCCCATCAGGTACAATTTTTTTTTTTGCTGTTTAGTTTCTGCTTCTGCTGCTGCTGCAGCTCCTACCTCTGGAGGAAACCCCCAGCCCCATCCCCCGGTGTTCAGCCAGCGGTGACCCTTACCACCCAGGGCTTACCCACACTGGTAGAACTGGTGGGGTTCCCCAACCCCTGCCGGAGACCAGATCCAGTGTGGCCAGTGCTGTGGCTAGCCAGAAGCAGGACCTGTAAGGCGCCCTCAGCCATGCACCACAGCAATGTAGTTTCTCCTCCATTTTGTCCCTTGGAGATGATGCATGCAATGACGCTGGTGTAGGGAGCATGCACACACCTGCACATGCTCCTCCAGACATCTGCCCCACCTCTACCAACTTCTGCAGTGTCAAAACCTCCGCTAGGGACCAGTCATACACTGACCACTGGTACCTCCTCCATGGAAAAGGAGAGCAGTCCCTTGGACTCTCAATCCTTCTCCACTGCCAACCCCCAGTGGCCTGTACTTGTTCCTGAAACACGGGTCGTCGGAGTAGCACAAGGTAAGGCATCCAGTGCCTAAGCCCTCAGGGCCACTAGGCTGGGCAAGCCGATCAGGTACAATTAAATCTTGAATTTGCTCTACAGTCCTTGCCTTTGCCCCATCTATCTAATTGTCTAAATAAGCACACATTTAGATGTGCAGTTCTACATAGCTGTCTCCTGGGTCTTTTCTTAACTCTCTAAATTTTCATCTATAATAATCCTCTCAAATGATTTTAAAAACAAATACAGATCATCCCCTTCCCAGTATTTTGGGAACATTTTAGAATTAATAGTGGCTTCATAGGTTGGACCCCCTTTGCCGTTACTTACGGTTTGCCATGTTGTTTGCTGGTGCAGTTTCTCCAGCTCAATCTTGTGCTGTCATTTTTTTCTTTTTTTTTTACTAAGTATGCTTTACTGATTTTAGAAACACAGAACAATCCAACCACAAGAACAAGAAGTAAAAGCAACAGTGACAATAAACTATATGATAACATCATGAACATAAACATTAGCATGAACAGAACACATCACAACCCACCCACCCACCCACCCCATGGCCCAGATCCAAATATGAGAGCAAGAGCCTCAGAGTATCACATATCTAATAGGGTACATCAGAATGGAAAAGGCACGTCAGCCCTGAGGGTTCTCTGTGGTCAAAGATAGCAAATCATGGAGTGTCTCCCATCTGTCACTATACAAATGCAAGCACTTGTGTATGGTGGCAATTTGTATTTCTAACATTAACGCAGTTAGGATCTCACTATGCCACTCCGCATGAGGGAACCACAGCATCAGTCCAGTGGCATAAAATGATTCATTTAGCTATAATTGCAATTAAGGCCACATGTGCCTTATGAGTGCTGATTAAGTCAGCTGGGTATTGACCAAATAAAATGAGGGCTGAACTGAAGAGGTCCTCCAACCCCAATAAGGGGTGAAGTGCAGAAGGGATGGCTGACCCAAAAGGAACCACCTTGATACAGTCTCATAGTATATGTTGAAGATGACCAATATTTGACCACAGTGAGAACACAATGGTGATGACAATTTACCCTTTTTATTAAGTTTGACGGGGGTATAGTATAGGTAATGGAGTATGTGAGACTGCAGGAGATGCAACCGGTCTTGTTTAAAATACTTATACAGGTCCAGCCAAACTTTGCGCCACGTCAGGAGATCATCTGGCAGGTTGAGGGCTTGCATCCAATAGTAACAAATTCTGTATGAGGTATGGGTGTATAGAGATTGAAATAGCTGATAGAATCTGGACACAGAGTGGGGTTGAGAAACCGTAGAGTAAGAAGCGCTCTGGGATAGATGAATCCATAAGTGCCCATGGGCGAGGTCCCAAATGTGAGGAGACAGCATGGGAGAACTGAAATAATTTGAAATAAGATATTGTAGAAACATAGAAGTTGATGGCAGATAAGGACCGAAAGGCCCATCCAGTCTGCCCATTTCTTTTTCTACCTTATGAATGTGCCATTGGCCTTTGCTCTGTCAATGGCCTATCTATTCATATTCATCTGTATTGCTCCCTTATGCCTGTTTGAAGCCCTGCACTGTATTCATATCCACCACTTCCTGAGGTAGGCTGTTCCATGCATCCACCACCCTTTCTGTGAAAAAGAACTTCCTCACATTACCCCTTAATCGACCTCCCTCTAATCTCATGCTTTGTCCTCTTGTCCTGATATTTTTCTTATTTTGAAACATGTTAGACTCTTTCACCTTGTTAATGCCCTTAAGGTGTTTGAATGTTTCGATCATATCACCTTTCTCCCTCCTTTGCTCTAGGGTATACATATTGAGCTCCATTAACCTGTCCTCATATGTTTTCTGATGCAGTCCCTGCACCATTTTAGTTGCCCTTCTCTGGACTGCCTCAATTTGGTTAATGTCCTTGTGAAGGTGTGGCCTCCAGTACTGTAAGCAATACTCCAGATAGGGCCTAACCAGTGTCTTGTAAAGAGGAAATTTTTACCTCCCTCTTATAACTTGTGATACCCCTACTAATACATCCCAACATCACCCTAGCCTTACCTACTGCTTTAGTGGTCTGCTTGGATGATTTCAGGTCATCGGTGATGATGATGCCCAAGTCTCTTTCTTCCCTTGTGACTGCCAGCAACTCCCCTCCCAGCCTATAGGTGGCTTCAGTGTTTCTCTTCCCTATGTGTATGATCTTGCACTTCTTTGCGTTAAACCCCAGTTGTCACACTTCCGACCATTTTCTAGTTTATCCAGATCTCTTCTCATTCTGCCCACCCCAACTGGATCATCTACTCTGTTATAGATTTTGATGTCATCTGCAAACAGACAAACCTTACCCTCCAGTCCATCTGCAATGTCACTGATGAAGATATTTAAGAGGACTGGCCCCAGAACTGATCCCTGAGGTACCCCACTTGCGACTTGCATCTCTTCTGACTGTAGTGTATACCGTTTACCACCACTCTCTGTTTTCTGCCTGTCAACCAGTTTGCCACCCAGTTGACTAACTTCTGACCCACCCCAAGCCTACTCAGCTTATTAATTAATCTTCTTTGTGGAACAGTATCGAAAGCTTTGCTGAAGTCAAGGTAGGCAACATCAACTGCTCCCTCTTGGTCCACCACTCTGGTTACCCAGTCAAAGAAATCTCTGAGATTAGTTTGACAGGACCTTCCTTTTGTAAACCCATGCTGTCTTGGATCCTGTGCTCCTATGGATTCCAAGTGTTGCAATATCCTTTCCTTAAGGAGTGCCTCCATAATCTTGCCCACTACTGAGGTAAGACTGACTGGTCTGTAGTTCCCTTCCTCCTCCCTGCTACCACTCTTGTGGAGCGGGATCACATGACCCCTTCTCCAGTCTTCTGGGACCTCTCCTGTGCTCAGAGACTCACTAAACAGTTCTGATAATGACTCTGCCAGTTTCACCCTTAACTCCTTTAGTACCCTGGGATGTATGCCATCAGGTCCCATTGCCTTGTCCACCCTGAGCTTATTGAGCTCTTGTAGGATCCTTTCTTTTGGGAAGGGACTAATGCATACCTCCCTCCCTCCCTCCCACCTGTGTCCATGGTGCTGAGCTGTGGGCCCTGCCCTACCTTCTCTTCAGTAAATACTGAGCAGAAATATCTATTTAGGATAGATGCTTTCAAATGGTCCTCCTCCTCACATGCCCCCTTATCCCCTTTGATCTTAGCAATACCCCCTCTGGACTTTCTCCTTTCAATAATGTATCTGTAAAAAGCCTTGCCACCTTATTTTACTGTTTGTGCTAGTGTTTCCTCAGTATGGGCATTTGCCTGCCTTACTGTCTTCCCTGCTTTCCTTAGGGAAGTTTGGTATGCCTCCCTATCTTCATCTTGCTGCTTCCCTTATATTTTCCTGAAGGCCAGCCTTTTGGCTCTGACCTTTTCTGCTACTGTTTTTGAGAACCAAAGTAGTTTCCTTCTTCTTTTGCACTTCCTTTTCTCTCTAACACAATGGGATGTTACTTCAAGCATTGCATCCTTAATGCTTGCCCACTTTACCTGTACCCCCTCACCTGTATTTCTTTTTGCCAGGGCTAGCTTATCTCTGTTGGCCATCTTATCAAAGTCAGCTCCTCTGAAGTCCCATATTTTTGCATTGGAATGGGATGATTTAGTTCTAGTGGCCAAATTGAACTATACCATGTGATGGTCATTGTCTCCTAGGTGGCCTTCTACCTGGAGATCTGTGATCCTTTCCCTGTTAGTCAGTACTAGATCTAGGAGAGCCCTATATCTTGTGGGTTGTTGTACCAGTTGTTTGAGGCCCTCCCCCTGCAGGTAATCCACCATGTGTCTAGTTCTGGCAGATGTTCCTGCTGGTATTGACCAATCTGTATCTGGCATGTTGAAGTCTCCCATTATCAGAACCTTCCCTTTAGCTGTCATGTTTTGTATATCTTCTAACAGTAATGTGTCTATGTCGTCCCCCGGTCTGGAGGTGTGTACACAACCCCAGTTCATATGGCTATCCCATTTCCTGTTTCCAGGGTGAGGTGACCTACAGTTCTTCTGGCTCCTTATGTGTATTCTGAATTTCTGTAGCTTTGATATTTTCATTGACATAAAGGATCACTCCACCCCCCTATTTGCACCTCGATCTCTTCTGAATAGTACATAGCCAGGTATTGAAGTCTCCCAAGTGTGGTTACTGGTAAACCATGTCTCGCTAATGGCTACTATGTCCAGTTAAGCCTCTGTTATTATTGCCTGCAGGTCTGGGATCTTGTTTCCCAGACTGCAAGCATTTGTGTACATGATTTTCCATTGGCCAGATTTCGGTGTGTTAGTTTTTAGGCGAGATCTGGCGTTTCCCCTGAGCGTCATATGGGGAGCTGGACCTTTTTCCTTACCTGGTGATGCAAATAAACTATAGACATGCTGAACTCCTGTTTGACCACAAGCTGAGGGGGGTTGGGTGTTCTTCCCATTTGACGTATAGGGTGCTGTACCCCTCTCCCCATTTACTAGTTTAAATATTCTGCAAAGATGTCAAATGTCTGAGCCAATGCACTGATTACTTCCTTAGTCTGATGCAGTCCATCAAATTTAAAGAACTTTCACTCTCAAAATTGTTGCCAGTTCCCTACAAATTTGTGTCCTATTTTCTGGCACCAGCCCTTGAGCCACATGTTTAGCTCCCCTGTCTCCCCTTCTCTGACCTTCCGTCCATCTGCCCCCCTCTCCCAGCCTGCCAGGATCCCAGAGAAGGAGATGTTGGATGAAATGGATGATAGTTTGCCACCCAGCCTGGTCAGGTGTTCCTTGGTCTCCACAACTGACCAGCTGGTGAGATCGTTAGTCCCTATGTGTACCAGGACATCAATGTTTTCTCCTGCTTCCTGAAAAATTTTAGCAATGTGGTTAGTGTCTCTCCATGCTGTTGTACCTGGGAGACATCTGACCATTACCCCTGGTTGGAGATAGGTATCAACTCCCCCGAATCATGGAGTCTTCTATGATCAGAAGGTTTTTGGATTTCCTTTTTGCTTTTTTTTGTTTTGTTTCCTGTTTTGGGTGACTTTTGTTGTGCTAGCTCCTGTGCTACAGTGTCCTGCTCTGTAGTGTCCTCTGACCCTCTGTTTGATTTCGGGGATAGAGGGAAATACCTGTTAGTAGTTTTTATATGGTTTGTGGAGGTGATATGTTGGAGAGCACCGAGTGATGGGGCACCTAATTTGCCCCTCCTTATCACCTGCCAACCTCCTAGACCAACTACCCTCTGTGGTTGAGGTGCTTCTGTTGGATGTTGGGGAAATGGCGGGCAGTTCTTATAATATATTTCCTCCTGAATATGCAATTTGAGGCGTGCAATCTCTGCCCATGCTGCCTGGAGCTGAGCCCTTAGATCTCCAATGGCTCAGCATGTAGGACAGTGTCCTAAATCCTGTAAAACTGCCCTTCTGAAAAGTGTTCTGCAGTACCTGCAGTTAATGATATCCATTCCAGATAAGTTGCTAGGTTTATAACCTTATCAGAGTAATTAGAAAGAAGAAAATGAAAGCAGAAGTTTTATGTTGTGTTTTGTTTGTTTGTTTTTGTATAACTTGTTATAACAAGTTAAATTACTAGTGCACCTGTAAATGAGGTCACTGTGTGAATACCCCTCTGATCCACCCCTTCCTGCTTTGCTACAAAAAATGTCATGACTGTACTACCCTATAAAAGGAGTGTAGTGTGGGGTGGTTGGGGATGGGGTTGGGGATGGGCCCTTCCCCTGCCGAAAAAGAAGAACCACAGATGAAAGAAACAAGGAGGTAAGAACAGAAACAATCAGCCAGCAACAAGTGCAGTAGCCCTGAAAGCTTATCCTAATGATAGATAAAACTGTAAAACCTGTAAAGCATCACCTGTAATAATTTCACAGAAGATATACCCTGTAAGAAGTACTTTGCTACAGAGAAAAATAATGCAGTAACAGAAGATATGCCTTGCAAAAGACAATTTGAATCAGAAGATTACAGCAGTCCTCTGTAAGCACACACCTCTAGGCACACCCTGTAATAATGCAGCAGGAGATATACCCAGCAACAACAATTTGAATCAGAAAAAAATAAAGCAATAAAATGTTAGCAACAAACAGTAACAATCCCTGTGAGTACAAAATAAAAATAACACACAGTAAATCTGCCTAGTCAAAAGAAGCCTTAATTCTTTTCCTTGCTCTTATAAGGTTCTTTGTTCTGTCCTTTCAAGCAACCTAGAAGAAAAGAGCTCAGATGAAGCTAGGTGCCTTGGCCAGCAAATCTAGTCTTCCACCTGAAGTTGGAGGTGTTCTACAAGTGCAGGTAAGGGGACAAGCCCCTCGCCATCCAAAATAGAAGCCAGAGAGGCATCTCAAAGCTGGGGACAAAAAGAAAGAGGAATGAAGCTTCTATCAATACAAATATTGGGATTGCCAAGAAGGGGTTGGGATACACAGTGTGACCACTTCAATCCTAAGTAGAGGGAGAGTTGCCGATGAGCTTTTAGGGGCCAACCGATAGGGGTAGAGAAAAGATTTGCAGTGGGTCAGGCAGGCTAAGTGTACAGCAAGCTAGATAGGTGAAGGCCCACATTGTGACGTAAAGCATGTTCAATAGTAAGTCAGAGAGGTGAGTAAGATGATGTACTCTGAGTAGGATTAAAGTGCCTCTATTGAAAATATTTACTACTATGAAAAGCACAATAGTAAAGGAAAAAAATTAGGAAGACTAAGCCCCCATTCTGCTTGGGCGCTGTGAGTTTAAAATAAGAATGACAGACTGCCTGACCCCTCCAGAGAAAATGATTAATCACACTCTGCACTTGTAAAAAACAGGACTTGGGCAAAAACATCACAAGCATACCTATGAGGTATGATAAATGAGGCTAAAATATTCATTTTGATTACATTAATGTGTCCCCATAGGGAGAGGGGTAAAGCAGACCATCTGTGTAAATCCACTTTGATAGTATATAGTAGAGAGGAGATATTCTTTTTTATCATTAAGGTGGAAGAGTGATATATATTTATACTGAGACACTTTAAGAAGGAGGACTCCCAGGAGAGGCCCATGTGGACAATATCTGATTTGTGAACTAGACTATTCAAGGGAAAGATCTGAGTCTTGTCCAGGTTCAATTTATAAGTGGAAACAGAAGGAAATTTGTTGAGGTCCTCCAGAGCAGCAGGAAAAGAGAGGAAAGGGTCAGCAACATGAAGTAAAAGATCGTTGGCATAAGCAGACAGTTTATAGCTAGACCCTCCCACCACAACACCTTTAATCGTAGATTTATTCTGGAGGCTGGTAAATGGCTCCAAATATAAACTGAAGAGGAAAGGTGAGAGCGGACAGCCCTGCCTTGTTCTCCTGCGAAGGGGGAAGGAGTCAGACAAGACCCCATTACACCAAATATGAGTGATTGGTGTGCTGTAAAGGAGCCATATTCAGGTTATGAATGCTGGAGGAAAACCAAATTTGCTTAAGACAGAAAAAAAGAAAGGGCCAGGAAACATGGTTGAAGGCTTTTTTCTGCACTAAGGGAGACCAAGGCTGCAGGATGGCAGGACTCCCCCGACTTGGAAATAAGGTGGAATAATTTCCACAAGTGGTCACTGGAGAAGTGCCCGCTGATGAAACCCACCTAAAGAATCTCGAACCATGGCTAATCTACTAGCTAGAATTTTTGCAAGTATGTTAAAGTCAGAATTGAATAGTGAGATGGATCTATAACTACCAGGAAGTGTATCATCCTTACTGGTTTTTTTGAGAAACGTGATCCAGGCTTCCGAGAAGGAAGAGTCAGACAAACCAGAAGAATACCAATAATCTGGCCAGAAAGGGGGCTAGTTCAGTGGAAAATGTTTTGTAAAAATTGTTGGTGATGCTGTCCAGCCCGGGTGCCTTGTCTGCTTTTACTTCTACTGTTACTTCCAGCACTACAATATATTCCTCACTCCATCTGAGGAGGGGTCTCACTCACTTTGAGTGACAGTTCCATGTTGTCTCAGCCCTCTTTGAGAGTGTGTGTGTGTGTATGTGCTTGTGTGTCCACACACCTTTCAGCACCTTCTTGCTAACATTATGTCATGTACCTGGATCTTTTGTTCAACATGGTAACATCCCCAGAAAGGACTCCCCACTGGGTTTGTCGCTTTATTGCCTCCTCCCAAGCTTTCCTGTTAAATTTCCCATGAAGATATCAGACCCTCTACTCTGGTTGGCATAAGCTGTCATATACTACTTGATCATGTGAGCTGGTAATCATTTTGTACCTGAAGTAGATGAATATTTAGAAAAGAATAAATGAATTTAAGGAATACATGGCTTTGATCCCCTTTTCTGTCACACTCCGCACCAAGGCATTCAAGTTATAGTAGAAGAAATGCTGCAGGGAGGAGAGGAGAGGTATGACTACAATGGGGACTGAGGGCCAACCTGTAAGGATAAGAGCCTATGCCAAGGTGATAGCCTGCTTCCATTAAGGACGGAGCCTTAATCCTCAGTGCACAGTTGAAATGTTACCTTGATGGACATTTACAGTAGCCAAGAGGAGTGATGGATGAAATGGGAGAAGTCAGAAAGTGGGCCTCCACAGGCTGAGATAGAGAGTAGGGAGATCCCAAACAGGGTGTTAGCAAAGGGGGAAGTGGGGAAAAGGAGCTGTTAAAGAAGAAAGGTGCGGAAGGAGAAACAACTGGAAAAGGAGAAAACAAGAAGAAGAAAGCTGAGGGATGTCAAAATGGTGCAAATTCTGCATCAGAAGCCCTATGAGAGGAAACTGGAAGAGTTCAATATGTACACCCTGGAGGAGAGGAGGGAAAGATGGGGTATTATGGAGCTCTTTAAATACCTTGCAGGGGTTAATAATGTACAGAAGGAAGGTATGTTTTGGAGAAAAAGGTGCTGTAGAACAAGTGATCATGATATGACGCTGGAAGAGATAGATTCAGGAGAGATGTGAAGAAGTACATCTTCACAGAAAGGGTTGTGGATTCCTAGAACAACCTTCCATGGGAGGCAGTGGGGGTGAAATCAGTGGTGGGTTTCAAAAAGGCCTTGGATAGGCACAAAGGAACTCTTGGAGGAAGGAACTGATCATAATTAAAATGGGCAGACTAGATGGGCCCAGGGGTCATTAACTGCCATCAGCTTCTATGTTTCTGTGTATGACAGGTTATGTGAATCAAATGGATACAGTGTAAAATTATAAATATGCACAATGTTGACACTGTAAACTGTGTGGTAAAAATAATTCATATTGTACTATGCTACACAGACATGATAATCAAATCAGTAATAATATATGCATTGAGCAAGGGAGAAAAATATCAAGGGGAACATGTGTGAAGGAATATACTACTCATAGAGACGTGACACCATGATAGGTTCATACTGTATGGATTTACATAAGTAATAATACCCGACAGGGTGGGCATTATTGGGATATAACGGACTGCCCAGGAGCGTAATGAGGCCTGACGCCGCATAATGCCCACTCTGGAGGGTATTATTACACTTAGAAAATGGGCTATAGGTGACTTTTTAAAAAATATATACAAAAATAAAAAATATAGATTTAAAAAATAAATAAATAAACTACTATAAGTAATTGCTTGTAAAGTAGTTCCTGTATTTGTGTAATTACCACTGGAGGGTGCTGCTGTTTTTTAGTTTTCTTTTTAAAGTTTACATGAGCATGCTGTTTAGGCTAAGCATCATTGTTGCTGTGTTCTCCTCATCCCCCGACTCACTACAGAGGAGAGCGCTTTATTTTGATTTGTTTAATGAGCATCAGTGGGAAAAGGAAAATGTATAGCCCGCTGATCTGGAGACTGGCTGTGAAGAGAGGTATATGTTTTTTTTTAATCTTGTTGATTGCATTTCAAATGTTGTGCAATTTTTCAGCGTTAGCTTGATAGCATGCTGTTAGCTGACACGGAGGAGAAACGGGAGTGTTCAGCATGGTAAAAGACAGTAAGATTTTACAAAAGAACGGTTTTGTGCTGCAGTTGTTGGTTTTTACTTTTTGTTTCGTTTCTAGGCAAACAATGTGGCTGAATGGGGGAATAGTATTAGCGTAGCATCACTGTGCGAGATAACTGCCGTTTTTTTTCCATAAAGAAAAAGAGAATTAGGCTGGATTTGGAGGACGGGCATACATTTTCTTTAGTATATAAATGTCTTTGCTCTTTCTTTGTAGTAGTTCAGTTTGGCGCTGTTATTCTGTCTAGTGAGGTAAATCTCAGTAAACGAGGGAGGGAAACATGGCGGCTTGCGAGTTATGCAATTTGGATGGCCCTGGGATGTACTTAGTAATGGGGCATGATAAAGTGGCACTCGTTATTTTGTGAGCATTGTTGAGAAATAACAGCCCGGGTGCCAGGCTGTTTAAGCCAATCAGGATACGACTTTCTCTTTACCCATTTTCTAATGTATTATAATGGTACCCAGCTGTATACCAATGTCAAGTAAGCTACAACATGGGATTTTTTTTGCTTTTGTTTTATTTTTAATAATCCAGAGAGCTTATACAGAGAAGATGGCCAGCTTGCATTAAGGAGGGAACCAGAGTCCTCAGTGCACGGTTTAAATGCTACTTCGGTGGACATTAAAAATAGCCGAGGGGGGGTGATGTAAGATTTCATAGTAGAACTGAAATGCATGCTAATGGTGTTACTATACCCAGAGTTTTGTTTCAAATACTTGGCCTACTTTTACTGTACACTCTCTGAACTTTAGGAACACCCCCAAACAGTACAGCCACTCATGGCGCCATATTCTCCTCCCCTTCCACTGTGTAACAATGTTTTAATTGAGGGGGTCCCAAGTCCAGGAAAAATGCAGTGGGATTTGATCAAGGACTGTAAACAAACATGTTTTGACAAACAAGAACCAGAGGTCATGAGTTGAAAATGGAAGGATGAAGGTTTAAGAGGGATGTGAGTAAATATATTTAACAGAAAGGGTGTTGAAGCTGTAGAACAGTCTGCCATCAGAGGTGGTGGGCACCAAGACCATAAATGATTTCATGCATGACTTGGATGGAGTGAAGGACTTGGTGGTTGTTCAGGTCAGCAGCATTAAGGAGGTGAGCAGGGGGGTGCTCTGTATGAACAAAAGATCCAGGGGCAGATAAGGAAGTCTAGGCAGACTAGATGAACCTTTGGTCTTTTTCTGCTGTCATTGTCTATGTAATAATATATGCATTGAACAAGGAAGAAAAAATCAAGGGGAACATGTGTGAAGCAATATACTACTCATAGAATGGTGACACCATGATAGGAACATACTGTATGAAGTTATTGTATTGTGATGGTATCCAGCTGTGTACCAATGCTGAATAAGCTACAGTATGGGATTTTATTTTTAATAACCTAGACATTATCTACAGTATTAACACACTGCCAATGATGCTGCTTACAATTGGAGACCTTGTGTTTTTTTAAACCACTTTATTCATTTTTGGGAAATTACTTGTAACATTGCTGCAGTTCTGTTCAGCCACTTAACTTTTGGTTTACCTATACATGGCTCTTGCAATGTAAGGCACAAATCACCATCGGGTATTTTTCAGGCTAAGGGGCACCTTAGTATTTACTACCTTTTGTATATTTATGTGCAAGTGGCATTAATCATTTTTTTCACTTTGCATTTATACTTGTGATGTGATATTTATACATTGGGTAGGAGTGCAAGCCAAGCATTCTCTTTTCTTTTCATGTTAGTCAATTGGGCTTACACACCCAAATTTTGGAATTGACCCCCCCGCCCACTTCCACATTTCTTATCCCCTTCCTTCACTGACCCCTCCATGTTTTCAACCTGGAGGAGACTGACAGCCCCCTCCTACAAGGAAACCCTGGGTGCTGCAACCCTTTCTTGCCCTAATGTGCTGTTCTACTTCCACTGTTCTGCTTCAGAGTTATACTTCTGGCTCGCTCCAGTATTTGAATCAATCTCTGAGCATGTTGCTTCACATTTTCTCCCCAGATGAGTATATCATCAATAATGTTCACTACTCATTCTAGGCCTTCCAGCATCTGTGCTTGAAGTGGGCGAAGTGCTCCCGCTTCAGGTATTGTTCCATAATCCGCATAGTGCTACACAACGTGAATTACTCCACCTTAAAATTAGGAACATGAAGTGCATTGTTACAATGGACTTCATGTCATTTGGCCTTGGTTTGCTGCCTTCCCCTTAATTTTAATGTGAAGTGCCATTGATTTGAATGGTCTTTGCTTTGCCTCGTCTGTTTATTGCTATGTGAGGTGAATTTTGTATTGATTCATGGGACGGCAAGTCACATGGGCTCTATATTGTCTTGCACAGCCTCAGTTCTACATAGTCTGTGTAGTGGAAAGCTGGAGACAGTTTGCTGTCAGAGCTCTGAGAATCAAACCATCGAAAAAGCTTTAAAAAATCACTTTTGATCCAATTATTTTGGTCCAAATTCAGTACATCGACTGTAGGAAACCCTTCTGTGCTTAGATCATTGAGTGTTGATTGTTTCTGTGTGCATTTTGAATGTTAATCTAAAGCATTCAGCCTGTGTACTGACAGACACTGTTGAAGTGTGCTTCGAGGGAGAGGCGTATCTGTGGTGATGTGAGAGTCACATGAGAAAGGCAGTCTTTCTAATTGTTTTGTACTAATATGCGTCAGTATTTGTGTGTTTATACACACACAGTAATACTTGAATACATTTTTGATCATTATTTTCTGTTTGTTGTGGTGCAGTGCATATTTTCGTTCTGTTTAAAAGATTTGGTTATATAGTGTACTGCACTGTAAAATTTTCTGCGCATTACCTCACTGTAGTGTGTGTGAGTGCCATCAAGTCAGACACATTTTATCATGCCACACAGTAATCACAGTACTCTGCCGGTTATTTGTCTGTGGTATTTTGTACTGCTTCCTTCTATCTAGATAGTGAACTGCTACTGCAGCACCCCCCACTCCCCCCTCTCCAACCGGCAAAAGGTATAATTTCTTTTTCCAGTTTTTGATTTGTGTGAACACTGGTTCAGGTGTTTTTGTGCCTGTGTGGCTGCATCTCTGTGTGCAATCTGCGCCTGTGCATTTACATCTGTTTAGTGCCAAATCAGCATCTGTAAGCCACAGTTGTTTTTTGGCTTCCCATCCACCACAAATTTTAGGAATCTAAATTTGTTGTGAATTTTCTGTATAATCCCAAAAAATGTCTGCAAAGAGACGTGCATGCAAAGATGTTTCTGGCCATGGCACTGCTGCCAGTGGCAAGAGTGGCTGTGGGCATGGTAGTAGTATGCAGCTGAAGTGCATAGTTGATGCCAGTAAAGGGATTTCTCTGACTATGTTTTTCACAGCACAATCAGTAGCTTCAATCATTGTTGGAGATGCTGTTGCCCCCACTGGTGGTAGTGAAATTGCTGATGGCATGAGTATTGCCCCATGTTCAACCCATGCCAATGGCAACAAGTTAACCAGTTTCCCAAATAATGTGGAGTCTAAAGGCATGACTGTGTGTCAAAGTGTAGTAGATAAGAAACACAAAATCACACATACCCCCAAAATGCAAAGCATCATGGGCTGTATATGTAAATGACCACAACATATTATATTGGTTCAGCTTTAAGCAGAAATGCATGGTGTCGAAAGGCCTCTCACACAGTCTGCAAAGGGTGACAACAGAAGACATGTACACATGTTTTGTCCTACAAGAATTCATCAGTGTGCCTTGTCTGTATGACACACCAGTGAAATGAACCAGCTACCCTAAGTTGATCTATCTGGATAGGGTTGTGGTGAGCCAAATAAAAACAAAAAATAAACTAAAAGACAAAGAACTTTAGAATGCAAGCACTGAGCAAGTGCGCAAGCAGAGTGAAGTAGATGTCACATTCCCTGACGTCCCCATCCCCGTCCCCACATTGGTTGAACATGATTCTGATACTGATGAAGAGTCATTGCAATCTCATGTTTCCAGTGCTGTTGATGAGGTCATGCCTGAAAAAATGAATCCTTCATATCACTTTGTTTTCTGTCAACACAGAATGTATATCTATACGTATAACGTATAATAGGGCTTTTCTCTCACTCTGTACTGGTGAAATTGTTTACAGAGTGATGGCTGTATCCTACAGTGTTGAAATGCTTTTCACAAAACTAATAAAAAGCATTAAGCAAAAAAAAAAATTTTGGAGAAAAAATATTGTATGATCATAATGATGCTGCGGTTGGTACTTGTTCTCCACAGGACAGCATCCAAGCTGACATTGTGGATGTGGATGAAGAATATGCTGATGATTTTAGCGACAACAGTTGGGAGACAGAGAAAAAGAAATTGAAGGTGACTGTGTGTAAACAGTCTCAGTCTGTCAGTGTTAAATCATCCCCTCTTCAAAACTGTGATGTGCCAGATTCTGTTGATGATGATGATGACCCAGTAGTAGTCATCATAGATAGAAATAGGCCGATAGACCCCAAGTGTGGCCAGCAACAGATATCATGTAGTAGTTCACCCCTCATGTCATTGTCTAAAAAACTGGTATCCAATCTGCAGCATCAGGAACCTGTGAAACTAAAAGTAGGGGATCAAAATCCCTTGTTTGGGATTTTTTTGTATAAGATCCAAGTGATAAAGCAGTGGCAATCTGTCAGCTTTGCCAAGCATGTGTCAGACATGGTAAAAAGAGTAGTCATCTGGGCACTGCTGACCAGTATACACATTTGAAGAACAGGTACATAGCACTGTGGACTTGGCACCAGAGGGGAGCTAATGCCATAGTGGGGCATTCACCCTCATCCACGTTATTAAGCATGTTAACCCCTTCCATGACTGTAAGTAGCCCAAGTAGCCATGTCTGTAGAAGTGGTGAGATAACAGCTGAGGATTACTACAGGCATAAGGAGGAGGATGATTTTGAATTGTGGTCAAGTTGTGGTCAGAGTAGCAGCAGTGGTGGTGGTGGTAGTCTATGCAGCAGTATTTCTAGTCCAACATCAACCCTTTTGCTTAAAACAGGTAAAATGACATCACTTGTGCACTTGTCAGTGTCACCTGTGCAGCCCTCTTCATCACACGGCAAAAGCACCACACCCATGACCGTTCACAGAGCAGAGTCCTTTGGCACACCGCATGCAAAACAGGTAACAACTCAGCCCACATTTCAGAGTCTTTTTGCCCAGAACATGAAATACTCATCCAGTCATGCAGTGTCATGTGAACTGAATGCTGCTGTAGCAAAAATGCTGGCAATTGACCTGTTGCCCTTTTCCTTTGTGGAGAATTCTGGATTCCTGCATTTTGCGGCAAGCACCTGTCCCAAATGGAAAGTCTCTTCGAGGACATAATTTTCCACTCGTTCTGTCCCGGAGTTATACCAGACTGTGACAGAGTCTATAAGACATGCCCTCAAACATTCCTCATCACCATTTATCCACCTAAGTATGGATATGTGGACAAGTGGCAAAATGGCAGGCAGTTCATATTTGTGTATTACTGCATATTGGGCGCAGGTACCGGGGTTTTGTCTGTGCTGGCAGTTTGGAAATCAATGTAGTAAGGCAGACTGTCATGGTAGCAACCTTCCTGGAATTCAACAGCATGCAACACTTGTAATGCGCAGTGTGGCCAGTTCCCACACTGGTGAACATATGCTTGACTTGCTAC
This sequence comes from Neoceratodus forsteri, assembly GCA_016271365.2. NCBI lineage: Eukaryota > Metazoa > Chordata > Ceratodontiformes > Ceratodontidae > Neoceratodus > Neoceratodus forsteri. The sequence continues at coordinate 389,413,942 of CM028132.1, read as the reverse complement.
TGACTGAAATTGATGACTGGCTGAAATGCCTGTCCCTGAAAGCTGGCTTTATAGCCAGTGACAATGGCTCAACCGTTGTGAAATGTATCGGTGGTGGCTTTCTTTGGGTTCCATGCATAGCCCACTGTTTAAATCTCACGGTCCAGGAGTTTCTGTAGCACCATGCCATCAAGGAAATGTTGACAGCTGCACGCCGCACCTGTGCACACTTTTCACGCTCTGAAAAGGCCTGTGACCAACTTCAGCAGCTGCAGATTTAAAATAGCCTCCCTCAGCACCACCTTAAGCTGAAAGTTGTCATGCACTGGAACTCAACTCTTTATATGGCAGAGAGGTTGTATGAACAGTACAAAGCCATACGAACATACAAAATTTGCCAGCAGATAAAGGCCTAGAGGTCTATCAAGTCTGCTCGAATGTGCAGCTAGCACCTCTTATTCTGCAGCTGCCCCTCCCTTCCACCCTTCCCCTTCATTAACCCTCCCCCTTGTCATGTCCCATCCTCATTTGAAGCAGTCCACTGTTCTACTGCATACCACTTCAGCAGGTAACGCATTCCACCCAGCCACCACCCTCTCTGTAAAAAAGTGTCTCCTCATCTCCCTCCTGAACCTTCCTCGCTCCAGTCTCATATCATGGCCCCTGGTGGCCCTCCCCTCCCTTACTTTGAACAGCCCCTTTGTACCCATCTTGTTTATTCCTTTCATGTATTTAAAGGTTTTAATCATGTCACCCCTGTCTCTCTTCTCCTCCAGTGAGTACATGTTCAACTCCTTCAACCTTCTTGGAATACCTAGTCATGCTCACTAGCCATGACATTTCTGGGGCCTCGATGTCTATGACAACAGAACAGTGCTGCCTCATGGACTCGGTGATATCAATTTTGAGGCCCTTTGAACATGCCACACAGGTAGTGAGTGGCGACACTGCCTCCATAAGCCAAGCTATTCCACTGCTGTGGGTGCTGAGGCAGACTTTTTTGAATCTGCAGCATAGCCTTAACATTTCCAGAGATTGTTCAAGCAGTGTGTTACTTAAACACATGCTCACAGTATTGGACCACAATCGCCACATCACAAGTATTCTGCAAAGTGCCAGATTCGGAATAGCAGCAATGCTGGACCCACGATACAAATGCGGAATTGCATCCCTACTGAAGGGAGGGCGTGAACAAGTTAAAAATCTCAGTGGACAACTGGTCCAATTGGTTCATGGGGCACAGAAGTCATATGGCAAGTTCAGCAAACCACAGCATGACATGGCTGAAGGTCACTGTGGACTACTACTACTAGGCACATCCAGTAAGGTGGCTGCGGGTCCAGGTGGGATGTCAGCAAAAACTGGTTGCCAATAACCTACTTTGGGGTGCCTTGTCCCAAGTCGGAATCTGTGACATCGATGAATCCGGTGAAGAGGAGGATGAGTCAACAACAGGACTGCATGCAGCACAGAGAATGGTTGACTCATATTTGTCTGAAAAAAGACATCTGTTTGTAATTGATGATCCACTGCTGTACTGGAGTAGAAAGGTGAGTGAATGTCCAGAGCTGACTTCAGTGACACTGAAGTACCTGACCAGCCCACCCTCCAGTGTAAGTGAGGAGAGGATTTTCAGTTCTGTGGGGGCAATAGTTTGTGACCATCGTACCAACTTCTCGCTGACAAATGTCAGTATGCTGAAATTCATAAAAATGAATGAAGGTCACATCCCACCTTGAACTACCACATCTGTGTTCGTACCCTGTCTCACTGATGGTTATGCTGATGATGTTGGAGAAGCAGACCATCCTGGAGGCAGCATCAAACGTCTGACCATTGAGGCTGACGATGCAATCATAGACAAAGAATTCCCTACTGTGCACAATTCCTACCTACATGACTGCAAGGGCAGTTTTCTGTTTCATGAGGATGAGGTGGATGTTTGCTGTATTTAAGGTAATGGTTTGAAAGGCTGTCACATTTTATTAATGGTACATTTTTTTGGTGTTCATAAAATAAAACCAGTGTTCTTGACTCACTCACATTCCATAATTCAGATTGGCACTTATAATACCCCATCACAATCATTCCATTTTACATTCTCCTTGATATATCTTCTGATTCCACTTAAAGAGCAGGTACCCAGTACCCACTCACACATATATAATAGCTGACCTGCTCTACTATTGAGTGTTGTAATAAAAATTCCATGCACTTCCCTCCAGTTAAAAAGTCATGGCTCCCTCAATGTACACCCCATAAAAACAGAGCCATGCCTGACATGCCTCCAGTGATGTACCCCAGCCCCTTTTTATGATGTCAGAAAATGAAGGCTGTGTGTGTGTGCTCCATTGACCTATATTGGTACCATGTTTTCAATGATATTTACTACTATTTAGAGTTGCCACTTGGAAAAATGAAAGCGACCACTCCAGTAAACAGTGACTGTTACTGAAGAGGCTGCTTTTATTTTTATACATGGCCTCTCTAAATATTATTAAAAGCCATATAAATAGCACATACATACAGGTTAATGGCATGCACACTCAATATTCAGTTTCTGACATCACAAAAGAGGGCTGGGGGTACATCTCTGGTGGTGTGTCAGGTACGGCTCTATTTTTATAGGGGTGCACATTCAGGATGCTCTAACTTTTAACTAGAGTGAAGCACAAGGAATTTTTAATACCACTCAATAGTGGAGCAGGTCAGCTATTATATATGTGTGAGGTGGGCTAGGTACCTGACAGTGGTCATTACCTGCTCTTTAACAGAATGTGTGCTGTCATTAGCAAACACAGTCAGCCTCTTAAACAGAACTGTCTATTTGTAGTAGGCGCGGTAGCCACTTAAATCCTGCCATTTAAAGAGATCTTCCTCCTGAGTGACACTGAAATACTGTAACACACCATATCCAGCCACCCATCCATCTGTTTGAAAGTGAAAGGGAATGTGTTTCTGTGCCCATGACTACAAGTAACCCGCAGCCAGCCAAAGCCACTAGTCGCTATGCCAGTGAGATGGAATGTGTTCCTGTGCCCATGTCCACAAGTAACCTGCAGCCAGGCAAAGCCATCAATCTGTCTAATAGGGGGAGAGAGAATGTGTTCCTGTGCTCATGACCACAAGTTACCCACAGCCAGCCAAAGTCACCAGTTTCTATGCCAGAGAGAGGGAATGTGTACCTATGACCAGAACCAGACAGAAGGAGCCTGCATCAAGCCACAGCCACCATGCTTCTTATTATCAGTAGTTTATAGTGAGTATGTACTAACTTGTCATACTATGGAATTTTCTTGAGCTGTGCGAATGCTTCCTTTAACATTTTTGAGATGCACTTGAGAAACATATACAGTATTTTTTTTTTCTTTTTTTAAAGGTTTACAGTTTCAAACAGTGTAACTGACTGGAGGACAGGAGTACTGCAGTACTGTCTACTACCACCTATAGGATATCAGTTTCAGGTACGTATATTAATCTTATTTCATCACTTCTTTGAGGTATATCATTTTTTAAGCCAGTGTAAATCATATAAAGTAGATGACAGGTACGGCAGATAATATATTTTTCATGCACATCAGCCACTGCACTGGCTTACTTCAGCATATCATGGGGTTGAACAAAGTTTTATCCTGGTAATGACAAGACAACTTGGAATGTAACTTAAGTGAAGACACTGGGACAGTGCATGTCACATGCACTAAAGTTGTTATTGGTGTTGGTGTGGTTTACTAATAGCTTGTTATCTGTTAAGCAGGATATAACAGACAGTAACTGCCACACTTAGAACAGAATGTGTAAGTGAAAATTAAATGAAGTAAGAATGATTTCTTCTTCATCTGTTTGCAGATAACATTTCAGTGCTGTGTGCTGCCATCAGTGCTTTCTTCAATTAAGAACACATGATGCAACTGATATGAATCCAGAGCCTTGGAGGATACACAGAAAACCTGTAAAGAAGTCAAAACAAAACCATTCAAGAAACTTGCTTCCAAATTATTCCCCCTCCCCCCAAAAATACTTATAATCCATTTAAAAGTTATTAAAATTTGAAGTTCCCATTATATCCTATGGGAAAATTTATGTGTGTATTTTGCAAAAAAAGAATGGCAATCTGACTATCTGGTCATCCCTTCACAGCCAAAGATGTCACATGCTCACAGTGGAAAATCTTCTGCCGCCAGAAATTTTTCATTCACTAGAGACACCATCTTGTTTTCAGTTTTCTGACTGAAAAAATGTTGTAGTTTTCTCCACGGGTGACTATTGGGGCAAATGAGGCATGGGTTTTGGTCAGAGAGACCTCCCCCCTCTGTTGAACCATGCCTTTGGTTTGGTTTAGTCAAAAAATAGACTTTTAAAAATTTAAATTCTTCATTCGCGGCTCACTAATGATCTTCGTTCATGAGCCTGCAAAATCTTCGGTGATGAGTTTCCTCCACGAGGGAATGACCAGATAGCCAGATTTTCACAACCAGATTTCCATGGGGAAGACCAGATGACCCTAGGCATGACCAGATGGCCCAAACTGGGACAACCAGATGTCCGCTACCGGCTGAAGAATTTCTCGTGGCCAAAAAATTTGCTATCTTATGGCCAAAACATTTTTTAAAGGTTTAAAAACTTTAAAATTGCATATCTCAATAATGGTTTGGTCTTTTTACTTGAAATTTGCAGGATGTTGAGGGGATGTCCTAGAGATGTGAATTATGATGTTTAGGTGTTGTGGAATTAATTGGTTGCAGAGATATTCAATGACATAGTTGACATTTTTCCCATAGGATTACATTGCGGTCTCTGTCACGACTTTCGGCACTGTTATCTCAGAAATGAAGTGAAATACAGACTTTTCACTACTAGCAGCTTAGATCAATAACAGGATTTTAGACTGCACAGTAAACCTGCAGTGGAATTTTTTTTTAGTAGGTTGCACGGTTCATGAGATATTGTTACATTTGTGTTCCAAGGGTTAGTTGCTGTATAGGAATGCTGTATAGCTATGCCAGATGTATATTGTTATGCAGTAATGGGCAACATGATTGGAGTGCAGGGCCCACTACTAATAGCCCTTGGCAACCTGGTGGGAGTGCGGGGCTCGAAGGGCCCACGCTCCCACCAATACATGTTTTTTACTACTTATATTACACTTTTTCCAAAAGTAAGGAAATTCTATACAAAAAACTGCATTAATGCATCAGTTAGGGTTGAAGCAACAAAAGTCAGGAAATTCAAAGTTAGAGGTGAGCACCCCCCGCACTCCCATCCTCCACAGACTGACAGACGCCAGGGTGCGGCATGGGTCATGAGGCCTATCACCCCATTCCCCTTTACTGTATCATGTAAACCTGGTTACACATGGAATGGCATGACAGTTGGGTCTCATGACCCCATGCCATGCCCTGACATCTGTCAGTCTGTGAAGGATGGGAGTGCGGGGGAGTGCTCATTCCTAACATGGAATTTCCTGACTTTTATCACTTCAACCCTAACTGATGTATTAACGCAGATTTTTGCATAAATATATATATTTATATATATATATTCTATATATAATTGCAAAAAAACTCAGTTTATGCATCAGTTAGGGTTCATAGTACAGTGACAAAAGCATGGAAATGTGGTGTTAGGGTTGCCACCCCTACCACCCCCCTATCCCCTTCCACACACCACAGATGTCAGGGTGTGCCACGGGTCATCAGGCCAAACTGTCACCCCATTTCATGTGTAAGCAAGCTGACATGCTACAGTATAGAGAAATGGGGTGAGAGTTAGGCATGACTGACCCGTACTTCTTCCGACATCTGTTGGTGTGTGAAACGGTGAGTGTTAGCCCTTCACGACTATTTCATGTTTATGAGCTGCTATGAACCCTAACTGATGCATAAACAGAGTTTTTTTGCAATGAATGTCCCTTCTTTTTGAGAAAGTGAAATGTAACTGGTAACTGGTATGTGTTAGTGGGAGCGCAGGCCCTCTGGGCCCTGCACTCCCTTCACGTTGCCCATTTTTTGAGTAATGATATGTGTATGTGGAATGTGGACCCTTTGGGTCCTGCGCTGCCACTTACACATAACTATGGAGCCATACAGCAACTCTAAAGGGCAAGAAACCCTTGTAACACTAATGTGCCAATATCTCAGTAACCATAACAGCTACAAAAAAAATTCAAGTGTCATTGTAATCATGACAGCAAGACCTCCATGCAAGATAAGTCAACAAAATCTGTATTTCATGTCGTTTACAAGATACAGGCACTGAAGTGCGCTGAAATTGCACCCTTGTGACACTAAATTGCCAATATCTCCATAACTGTAGCAAGTAGAAAAACAATTCCACTGCTGGTGTAATCTATGACTTCCAAACTTGTTTCTTCAGGTTAGTTCACCTAAAGGTGTTCTAATCTGCAGGTAGCAAAAAATCTGTATCTCACTTTGTTTTCAAGATACAGGCACCAAAAGGCGCCACGGGCGCTGCAATGTTATCCTACGGGAAATTCTTTGACTTCAGAACACTGTAACTTTGTGCCCATTGAATGTTTTGGTACCAAAGCACCAAAAGGCACATCTGTGGGACCAGGACTTGCCACCCTATGAATTTCAGCCCAAAAGCCCCAACCATTTTGTTGCAGAAGATGGCAATGGTTTGCAGTTTTTGTACAAAGTACTTAGGCAAATTGCAAAAGTTTCACAAAAACAGCACAACAGTTTCATGATTTACGAAAGTGTCATGGTTGTTTCTTTCACAATTTGCGAAAGTACAGGGGCCCTGAGTTTTAAAAATGTATTTCTGGGGGGTTTTACTCCCCAGAAAAGATAGGGCTGGCATCCTCAGGACCCGAGTAGGTGAAGGCTCTGTGCATGAAAAGGGGTTACCAATGGATCCTAAAAAGTTTGTAATGCAGTACATTTGCAGGATTTTGAGCATAGTACAGTCATTGATATGGACTTTTTAAGTAGCCTATGTGGAGAGATACGTAAGATAACATTAATGGAATCAGATGATTCCATATTAAAAAAATGCATTTTCATTAGTCAAAATGCATGAAAATTTAGGTACTAATTTGTGACATGGCTGCCCATGTATGTGAAATAGTCTCTCAGTGTCAATTAACTAGACTTTTCTGGCGATAAAAATATTTTTGTAACTAATTCCGTGTCCTGCTCTCATTTATCACACTTCCTTATTGTGCTACCTTGATTCCCACCCACCTCCAGGGGGCCCTAAATATGTGGTCTTGCATGTAACCATTAATGTCCCCTTGTGTTACCTCTGAACTTTAATAATAATCTGCACTTTGATGCAATTTGTGTTGTATTTTTGTCCCCCGGTTACTTGCTGTATTTGTTTAGGGTACCACAGTGCATTGCCCTGTTTCTTTAAGTACACAGCATGATCACAAGCTGTCCCCTTTGTTCACCTGATCCTTCCCTGTCACCCACCACTGGATGTTCACACGTGACAGCAGGGGTCCAGGGGAGCCACTTGTGAAAACATTTGGGCACTTATATCAGCATGAGATTGGAGCAGGCAATGGGGGATTTAAAAGACAATTCCTTGCAATTTCTAGCTCTTTCCTGTGATTGACTGTCTTGTCCTGAAGAGTTCTTGTCCTCCTGTGTGACCCTCATTACATCACTTTCCTCACTGTAGCAGATAAATACCAATCATGCCTGCTGCCAAAAATACTGTTTTTTGTTTGTTTTTTTACTAGTTTTGATAATGTAAGCAAGTTATTGGTGGTTTGGGTTCATTAATAGTGCAAATGGACCAACATCCTGGATTTCTGTTTTTGCCTTCTTGATTTAGTGTAAGGGGTAACATTTGACAAAAGATTAGTAGTCAAATTAATTAGCCTTGGAGTGGGTCCCAGGGTGGTAGCCTGGGTAAAACATTGGTTGAACAACAGGACACAGAAGGTGACTGTAAATGGAGTCCACTCTGAAGAAAGAGGGGTTACTAGTGGCGTACCGCAGGGTTCAGTACTGGACCAGTTCTTTTTAATGTCTTTATAAGTGACATTGCAGAGGGACTGTAAGGAAAAATATGCCTCTTTGCAGATGACACAAAGATCTGCAACAGGGTTGATACACAAGGAGGCGTGGAAAGGATGAGAAGGGACTTGGCAAAGTTGGAGGAATGGTCAGAAGTGTGGCAGCTTGGATTCAATGCAAAGAAGTGCAAAGTAATGCATCTGGGAAACAAAAACCCAGGGGAAAATTACACAATGGGGGGGGGAGGTAGTAAGAACAGCAAAAATGGAAAGGGACCTGGGGGTAATCATATCAGATGACCTTAAGGTTGGCAAGCAAAGTGACAAGGTGGTAGGGAGGGCTGGGGGGATACTGGGATGTATATGGAGAGGCATCACCAGCAGAAAATAGGAAGTTGTTATCCTCCCTGTACAGACAGTTGGTGAGACCCCATCTGGAGTACTGCGTCCAGTTCTGGAGACCCCATCTCCGCAAGGACATAGACAGGATGGAGGCAGTTTAGAGGAGGGTAACTAAAATGGTGCAGGGTCTGCAAGAGAAGCCATGGAGGCGGTTAAAGAGCTTAATATGTATACCCTTGAGGAAAGGAGGGAGAGGGGACATGATAGAAACTTTTAAGTACCTCAGTGAGTCAACAAAGTCCAAGAAGGTAGCATCTTTCAGAAAAAGAGATGTGCAAGAACAAGGGGACACAATTTGAAGATAGAGGGGATGGCTCAGGGGCAATGTGAGGAAGTATTTTTTCACAGAGAGGGTGGTGGACGCATGGAACAGCCTTCCTGAGGAGGTTGTGGGGTCTAAAACTGTGGGAGAATTCAAGAATGCATGGGACAGACACAAGGCAATTTTTGTGGGGGGTAGGAAGAAATAGGCTGTTGGTTAAATAAGATCTGCAGCTTATCCTCTAGGTAGGGAAATGGGCAGACTAGGTGAGCCAAGTGGTCCTTATCTGCCATCAAAGTCTATGTTTCTATGTTATGTCCCTGTTCACTATGAGGTCTTCTTGAAGGAGTTGATAAGGAGGTTGTATAGATCAACTTGCTAAGTTACTATGCTTTATTTTATATGCTCTTTTTATGTTGGGACTGTATTTTACATGCTGCTGTTACAGTCAATTTTGGGGAGGGATGGAGATTGAGTGGAGTGTCTGGGATTAGCACACTGCATTATTTGGTTATTGGGGAGGGTTTGGTACCTGTATTTAATCTGTGGCTCTTTATTTTTGGGATGTTGATATTTATTTTGGTTTTTGGTTCCAATGCTCTATTTTAAATGTGCTTTTCATATGTTGGGATGGTATTTTACATACTGCTGTTACAACAATTGTTTTTCTTGGGGGTTGTTAAAAAGATTGATTGAGATGTCTGATATTTATTGTGGTTTTTGGTATTTAAAAAAAACATAGAGGTTAATGGCTGGGGATCAGGTGATAACCACGCTGTAATCACCTCGAGTGGTTGCTAGGGCAACATGGTAAACTTCAAGTGCGCAGCTCTCGAGGTTTACTGTAGCCCTAGCAACCACGAGAGGTGATTTCAGCATGGTTGTCACCCAATCGCAAGCCATCATCTTTTATAGTGTATAGTCAAAAAAACACTGTTTGCATTCTACGTGTGAGAATTATGGAACTCTGGTGCATTCTTTTTGTTATGCCGCTGTGTGGAAGTTCCAAAGTGTGGTTAATAACTTTTCAAATTCTAAACAGTGCATAACAAAGCTGTGTGACTGTTGATTATGGTGGTTAATAGGCGCTTGCCATACACTATAACATTTTCTGTATTTACCTGGGCATTGTCAGTACAACCCACGAACACTCCTGAATGTGCACTTTTTCCTGCCAAAGAGTTGTATGAGCACTATACTTCAGTACATCCCCCAAATGTGAAACACTGCCCCTTAGAATGTGGAACACTTAATCAAATCTATTACTCAGAAGCTCAGACCACTGTTGAAATATGTGCATCTATGTTCACAAAGTTTGCATTTAAATAAATAATACATTTTTCATATGAACTGCTATGCATTTTTGCTTTATAACGTTGTTTTTGAACATTGGACAAACCCCCTCAGTGTGTAACAAGGGGATTTTGTAAATAAAATGAGGAACTGTTCCTCATGCGGCAGTACAGCTGAAAGGTGTGGCTTGATCACAGGTGTGTAGTCAGGAATTTTAAACTTGTACTCAAAACTGATGCACTGCTGCCCCCCCCAGATATGCACTGCCATGCCACACCAACAATAGCCCCCCCTCCCGTTTGCCATGTCTGAGTTCAGATAATAAGTTTCTTCCTGTAATCCTCCTTCCTTTGTTTTTCTACCTGCCTGGTAAGTTGTTCTTGTTTGTGTATTTGGCTGGTGGCGTCAGTGCCCCATAGTGAACAACAAAGGAAAAAGGGCTCAGTACGACACAGACACAATGTGACTCACAATGTCCTTGCTTTCCTCTTTTTGTTGCCCTTGCCTGTTTTTTTTTTTTACTGTACTCTGCTGAGTACAGTGCGTATGCCTGCCAACACCCCTGCTTGATCAGATGTGCACATTAGTTTGGTGTGCCCTGATTAGGCAATCACAAATGTTATTCTTTTTACCTTATTTGATTCTCCTTTGGGTCCTCACCTGTTGGCATCTATCTTTCTGCCTCACACCCAGCCCCACACCCCAACATCAGGCAGCTAACCTCTTCTTCCGCCACAATTTACCCTCTGTGGCAGGGCAGTGTGAGGAGCCCCCCCCCCCGCTCAAACTCATCTTGACTAGGAGTCAGATTCTGTGGGGTATCATTCAGAGTCAGGTGGCTGTCATCATCCTGCTTCACCTGGGACTTCATTTTTCCTTGTCCTGTGTTTCTCCCTGGGTAGAGCATGCAATGTTGGCAGTGGCCATGCAGTGCACACTTCCACCCATGGCATGCTGGCTGGTCACCAGTGTGGTAGTAGGTAAAGCACAGATGCCTCAGCCTCAGCCCTCCATGCCACTGGGCTGGTGGCAACCACAAATTTAGGTGAAGTGATAGGTTTGCCTGGCACAATTTTGACGTTGGTTGTGATAGGCTATTACATTGCATAATGTGTTTGTTACTGGCTTCTTTATTAGTGAAGGTGCACCACTTCAGTTTTGTCGTTATGCAATTCAGGGCACCCACTGCATTTTTTGTTAATCTGGGTACCAAACCATGTGGTCACTGATTATTTATTTATTTTTTCCGGCGGGGGGTGTTGGTCTCTCTCCCCCTCCATTCTGGTCTCTCTCTCTCTCTCTCTCTCTCTCTCTCTCTCACACACACACAAACACACAAAGACACATGCAAAAAATTAACAGTTAAATACTACAGTAAAATACTGCACAAATACAAATCCAGACAACAAATAGGCTTTGAAAATACAAAACAAATCAGCTGATTAGCAAAAAGATTAAAAGGTTTATGATAGTTCTAATTTCTAGAGTTAGTCTCCTCTCTAACTCTCTGTTCAACCAGCTCTTTCTCCTCCTACAATGTGAAAGTGAAACTTACTTTCAAGCATGATTCACTTCCTGCCTGCCTGAAGCATGTGACCTAGACTGTGTAAGCCTCCTGACGTGTCTGAGCTGCCTGTAAATTCTCACTCCACCTTTAAAGCAAAGTAAGGCTGAAACTTGCAGGACTTGTAATATAATTTCATTCAATGCCAGATCCTTAAACACTCTGAATCTGTTAGAACTGGAGGCTCAATGTTCTCTTTTAGATCTGAGTATCATTGCTGTAGCTGAAACATGGTGAGACCCTTCCTCAGTATGGTATAGAGAAATTCCCAATTTCAAGCATTACTATAAAAAAAGAGAAAATAGGATGGGTGGGGGTTTATGTCTATACATTAGGAATGAGATCCCTTCACACGAGATTACATTAGAAACAAATACTGAATCTCGCTGAGTTTCAATCCAGTATCTTATAGCATATTGGAAGTGTGGGTGGCTGTTTGTGTTTGTCTATGTCTGTAGCTAAGTTTTTTGGGATTTACAAGATCTTCTGCTTGGAGTAACTGCACCATTCTTGCTCACTACATCTGTGAAGGTCTCCTGGACTGGATTTTCTGCAAAACGTCACCACAAGGTATTTGCATTTTCAATTTAAAATCAACTTTTTGGAAGCTATCCCAAGCAAAACAGAAATCAAACAACTAGATCTAACAAACTCCAGTGACTCTGGGTCCTGCTCAATCCACATTTTCGTCTGGCTTGCTAATAAGGGATCTATTTGTGGGCTTTTATACAACCTCTTTAAATAACAAAGGAAGCACAAGGACAAAAGGATTTCACATCCTGCACTTGTACTTGAGTAGGTGTGCCCCAGGCTATCAGTGTAATGGGACTGGGGAGTGCATGCCTGCAAGGTCTTGCATAGCCAAAGCCTCTTGTCAATCCCTGCCTAGCTGTGGCCCTGAGTGACCTCCATCATGAGTTGAACCAATGTTGTACCAACAGTCACACCATGTCCAACAGCTGTCTGGGGGTTGCCCTCGTAATTTTTCTTGTCATACTTTGCCTTGACAAAATTATACTATCCTTATGGAATGAGGATGGCTCAAATAAATCTAGGACTGAGCGCTATGATTTTACTTTCTCCAACCTTATTGTTTATAATACAAGGATACTACAAACTAATCTTCTTCTCTACCAAAAGGGTTGTCCTTACCATTCTCTCTATATGTTTAGGAAACTATGGAACAAGTCTGCATTAACCCATCCTTTTCTAAATGTGGGGCTGTGGTTCCTTGTCATCATTGCCATTCTGCTATCTGGGGATATAGAGACAAATCCTGGGCCACTAGATGCTTATTTCTCAGCAGATGGCATACATAATATGTCCAAACATGGGCTGTTAATTGCACACTTCAATATAAGAAGTTTGATGTGTCACTTTGTGGAACTGGAGTCATGGGTCAAACTGTACAATCCTGATATCCTCTGTCACTGAGACCTGGCTAAAACCATCGGTTACTGACTCCCTCTGTTCCCTGCCAAATTACTCTATTATTTGAAGGGATAGGATATTGAACAAACATGGTGGTGGAGTTGCTCTGTACTACAAAAATAATCTGACTGTCTCTCTTCTCGCTATCCCAGATGCTCAATCAGTATGTGAATACTTGCATGCTACCCTTGCTTCGGGAGCCAAGAAACTGCATGTTATCTGTGCGTATAACCCCCTAGCGGAGGATTGGGTCTAGAGTACCTGTTGCAAAATACCTCTCAGAATTTTAATCATAATGAGGTTGTCATCTTAGGGGACCTAAACTTAAACTGGCTTGGGGCAGCTCTCAGTTCTCTTCAATCTCTGACTCATAACTACAACCTGCATCAGATGGTAACAGTGCCGACTAGAAGTCTGTCTTCATCACCACTAGGCACACTATTGGACTGGGTGCTGGTAAACCAGAACAAACACATCTCAGCCACTGGTACTCTTGCTGATGCCTTAACTGACCATTCTCCTACTTTCTGCATCCTGTCCTTGGAGGCACCTCCATCTCCTCCACCACATCTCATCACTCTCACAAACTTTGCTCACCTAGACCAAGAGGTGTTTCTGTACGACATCTCCAGAATTGATTGGTCGGAGATCTATCTATCACACTGTTCTCAGGATGCTCTTAACCTCTTCATCACTAAATTCCTTATGGTTCAATGTAAACATGCCTCACAGATCACCCGGAGAGTGAGGGGTAAACAAACAAGATGGCTAAACAAAGACTTGCTCAAAAGTTTGCACTTTAGAGATACACTCTGGAAGCGCTACAAAACATCAGGCCAGCAAACAGATTTCAACGCTTACCATACGCTATGGAATTCATGTAAAAAACAAGCTGCTAAGAGCAAGTACTGTAAAGACCTACTGATTAACTCGGCCAATGATCCCAGAAAATTCTGGTCACACATCAAATCCTTCCTAGGATCCTCACAGTCAACTACCCCTGGTGATATGCTGATAAATGATGTGCATTGCAATGACTGCAAACCATAGCTAATTCTTTCAACCTGCATTTCTCTGATCTCTCCCAATATACCTCTTCCTTCAATCCCACTGCAGTGTCCTCCCACTCCTCATCAGGAACCTGTCTGGATAAGTTGGAAGTGTTGTCCCTGTGCCTCCTTATACTCCTCCATTCTATTTTAAGGCTGTGTCTAGAAAGGAAGTCCTGAAGCTCCTGAGGTCCATCTCTGATCATACCAGCTCTGGCTCAGACTCCCTTGAACCCCACCTCTTGAAACTTGCAGCTCCTCTTATTGCATTACCGCTGGCCAAAATTTATACATTATCACTTTCAGATGGAGTGGTTCCTGACCTCTGGAAAGCTGCTTGGATCACACCTGTACTTAAAAAGGGGGATCCTAAGGTTGTCATGAACTACAGACCAATTACCATACTCTCAGTACTGAGCAAAATCCTGGAGAAAATTGTCGCAACTCAGACAACTGACTATCTACTTAAGCACAGCCTGATCTTGAATACCCAACATGGCTTCAGGAAAGGACAGAGCATGACGACTGCACTCCTTAAATTCACCACTGACACTCTTTCAAAAATGGATACTGGCAATCTGACTGGGGCAGTCTTTATTGACCTCACAAAGGCTTTTGACCTTGTTGATCACACTTTGCTTCTCTCCTCGCTTCGACACCTGCATTTCTCCTCCTCTGTTGTTGACTGGTATGAAAGCTACCTGACAAATAGAACTCAAGTGGTGAAATTTAATTCCTCTCTATCGAACAGTACCACCATTAACATTGGTGTACCTCAGGGCTCCATCCTAGGGCCCCTCCTATTCTCTCTTAATATAAATAACATTGGAGCTGCTCTAAAATCCTGCTCTGCTATTCTATATGCTGATGATCTTGTCATCTATACAAGTTCTACTAATATAGACACTATCAACACAACCCTTTCCTCTGACTTTAACAATGTCCAAAACTGGCTATATGACCACAAACTGGCTGTCAACACTAGCAAAACTAAAGCCATGCTGCTTGGATCGGCCCCAAAGCTCCGGGCTTCACGACAGCACTGATGGTGCAGGACTTAGAAGGTCAATTACTGGAATGTGTGACCTCTTTCAAGTACCTGGGCATCCTGCTAGATCAATCTCTTGATCTTAATCTTCATGTACAGTCTGTTTGCAGAGCTGTCAACTCCAAACTGGGTGTTGCATATAAGACATGTTATATGCTCATGCCATCGGCTAAAATGGCCATTGCGACGGGGATTCTGCTCCCCACCCTAGCCTATGGGGCTTCCTTATTTGGGGCTGCTCATAAAACTGACCTACTCAGATGGGATATTACGTATAACAACATATGTCGCTATGCCTCTTCTGCTCCTCGGCTTAAACACCACTGTCAGCTTTATAATGATCTTGGTTGGGTCTGTCCGTTAGCTAGTAGGAAATACTACTTTGGCTCTCTTATTGATTTGATAATTCAAAATCAAACCCCTAGGTGTCTTGCAGCTATGCTTGTTCCTCAGGACACACTCCATGGTCTACGATCAGCTGACAAATCCTTTCTGAATTTGCTGAGGTGCCGCACGAGGAAAGGAACTGTTGCATTTGAACATGCGGCTCCACAGCTGTGGAATTCCTTCCTCGACATTAGACTTTCTAGCTCCCACACATGATTTAAGAGAAAACTGCGCTCGAATCTGCTGATTGCTGATACCTGTTCCTGCTTTCACTCTACCTAATGACTGATGTCTCTGGCCATACAATAGTATTTCCTCACCTCTATATAACCCTCTTACTGCCTCAGCCTGTCCCGGCTCCCTTTCCCTGCCCATATACAATTTCGCACTGCAGGCATCTCCCTTACACTTACATACACTCATATAATCTAATTTCATGGCTTGCTCCCCTCTTCCTCACTTACCGACCTTTTCCTTAATGACACTCCCTGCTCTCAATGGTTATTTCTTCCTTTTGTATTACCTGTTTTTGTTTTTGTGTGCCTTGTTTCTGTTTATATGATGTGCCACCTGAAAATTTATTGTCCAAGGTCCTCTCTATTCATTGCATAGATAGGCACCTATGAACTTATGAATGGTCTACTCTGTATGTCTCTGATATATTGTATCCACTTTAACTCATTGTATGTAAAGCGCTTTACTTTGTATGTTCAGATATATTGTGTCCTCTCTAACTCATTGTATGTAAAGCACTTATAATTTGTTATCCTGTTAAGTTTCTGCATGTCTGTATTCTCCCGGGTCGTGCCTGAAAATAGTCATTTTATGGCTAGTGCACTTACCCGGTAAACAAAAGCTAAATAAATAAAAAAATAAATAAATAAAAGGTCAACCCAAACTTACTTTGGGTGTATGTTATAGACCACCCTCAGTCGATCAACAATATACTACATAATTAATTACTATAATTTCAGACACTGTTCAAAAAGGAGAAAGCCTTATTATGGGAGACTTCAACATGCTAGGAATTGACTAGGACACATTTACAGCAAAAACTGAATAAGAGAAACTATTTCTATTACTAATTATAGATTTAGGTCTGGAGCAATTAGTACACCAACCAACTAGGGGAACTAACATTCTTGATTTAATCTTTACAAATACCGAACTAAACTCACAGATGCAATCATTGCACCCCCAATTGGCAGTAGTGACCATAACTCAGTACAATTCAGTATCAAAATTAAAACTTCAAAACCTTCCAACAACACAATATATAAAGACTATAATAAAGCTAACTTTACAGAAATAAATTCAGCAATAAATATTCTTGATTGGGCTGAAATATTTTATAACAAGCCAATAAAAAAAGCATATGAAACATTCTTACATCTTGTTCACCAATTAGAAGAACAATATGTTCCTAATAAAATTTAATTTAACACAAAAGGTAAAATTCCTGTTTTGTTTACGAAATCCATAAGTAAACAAATTTAAAAGGAAGGAGTGTTTATTCAGGAAACTTAAAAAGTATTCCAACACCATAGTCAGACATAAATACAAACAAGCTGCATCATTATTAAAGAATTCTATAAAACAGGCCAAACTCAAATTTGAATTTAATTTAGCTCACTCTAAATCAAACCACAAATCCCTTTATTCCTACATTAACAGTAAAAAAAGGAATGCTAGGATAGTTGGACCACTCCAGGTAAATGGAGACACGATTAATTCTGATCAGGAAACTGCCAATTATTTTAGAACATAGAACATAGACTTTGATGATACATAAGGACTGCTTGGCCCACCTAGTCTGCCCATTTCCCTACCTAGAGGATAAGCTGCAGATCCTATTTAACCAACAGCCTACTTCTTCCTACCCCCCCACCCACAAAAATTGCCTTATGTCTGTCCCATGCATTCTTGAATTCTCCCACAGTTTTAGACCCCACAACCTCCTCAGGAAGGCTGTTCCATGTGTCCACCACCCTCTCTGTGAAAAAATACTTCCTCACATTGCCCCTGAGCCGTCCTCTCTCTATCTTCAAATTGTGTCTCCTTGTTCTTGCACATCTCTTTTTCTGAAAGATGCTACCCTCTTGGACTTTGTTGATTCCACTGAGGTACTTAAACATTTCTATCATGTCCCCCATCTCCCTCCCTTCCTCAAGGGTATACATGTTAAGCTCCTTTAGCCTCTCCTTGTATGGCTTCTCTTGCAGATCCTGCACCATTTTAGTTGCTCTCCTCTGAACTGCCTCCATCCTGTCTATAAATAATAAATTTTAATAAATACTTTTGTTCAGTCTTTGACAATGTTGTCTTTAATACTGTTATACACAAAATCAATTCCCTTTTTTCTCTATTAAACACTACAGATATAACTAATGCCCTATTATCCCTCAAAAAATCTACAAGCCCAAGACCCGATAATATACACCCGAGATTCTTGATTGAGACATCTCCCGCAATAGCCCTTCCACTCACTTTACTTTTCAACAAATCATTCTTAGAAAATGAAATCCCAGATGACTGGCAAAGTGCCATAGTGATACCAATTCATAAAAAAAAGAAATAAAGCAAATGTAGAGAACTATCACCCAATTAGTTTAACTTCCATCATTGGAAAAGTAATGGAGCGCATAAGTAAATCAAGGATTGAAGAAGAAATGTAGCAGCTTTCCATACAGGATGCATCCCAGCATGGATTCAAACTAGGACACTCATGTACTACCAATTTAATCTAATTTTATAATGAAATAAGTAGTAATTTAAACTAAAACATCCCGTCAGATGTCATTTTACTTGATTACAGTAAGGCTTTTGATAAGGTGTCACATACATTGCTAATCAATAAACTTCACAAACTTGCCTTTTCTCCTTATCTAGTAAATTGGATATCCCGGTGGCTATATAATCGAACACAGAAAGTCAGAATAAATGGAGTTTTGTTTAATACCAGAAGAGTCACGAGTGGTATACCACAAGGCTCAGTTCTTGGCCCTACCTTGTTTAATGTTTTCATATCAGATATGGATATTTCCTCAAACATCATCTCAAAATTTGCAGATGATACAAAACTTGGGGGTAAAGTCAACACCATAGCAAATATATTACTATTTCAACAGAATTTAGAACATATTGAACAATGGGCAAAGGTTAATTCAATGACATTTAATACTGACAAATGTGCAGTACTTCATTTTGGGAAAAACAATCTATAGAGTAACTACTGTTTAAATAACACTTGACTTAAATCAACATCTAGTGAAAAGGATTTAGGCATTTTGATAGACAATAAACTATCAACTAATAATCACTACAATAAAATAGTCAGAACATAGCCGGCCTGCCAGCACAGCGGTGGGATCTTCGCTTGCGACGCCGGTGACCCGGGTTCGGGAATGGACTCGGATCGTTGAAGGGCTGGCTGGGTGGAGAAGGATGGACTGTCCTTTTCCAGGAGGGGAGGAGAGCGATTGGCGCACTGAAGACTCCTGGTGGAGGCCAGGGGAACTCAAGTGTCCAACGGGTCCAGTTCTGGGGAGGCGGGGCGGACGCTGGCATCATTGCACTTCCCCACCTCCGTAACAACAAAACATGGAGGAAAAGGCGAAGGTGGGCAAGGACCACCATGCTCATGAAGCCCTCCCTGGAGGACCTCACCGCACCACCATCGCTGCGGGTCCCCGACCAGACATTGGCTCCGTGGTCACTGTAGAGGTGGCCGCGGCCCACCCTCTGGGGGGTAAGCCGGGGGTGACCGAGGGACCTCGGCAGCCATAGATGGTGGTGGAGGTCTCCGGGGGGCCTTGACCAGGGCTGATGATAAGACAGGGTCCTGCCAGGGGGAAAAGACAAAATAAAATAAAAAAAAATAGTCAGAACATCAAATATAATTATTAAACAGATTAGGAAAACCTTTATTAACAAATCAGAACATTGTCTAGTACCATTGTATAGGGCATATGTTAGACCTCATTTAGATTATGGGTCCCTCTTCTGGAACCCTCATCCTAAGAGTGACATAAACTGACTAGAACAAGTTCAGAGATGGCTAGCAAAAATCATCCCAAGATTAGAAAATAAGCACTACAGCCCCAGGCTTAGGGAAACAGGACTCTATCCCCTTTCCCTAAGAAGACAATGGGGTGATAGTTTACTAACTTACAAGCTTACCAAAAATCCATCATTAATGGAACAATGCGTGTTAACATTAGCCAATAATCATACGGTGGGTAGGATTCATAACCAGCAGCTCAAAGTAAACTGGGCAAATACTAACAGGCATGTCAACTTTTTTAACATAAGAGCTGCTAAACAATAGAACATCCTACCTCAGGAGATGGTTAACTCTACATCATTCAACATATTTAAGTCTAAGCTAAATAAGTGGCTAAATTTAATCCATAATCAACAGTGACCCTCTGTTGTAGGGGACAATCGCGATGGGCCTCATGCCTTCTTTTGTCCAGTAAAATCCAGTAAATCCAGTAAGGCGGAGTGAGCAATGCAAAGGCATTATCATCATTATTACAAGGCGAAGTGGCGAAGGAGCGGCTTTCAAGGGGCAGTTCGTGCAGCCAGGGAGTAACGCGTAGTGGGCAACTTTGCATCTACTTCGTGGGTGGAATTTAACTTCACTGCATCTCTAATCTGTGCTGTGGTTTTCTGGAATACCTCAGGTGCAGATGAGATGCTGAATGGTAGTCTTTTAAATCTGCACCTTCCAAACAGAGTATTAAATGTACACAGTCTGTAGCTCTCTTCATCGAGCTGTTTGCCAAAATCCTTGGTTTGCATCCAGTACTGAGAATACCTTAACACTTGACATCCAGCGTGGCTCAGTTGGTAGCACATCCGCCTCTGGACCAGAAGGTCATAGGTTCACGTCCCACACTGTGATTGTACTTGTACCTAAAATCGCTGGCACCTGAGTGCAGTATTAGGGAGGTACTGTACTGCTTGGGTGTTCTGTCCTTTGGATGAGATGTTAAACTAAGGTCCTTTCTACCCATCCTGGTGTTGTCCTGGTGGATGTCCAAATGAAAGTAAAAGAACCCAAGGCATTCTTTGCAAAGAGTAGGGGACATGCCCAGTGTCTTGGCCAATATTCCCCTTCCCATGAAACCAGTTCATGCAATTGTCCAGGCTATGTGTGGGTGTGATGTGCGATATGGCCACCACTACACATTCAGTCACATCACTACCAGTCTAGCATTGCTTGTAAGGCACTTTGGGATACATTGTATACGAAAAGCACTATATAAATGCTGATTCTTCTTCTTCTTCATCCCAGCTACTACTTCATCCACCGTTCATAGGGGGTAGTGCTCTCTTTTTATTGCACAGTTTAAGGCTTTTGGATCAATACAGATCCAGAGCTTATCAGGCTTTACTACTGTTTCCATCCTGTTAACCCAGTTTGCAGGCTCAGTTTGTTTTGCAATGGCATCTGATTTTTCCATTCTTTCAAGTTCTGATTTGATTCTATCCTTCAGTGATACTGGCACTTTCCTGGGTGGGTGCACAATAGATTTAACAGTGGGGTCTATCTGGAAATGGTGCTGTCCTGGTAGGCATCCTAGACCTGTAAACAAGTCTTCATAGTTATCAAGTATGTTTCTTTCTCTGGGATCTACATTAAAAATCCTTTTCAGCATGCCTAACTGCAAGCAGGTTGCACAACCCAGTATTGCTGGTGCATCTTGATCAATTACTTGGAACTGGATGTCATATTTCTGGCCATTATACTCACATATGAGATCTTTTTACCCTTTAGGTATCATCTGATGTCCTGAGTCAGTAACTAGCTTGTACCTGGACTTAACTAAACTTATCTTTCAAATTCAACATATTAAACATTCGTGTTGATATGACATTACATTCTGCTCCAGTGTCAAACCTGAATTGAACTGCCTTATTATTTAAATGTTTCTTTCCAGTCTTTTTTGTGCCCAGTAACATTTTTAACATTAATAGCTCCAATCTATACTTTGCTCTCATCTATACTTTTTTATGTCTGAATTAATCCAATAAAAATTTCTGCTTCAGTATCTTCCTTGTCTAACACATGTATTTTCTTAGGATGAGTCTGAAGCTGCATTGTACACATTTTTTGCAAAGTGGTTTCTTTTGTGACAGGTTTTACACATTTGCCCAAAGGCAGGACATTTTGAATTTTCATGTTTGTGACCACAGCTGCCACGTTTGATTTCATTTTTTTTTTCTTTCGTTTTTTGGGGGGGCTGCTCTTTTTGAATTTGCTGTAACCTGGTGTCACTTTTTTTAGCTTATGGACCTGCATTTCTGCTTCAACATTAAGCACTTTCATTTGGTTGTGACTAACCTCATTTGCATGGCATATATCAATTGTTTTTTGTAATATACAGTATGGTCTGCTTCTCTAAGAAGCCTGCCTCTGACCCGATCATCTCTAATGCCAAAACAAAGTCAAAAGGGATTTCCCACTCAACCCAAACAAAATTGACCAACCAATAAATACTTTTATTTTTGTTGTCTTTTCTTTATTGTCTTTGGGCCGGATATTCAAAAGGATTGCGCTAATAGGTTCAAGATGCAAGTCTGAAATTGGCGCCATCTTCAAGTATATTCAGTAGAAGACAGTTGTGCCACAGAAAACAGGCTGAGAAACAGCGCAATGCAAATGAATGTATGCTCAACTGGAGGGAGGAACCATGCATAAACTGCACAGCCCAATATTCAGCCGGGCTGTGCGAGTGTCTCTGGCGCAACTAACCTGCGCCTGCACAACTTTGAGCCAAAAAAAAGGCTTAAGTCGAGGGCCACCCACAGGTGAGCTGCTGCATTGCAGGGCACAACACAGCTGCTTACCTGCAGCTGGCCCCAACCCAGTCCTGTGCCCCCGCAGCCCGATCGAGGCAGGCGACTGTGAATCCCCACCACCCCCACTGGCCCGATCATGGACGCCAGCTTATTCCCCCCACCAGCCCGATCTCGGGCAGCAATGTAGCTCCCCAACGTATCCCTGGTGGTCCAGTGGACCGTAAATCCCGATCACGGGCAGTAGCTGTGTAACCCCTCCCGAATTCAGCCCTGGTGGTCTAGTGGCACATCCCGATCGCGGGATGTAAATGTTGAACAAACCCCCCAACATTGCCCTGGTGGCTAGTGTCCCCTCCCCACCACCCGCGGCCCCACCACCCGCTCCCCCACAGCCCGGTGGGCGGCAGCATCCCCTCACCCTGCTGCCCGCCGCCCTCCGACTGACTGCCGGTGAGACTCTGCAGCCATTGGTGCAGGCAAGAGCCAATGGGCGTGCAGCTATACCGTACGTGACAGTCCAGATTTGTGAATGAATACATTCATTCACAAAACTGAACTGTCTTGTATGTTATGGGCTGCATGCCCATTGGCTCTTGCTCTGCACAATGGTGCAGCGCTACTGGCAGTCAGTCAGCGTGCGCAGAGGGCGGCAGGTGGAGGGATGCTGCCGCCGCCGGCTGTGGGGGCGGGTGGTGGGGCTTCGTGGGTGGTGGGGAGGGATACTAGCCACCAGGGCAATGTTTGGGGGTTTGGTGAGCATTTACATCCCGCGATCAGGATGTGCCACCAGACCACCAGGGCTGAATTCGGGAGGGAGGAGGGATTCTACACTACTGCCCGTAATCAGGCTTTTCGGCCCACTGGACCACCAGGGATGAATTCAGGAGGGGGTTTACACAACTACTGCCCGCGATTGGCTTTGGTCCACTGGACCACCAGGGATACATTCAGGAGGGGGGGCTACATTGCTGCCCGCGATCGGGCTGTTGGGGGAATTAAACCATGCCCATGATCGGGCCAGTGAGGGGTGGTGGGGATTCTACACTGTTTTGCCCACGATCGGGCTGCAGGGTATCGTCCCGATGGCTGCTGCCTGGCAGGGCACCAGGCGAAGTCCTCGGGATCGAGCACCTGCATGCTAATGGCATGCAAATGGGAGCCATAATCAGATGCAAATATGGCCCCCCTGTGCCTTGCATGAATTATAGCCCCATTTGCATGTCACCTTTTGAATATCGAGTTTTGCGTATGGCGCAATGGTGCTGCACCACCGCAGGTTGAATGCTCCCTCTGTCAACTTGCGGTGGCACAAGTTCCACTGTGCCATGCACAGTGGCTGTGGCTGGGGGGTGATTTTCAAAGGAGTTGCTCAATAGCGCAACTCCTTTGAATATCGCCCCGGACACACCCCTGCGCAACTATTTTGTGCAGCACAAGGGCTTGCGCCTCTGAATGGCGCAGTTTGAATATCCAGCCCTTTCTTTTCTTTTTTCTCAATTTTCATATGTAATGTTTAGAACCAAACTGTTCCTTCCTCAGACCAATGAGCTTTACATCAAAATCAATGCTTCATTTTTTTACTTATATGATTTGTACTCAAATTCTAGAAAAAAGAAAGAGAAAATTCTATATTTACTTTATGCCACATTTCATATATGTATAAATATATAGATGGCTCCTATTAAATATAAATCAGAAATGAACAGGGGGAACACACCTGCTATACATTCAAATAGGTCCAAATATTTATTTTAACTTCAGTGACTCAGAAACATGGGGTTGGGGTGGGGGTGCTGCCTCTCTTACTTCGGGATAATCTGTAAAGATTTTAAATCAAAAGAAATTAAATTGATCTCCAAGAATCTGGTAGATTTTATTTTATATTTTCTTATTTTTTTTATTTTTATTTTTTAGAGTTGTGTACGTTTACTACACCAACTTTATTTTATTTGTTTTTTTTTATTTTGCCACTTGTCATACCTGTGCACAAGGAGTTTAAGTTGTTCTGATTTGTTAACACAAAGAATCCCCTTATTTGAGTTTTTATTTCTCAACCTAAAATAAAATAGCACCAAAAAACACCTTCTTAGAATCACAGTTTAGGTTTTATGGTAATTTACAATTAAGAAAACCAAAGCGTTACTGTGACCAGAGGCCTGTTAGCTTGTGCACCTGGTTTCAAACGTAATCCATTTCTAACGTTACTGAAATACCAGGAGAATCCTTTTCTTAAATGGCCAAATGAATCCAGACGTTTGAGCAGCACACTCGCCGACTAGAACATCGCCATTAATCAAAACACTATTTCTTCTCGTGCATGACTGCCTCTAATCAAAGAAGGGTCCGGGCCATCGGGTGAATATGCAGGAGCATGATATCATCATAAATTATGTTACCCTGGGCAGCCCAGCCAAAAGAAATCACTCCCCTGAAAGCCGATAGGCATAGGAAAGATCCCCCTTCAGATTGCTTCACTTCACATGCTTTTTACATTATAATAGACAACATGTGAATCTCATTGTGTCAAAGCACAGACCTAATAAATGAGCAAATATATATCAATTGATGTTAGTATGGCACAATTTTATATAAGCCTAATATTTATTGAAGTGTTACCACATTAGTTTGAATTTTCTTTTTACTTCAAACTTTGGAAATAGATACTTTAAGAGTGAGGGATCTGTTGGGGGGCCTACTCCGTGCACTTATGGGATTGACAATAATAAAAGTGGAAAATAATTTATTATATGTATTATTATTATTGCTATGCCCACAGCTAAAGGTGAATACTGGCTAGATTCTGGAGATAGAAAAGGGCCAGAAGAAATATAGCATTAGGATGTCATCCTAATATACTGAAGTGTGGGGGGGTCAAAGTTAACAGCTCAAGGTCACAATATGGACTAAGCATCACAAATTAAAATGGAAACAGATCAGTCAATAAATGTTACCCTACACAAGATACTATAATAAATGATCCTGAGTGACAAAATCAGTTCAAATAAATAATTGTTTTCAATCAAAAATCAGATAAGGTTTCCATTCAAAACATATCTTCTTCTATATGTTCTAAGTGCGAAAATCCACCATGCCTCTCTCTTTCATTTGGCTGTGACTAACCTCACTTGCACAGCATATATCATTCAGGGCCGGTTTTAGGACTTTGGGGGCCTCCAGCAAACTCTATGACTGGGGCTCCACAGACAGGGCGGGGCCCCCCCAGTAATCATTCTACAATCAAAAGCATATAGTTAAGGAACCAGAGCTCTCACTGCTCTATTACCTCTCCCCCACTCTGCTGCATTAAACATCTGCATTGTCCATATAATCCAATATGCTTCCTTATTGTAAATTGTTGAGGGGTTCTTAGTCTCATCATCCAGCTGAATTATGATTAAGCCTGACCACTACGGCAAAGTGACCACCTCCATCGGTCAGGAACAAATATTATGGTATAAAATTGGAGGAGTTCTTAGTCTCATCATTCAGCTGAATTATGATTAAGCCTGACCACTACGGCAAAGTGACCACCTCCATCGGTCAGGAAAAAACATTTCATCTTGCCTTTAAGACCTGATGTCCTCCTGCTTTCAGTCTTGTGGGGTAAACCGCACTCCAGCTTTATTATTAGAAAGTATACTTAGAATGGCAGAAAAAGGGAGATATTGCTGATGGGTGATCTGAATATGCCAGATGTGAGTAGCCACTTCTAAGAGTGGGGTTATTCTAGATGCCCTACAGGGAGCATGCCTTAGACAACTAGTATTGGAGCCCACTCGAGAGGGAGCAATCTTAGACCTGGTTCTCTCAAATGGAGATGGAGAGGATCACAGATGTCGAAATGGGTAGCCATCTGGGAACTAGCGACCATCGAACAGTATGGTTCACAATAAACACAGCAATAGAGTCAAGCCATACAAAGGCAAAAGTACTGGACTTCAGGAGGGCTGACTTTGCCAAACTGGGCAAGTGCCTAAGAAATGCACTAGCAAATGGGCAGGAAGGAGGGGTGGAATAACAATGGGGAATAATAAAAACTGCCGTCACAGAGATAACAAGCCTTTGTGTGAAGCAAATTAACAAAACAAAACAATGTAAGAAATGACTATGGTTCTCAAAGGAGGTGGCGGTGAAGGTTCAAGAGAAAAAGAAAGCATTCAGGAAGTACAAGGAATCACAGAAGGAGCAGGACAGAGAACTGTATCAGTTAAAGCAAAAGGAAGCTGGGAAGGCAGATAGAACAGCAAAGGCCCAAACTGAGGAAAAGACAGGCAACTCAGTTAAGAAGGGGGATAAAACCTTTTATAGGTACATCAGGGAGCGAAGGAAGACTAAGGGAGGGATAGTGAGGCTTAAAGGGGGGGGTGGGCAGAGGTGACTGAAAAGGCATAGATGCTAAACAAATATTTTTGCTCAGTATTTACAAATGAAGGGGGGTACCTAAAAAAAAAAAAACACAATAGAAACACTCTGGATACAGAAGTTGATACAAGCAGATTTACAGAAGAAAGGGTTCGGAAAATTCTTAAAACTGAAGGTGGACAAAGCAATGGGACCTGTTGGGATTCATCCCAGAATTCTAAAAGAACTAAGGGCTGAACTAATGACACCACTGACTACCCTCTAACAAGTCATGGGTAGATGGGGTGGTACCTGAGGACTGGAGGAGGGCCGATGCAATTCCACTTCACAAAAGTAGGAGCAGGGCAGAAGTGGGAAACTACAGACCAGTTAGTTTAACCTCAGTGATAGGGAATACACAAGGGGGTGAGATACTAACAACAACAGAAATGGAAAGGGACCTGGGGGGTAGTCATACCAGATGACTTAAAAGGTGGCCAAGCAATGTGAGAGGGCAGTAAAGAGGGCTGGGGAGGGATACTGGGATGCATAGGGAGAGGCATCACCAGTAGAAAAACAGGAAGCTGTTATTCCTCTGTACAGAAACCTGGTGAGACCCCATCTGGAGTACTGTGTGCAGTTCTGGAGACCCAGTCTCCAAAAGGACATAGACAAGATGTAAGCTGTCCAGAGGGCAACTAAAATGGTGCAGGGTCTGCAGCGGAAGACATATGAAGAGACTAAAGGAGCCTAATATGTATAGCCTCAAGGAAAGGAGGAGAGGAGACACGATAGAAATGTTCAAGTACCTCAAGGGAATCCAAGAGGGTAGCAACTTTCAAAAAGAGTTGTGCAAGAACAAGGGGCACAATTTGAAGATGGGGATGGCTCCAGAGGTAATGTAAGGAAGTATTTTTCCACAAAGAGTGTTGTGGATGCATGGAATGGCCTTCCAGAAGAGGCTGTGGAGTCAAAAAGAGTGATTGACTTCAAGTATGCATGGGACAGCCATAAGGCAATTCTGGGGGTTGGGGGGTTAGCAAGAAGTAGGCTGCTGGTTAACTAGGATCTGCAGCTTATCCATTAGATAGGGAAATGGGCAGACTGGGTGGGCCAAGCGGTCCTTATCTGCCATCAAATTCTATGTATGTTTCTATTGGACAGTGTGTTCCAGCCAGTAAGAGACTCACAGGGTTTTACTGTGGAGCTCACCAGTCTGAAGGTTAGTTTTCCTCCATTCTAAGGTGTATAAGGGATTTGGCAAGCTCAGCCCCAGTATGTGCAGTGAAATTGTGCAGGAGTTTAAAGCTTCAGAGGGACTTTCGAACTTTTTGTGGATGAATTCATTGATTAAGTCACTGTAAGGGAGACTTTTGCCAACTTCGTGCTCAATGGACAGCACTGCTAGCCCAGACAGTCTTTCTTGGCTCATTGATGACCTCAGATAAGTCTTTATCAACTTCAGTTTTGAAAAACTGTGTTCTGCTGTAGCCACAGTTACTGGTACCGACAAAAAAATGCGCAACACCACATAGGCATTCATATAGATTTCATGTATCTGGTTTCGAAGGAGAAAATTTAACACTTGTATAGGTGATGTATCATTCTCGACCATTCCTGCCAGGTTCCTAAGTTCATGTGCAAGTTCATGAGCATCAAAATCAGAGTGGTTACTTGTGCTGTCTGTTAATTTTTCTTTGAGAGCCTCACATTGTTTTATCAGGTCTTCTATGGAAACAGAATTTAGCATTTTTATGTTCGACAGAAATCCAAATGTTTTTGCAAACTCTGACATTTGCTGAAATCGTTCACTAAAGGACATCAGTGTGGTGTCCAGTAGTGTGTTGAAAAACTCAACCTGAAAACTGAGTTTTGGGTCCTGCACTGCATCGTCGTGTCCTTCGTAATCAAATAGTCACTTGACCTTTCTGTGTCTTGTCTGACGGAATCCAGCTGGGACATCCAGTTCTGCAGCAATCTTTGAGCCCTGTGCCAATGCCTGTTCAAACCCACCTCTCTGTACTTTTAAGTATGTCAGTAGTTGAAGCAAGCACCTTCACACAGGTTGATATGTCAACTGAAGCACTCTGCAATATCTTGCTTGCACGGTTCACTTCAAGCAGGACATCATACCAGATGATGAGACATACAATGAATTTGTATGAGAGGAGTTCAGCACAAAGTGACCTTGCCTCTGCATATGCTGCAGCATCTTTGGCTCTTACAGACTCTGCAATGTCCTGCAAAGCACTCCTAAATTCTTGGAGCTGATAGCAGTGCTTTACAGACTCTATGCGGCACTCCACGAGTCTCACAAAGTGGCTTTGGAGTGATCTGAACATGTTTTTTCAATATTTGCCAGCGGCTTGTTGAGGCAGAGCAAAGATTGTAGACCTTCTGCAAGCAACCAAAGAATGAGACAGCATGTCTTGATGAATGGGCTCCATCGCTAATGATGAGGTTCAAGCAGTGGCAAGCGCACGGCACATAAAATGCTCTGCAGTTCAGTTCTTTTATGCGCGCCTGCACACCAGCTTGTTTGCCTTTCATGTTGCTCCCATTATCATATCCTTGCCCCCGACAGTTGCTGATGTCCAGATTATGTTGCTTTAAAGTCTGAAGAAAGGAGTCAGTCAGTCCTTCTCCGGTTGTGTCATTGACAGGTATGAACCCCAAAAAATGTTCCTTGATGGTGGCGACATTTTTTGAAACATCCACATGTCGAACAACAAGTGTCATCTGCTCTTGGTGGCTAATGTCATGCGTACAGTCCAGGATCATGGAAAAATATCTGGACTCTTGTATCTGTAATGCAATGGTCCGTACAACTGCACCTGAAATTAGTTGAATAATTTCATTTTGAATGTCCTTTCCCAAATAGTGGTCCATTATCTCCTTATTCTGAATCTGACGAATATGTTCAGCCATTAGTGGGTCAAACTTTGACAGGAATTCAACCTGCCCCAAAAAGTTTCCATTGCCTGGGGTATGAAGCATGTCACTTGTGCCACGGAAAGCCATATTCCTCTCAGCCAAGTATTGAATAGTTGCTATGATACGTTCCATTACTCCACGCCAGTGTACTACTTCTTTCTCTATTAGCAGCTGTCTCTTTTCATCCAATGTCTGGCCGCTCTTCAATCTTGTCTCCAGTTCCTTCCACTTTATCATGCTTGCTGCATGTTCGGGTGCACGGTCATGGGAACTTAGAGCCTTTGACATTTCTATCCATGCCCGATAACCTCCAGTCCGAAGAAGATTGTTTGAGTGTCCAAATAATTTGCAGGCAAAGCAGAACAGTGCATCCTTGGAGACAGAGTACGTTAACCAAGTGCGCTTTACTCTCTCATCACTGGGTACAGTGCTAAAAAATTTTCTGCTGTGAATCTTCTTTTTCGCTCACTGGAATTGGGCAGTATGACTTGAACAGGTCCATGCTTCACAGATGACACTCGTACCTCATCCCTTAGCGTGTCTGGCCAAGTTCCAAGATCCTCAAATGAAATTTCAGAAGATCCAGCTAAATCACAGATGATGGTATCTATGCAGGTGGGCACAGTACTGACAGTGGCAGGTGCATTCGTGGTCTCTTCTGAAGGCAAAACTCCTGGAATGATATGTTGACAGGTGGTGAAACAGTACAGACCGTGGCAGGTGCATTTTGGTCTCCTCTGAAGGCAGAACTTCTGGGGTGATGGTGGACACCATGTCTTCCACTACAGCAGTTGAAGGAACTTGTGCTCCAGGTTCAGGTGCTCTTTCAAGATCAGCTCCACTTCCCAGGCTTTCACAGGAAAGTGACGGGGTAGTAAAAAATTTCTCAATGGCACCTCTTTGCCGCTTTGTGTCATCATCTCTCTTCTGGTGTAACTTTCTCTTCACAGCTCCTGGCAAATATGTGCGCTTCATGTTTTTAAACTGAAGGTGCAAAAAAGCAAATGCCATTAAATGTTTGCACCAGAATTTTCAAAATGTACAGCTTTGTACTTTCCCCATTCACTTAACTGGAAAGTTAATACATTAGGCATTTTAATTTTCGGCTTTGTGGATCCAGCAATACTTGCAATGGCCTGCTCTCTGTGAAGATTGGGTGTGTCACGCCCCCCGGGAGTCCATGGCCACTTCACCATTTTGCTACACTGTGAGAGTCCTGGTTCCTCATACCCCATGCTAGGATGATCACACCTCCACCCCCCCGAAGCCATGAGTCTTAGCTGGATATCCAAATTTGGGTGGAGAGACATTGATTTTGCTGGACATCAACAGGTAGGCATGTTTACCAGTGGGACTGCATGTGTCTGTGCATGTCTCTGTGAGTTAGACTGAATATACACACACACACACACACACACACACACTCTCTGTATGTTCATGTAAATAAAAGCAATTTTTAACAGAACTTTGCTTGGCTGTTTCTTTAACTACCCACACACCACAGCTTAACAAACTCAGGGGGACCCAATTAAGCTAGAGGAGTGGTCAGAGTGGTGGCAGCTGGGGTTCAGTGCAAAGAAGTGTATGCACTTTGGGGTGAAGAACCCAAGGAGAGAATACTGGCTGGGAGGGGTTAAACTGAGGATCACTTGAGGAGGAGAAGGACCTAGGGTAATGGTAACAGGGACCATGGACAACACTGCCCAGTGCATGAGAGTGGCTGCAAAAGTGAACAAAATGCTTGGATGCATAGCAAGGTGGTTTTCGTCTACGCGGAGAGAGGCAATTTTGGCCCTAAACAGGTCACTGGTAAGGCCGCACTTAGAGTACTATGTGCTGTTTTGTATGCCGTACCGAAAGCGTGATATCAGGCAACTGGAGGGGTGCAAGAGGCAACAAAGATGATGTGGAATGGAAGGACACAGAGTATGACAGTAGGCTGAGAGACCTGAATATGTACACCATGGAGGATAGAAGGACGGGGGGCATGATAGAGACGTTCAAGTATCTAGACGGGGGAATCAATAAGGGAGGGTCACAGGGGCATGTGCCAAGAATAGAGGAGGGGAAGATTTAGAAAGGAAATGAGGACACTATTTAACAGAAGGGTGGTAGCAAAATGGAACACCTCTGCAGAATGGGTGATAGCATGTAAATCTGTGAACAGTTTCAAAAGGGCATGGGACAGGGAACAGGGGAGGGTGGGGGTGGCAGTGGGATGACAAATGGGAGGGAGTGGGGTAGTTGCACACTCTAGCAGACTTAGCTGGACCAGGTGGTCCGTTTCTGTTGGCACAGTCATAGGTGCCATCTCTACAGGCTTTGCTTTAATCATCCTACTTGGTATTTCTGGTTTGCACATTGCATGCAAGAATTTTTTAGAACTGTGATGTAGTTTATGACCCTTGCTTGATCATTCATTGTTGGCACAATGCATCCATGTTCTGCTGTAGAACTTTGTGGCTGAGAAGGACATAAACTCCATCGAATTCTAAAATGTTATGTAAACAGCAGAGGGTAGATGAGAAACACCCACTGAAGTAACTAAAAAGCCTTTAGAAATGGAACAATTACAGAATTAGAAAATATATTGAAAACAGCTTCCAGTGAGCAAGATGACTTCAAATTCAGTGCTGTTCCCCATTAACATGTTTAGTGTTCACCTGGTGTGTGATGCAGTATCTACCAAGTACACCCAAGCAGTTGTTAATGAGTTAAATTCCAAAATTAAGCTGTCTGCATTTTACATTGTCCCACAGACAATACCAGGTGAGCATAGTAAAGAGCTGCTAATGAGCCCACAGCCACATGCACTTTAACATTTGTCCTACTAATGCCATCAGGATCTCGTAAAGATCTGCTAATGAGTCATGAGTTAGCTTAATCACACATTATGTCCCACATCTGTGAAAGCATTCCAGGTCTGAGACCTCTAGAAAAAAATGTAATTAATGCAACAAATATTTTTCCACCTGGATTGGCACTTTAATTTGCATTCAAACGGAGTGTGGGTCTTTTGATATTCACCTCAGGGCCCTACTGGCACGTCACCCAGGTAGACCACCCATCAGTTGGGTCCCTACACCAAAGTGCATCTGCCTCAAAAAGGCTTAACTATATAACAGTAACCCGGCATAAGCGTAACTGAGGTGTGGGTCCCAGCCCCAGCCAATGTGCAGAGCTAGTTAAATGAGAGCCACCCATCTTCCTTTACAAACCTTATCCAATGGTAGCTACTCACACTTGCTCATTCAAACTCTAAATGAGAGAGGTGCTACTACATATGGCAAACAAGTTAGTGCACCCTAACCCCTCCCGCCCCATCACTCACCCCAAAAAGGGGTAAGCCTCTAGTCTTTGTCAACCACAACACGAGACAGCAAGAGAACTAAAATCCTCACGCAGAATTTTTTTTGTCACAATACATTCTCCATTAGTAACACGCCTATTTGATTTACTATGAAAAGACTTCTACAGCATGCAGTAGGCTCTAATAGGGAACAAAGCAGAATTGACTGCCTTTTACACTTTTGAAAGCCTTGCAGACTTCTGACTGCAAATACTGAACAACTCCTTTAGTACAGACTCACTACACAGCTTTTAAACTTTATCTGCCACACAGACTATAGAAGCTGAGCCTTAAAGAGAACCGAATGTGAAGACAGTGTACTGTACTACCCCTTACAATACAATAATTAAAGCCTTGCACGTTACAACATTCTTTTACATTTATGTTGGAATTACATGGGAGAGTTGCCAGTGCTCAGCCTCCATAGCTTTGAAATAAGCTCCTGTAGGTAGCTCTGACACAGTTATTGACTTAAAATAGGAAGGGTGTGCAAATTTAAAGACATAAACCCCAGAAGCACCAATAGTTCCCAAAACTCCTTAGGTGCAATTCCAATGCTGTTAGTAGCATAGCGTTGCCTTCTGTTGTAAGTCTACGGACATCATAATAAGGAATTTTATACTTCTACATTATGCTCACAGTAGTGACTTAACAGATATTTTGCCATGGGCATCCATGCTCTGTCACTACAAGTTATTACCTCCTTGCCCTGCTTGCTAGATCTTCCAGTGCTGTATTGGGGCATTCTACAATATCCTGAGTGTACTCATTGTTGGATACAACCATAGATACATAGACACAGACAGTGTCTGCAGATAAGGGCCTGCTATTGCCCACCCAGTCTGCCCATTTGAGCTTGTAAGTTCAGTTTATGTTTTCCTAGAAGTCTGTTGCCCCTTACCCTTGACCTCCAGCATTCCTTTATATCTATCCCATACATTCTTAAATACCGTGATTGTTTCAGCCCCCACCACTTCCTCTGGCAGTGGCAGAGTGTTCCACTTGTCTACCACCCGTTCTGTGAAGAAATTCTTCCTCATGTTACCAGAGGCCAGTCAAGCACCAAGTGTGGACCCCCTTCCTTTCAGTTCCAGGAGAGGAGAGCTGTTATTCGGATGCTCAATCCTCTCCCTCCCCTGCTGACCCCTGATGGCCTGGGCTCATTCCTGAACCTGGGTCACCAGCTTTCCGTGAGATGTGGTGTCCAGCACCTCAACCCTCCTCGCCACTAGGCCAGCCCTATATAACCATATACCACCTTTTGCTTGTTTATAATGGGTCACTACAGTGCATGGTATAGCCACTATTATTAGATCTGATGAGACGTTAAACCGAGGTCCCATCTGCCTGGAGTGGTGGTAGTTCAGGTGGATGTTAAAGATCCCATGGCACTTATCGAAAAGAGTAGGGGAATTTCCCTGGTGTCCTGGCCAAATTTCCCTCATTCACTAAAAATACCACCAACAGCTTAATCTGGTTCAAATTCAATTGCTTACCAT
This sequence comes from Neoceratodus forsteri, assembly GCA_016271365.2. Lineage (NCBI taxonomy): Eukaryota > Metazoa > Chordata > Ceratodontiformes > Ceratodontidae > Neoceratodus > Neoceratodus forsteri. The sequence goes on along the minus strand of CM028132.1, from coordinate 389,379,607 downwards.
CTGTATCCCCCCCCGTCACCCCTGAAAAAGGGACTTCTAGGCCCAGTGGGCTTACCGGGTCAACAACATTCAACCAACCAACCAATACCACTTCACAAAGCAGGATTTACAGTAACTAGCAATTTCTTTATAGGAGTGCTAAACACAAACTTTCCTCCTACCCCTAGAATTGCCAGTCCAGACTTATCCCATCTTAGTACCCACCTACATAAAAACAAAAAAAAACACACTGCAAAACCCGGATCTCAACCTCATCTAAAGCAAGCAAGCAACTGTCTATAATGCAGTACCCTTTTGGCTTTAACAGTCAGGAGTCAGTAGCAGCCATCTCATCTCCCATTCCCAACTATCCTTACCTTAATTGCAGGCAGTATCAGTATAATACACTGACAGCATCAAACAATTGAAACAAAATACATACCTAAGCAGAAAACTTGGTCTCTGACTCTGTGGGTGTAAGTCTCCTCAAATCCGGGCAACAGTAGTACAGACACTGGATTTGTGGTCTTCTGGCCAGCTGCTGCTGCTTGCAGGCTTAACAATTATTTCTTAAAAGAAATAAATGATTTACAGAGACACAGCAGTCAGCACAGCAAGCAGTACTTGAGCACACTAGCACCATGCACGAGGGTAACGGCAGGCCAGCAGGCAGCAGCAGTACCACTCTCAAGATCAGGAACCGGGTTACTACGGTGCGGCTACCAGTTGAGTGGCTGTGGCTTCAGATGCAGATAGTCAGTGGTCTTCTCTGTGTCTCTCACAGTGGCGTTCTCTCTACTCTCAGTCTCCCGAGTCCAACTCTCTCTCTCTTTCCGGCAATGGCTCCTCCAAGTTGCGAATCGATTATAGCGTGCGACTTACACAGCGAGATTATCTGACTACTCCAGCGCTCTGGAACTAGTCCTTGGTTGAATAGGACTCCAAGAGCGCCAAAGGGATCATCTTTATGGAGCCGTCACGGACCTGAGTGGGAACCAAATGTTTCAGGTCCGAGGGGGAGGAGGTGCAAATAATAGCAAGGGACTGAGTGGAGCCCTGTGATTGTCTCCAACTGCTCCTCCACGTCACCATGATGTGCAGCATATAGGGGAACATGTGGAAACATGCTGCCATTTTTACAGTCTCAGAAAGGCTCTCTGTCACTGTGGCCAGGACCAGGACAATCAGCGTGGAGGGCAGGAGCCGCATGCACAACAACGTGGGCAGCTGTCTGAGAGATCGGCGGGGCCCCTAACTTCAGTTCTTAGACGCCCGTCGCCCAGTGACCTTAAATTGCAGCCAGTCGGTCGTGGTTTGAGAAAATGTATACAAAGGCGAAGGAGCCAACTACCGAAGCAACTTAAGTATGTAAGTGATGCTGGCGCTGCCTTTTTTTTTCCGTTTTGAGTTGCGTTGTTGTACAGCAGTCACAGCCGGTCAGGCTGAGGTGTGTCGTGACTCGTGTGAGGTCTTAGACTGTTACTTGCTGCATGCATGCGCGGGGTCGGGCGGGTGGTCAGTCGTATAAGGGGGCTCATGTCATGCGGGGCTCGCGGGTGCCTAACGCCGGCCCTGATATCATTTGCTTTTTGTAAAATAAGGTCTGCTTCTCTAAGAAGTTTGCCTCTGACCTGATCATCTCTAATGCCACACACAATTCTGTCCCTTATAAGTGACTCAGTTAACTGACCAAACTCACAACCCTTGGCCTTGTTTTTAAGATCAGTCACAGAAGCATCTATTGTTTCCGAGGGGCCTTTCGTTCTGGTAAAGAACACGTGCCTAATATATGGCATATTCTTTTTGGGCTCACAGTACTGTTGAAACTTTGCTTTTAACTCTGCTATCTTATCTTTGTTCTCTGTATTAGTGAATTTAAAAGTATTAATGACCTTTATTGCTTCTTCTCCTGCTGCATGCAAAACTATGGTGCACTGTACCTTCTCAGACTTCTCTGCTATTCTAGTGCCATCATGAACAGCTCAAATTTTTGTATCCATGTTCTCCAGTTTTCTGTCAAATTGCCTTCTAGACACAAACTGTTTGGAGGTTTCAACTGCTCCATTTCTTCCTTTTTCTTTCTGCAGGTTTTTGTTTCTGTACTTCTGACACTATGTAAAGTATGCGAAACCACAGGAAGCTGTTTACTGTTCAGCTCATTTATTAAAACTGCACGAGTATTTGCTGCTCAAGCTGAAACATGTGCAACATTCACATGTGCTTTACTATATTGCTTTCTGTATTCTACTGGCACCATCTACTGTTACATCCTTATACTACACCTATCTGGACCTGGGCCTCAGTAGCACAGAAGCAGCAGTAGAACAGTAGAAGTTTGTTTTGAGAAAGACCCTCTCCGCCCTTGCTGGGCACCCCATCTGTGATGCGGCTCCTCTGCAAGCTGCCACCCACCTCTGTGCTGCTTGAAACCTCAGACTGTCTCTACCCTTGCTGGGCACCCCATCTAGAGTGAGGCTTCTCTGCAAGCTGCCACCCTCCTCCATGCTGCTGAAACCTCAGGTACGAGATTGTCACCAGCCGCAAGCCATTCAGCAGTTCTTTTGAACGTAGCACCTCTACTAAGCGGCGCTCCGATTGGACTGCACTTTGCAGTTTCCACAGGCTGCTTTTTGGAGCAATTTTTCAGCCACTGAACTTCTTTATTAATTAATTCTTGTAATTATCAACATTTTAAACATTATTATACCTGTTCTGCATTACTTTCCTTACACTGTCTGTAGGACTGTTAATGCTTTTTTCCTTTTTCTTAAAATTGTTACACTGCCCAAATTAGCTTGCTAAGATAGTAGCTGTAGAATTTGATTGCCTTCTGCTGCTTTCCTCTCCTGCTGTCGGCCTTTTGGTTCAGGTCCTAACTCCCCGACTCACATTTCTCCTTCTTTCCTTGCTTTACCTGGCTAATCCCTCCCACCATTTACCCCTGTTCCTTAGCTTCTTGCCTTCTGCTGTTTTTTTGGTTTTGCAGACCCGCCCAGCTTGTCTCCTGTTGCTTCTTTGTTCTGCCTGACCCTCTCTGCTGTTTTCTCCTCCCCCAACACCTGCATTGTAATTTATTCATTTTCCTATTCTTTTTCTCTCCCCAGACCCTCTCTGCCCTCGCTGAGCAACCCAGCTACCGTCGGCTCCTCTGCAAGCTGCTGCCTGCCTCCATGCTGCTGAAACCTCAGGTACAAGATTGCCACCAGCCGCTAGCCATTCAGCAGTTCCTTTGAACTTGGTGCCTCTACTAAGCGGTGTTCCAATTGGACTGCACTTTGTGGTTTCCACTGACCTTTTTTTGGAGCAATGTTTTGGCCTGCCCACCCATCCCTGTCCCATCATTCTTTAAATGCACTTCCAGTGCCTGTAAGCAGGGCCTCGCTGGTCCTTCTAACAAATCAGAACTATATATTTTTTTTATTTTCTTCTTTCCCCACAGTTCTTAAAGAGCCCTTACACTCTATAGTTGATCTGTCTGTTACCACTGAATATGTGTATTGTCTTATTGTCCACCCTGACGTGGAACCTTTGTAAAAGAGCTCACGCTCAAAGTTCTTTCCAAAATACTAATTAAACAATTAATTGTTATACCACTTACTTTACTCACTCCCCTTCTACTCATACTTTCTTCTAATTTTTAGCCTGTACTGACAGCCTATCAGTGCAGCTCATGTCTCTATGTGTCTAGCCTGGTATTTATTTTGTATTCCAATTGGTTTACAGAGGGCTGCCACTACTTCAGCTCTTCCACTCTCTTTTATAACCTGCTTAAGTGCCTACTTTGCTACCAATTTGGTACACCAATTAGCCTACAGAGGACTGCCACTGTCACAGCGTGTGAGAATAAACTTCAGATGAGGCAAATTTACAGGTTTAAACACACCGTGATGTGATATTTATTTTTCAAAAGTTCAAAAAATAATAAATGAAAACATAAACATTGCAAAGAAAATCACTACTTGTCATCAGTAGTTTCTCACATAATACAGTCCTGGATCTTAGAGCTCCTAAGACCCATCTCATCTGCATTCAGCAGCTTGTCTGTGCAAACAGTAGAACCTCTCTCCTCTCTCAGGGCTGAGCCTCACTGGACTGACTGAAGTGAACTTAGTGAAGAGGTTTTATATCTTTTGATGGGGTCACCTGATTGAGCCCTTTCTGTATTTACATGTCTGGACATGTTTTAAAACCAAGGGTTTTTTTGTTCCAGGGGACTTCCTGGTTCAGTTAAAGGCACAGTGTATATCTCCACAGATATTGACTCTCTATATCTCTGATCCACAGTGACTAAGCACTTTTATAAAGCATACCATTCAGCCTCATACATAAAATGTTATACAGTAACAGGTTTATAGTATGAATTTATGAAAATACCTTAAGGATTTCTAATAACTGTACTAATCATGAAATTATTCTTGTTTTATATGGCTTCTGCATTCTTTTTATTTAAAAAGGCTTTATTAAGTGTATTTATTCCTATTTAAAATAGCCTTCATGCTTTCCGTACACAAAATGCACTTGTGCACTTTACACAACACCTCTCCAGTTGTTTGGCATCATTCCAGGGACTGAATGGATGGAAATGGAAAAGGAATGAAAAGAGAGAACTAGTAAAAAGTTTAGTAGGGATAGTAAGGAGCTACGCTAAGTGGCCGACCTAGGGTAAGGGGGAAAAAGAAGAAGAGCAAAGAGAAAAGTGTTAACTGTTGCACAGCAGAAGTTTTGGTAGCTAGGAAATAAGGAGATAGAAAAGTGGTCCATCAGTCACAGCCAAGGGTGTAGCCTAACTCCGCCACACACCTCCCTCCTTAAGAAAAAAACAGTTCTTAAAACTATACTGGTTTTTCAAGAACCCCCTGTCAGTCCTAAATATTCTACCAAAACAGTAGAATGGGGGTTGGTTGAAACTTTCTCTCACCCAGTATGAGACCTTCACCCCAGGGTCCCTTAATTCAGCTATTTTTAGTATTATCCACTATACCAAGTTACTGCAATATGACAATACCTTCACAATATTACACTGGGGCTGTCGTACAGTTCAGCACAGTACCCATCTATGCTCTCAGAGGACTTCAGTCAGTAATGACTGTCTAGCCCCTAACTATTTCACTCTGGTTACTACAACTCAGACATTTCATATGTAATATCAGGCACCCATCAATAGGCATCATTTCAGAACCCATCACTTGACATGATTTCAGAATCCATCACTTGGTATTGTTTCAGAACCCATCACTTGGAATTGTTTCAGCTCTGTGCACCCACTATAATAATATAATAATGATAATAAACTTTATTTATATTGAGCCTTTCCAAAACCAAGGCGCATTCCAAAAAGGTTAAATACAAACATAACAAACAGACAATAATATAAAACTATTAAGAACAAGTAAACATTAATAAAGGCCATATGCCTTATTCCACAAGAAGGATTTGAGTGCCTGTTTAAAGCTCCCCACGGTCAAACACTCCCTTAACCGATGAGGTAGAGAATTCCAAAGGGTTGGTGCCATGAACATAAAAGGCCGGGCACCAGCTGATTTCAATGTGACCCTAGGGATCTCTAGCAACCCCTCATCTGCTGAGTGGCACGACCTCACCAGGAGATAAGGAGTCAGGAGATCTTTCAGGTAGTCAGGGCCCAGATCATGTAGGGCTTTAAAAGTCACTAATCCAACTTCGAAGGTGATCCACCACTGAACTGCTAGCCAGTGCAGATCCCGCAGCACCGGAGTAATATGTGATGTTCTAGGAGTACCTGTAAGTACTCGAGCTGCGGAATTCTGCACCAACTGAAGGCAGTGGATATCAACCCCTGGAAGCCCAAGGTAAAGCGAATTGCAATAGTCCAGGCGTGAGATCACAAAGGCATGGATCAAAGTTGGCAGATCGTCAGATGGAATGAGGTGCTTGATTCTGGCGATGTTTCTCAGATGATAAAACGAAGATTTTACCACTGCTGACACTTGAGATCTTAAGGTCAGCCCATCATCTAGGATCACCCCCAGATCTCATACCCATTCAGAGACTTGTTACTTGACATCCCCACAAAACACTCCAAAAGGGGAGCTGACCACAGGACCCCCATCCAGTGATCTGGATCCAAAACCAACACCTCAGTCTTCTTAGAATTCAACTTCAACCAGCTCGACCTCATCCAATCCTGGATTTCCTCCAGACAGCTATTAAATACCGAGACAGCTCCTTCCTGGTCGGGTGCGAAGGACAGGTACAGTTGGGTATCATCTGCATAATAGTGGAAACCCAACCTGTACCATCTCACAATGTCTCCGAGGGAAAGCATGTACACCGCAAACAACATGGGAGACAATATAGAGCCCTGAGGGACCCCACAAAAGAGCGAGAAGGGATCAGAGGGAAAAAAAACCCTGATGCCACCCTCTGAGATCTTCCGGTGAGGTATGACGTGAACCATCTGAGCACAACCCCAGAGAGTCCACAAATACATCTCAGGCGCTCCAAAAGAACCCCATGGTGGACGTTGTCAAATGCTGAAGATAGATCCAATAACACCAGGATAGACCATTTTCTCTGGTCTCTCGCCATCAGGAGATCATTCAGCACCCGAACCAGCGCAGTCTCGGTACTATGCCTCTTACGGAAACCTGATTGGAGAGGTTCATAGATTCTATGGATGATCAAGTGGTTCTCCAATTGGGCTGCTACCACCTTCTCGATTACTTTCCCTGCAAAGGGAAGGTTTGAGATAGGTCTGTAGTTAGCCAGACATTCTGGATCCAAAGATGGTTTCTTCAACAAGGGTGTCACCACTGCCTCTTTCAAGGACAGGGGATAAACACCCGAGTCAAGAGAGAACCAGACAATCTGTGCTAGAGTCAGTAGAATAGAATCTCCACACCCTAAAAGTAGGGGTGTGGGACCTGGATCTAAACTACAGGAGGTAGGACGCAGCCCCTGGACAATCCGCATAACATCCACGATTTCCGGGCAGTTGAAGGTATTCCAGGAAAACAGAGGGATAGTGACCCTGTCCTGGACATCCGTAACTAGCATAGAACATGCCAAACTGATGTCTGCCCTAATGTCGGCCACCTTAACCACGAAGAACTGAGCAATCTCATCACACTATGATTGTGACAATGCTCTATGGAGCTGTAAATAGGTTGGGTTGCACAATCTGTCCACAGTTCTGAAAAGCTGAGCAGGTCAGTTCTGCGTGGCAGAAATTTCCCTGGACAGGAACTCTGCCTTCTTACGGGAGATTTCTGACTGGTAGAATTGATAAAGTTCTAACAGCCTAAGGTGGTCAGCATCCAGGCCAGACCTCCACCAGCAACGTTCTAACCTGTGTCCAATTTGCCGCAACTCCCTCAGAACCCCATCAAACCATGGGGTTCAAGGTCGGAGGGAGAGAGGACGCACACGAACTGGAGCAATAGAATCCAGGGCAGAGGTAATGGCAGTATTATAAGCCACAACCAATGCCTCTGGATCATTGCTATGCACAGGAAGCTCTGATGGGTCAAAAACCACTACAAAGGCCGTGGGAAACATTCCGCAAAGGGCGGAACTCGACCATCTCCACAGGGGTCGGCCTACAAGGGGGGGGCACAAAAATTGAAACTCACGGTGTAGTGATCTGACCAACTGACTGGTTCCACCCCCACATCAGAAGCCTCGATCCCCAGGAGGAAGACCAAGTCCAGAGAATGGCCAGCTTTATGAGTAGCAGTGGTAACTACCTGTGTTAGGTCCAGTGAATCCATTAACTGGAGGAAGTGTTGACCAAATTGCAAGAATTCATCGTCAATCAATGCATTAAAGTCACCCAGGACCATCAGCCTGGGGACTCAAATGTCGGGTCAACAATGAAGTCTGCTACTCTTAAAGGAATTGCTCATCTCCTGGTGGACGGTAGATGAGCAATTCGATAACACACCTGCTACTGGCACATTCAAAAGAAGAGGTCTCCTCAACTGGTACACTGGTGAGATCCAACTGGTCTTAAAGCAGACCCGCAACCCCCGGTGCAACTTGCATGTATCATCAGATACCTGGCTGGAATTATGCCTCCTATGTATTGGTCCCACATTATTGTCCAGCCCGGTCTCGGTGATGCATGTCAGGTCTGTTGAGACAAGGAGATCTGAGATTATTGCCATCTTATTCCGGATGGACCTGGCATTGCACAACATCACCCGGGTTTTACAGGACTCCTGGACCGCCCCGACCACCTGCCCATCACTATCATACCTTCATCAGTACATTAAAAAAGAGGAAGTAATACACAGCAGTTTTATGCTGACTTCTAGCTTCCTCCGTACCCATCAGGGCTTCCGTACAGGCCTATACTACAACTTTCTCTGGGGCCAGTTGTACTTAGTTCTAACCCCATTCTAACACATTGTTTCCTCCACTCAGGGGCCCAATCATAGGTTCCATCCCATACCTAGATCCTCCACGACCCTAGGTTTCTCATTTTATATCATACAGTATAGACATTTCTTTTATTTTATACATTTACTAACATACTAACATACTATTTGCCAGCAGATTAGGCCTTACGGTCTATCGAGTCTGCTCAAACCTTAGATCCTTAGTTGGGTGCCGAGACCCTCCCATCCCTTGTGCTCCAGAAACCCCTATCATCCATCCCCACTCCCCTGGGACAGGCCATCATCTGATACATCCACTTTCTGTGTCTGTCCCACCCTCTCTTGAAGCCCTCCACTGTGGATCTCTGAACCAGCTCACCAGGCAGTGCATTTCAAGGGTCCACCACCCTCTCAGTGAAAAACCTCCTCCTCTTTTCCCCCCTCACCCTTCCACCTTCCAACTTCAAACCATGCCCTCTGGTGTTACCTCCCTGCTTTAGTCTAAAGATCCCCTCCATGTTTACCCTATTTATTCCCTTGAGGTACTTGAAGACCTCAATCATGTCCCTCTCTCCTCTCCTCCAATGAAAACAGGCAGAGCTCCTCAAGTCTGTCCTCATACGTCAAATCCCTAGCCTCATATCATCTTTGTTGCCCTCCTCTGTACCCTCTCCAGGAGCTGTATGTCCCTCTTCAGTGTGGTCTCCAGTACTGTACACAGTACTCAAGGTGTGGTCTAACCAGTCCATTGTACAGCGGCAGAATCACTTCCTTGCTCCTAGAGGTGATTCCCCTAACGATGCATCCCGACATCCTGTTTGCCTTGCTAGCTGCTCTCCTACACTGCTCAGAGTTATTCATACATGCATCCACCATGACCCCTAGGTCTTTTTCCCCTATTGAGGCCTCCAGCGCCTCCCCTCCCAGGGTGTACCTGTGTTTAGGGTTTCCCCGACCAAGATGCAACACCTTGCACTTGGTGATATTGAAATTTAATTTCCATGTGTGAGCCCAGCTTTCCAGGGTGTTTCTTATAATCATTTCATACATTTCATTCCATATCACACGGGGTTCAAAACATCAGAGCATCCCTTCAGCCACCATGGTGTCTTCCCTGTTGCTTGTAGTCATCACCCCAGTATGCATACAGTATGTCCTGAAACAGTCTTACCTGGGGCCTTCATCTCATTGTCCTCCAAGTAGCAGCAGCCCAGAAAAATGGGCAACGAGATCTCAAAAGTGGCTGGCAACAAAGATTCCATCAGGGGGTCCTCCTCCTCTAGAACCAATGGATCCTGGTCCTCTGCCTTCACCAAGAAATCCTCCAGTTGGTAACCCTCCATCAGCACCTGGCAGTGAAACTGCACCTCTGTCCGGCACTGGTCCACTTCCACATTCTATTGAACTCCAAGCCAAGCAATAGCTCCTCTCCAGCTTTACTCACCTGGTCTCTGGTATGCACACTGGGAAGCCTTTCCTCCTTCAATAGACCCTTAGCATCCACGGGATCCTGGAAGTATGCCATCCTGCTCTTTGCCCCATGTCTGGATACCAGGGCTGGTATCTGGGTACTGGTCTCCCCCTTGTTTCTCTGGCCAACCAGTACTATCCCACTTGTGACACGAAGTTTGGCAAAGCATGTGGGAAAAAACTTCAGATGAGGCAAATTTACAGGTTTAAAACACACAGTGGCTTGATATTTGTTTTTCAAAAATTCAAAAAATAATAAATGAAAACATAAAAATTGCAAAGAAAATCACTACTTAACATCAGTAGTTTCTCATATAATACAGTCCTGGATCTTAGAGCTCCTAAGACCCTTCTCATCTGCATTCAACAGCTTGTCTGTGCAAACAGTAGAACCTCTCTCAGGGCTGAGCCTCACTGGACTGACTGAAGTGAACTTAGTGAAGAGGTTTTATATCTTTGATGGGGTCACCTGACTGAGCCCTTTCTGTATTTACATGTCTGGACATGTTTTAAAACCAAGGGTTTTTTTGTTCCAGGGGACTTCCTGGTTCAGTTAAAGGCACAGTGTATATCTCCACAAATATTAACTCTCTATATCTCTGATCCACAGTGACTAAGCACTTTTATAAAGCATACCATTCAGCCTCATACATAAAATGTTATACAGTAACAGGTTTATAGTATGAATTTATGAAAATACCTTAAGGATTTCTTATAACTGTACTAGTCATGAAATTATTATTGTTTTATATTTTAATTATTTATTTTTATTTATTTAGTTCTAGGATTACAAATACCTTTGAGCCAAGGCTCTTTTACAAAGGTTCCACATCAATTGAAGCACAATACAGAGGATACAACAGAAATAACAACAATGCGGGTGATACAGAACAATTGGAACAGTTATTAATTAAAAAACACACTTAGAGAGCACTGTCCATAGTTTGGCCCGGAGCAGCAATAACTAGGAGAGGGGTACAGAACAAAGGGGGAGAGGAAGGAGGCAGGATGGGCATAGTAGCAGCCAGAGGCATTGTCAGACATAACAGGGAGAAGTGCTGGCGAGAGGGGTAGGGGAAAAGGGGGTGGAGTTGGAAGGGGGAGGGAAGGCAGGCTGAGGAAGATAGGAGATAAGTGCTATGGGGGGAGGCACGGTAAGGCTGTTGGAGGTGGCAGGTATGTCTGATTTAGGAGCTGGAGGCAGTGAGATGGAGCCAGAGCCTGATTTTAAACATACCAAGTGTTGGAGCTGAGGAGATGGTGGTGCTGAGGACATTCAGCCATGAGAGAGCCCTATAGGTGAAAGAACGTTGACCCTGAATAGTGCGACAGCAGGGAACTTGCAGGAGCTGCGATTTGATCTCCTGGTGCTCTGCGGGTTGGTACTATAGTGAAGCAGAGCTTGGACACCAGGGGGGTGAGACCCAGGTTAATTTTTTTCATCATGGTGCAGATGAGCTACTTAATACGGTTGCAGAGTTGGAGCCATCCAGATTGAACATAAAGGTCACAGGTATGAGTGAGATGGTGGGCTCCAGTGATAAGCTGACAGGCCTTGTTGAGGGCTCTTGATATGCGTCTGAGGGTTGTTGCCATGGCTGAGCCATAAATGATAAGACCCTAATCAATAATGGAGACCACGGAGCTCTGGACAGTGATCTTCAAGGCTTCCGGGGTGTGGTGTTGCCTGTGCTTGAACAGTAACCCAAGACACATATTAGCAGCTTTAGCTATGCTGTCAATGTGGGCCCCATAGGATAGATTGGAGTCAAGCAGTATCCCTAGATATTTGAAGGACTGAACCTGTTCAAGGTATTCCCCTGGCTGGTGGAGATAGTCGGGGCATGTAGCTTGTGTTGGTTGTGAGAGCTGCTAAAGAGCATATACTTTGTTTTCTTGTGATTAAGGACAAGCTGGTGATTAGTAAACCAGTTCTCAACAGAACTGGAACCATGCTGTAGACTGAGTTGAAGTGGTGTAGGGTCTTTGTGTGAGGAGAAAAAAACTGCGTTGTCAGCATACAGAATGATTTGTTCCAAGCAGGATTGAGGAAGGGAATTTAGAAAAAGGCTAAACAGAAGTGGACCCAGTTTGGATCCCTTGGGGACACCAGAATGAACTGGTAAAGTATCAGAGAGTGCATTGGCAATTTTTACTCTTTGCGAGCGATTTTCAAGGTAGCTTTTAAACCACAGTGTAGAGTCAAGCGCGAGTCCAGCGTTCAACAGTTGGTCTATCAGAAGCCAATGGTGGACAGTAGCAAATGCCTTGGACAGATCAATAAAGACTGCCCCAGTTAGGTGGCCATTGTCCAGTGAGCTGTGCAGTGCTCCAGTGAACTCCAGGAGGGCAGAGGTGGTGCTGCAGCCTTTTCTGAAGCCATGTTGTTGTGCACACAGAATATTATATTTGTCCAGATAGTCAGTGAACTGGTCCGCAATGATGCACTCTAAGGCCGTGGAGAGCAGGAGCAGTATGGAGATCAGTCGATAGTTAGTATGATTGGTCTTATCACCACTTTTGTGAACCGGGGTAACAGTGGCAGATTTCCATCTGTCTGGGAACTGACTGCAGCTAAGGGAGAGGTTAAGAATTTTGGTTAATGGATGTAGTATATCTTCAAGGATAAGTGAAAGCAGCTTAAGGTCCAAGGAATCACCACTAGTTCTAGACTTGGAGATAGCTTTGGTAATGTAGCAGTGGGCATCATTCAATTTGACCTCTTTGAAGTAAAAAGGAGGGCGATTAGACTGGGTGTGGGGGGGTTCGAATGAAGCGGCTTCTGAATCCTTTTTATTTAAAAAAGGCTTTATTAACTGTATTTATTCCTATTTAAAATAGCCTTCATATGCACATTACACAACACCTCTCCAGTTGTTTGGCATCATTCCAGAGACTGAATGGATGGAAATAGAAAAGGAATGAAAAGAGAGAACTAGTAGGAAGTTTAGTAGGGTCAGTCAAGAGCTATGCTAGGTGGCCGATCTAGGGTAAGGGGAGGAGAAGAAAAGCAAAGAGAAAAGCATTAACTATTGCGCAACAGAAGTTTTGGTAGCTAGGAAATAAGGAGATTGAAAAGTGGTCCATCGGTCACAGCCAAGGGTGTAGCCTAACTCCACCACAGCCACTATTTGAGCTATTAACTTACTTCAATAAACCTTGCCAAACCATGTTTCCTTCCTTTTTCTATCAACTTCTTCTCCTTTCCTGTACTCTGTGAAACTCATTTAATCCCTTTAGTGATTATGCAATGTGGAGGGCCCCCCAAGATGACAACCTATGCAGCTCCCTTCCACTGTAGTCCTGCTGTCCTCCTCTTTTGCTAGACTTATTTATAATACCATGCATACTCAGTTCCCCTGGTACAGAGTACCTGGGACATTCTGAGTCATTCAAAACCCCTCTGACCCCACCTGTTATCCATGACACACTAAGCATCCCTGTTCATCTGGCACTCTGTGCGTTATCTCTGTTTCATCACTACCATGCCTACTAAACCTACTCCCCTTAAACTTCTTCCTCTTCTAAATGGGGTCACTCTCTGCTTTTCAAATCCTTAATTCATGGGTTTAAGAAACTTTTTCTGCTACTACTTTTATGCTCCAGCAACATCGAACTAAACCCTGGACTGCCTATGCCCATTCTGGCCCCATCAGACCTAGCTCAATTAAAAGGCAACAAATTCCTCCACATCAATGCCTGTAGCCTTCTAAAAAAATTGGATGTAATAGAGGCTTGGGTTATTCACACCGCCCTGACACATTAGCAATCTCAGAATCTTGGTTGAAAGCTTCTACTACTAACCATGCTATCAACATTCCCTTCTATAACATATTTTGAGTGGATAGGCCTTCTAGGTGAGGGGGATTGTAATTTACATTTTAGACAACTATATAGTCTCAGTCTTTGAGTCTACTTCATCACATAAGGAATGTGAAAGTCTCACACTGAAGAACTCCTTGCTATCAAATGAGTCTAGCTTTATCTCAGGCTGCTATGGACCTCCCTCAGGAGGCCTTGGAATACTCCCTCATCTCTGCAGGATTTTAGGAGTGATTGATCTAGAATGCATACTCTTGGGGGATTTTAACCTAGACTGGAACACTCACTGCTCCGAGCCTCTAAATAAATTCTGTGATGAACACAGTCTTACCCAAGTAATCTGCAATGTCACCCATTCCAACATTAAAAACCCTGAGCTCAGCACCCTTCTCGAGTTGATCCTCACTAATAAGCCCCACAAAACTGCATACACTGGGGTCTTCCATAATGATATTAGTGACCACAGTGCTATAGCTTTTGTGAGGCACCTTCCCAAAGCCACCCACCCGACAAATTTCATATTCAAAAGGAGCATCTGTAATTTTAATATCTGTGCTTTCTTAGTCGATTTAAGCACAATCAGATGGCAAGACTTCCACCTGGCCACCTCTATATCTGAGACCTCTGCATGGTTCCAGAACTCTGTGTTGGACATAATTAATAAGCATGCTCCATTGGTAAAACTTAGAACTAGGAAAAGAACCTGTCTCTGGTTTACAAATGCATTAAAAGCTACCTTATACCACAGAGACCTGCTATGGAAGCCCATGAGACTAAGTCTGATTCTGATTGGACTACCTTTAGAACTGCGAGGAACCAGTGTACTAGACTTATTCAGACTGAAAAGACTAAATACTACCAGTCAGCACTGGATGCCTCTAAAAACAATGCTGCCAAATTTTGGCAAGTTTTAAAGGATCTAGAGGGGCAAAGATCACCCTCATCCCTCCCTGCCAAGATAATCTCCGGGGTTAATACCTTTACCAATAGTGATGATGTATTAGACCTGTTAAATAATCACTTTGCTACCACCGACCTTGTTTTTGATTCATCACCTGCTAGTAAGCTACTGCCTCAGCCCATTGCTGATGCCGCTTTATGCCTACCTTCCAAAGTTCACAGTCACCTCACTCAATTCAGTTTCAGTCCTGCCTCCGTTAAACAAGTTGAGGATCTATTAATCACCCTGGACACCAAAAAAAGTGCTGCGGCCGATAAGCTCAAACCTTTTTTTCTAAAACTAGGATACTATATCTTAGCCCTGCCTATCACCCATTTGTTTAATCTGTCTCTTTCCCAAGGTGCTTTACCTTCTGTCTGGAAAATAGCACAGGTTATTCCACTATTTAAACCTGGCAACCCAAGTGACCTTAATAATTATCGGTCAATCTCGCTACTGCTGGTCTAATCCAAGCTACATGAAAAACTAGTTAATTCCCAATCCCAACTCAGAGCCCACCTTGAATCTGAAAAATTACTGAACCCTCTTCAGTCTTGGTTCAGGCCTAAACGCAGCACAGTATCAGCCTTGGCTAAAGTCACCAATGACTGGCAAACTTCCCTTGATGCAAAAGACCATGTCTGTGTGTTTTTTCAGATTTGAGTAAGGCTTTTGATACTGTTGACTATCAGCTTCTGTTAGCCTCACTGAACAATCTTGGGATAGATGGCATCTCTTTGCAATGGTTTTCATGCTACCTTACGGGTAGGCAGCAACAGGTAAAAGCCAACAGTGCCCTCTCTTCCCTAAAAACTATGCAGAGAGGAGTCCCACAGGGGTCGATCCTGGAACCCTTATTATTTGCAGCATACATTCATGGCATTGACTAAAAAATTTGTACTGCAAGTGTTCACCTCTTCGCAGATGACTCTGTGCTTTATGTTGCTAGGCCGTCCCTTCAACTTGTTTGTCTGACTCTTCAGAGTGGGTTTGACTCTCTCCAACAAAACTTGCTCCATCTGAAGTTACTTTTAATGCAAAAAAAGTGAAAGTTATGCTCCTCTCCCCTCACAATAAAGAATCAGTATTTAACTCCTTGAATGCTAAATATCACATCAAGACCCTACTGGGTGAGTCTCTTGACTCAGTTGACAAATTTAAATACCTGGGCTTCTGGCTGGATAATAAACTCTCCTTTGTTATACACATCGAGGAAGCAGTCAAAGAGTTATGTCAAAGGCTTGGGATTTTCTACCGAATAAAACATCTGCTCACCTATGATGCTAAGCTTAGACTGGTTCAAACAACCTTCCTCCCTCTAATCAACTATGCGGATTTCCTTTACAGCCATAGTACTAAATCAGCCTTATGCACCTTAGATACGCTGTACTACAGAGCCTTAAGTTTCATCACACCCATCACTGTTCTCTCTATTCACAGGTTGGGTGGCCCTCTCTTAGTATTAGGAGGTGGTGAAATGCATCCCTCTGGGTGTATAGAGCCATCACAATGAAGCTCCCTCCTTACATCTGCATGCTTTTCAAACAAGTCCCTTGTGTGTACACACTTAGAAATCTCTCACTTATAACTTTTGACATTCCAAGGATAAGAACCTGGTTCGGTTCCTCATCTATAAGCTATTCCTTACCCACCCTTTGGAATACTCTCCAAAGGACACTCAAACTTAAACATACAGTTGGGTTAAGTAACTTTAAGTCCTTGCTTAAATCTGCTCTGAAGGACGAATGTAAATGCTATGCATAATGTCACTGCTCTAAGGAATTGAGACCTGGTTGTTACTGCTGCACACTTATCTCCTCCTATACCTATAACCCCTTATCTCTTCCCACTTCTCAATATCCTTAAGCACTTACTTATTCCCCTTATTTTTCAGCTGCTGAACTTCCCTCCCATCTCCTTATAGCACTTCCTTGTAAATAGCATTGCCCTAGTTGTCATTCTTATAATTTAGTGGATGTCCATAAGGCAAGATATTTTTCTTCTCCTGCTGAGTTTTAATCTGTTTGCAATTACTGTTTTTGTACTTGTAATTTTTACTGTACTATTTAGACAGGTCCACACTGTCTCACCTCAGGATCTAACTGTTTGCATGCATTGCCTTTTTTGTGTGTAATTATTGTAACTCCTGTGAAATGTACAGATATGTCCCTGTTGTCCCTCCAGGACCTCCTTGTAATGAATTGTCTCAATGGTATTACCCTGGTAAAATAAAAATTGAATTGAAAAAAAATAAACAGAACTTAAGGAAGATGAGGAGGAGAAGGAGGAGAAAGAGATAGGAGGAGGGCCCACTGGAGGAAAGACAGGTGGAAAGACTAGTGGCAACAGAATCCTTCACCATCATTGTCATCATCTGTGTGACATGCCACCTGGGTGCTGTTATCCTGCATACATTTTGGACAGCATATGTTCTTGAATTGTGGTAGGTTCATTTTTAGAAAACTGATCCTCTTTGCACTTTTTGTGGAATGACATGTTCTTTTGTCAGTCACTATTGCTCCAGCAGCACTGACAATTGTCTCTGAATTTGTCCCAGCAGGTGGGTAACTGAACTATTCATTTGCAATCTCAGTTAAAGAAGGCAACATTGACTTCTTCTGTTGCCAGTAGAGTAATGGCTCGTCCCCATGGCGACATGCACAGCTTCCTCCATATAATCATTCATTTTTATAGCAGGGAATTCTGGTAACACAATAGCTGAATGAGCCTTTCCAGCTGTCTTTATCAGACCAAAGACTGACAGCATGTCCCACAGTGGTTTTTCTTCTTGTGGTGTAGCAGCAGTCACCCCAGTAGTAGCAGCAGTTCTGGTTGGTGTTTGATGGCCAAAAACATCAGTAGTGGTGGTGGTACTAGCAGCAGCAGTAATGGCAGATTGTGCTCCCTTTCTGTCAAGCAGATTTTGTGCGAATTCAAAGGTGTCCAAAAGGCACTGATGATGTACTACTTTTCTCAACTATACCTGCTGACACTTTCTCAATTAATAGTTCACGATAATATTCCAGGTCCTTAAAGTCAAGTGGTGTGAAGAATGATTCATTTGTGTTTTTAAACCAAGGATCCAAAAATGTGGCCAAATGTAATGCTCAGCTTTGCACATACTGATAATGCGCTCATCACCCAGGAAGGTGTTTAGCATTTTTCTGGAAAATGATGCAACATTGAGGTCATCTTTCTTGAGACACTGTGATTCAAAACACTTCGGTGTCAGCCTGAGATGTGAAATTAAAGGTAGTATCTGGCTTAGACCAGCATCATTGGAACATACCACCCGGGTAGCCTCCTCAACGGGTTTAAGGACACAACAAAGATTCTACATCAGATGCCACTGATTGGGGCTAATATTTATGTCTTCTTTCTCAATGCCATATTGGACTACATACCGATGGATGGCTTTCTGTTGTTCAAGCATTCTCTGCAGCACATAGTAAGTGGAATTTCACCAGACTGGGACTTCCTGTATCATCTGGTGGAGAGGGAGGCAATTTTCATTCTGAATCTTCTGCAACAACTTTCAGGCTTTAACAGAATGGCTAAAGTGGGTGCACACAGTGCAGGCAGCTGGAATCAAGTGCTGAACATTTCTGTCTTCATCACTGAAGTTTTTTACCACCAAGTTTATAATTTGTCCAAAGCATGGTACCTGTGTAAAATTACCAGGCCTTACTGCTTTCTGGATATTAGAAGTGTTGTCAGGCACTATAAACCCAGGTTGCAAGGACTTTGGAGTCAGCCACTCAGCAAACTTCTCTTGAAGGGCCTCCAGAAGATGTTCCACTTTGTGGTTTTTTTCAAAATCCCAAATACATAATGCTGCCTGCCTTCGAACAGCAAAAGTCCCTTGCATCTTGCCTCTACTGCTGCTTCTACTGCTGATAGTGTCACTACATGATGATGATGAGGAAGAGGAAGGAAAGTTTACCCAATGGGCAGTCACAGCCATGCACTCTGTATGCCACTGGTCTACACATCTGTGGTGACATGAACCTTTTTGCCCACTAAACCTTTGAGAGCATCAGACACACTTTACAAATAGCATACTACAAGTCTGGGATGGCAACAGTTGAGAAATAGGCCTTGTCAGGGGCTTGGTACTTTGGCATTGCAATTCCCATTAGTGCCTTAAAATCTGGGTTAGCTACAAAGGAACATGGGAGCAAGTTGGTGGCTATCATCTCTCCAGTTGCTTTTGTTAATCAAATTGCCTCAGGCCTGTTGGGCTTTTATTTCTGTGCATGCTCAAAAGAGTCTTTCAGAAAAATTAGATGGCTGCAACACCTGATAACACCTGATTTTTGGGGCTGCTTTTCTGGACCTTTACTGCCAGAGGTTGGGATCATGGTTATGGATGGTTAATAACTCCTAATAGGCTGTGGTGCTAATGGTGATGGAGTCAAAGGGGTAAAGAAACAAGAAATCGAAGATGTTGCGCTTTGACTAGAAGACAGCCTTCATCCTCCCCCTCCTCATCCATTACTTCCTCACCTTGGTTAACATCAACATCCTCATCTTCCTCAGCAGAGTGCAGCACTACAACATCTTGTGCATGCTCCTTTTGTATTTTAATATACTGATAAATGTGAAACTTGGTTATATGTCTTATTGTTGATGTTCCCATCCAAGAACACACTTTACCGTGGCTTACTTTTGTTTTGCATAATTTGCAAACCACATGGCTGCAGGATTATTTATCTTGTGTGTAAAAGTTCCACACTATGGATTTCACAGATTTAGTTGCACTGCTGCTTATGGGGAGATGTTTACCACCACCGGTGCCACCACCACAGTCACTGGTAATGCCAATGTCAGCATCTCTTTGAGATCTGTCAATGTCCTCCATTCACAAATTTTGATGCAAAGCATATTTGACTAGCTCAACTGCTTCTGTTTCTACTCCTCTGGAAGCCTGTCCACCATCTATCTTCTGAATTTCCTCTGCCTGTGTGTGTGTCTCCTTGTACCCCACTAGATGTGTTATTTATTTTTTTACCACCACCACAACCATCCATCCATCCAACTTTTTTTTTTCTTTTTCTGGCCCTGTAGTCCTGCTCTTCATCCCACTCCCCAGAACTACTGCTACTTGACAGACTGACTGCAGCTTTATCTATGACAAAGTCAGGATCTGTTCCACTTATTTCCCCCTCAGTCTCATCTGTCTTATCCTCCTCACCATCATCATGCATCACTCTATTTATGACTGGCTGCTGCACTACGATGGCCCTCGTGCTTATCCTCAGAGTACCATGATGGGTTACTCCTGCAGTGTCCTGAATTTTCTATACCACTGTCACTGTTCCCTGGACTGCCTGACAAGTGCTACCACTGGTTTCTTTGTTGGCCATGGTTTTGTGTAAAGGGTCTGACACACATGCTTCCTGTATTTCCTTAATGGATTTGATAAATGTTCCTAATTAAAAAAACATTTTTTTACACCAAATGGTGGTTGCATCTTTTATTACCAAACAGGTCAGAAAGTGCAGCACTGCTGGCTGCCTAAAGTCAAGTAGCTTAAGTAGAGAAAACACAAGGAGATTTATTTATTCTCACACACATCGGTTAACAACCGCTAACACACACTAAGTCTGGTAGTTTAAGTAGTGAAAACACAGATAAATATATTCAGAAACAGGTCAATAAACAACGGCTAGCTGCAATGAGTCTGGTAGTGTAAGTAGTGAAAATACAGGTAAATATAATCCAAAACAAGTCATCAAAAAACTGTTACCTGTGTACAGTCCGGTAGTTTAAGTAGTGAAAAGACAGGTAAATATATTCCCAGACAGGTCGGTAAAGAACTGCTAGCTGCATAAAGTATGATAGTTTGAGTAGTAAAAACAGAGGTAAATATATTCCAAAACAGGTCAGTAAACAACTGCTAGCCACGCTGAGTCATCTAGTTTAAGTAGTGAAAATACAGATAAATATATTCCTATACAGGTCACTAAACAACTGCTGGCTGCTTTGAGTTAATTAGTTTAAGTAGTGAAAATACAGGTAAATATTTATTTCCAAAAAGGTCACAGCACTACCAGCTGCTTCAAGTAGCTGTACCAAAATGAACAGGGAAATTTATTCCTAAACAGTTCAGTAAATAACTGCTGGCTTCATTGAATCAGGTAATTTAGTAGTAAAACTACAGATAAATATATTCCAAAACAGGTCAGTAAACAACTGCTAGCTGCATCAAGATTGGCAGTTTAAATAGTAAAAAAGCAGGTAAATATATTCCAAAACAGGTTAGTAAACAACTGCTAGCTGTGTCGAGTCACCTAGTTTAAGTAGTAAAAATACAGGTAAATATATTCCCAAACAGGTCACTAAACAACTGCTGGCCGAGTTGAATTAATTAGTTTAAGTAGTGAAAATACAGGTAAATATTTATTCCTAAACAGGTCACAGCACTACCAGCTGCATCAAGTAGCTACACCAAAATAAACAGGGAAATTTATTCTAAACAGGTCAGTAAACAACTGCTGGCTGCATCTAGTCAGGCAGTTTAAGTAGTGAAAATACAGGTAAATATATTCTGAAACAGGTCAGTAAACAATTGCTAGCTGTGTTGAGTCCTGTGGTTTAAATAGTGAAACAACAAGTAAGTATATTCTGAAACTGGTCCATAAACCACTGCTAGCTGTATTGAGTCAGGTGGTTCAAATAGTGAAAAGACAGGTAAATATATTCTGAAACTGGTCAGTAAACAACTGCTAGCTGCATCGAGTCAGGTAGTGTAAGTAGGTAAAATACAGGTAAATATATTCCCAAACAGGTCAGTAAACAACAGCTGGCTGCATCAACTTAATTGGTTTAAGTAGTGATAATACAGGTAAATTATTTATTCCCAAACAGGTCACAGCACTACCAGCTGCATCAAGTAGCTGTGTCAAAATAAACAGGGAGATTTATTCCCAAATAGGTCAGTAAACAACTGCTGGCTGTGTCAAATCAGGTAGTTTAAGTAGTGAAAATACAGGAAAACATATTTCCAAACAGGGCAATAAACCACTGCTGGCTCCATTGACTTAATTAGTTTAAGTAGTGAAAATACATGTAAATTATTCCCAAACAGGTCACAGCACTACCAGTTGTGTCAAGTAGCTGTGTCAAAATAAACAGGGAAAGTTATTCCCAAACAGCTCAGTACACAACTGCTGGCTGCATCGAGTCAGGTAATTTAAGTAGTGAGAAAATACAGGTAAATATATTCTGAAACAGATCGGTAAACAACTACAGCTGCATTGAGTCCAGTAGTTCAAGTAGTGAAAATACAGGTAAATATATTCTGAAACAGGTCAGTAAACAGCTGCTAGCTGCATTGAGTCCAGTAATTTAAGCAGGTAAAACACAGGTAAATGTATTCTGAAACAGGTCAATAAACAGCTGCTAGCTGCATTGAGTCCAGTAATTTAAATAGTGGACATACAGGTAAATATATTCCAAAATAGGTCAGTAAACAACTGCTGGCTGCGTTGACTTAATTAGTGTAAGTAGTGATAATACTGGTAAATTATTTATTCCCAAACAGGTCACAGCACTATCAGCTGCCTCAAGTAGCTGCGTCAAAATAAACAAGGAGATTTATACCCAAACAGGTCAGTAAACAACTGCTGGCTGTGTCAGCTTGTTTAGTTTAAGTAATGAAAATACAGGTAAATTATTTATTCCCAAACTTGTCACAGTACTCTACCAGCTGCGTGACTGTGTCAAGTAGCTGCACCAAAATAAACAGGGAGATTTACATTTTATTGCCAAACAGATCAGTAAACAACTGCTGGCTGTGTTAACTTAATTAGTTTAAGCAGTGAAAAGACAGGTTAATATATTGTGAAAGAGGCCAGTAAACAACTGCTAGCCACATCAAGCCATCAAGTAGCTGTGCCAAAAATTTTAAATAGGGAGCTTTATTCCCAGACAGGTCAGTAAACAACAGTCTGCTGCATCAAGTTAAGTAGTTTAAGTAGTGGAAATATAGGTAAATTGTTTATTCCAAAACAGAAACAAAGAAACATAGATGTTGTCAGCAGGTAAGGACCACCAACCCCATCTAGTCTGCCCATAAGCCCTCCCCTTGTTTTGCTGCCACTGACCCTACTAGGTCAACAGCTTTCTCTAGTTCCTTCCACTTCTAGGGTTCCCCTATGTCTGTCCCATGCATGTTTAAATCCCTCCACTGTGCTTGCTTCATCACCTCCTGCAGCAGACTATACCACGCATCAACCACCCTCTCCATGAAAAAAACTTCCTCACATTTCCCCATTAACCTGCCACCTTCCAATTTCATATCATGTCCCCTCTTTCTTGTACTCCTCCTATATCGAAAGATGTCACCCCCCCCCCGTACCTTGTTTATGCCTTTGAGATACTGGAATGTTTCTATCATGTCCCCCCCCCCTCCTCTCCTCTCCTCTCCTCCAGTGAGTACATATTATTGTCCCTTAACCTCTCCTCACATGTTTTCTGGTGCAAGCTGTGTACCATCTTTGTCACCTTTCTCTGGACCACCTCCGCTCTGTCAATATCCTTACGTAGATATGGTTTCCAGAATTGTACACAGTACTCCAGGTGAGGCCTCACTAGTGTTTTGTACAATGGCTTCTCCACCTTCCTCCTTCTACTAATGATACCTCTGCCTATGCACCCCAGCATGCCACTGGCCTTCCCTGCTGCCTTTGTACTCTGCTTAGACACCTTTAGGTAATCTGAAATGATAAACCCCCAGATCCCTTTCCTCCTTGGTGATTGTCAGTATCCCCCCTTCCCCATTTTGTAGCTCTCCCCAGGGTTCCCTCATCCCAGGTGCATTATTTTACACTTCTTTGAGTTAAGCCCCAGATGACACACCTTGGACCATTTCTCATGCTTTCACAGGTCCCTCCTCATTTTCTCCACCCTATCTGGAGTATCCACCCTGTTGCAGATCTTGGTGTCATCTGAAAACAGGCAGACCTTTCTCTCCTGCCCCTCCACCATGTCACTAATGAAGACTTTAAACAGGACTGGCCTGAGGACTGATCCCTGAGGTACCCCACTGGTCACCCCCCACCCTGGATTGGATCCCTTTTACCACTACCCTCTGCCTCCTATCTGTCAACCAGTTTTTTACCCAGTTTACTATCTGGTGGCCCATGCCCAGACTACCTAACTTGCTAACCAGCCTTTTGTGTGGGACGGTGTTGAAGACCTTGTTGAACTCGAGGTAGGCAACATCCACTTCCCCCAACCCCGATTTACCTCCCTCGTCACCCAGGTCACAACACTACTGACCGTGTCAAGTAGCTGTGCCAAAATAAACAGGGAGATTTATTTCCAAACAGGTCAGTAAACAACTGCTGGCTGCGTTGACTTAATTAGTTTAAGTACTGAAAATAAGGCAATTTATTTATTCCCAAACAGGTCACAGCACTACCAGCTGCATCAAGTAGCTTCACCAGAAATTTTAAACAGGAGATTTTTTCCAAACAGGTCAGTAAATGACTGCTGGCTACATGAAGTTAAGTAGTGAAAATGCAGGTAAATTGTTTATTCCCAGAGAGGTCACAGCACTACCAGCTGCGTGAAGTAGCTGTGCCAAAATAAGCAGGGAGATTTATTCCCAAACAGGTCAGTAAACAACTGCTGGCTGTGTCAAGTTAAGTAGTTTAAGTAGTGAAAATACAGGTAAATTATTTATTCCCAAACAGGTCACAACATTACCAGCTGCATCAAGTAGCTGCATCAAAATAAACAGGGAGATTTATTCACAACAGGTCAGTAAACAACTGCTGGCTGCATCGAGTCAGGTAGTTTAAGTAGTAAGAAAATACAGGTAAATATATTCCAAAACAGGTCAGTATAGTAAACAACTGTTTGCTGCATTGAGTCATGTAGTTTAAATAGTGAAAATACAGCTAAATATATTCCCAAAGAGGTCAGTGAACAACTGCTAGCTGTGTCGAGTGCAGTAGTTTAAGTAGTGAAAAAATACAGGTAAATATATTCCGAAACAGGTCAGTAAACAACTGCTGGCTGCATCAAGTTAAGTAGTTTAAGTAGTGAAAATACAGGTTTTATTTATTTGTTTTCAGATTACAATACCTTTGAGCCTGAGGCTCTTTTACCGAGGTTCCACGTTGAAAGAGAAATACAATAAAATATAACATTATACAATATAATATAACAATTAGCACCAGAGTGTTACAATAACAAGGTTACAATGTTCTGACAGGCACTAAAGGGTAGACAATAAAAATACATTTTAGAATTAAGTATGAAATAGGTGAACATAGAGCAGCCAACAATGGCCTTGTTTGAGAACAAGGGGGAGAAAAAGGAATGGGGGAGGGGAATTCCAGGGGGATCAGGAAAAAAGGACTGGCGGTAGAAGGGGGGTCTTGGGAGAGGACTGGTGTAGGGAGGAATAGGCAGTGGAGGGACAGAGAAATGAGAGCGGGGGAAGGATGGGGATGGTGGACACGATGCAGATCTAGGTTTACAAGAGGGTGGGATGGTGGACAGGATGCTGATCTATGTCACAAGCAGTAGGAAGATAGGTGGTGGGGCTACAGTAGCATAGAGGGAGGGGTATGTGGCACAGAGAAATAGAGGGCCGGCTTAGGCTATAGAGGCAACAAGGTGAGATTTCCCCATGATTGGACAATCTCATCTGCTAAGTGCAGTAAGGCGTAGGCAGAGTTTATATTTGAAAGGGTCTAATTTGGGTACTGACAGGATAGTGGCTGGTAGGTCATTTAGCCAGGAGGGCACCTGGTAAGCCAAAAAGCATTGTGCATGCATAATAAGGCAGAAAGGTACGAGAAGCGCTTGAGGAGTTTGTGTTTTGAGAACCAGCCCTCAACAGATGCGAAATCAAGTTGGAGCTGGGTCTCCAGTAAAGGTGGGTCTGGTTGGCTGGAGAAAATAACTGCGTCATCCGCATAGAGTAAGATGCTGGTGGAGCTTTACTCAGGAAGGTTATTAAGGAACAGGCTAAAGAGTAACAGGCCTAGCATTGAGCCTTGAGGAACAGCAGAGCAAACTGGGCAACTGTCAGAGAGAATGCCATTTATTTTGACTTGTTGGGATCTGCCCTCCAGATAGCTACTGATCCAGCCTACAGTTTTGGGGAGAAGTCTAGTGGCAGCAAGTGAGTTTAGCAGAATGGTGTGGTTTACCATGTTGAAAGCTTTAGTGAGGTCAATGTAAATCACCCCCACTAAGTGGCCTCAATCAATTGCATTATGAATGTAGCTAGTGAATTTGAGCAGGGCAGTGGTGGTACTGTGTGCTTTATGGAAACCATGCTGTTGTAGGCAGTGGATCTTGTATTTTTCTAGATACTTGGTAAGCTGGTCTGATACAATCTTTTTCAATGCCTTTGAAAGGGAGGGAAGGATTGAGATTGGGCAGTAGTTTATATGGAGGGCATTTTCACCATTTTTGAAAACTGGGGCGACTATAGCTGAATTCCATTTCTCAGGGAACTGACCTAGGCAGAGGGAGAGACTGAGGAGTTTAGATAAGGGAGTTAGGACCTCTTCAAGAGTGAGGTTTAAAATCTTCAGGTTGAGATTCATTGCTAAATCTTGACTTTCCAAGCACCCCCTGCAAATATTTTCTGGCCTCTTGCTTAGAGATGGTCCTAAAATAGAAAGGGGGGGGGTTGGGCTTTATGTTTGCCTTCTTTGTGCTCCGTGGTTGGATGCACTGGCACATCAAAGAAATCAGATGGTAGTATGCCACTTAGGTCTGAGAAGGCCAAGTTAAAAGTGTTGGCGATCACCTTGGAGTCCTAGGTGATTTCCCCATTTACAGAGAGCACAGATGGGGCTGACTTGCTAGTCATGCCCATGAGGTCTCTCATAGTTCCCCAAAAGTTTCTGCAATCCCCTCAGGAGTTAGAAAGCTCCTCTTGGAAGTGGCAGAATGAATCTCCCTGAGACAGGCATTCCTTGTGGTTTTGTACCATTGCCAATTTGCATCTTTTTCAGTAACCCCGGCATGATGCCACAGGCTGTCCCTGGTGGCCATAAGGTTAAGCAGTTAGAGAGTTATCCAGGTGGTGCTTGCTCCCTTAATCTTTCCTGTCCTAAGGGGGACATGGATATCGCAAGCTGTGTTAAACTGAGAAATGAAGTACTCAGGGCTTGGTCCACGGTATGGGCTGCTTCAATAGGGAACAAATCAGTTTGTCTCAGCTGTGCCTTTAGGGGCTCGAGATGTCCTTTTTTCAGAACCCTATACGTAACTGTTTTGGCAGGTAGTTTTGGAGCCCTATGTGACCAAAGACAAAGGATGGGGAGTGGTAGCTCATTGAGTCGGGCAGGACAGAGGTGTTGCAGATTCTTTCCAGCTGATTTGTTAGAATCCAGTCCCGCAGGAAGCTTGAGCCAGTTCTGTAATTGACCCTAGTGGGTGAGTTGATCAGTTGTGACATACTGAAGGAAGAGATTGCATCCTTAAAGGGAGCAGCCTCTAAGCCCAACCAGTTGACACTGAAGTTGCCTAGCAGTACCACTTCATGGTTTTGGTGCATACTGGTTATGTACCACTTCATGGTTTTGGTGCATACTGGTTATGTACTGGAACCCAGTGCCTGTTCTTGTGGGGGGATATAAACTGAGACTGCAGTGAGTGATTTACCACAGGGTCCAAGTAGTATCTTGATAGCGACAGTTTGAACATTTTTCCCAGTTTCCACTTAGGGTAGGGCATAGCCCTGTAGGGTGTCCCTGAGGTAAATTACACAGCCCCCACCCAATTTGCCAACTCTGTCTTGCCTGAAAATGCAGTAGCCATTCAGGGTGATTGATGTATCCAGGACTTTAGGTGTTAGCCAGGTCTCTACCACCGAGAGTACATCTGGTTTGTGTTGGGTGACAGACTGAAGCACATCAAATTTGGCCACCAAACCACAGATGTTGATGGAAGCTAGCTTTAAGGTGCGTGCAACTTTTTTCCTGTTTGTTCAATTGACACCCTGGGCATGGGTTAGGGTGGATGTTATCTGAGAGAAGCAGGAGCAGAATAGTTATCCTGATCAGAAAATGTTTTAGTAGAGTTAGTGTAGTTTTCTGATTACGTTTGCTTGCTCTGTACTGCTTGTTTTGGCAAAGGGATATGGTAAGGTGAGGAATAAGGGATGGGTGGGAGTGTGTAGGTTTTGGACGACACTGTTTTACAAGTTTAGGGAGCAAGGGTGCATGTCAATACTATTGTACATAGTCACTGGACCTGGAAGTGGTCCAGAGTTATGGGGGTGTTGTAATCTATTGCCGGGAGACTGTTTCATGCAGTGGTAATTATCATGGTTGGTGGTGGTGATAATAATTGCGAGAAGGAATAAGGACATGGGTTGTTAATGGGTACTCATTATTTTCAGCAACTGAGGGCAACAGAGAGAGAAGCCCAGAGTGGTTGAGGCACGTACACAGGACAGTCCAAGTTCAAAGAGGGGTGGGTAAGGTTGCTACCACTAAGGCTGCTGGAGATGGGTAGGGGAGCTACCACTAAGCCTGCTGGAGAGAAGGGCAAAAAAGGTGGGCTGATTGTTAGTGACAGAACTAGAAAAAAAGAGGTCAGGGTGGTCAAAGGCAGGGAGCCCAGCTATCCACTGGCAGGGTTAATAGTACTGTACAAAAAGTAGGACACAAAGTACTAAAATGAAAAATAAAAGGTAAGAAAGAAAAGAAAAAAGAACATTTTAAAAAAATAGCCCCCAAGTAAGAGATTAGCAAAAGGGATTAGTGAGGTTGTCTGACAAAGAAGGAGAATTTTGTGTGCAGCAATGCCTCCGGAGGACAGAAACTGCTGTCATGTATAAAAGAAATGCACCAGATAGGGCGGGTTGGAAGCCGGTAAATTATTTACTTCCAAACAGGTCATGGTACTACCAGCTGCATCAAGTAGCTGCACCAGAATAAACAGGGAGATTTATTTCCAAACAAGTCAGTAAACAACTGCTGGTTGCGTCGAGTCAGGTAAGTTATGTAGTGAAAATACATGGATATGATTTATTCACAAACAAGTCAGTACAGATGCAGCCCTGCCAGCTGTGTCAAGTAGCTGCACCAAAATGGGAGATTTATTCACAAACAGGTCAGTAAACTGTTGGTTGCATCGAGTCAGGTAGTTTAAGTAGTGAAAACACAGGGATATTTCACAAACAGGTCACTACAGCACTTTTGGAAAAGTAGTAAAGTGTTGAAAACACAGGGAGATTATAGTAGTATAGCAACTACTGGCTGCATCAAGTAGCTGCTGCACCAAAAACTGGGAAATGTTTCCTAACAGGTCAGTACAGTACTGTACAGAACAGCACTGCTGCGTTGAGTTACATAAGGGGAGATTTATTTATTCTTTTTATCCCTAGTCCTACTCCAATCCCAACCCAAGGATAAGTCCAGAAAAACTGCCTTGCCCTTAGGTAGTTTATCTGGTTTGTTTTTTGTTGCCTCTGAGCCTCTTTCTGTCTCTCTGTCCCTCTCTCTCTCCCACCCTCCCTACCTCCCAGAAACAGAAACTACTTCTTGGACTAGGCAGTAGGAGGGATAAGGATTTAATTTATTTGATGAGATATGTCAGGGTCCCCTATCCCCTCCAGCCCACTCCACAGTCTACACACACACACACACACACACATACACTCCCCTCCCTGGTGAACCTTTCCCTTCTAGGGTTACCACCTGTCCTAATTTTCGCAGGACAGTCCTGATTTGGGCAGCTGTGTCCTGCAAAAAAACATGAAAAATACTAAATGTCCTGATTTTATAGTAGAGAAAATATTTTCTAACTTTCCACTAAATGTTGCAGAAAACTACAATACCTCAACTGAAACACCTTAAAATGATAAGAAACAATAGAAGCAACTAAGAAACTATAATACTTAGCCTTAATTCTGATTATATAGAGAAAACAAGTCTGTTGCATCGGTCAAGGTTATATACTGTCCTGCGAAAAATCATGTTTCAGTAAGAAATGTCCCACTTTGGGCTTCTTAAAAGGTGGTAACCCTATTCCCTTCCCCCTTCCCAATGCCCTCCGTCGACACAGAGTCCTCCTCACTGAACCCCCACTTTTAACTGCTGCCAGTGCCCTGTCTGTCTCCCAGTCCTCTCCTCCAATAGGCAGAAATCAGGAGGATTTCATTTTTTTTCCCCAGCCCCACGCCGGCCAACATGAGTCCTCCTCACTCCTCTCTCCCAGTCCCAGACAAGATCCAAAGCCGACTACCCTGACTCCTGAGTGATTTGTGAACCAAAACAAAAAAAAGGAACAAGTTTTGTCTCTCTGAGCCGCGCACACAAACTAGTGCTGCACAATCAATGCACAGTCTTCACTGTGAACTGCATGCTGCGGCATCTCTCTCTCTCTCTCTCTCTCTCTCTCTCTCTCTCTGCCAGACCCAACCCTCACCTGCCAATAAACATCTTGTACCTCCATGAGACACACAGACAGCAGCCAATCACTCCCATTCATTCCTGGCGGGACTTGTAAGGGGGACGAGGGTTGGTTACTTGGGCTGCTGACAGGCAGGCACAGAGAAAGAGAGAGAGAGAGAGTGACATGCGAACTTCATTTTGCCTGGTTTGCACCTGCTCACTGCATCATGTCATGTGATGCAGTGTAGGGGTGAACTGGGTAGACCAAAGTTCACAGATTTAATGGTGATGTCCGTGATCTGCGGAAAATGGTCACACTGAACTTGCAGCCCTACTTACAAGCTGGGATAATAAATACAATTTTGTTTGCCAAACTCATTTTTTTTCTGATCTTTTTCTTTCTATTTTATGGCACACTCTAACAGTTTAGTGAACAAAGTCTTGGGGTTCCTGTTTATGCCAGCATTTATTCTGATTTGCCTGTTTTGTTGCAGCTGCTTTCAAACCCATTTTAATGACCACTTAGCCATATGATGACGTTTGCACCCTCAGGGGTTGAAAGCCCTGCCTCTGTATCAGCTAAGACATTTGAGACTGTTTAGGTCTGTGTTACAAGGAAAATCACCTGGAGAATCATTCAAAGACACTTAATAGTCCTCATAGGCCTGCTTGTAAGACACTGACCACCACCCCCCTCAACCCCCCCCCCACACACACACAATGCGAGGTAATGAACTTACACTTTTCGGGGGGGGGTGTCACTCTGTCAAATAGGATTGTCAGAGGTTGGAGAGAGACAATTGCTGAACTACCAAGGATGCAGAGATATCCATGGTTGGGGTGTTGCATACCACTCTTGCATGAGCTGTATTCCCAACAGTACCAAAGTCCAACACAGTGCAGATTTGTGCAGTGGGGGAGGGGGTGAGATGATCCACTTAGCATCACCAGGGAATACTAGGACTGTCAGAGGCTGGAAAGAGACACTGAACCACCAAGGATGCAGTCTCATAGAACCAGAAACATAGACACATAGAAGTTGACGGCAGATAAGGACCGCAAGGCCCATCCAGTCTGCCCATTTTTCCTACCTTATGAATGTGCCATAGGCCTTTACTCTGTCAATAGCCTACCTATTCATACTCGTTATTTAAACTGCACTAGTAATTCCATTGAGTTTATCCTGCTCAAACAGCTAAGGAAATGATTTTACTGATGGGTGGCAGTCGCAACGGCTGGTAGGATGCCAGCTTGAGCTTGAAGCCTTGGGTCCTGAGGGAAGAAACAGGAAAATAACCCAAAGCATCCACAGGAAACGCAAGTACTCTCAGACCCAATACACGACTGTCCTTTTCACCACTGTGTATCCCAAGGGGGACACTGAAACCCAAGGGGCCTACCATTGAGGGACAGGCCATGGGACAGGGGTAAGAGATGGAGAAACTTGATACCACATTGAAAACCAAAACATAAAAACAAAGTCCAAATTTATTCTAAGAACAGAGAAACTGTCATTGCCAGCAGCCGTACTGAAGGGTCACACCATGGTAGTCTCCAGCCAAAACTGAATCAATTCAATAAAGCTGGGTGGCAAGCCATCAATTGAGAATTGCAAACAATTGACTAGACAGTCACCAGCCATCCTGCACATTTAAAAAAACCAAACATAAAGCCCAAACTTTAAAGAGAAGAACTGCATCGTTGGTCAGTAGTCACACTGAACCGGGTCACACCATCTGTTTTTACTAATTCCTGGAGATTCCTCCTACCTTAATTTTCAGCACCACTTCCAAGTAGGGCGAGTGTGACCAGACTGACTGTCATCAGTGAAGTCGGCTGTATTTTCTGAGCAGGCCAGCGGCATGAGTTTTCAGTTGTCTTGTGTGGCAGGCTGGCGGCAAAGGCTTACAAGCAAAGCCCACAGTCAAGTACGTCTTCTAATTTCCACCAGCCAGCACACATCTGCTGCAATGAGCACGCTGGTGCGGGCAGTCTGTCCCACTAACTGCCCCGGAGCATCCCATTGACTTGTGGCTGAAAAGTGCACCCAGGCAGCAGCTGTACTAATTAAAAAAAAGGACAAAAGCAGAACTACTGTAGATCTCTCTTGCGAGGGGGTCATCTAGAGCCCCCCGAACCCCACCAACATATGGGCCTGCAAGAGGAGGGCAACTCCCCTGAGGCAGTCCTTTGTATTGACAAGGAACCAGTGGTAGCTGGTGTTAGCACCCAATAGACCCTGGGAGCTAGGCTGTCATACAGACAGTGTATAGGTTTTTCCTCCCTGTATGCTTATCCTTCCTTCTTCCCCGGTGTAGGTAGAGCTTCATTGCCCTTGGCAGCACACAACAATGTCCTACAAAGGGAGCAAACTCCCTTGGCTCACTGTAGGGGTCACTGCAGCACCAGTTGTCCAACACCATCTCTCCTGACCGCAGCCTACTTCTGAGTGGCAGCTACTGCAATAATGCATACATCCTGATATAGTGTCCCAAGCTTGCCCCTGAACTTGGATCACTGGGCACTTGGGGTGGCACCATAGTTGCTTTCTAAGTACTCTAACAGCTGACTGTTATTTCTTAGCTGCCAAACAAAACAGGCTAGCACAGGCACAGGGACTAAAGGATATGAAATCCACTAAAGTTTCAAAGTTCCTTATGCTGAAGAGAAGTTTAACGAATAACACAAGTTATCTTCTATAACATCTAAAATCACTTAAAGTTATAACAGCTTCCAGCTCCCTGGGCAGGCAAAGAGCAGACACACCATGGAGCAGATACAGTCACTCTTGCAAGGGGGAGATGGGGACCTGGGGTCCCATACACAGCTCTATGGGACTGTCATTTAGTGATTACAATGACCACTTAGCACTATTCTCCTGTCTTGTACACCTTTGACTAACCTTTCTTGCAGTTTCTAGTGACATTGCCTTTGAGCAAGGAAAGGGGCAAGGATTACCAAGCAAATGGACTTCAGGGCCATGCACACAGCACAGAGACCCTCACATTTTTAGTCACAGAATTATGAAACATGCCCAGCTTGTAGAACTTTTACAGCAATACTGTAGGAGGTATCCTACAGCTGTGACTACCACAAAAGAATTCACTTGCTAAGGGGGTAGCAGAAAAAATCAAAGAGGCTTAAACTGCCCCCCTCCCACAGACTGAAGCAGGGAAAAGGAAACACTCAAGGAGAAGTAAGTCTCCCCAGGTGCAAAATAAAGGAAAAAAACAGAGTGGTAGGAAGAACAGGGGAAGGGAACATGAGCTGTAAAAAGAGAGGGGAAAAGTAGCCAAGGAATAAAGGAAAAAAGAGAGATCAGAGGCAGAGTGGTAACAAAATATAGAAGGCCATGTGTGTACATGCAGGAAGTCTAGGAAATAAAATTCCAAACCTAGAGGCCATTGTAGCAGAGGCAGATCCGGATATCATGGCCATTACTGAGTTGTGGTGCACTGGAAACCATGAATGGGACATGGCAATACCAGGCTATACTCAGTTTAGGAAAGACAGGGTGGGAAGAAAGGGATGAGGGGTGCTGTACATAAGAGAGGGTATAAAAGGGTTGGAGATACAGAGAATCCCGGGGGAGTGGAGGGGTTGGAGGTACCGTGGGTCACCCTGGAGATGGGAAACGGAACCGCTATTCATACTGGCATGCTTTACAGACCTCCACCAGAGAGGGAGAATTTATATAAGGCACTGGTAGAAGCCATTAGCAAAATGGCAGAAAAAGGGAAGGTGCTGCTGGTGGGGCCCCAATCTGCCAGGCCTAGATTGGAGCCTCTCAGCTGCAGCTTTAGCAAGAAGCAGGAATATCCTGGACTCCCAGTGGGGGGGGGGGTTCAGGTAACTAGTCAGTGAGCCCAATCTCGATGGGGCAATACTGGACCTGTTGCTCACCAACAGGGACAGTATTGCAGACATCAAGGTGGGAGTCCACCTAGGGACCAGTAATCACTGTACAGTGTGGTTCAACATAAGGATGGCAGCAGAAAGGACTCACACAAGGATGAGAGTCCTGGAAATCAGGAGGGAAGATTGAGAAAAAAATGAGTGAATGCCTTAGAGATGACCTAGCAGTAGGGATGACCTGGGTGGGGTGGAGGCGTAATAGGCAAAGCTAAGGGAGGGCATAGTGAAGGCAACAAACCTCTGTGCAAAGGAAGTGAGCAAAACAGGAGGAAAAAGAGACCACTACAGATCTCAAAAGAAGTGGCTGAAAAGGTGAAAGCTAAAAGAGTAACATTCAGGAAGGGAAGTATAAAGAGACACAGAGGGAAGAGTAGAGGGAGGTATATCAGGAGAAACAGAGGGAGGCAGGTAAAGCAGTATGGAGTGCAAAACTGAGGAATGAATAGCCCAGGGGTAACAAAAGGTGGCAATACATTTTTTTAGGTACATGTTTTAGGTATACTGTAGTGCATACTGTAAGTGAAAAGAGGAAGACCAAGGGAGGGATTGTAAGGTTAAGTTCCTGTGCAGACAGGGAGTAAGGAAAGGCAGCTATCTTGAAGAAATACTTTTGCTCAGTGTTCACAAAAGAAGGGGAAGGGAAGGACCACATAAAAGCAACCAGGGCACTGGAAGGAGGGAGACTAGACACTAGTCCTTTCTCAGAGGAGAAAGTCCTGAAAGGACTAGCAAATCTGAAAGTGGGCAAAGGTGTGGGGACAAATGGGGTACATCCAAAGTCATTGAGGGAGCTCAGGGAGGTACTGGCTGAACCACTGATAGTCCTATTTAACAGTTCACTGAAGGCAGGAGTGGTTCCGTGGGACTGGAGGAGTGCAGATGTAGTTCTGCTTCCCAAAAGCAGGAGCAGGGTGGAAGCTGGCAACTTTAGGCCAGTCAGCCTGATTTCAGTGGTCGAGAAGTTAATGAAGACACTGCTATAGGAAAGGATTGTGAAGTATCTTTATTTATTTATTTAGTTTTTGTTGACTGGGTAAGTGCACTAGACAAATCCTGCCTATTTTTAAGCATGACCCGGGGGAAGGGGATACAGATGAATGCCAACTGACCTTGAACCAAATTGAGCTGTTGGTGGTATTTTTAGTGAATGAGGGAAATTTGGCCAGGACACCAGGGAATTCCCCTACTCTTTTCGATAAGTGCCATGGGATCTTTAACATCCACCTGAACTACCACCAATCCAGGCAGAAGGGACCTCGGTTTAACGTCTCATCCGAAAGACAGCACCTCAGAAGTGCAGCACCCCTCTCATGCTGCACTACAGTGTCAGTACTGGGATATTAACCCAAGTGCCAGACGTGGGAACTGAACCCACAGCCTTCTGATCTCCCGGCCTCAGAGGCGAGTGTGCTACCTACTGAAACACTGACACTGCCCCATGTCCACTGCCCCACTCAGGGTGGGGCAGTGGACATGGCCTACCTAGATTCAGTAATCTTGAACCCAGTGGGTTACAAGGCCAGAGGCAGCATGGATTCATGGGGGGGGGCATGTCAAACAAATCTGATAGATTTCTTTGAGTGACCAGGTAAATAGATCAGGGTGGGGCAGTGGACATGGCCTACCTAGATTCAGTAAGGCTTTGGACACTGTTCCATATAGGAGACTCATTAAGAAACTGGGCAGCTTTGTGGTGGGTCTTAAGGTGGTAAACTGGGTAAGAAATTGGTTAAGGTGTAGATAACAAAGGGTGGCGGTAAACAGAGTTCCCTCTGGAGAAGGGAGGATGACTAGTGGCTGACTCAGGGCTCAGTACTAGGACTGATCTTCTTTAATGTCCTTATAAGTCACATTGCAGATGAGCTGGAAGAGCTGTCTCTTTCCAGATAGCACCAAAATCTGCAATAGGGTGGACACTCCAGAGGGGGTGGAAAGAATGTGCACAGACCTGAGAAAATTTGAGGAGTGGTCAATGGCATGGTTGATGGGTTTCAATGCAAAAAAGTACAAAATCATGCACTGAGGGAACAAAAACCCAGAGGCAGAGTACACCATGGGAGAAGAGGTATTGAGAGTCACTAAATGGCAAAGGGACCTGGGGTAATCATATCGGATGACCAGAAGGTGGCCAGACAGTACAAGGTAGTTGGTAGGGCTAGTGAGATGTTGGGGTGTATAGGGAGGGGTTTCACAAGCAGAAGTAGGGAGGCGGTGTTGTGCTGTTTAGACAGCTAGTGAGACTCGACCTGGTCTACTGTGTCTAGTTCTGGAGACCACATCTCCAGAAGGAAATAGACAGAGTGCAGGCTATAAAGAGGAGGGCAACTAAAATTGTGCCCTACAAGGAGAGGCTAAAGAATCTCAATATGTATACCCTGGAAGACAGGAATGTGAGTGGGGATATGATAGTGACCTAAAAATACCTCAAAGGGGTAAATAAGGTACAAGAGGGGAGTATTTTTCAAAAACATAAGATGCACAAGAACAAGGGGACATACAATGAAGCTAGAGAGGGGTAAATTCAGGAGAGATGTGAAGATGTGTTTCTTTATTGAGTGAGTGGCGGATATCTGGAACTAGGGATGGGTGAAAGTTGTGAATTCTGCTTTCGCAGAACTTACGCAAAATTTCCAAAATTTCAGAACTTTCGCCATTGGTGAAACTGGGATTTTCCACTGATTATTGCCGAGTTCCGTAGATGTTTTCGTGAACTGCAGAAAAATGCATATAAACTGCAGGATTTATTCTAGCCTCAGTTTAATGAACTGTCAGTGAATGAGCACGTGGTTGTACAACCACACGGTCATTCACTGACAATTCAGTGGGCCACCGGTAGTGCAGGAGAGAGGAGGGCTGCGACTGTGGCCTGCTCAGGGACAGGGTGGAGGGGAGTGGGGTGGTAGTGGATGACTTCTTGGGGTGGGGGGTCCACTAGACACTGTGGAATTGGGATTACTTTTTTTTTTAAAAGGCATCAGGGATGAGGGGGTCCACTAGACACCAGGAAATATTGGGAATAGAGGGGGATGAGTCGGTGGCCTGCTGGCTGTTTTTTTGTGGATTAAGGGAATCCAGGATCAGGAGGGGGGGTCCTCTGGACACCAGGGAAATAAAATGTTTTGGGGAGCCATGGTTGGTGGGTGGGGGGTCCACTAGACACCAGGGAGGGATTGTAGTTTTTGTTTCTTCTTTACCGGGTCCCACGGGCCATGATCCTCAGGTGGGGGGTGGGAACCACTAGACACAAGGATCAGGGATTTTTTTACTTGGGACCCACGATCAGTGGATGGGGGCTACTAGACACCAGGAGGGTCCGAGGGAGGGATTGGAGGGTTTTATTTATTTATTTACTGGCATCCTTAATCAGCTGGGAGTGGATTAATGAATTAAACTGCGGTTAAAAAAAGCCTCAGAATTGACCACTGGCAGTGATCCATTCTGCGGATTTTTTGCCCTCAGTTTAATAAATTAACCCACAGTCTGTACATTTATTCTGCAGTTTTAAGGTGGAATTTCCGGTAAAGTTGCGAAAATGATTTCCGAACTTTGGAGGAGGCAAAATTTGCACTTTAGCGGAATTCCTCCAGTGGAATTTTTTTTCGCACACCCCTACCTGGAACAGTCTTCCGTCAGAGGTGGTGTGGGAAAAACAGTGATGGGATTCAAGAATGCATGTAATATGCATGAAGGAATCTTACAGGAAAGCAAAGGAAGAGAGGAGAGAGTCAGAGATCAAGTAGGGTCTGTGGTGACACTATCAGCAGGGAAAGAAATGGGCATACTGGGTGGGTCAAGCAGTCCTAATCTGCTGTCAAATTCTATGTTTCTATGTTTCACTATCACTGGGGAACAGAGATTGTTATGGGATCATAGTTAGGAAGGCCAGTAGGGGGTAGATTTTACTTAATCAACAGTGTCTGAACAACTGGTCATTAATCCCCAGGAAAGGGCAGGCTATTAGGTCATTATTGCAATTTTAGAAAATGGACTGAATATTTCCTGCTCTCTGCCTGGCTGAGAGCCATGCCAGGAGGGTACATTAAGTATCAGTAGAACCTCACAAAAAACAAGTGCCAGCCTGTCCTCTTTAAGCACCATAGTCTCACTGTACCCACTATACATTAAAAAATTAAAAGCCGCCCTTTTTATCTCTCGTTAAGCGAGAGCAGTGAGTGAGTTGGGCCCCCCATAAACCCCCACCCTTCCACCGCATCCGAACTACACTGTCACATAAATAAAACCTTTTAATTCTGTTAAAATATAGCCAGTAGTGGTACCACAAAATGTTCTCAACAGTGAGCCCTACTCACTCTCTCCCTCCTCCCCCGACCACCCACCAGCTTTCTTTACTGTGGCAAAGCAGCAGCGAGTCTCCATTTGCAAGAGACTAAATCATGAAACTACTGCTGCTCTCAAAGGAAATACTGCACTTTCCCCCTGCTCAGCTATTACTGCCAGAACACACATGCCCATTTAACTTCACTTGACTGTATTCTGCCAGTCAGCAGCAGTAAGTGATACAATCTCACCTGCACTCAGCCATCTGTACCCTGCAGCTCTCCCTGATTAGCCATAGCTCCCCTGTTTACTGACCTTTTATCTTTCTTAAATAAGAAAAATCACTTTTCTGCACACACACTACACTCTAACCTGCATCACCCTATCATGCTCCATCTTTGAGCCACAATGTCCACTGAGTCTACCCCCATTTTTCAACTTCTAACTCCCGAATGGAACCCAAAACAACATCAACAAAAAACAACCTCTGGCCAAAGCTGATAGGGCTGCAGGAGAGGAATATGGGGTAAAAATATTACAAATATTTTTTTTCAT
Source organism: Neoceratodus forsteri (assembly GCA_016271365.2). Lineage (NCBI taxonomy): Eukaryota > Metazoa > Chordata > Ceratodontiformes > Ceratodontidae > Neoceratodus > Neoceratodus forsteri. The sequence continues at coordinate 389,340,914 of CM028132.1, read as the reverse complement.
ATTTTTACACCAAATTTTCATCATAGCCTTGGTATCACCCTGCCTCATGAAGAAAGGCAGAGAAAATGTTCAACTCCTGGCCTAATGGTGATGTTTTGCAGGGACTGTGAAATTAATTTTTGTGATGCAAAAACACATTTTGAGCAGGAGTTGAAAAATGATAGCTGTCACATTCATGAGGTGCTGTACAAATATGGCTATGCTGAAAATTTGAGGTAAAAATATTTTAAATTACCAAAGTTATGAGCGAGCATAGAAAAATTTCAGCGTATGCTCATAACTGTCATTTTTGTGTTCACTTGTGCACATGCACAAGGAATGTCTTGAAACAGTATGACTTTTTGGAGATGTGTGAACCTCCTCGCGAATGCAACAGGCATGACCCTACCAGACCAATACACACCGAGCTGTGTATGAAACAAGATGATAGTTTAATCTGTTTGCTGCACAAATCCAGTGTGGAAATATCTGTCAGAATCCAAATAAAAGGGGGAATCAACAAAGCTAAGTCAACATCGACGCTAGCACTCAAGCTTCACTTCAACCACATACCTTTTTTATCCAGACTGGAGCAAATCGGGACCTCTGGTGGTACATCCAAGTTCTATACGCCTGGAGTATGGTGTCACTGTGGGAAAAAATGCACAAACCAGATGACTAAGGTTAGGATACCTCCCAATAAACCAAGGCTGCCATCCAACAGTTGGAGGGGCACCTTCTCTGCACCGAATGCCAAGTTGTGGCACATAAGACTGCTCTGGAAGAAGTTCAGGCCACAAATATGGAGCAACAAGGGCTCATACAAAATATAATGTTCAAAGAGGACGATCTAGAAAACTGTAGCAGGAGGAACAACCTATGCCTGCTCAGTTTCCTGGAGGGAGCCAAAAAAAAAAAGACACTACACAGTTCCTCTAGCAGGTCCTACCAGCAATCCTGGGTCTGCAACAAGAGTTCCACCTAAATATTGAGAGGGCCCATAGAACACTCATGCCTGCACCAAGGAAGGGGGAGAAACTGAGGGCCATCCTGATAAAACTTTTGAACTACACCACAAGGCAACTTATCCTGACAAGGTCGCAAAAGAGGGGTTGCCTGAGTTGGCAAGGGCACCTGATCTCTAGCTATCAAGATTTTTCAAAAGAATTTTCTTTCAGGAGGCATGGGCACACACAAGTCTGACACACAATGCAAAGCTTGGGCCTGCAGTACTCCCTACGCTACCCAGCCACCATGCAGGTAGTTAATAATGGAGTGCCATTGATGTTCTTATCTCTGGAGGCCCTGGATCATTTCATTAAGAAAAACTGGCCAAAAGAGATGTGTGTCCCAGGATCTGGCTCACCCAGATATCACAGCCCCAGGACACCACCATGAGTTGAGCCTATGCTAGACCATGGCCTGGAAGACATGGCAGCTGAGAAAGGGTATCCAGCAGAGAGTGAATGGGCCCTCCCACACTGGAGCAGAAAGCAATCCTCAAAAGGCTCACACCACAAAAGGGATCACCCTCAAGCAAGAACTGGCCCCAGCAACTACCAGGAGAATCATGAGCTGCAGAGGGAGGAATCAGCAGCACTGGTGAGGTGCCTGGTGGAAGACAGGTATGAAGTGCTGAGGCCCGAATCTCTGACTTCACCAAACAGGCCACAGGAAGACCAGCTGGTATATCCTAAGGAACAGCTCCCACAGATTGAGGCACTGCCAACTGGAGACTGGGTGACAGAAGAAGGGCAAGAACCAACACCGGAGTACTTCAAAGAAGCTACAGAGGCAACCAGAATAAACTGGATTCAACCAGCCCAGCAGGTGGGCAGGCCTGCAACCACAGACTGGCCCATTTAGATAAGTACTTTTTAAATGCAGCTGTTTTCAGTCGGGAAGGGTCTGGGAGGGGGAGAGGGACAGAGGGAACCTGAAGTTGTGCAGCGCATATTGGGGGGATGGGGCAGTTAACTCACATGCCAGCTCCCACCTCCTGCAAGGAGTTAACCACACGGCAGGGCCTAAGGGAATGCACCACTCCTCTTCCCTCCTGACTGAGCATGGATGTGGCCCAAAAGAAGGGCGATCAACAGGACATATGCAGGTCTGTGTTATAATGCAAGGGGGTAGGTATCTTACAAGAAAAATGGCTGAGCAGTGATAAGGCTCCCCTGACAAGTTTTCTCAGAACTTGGTGATGGCATCACTGGGCAGCCAGGGGAGGGAGAGGAGTACATAGCCAGGCTGAATATTGGATATGCAGTGGGGGGATTAGCTGAATGCCTCCCCCCAAGGGACACCTAATGGCAATGACCCCATAAACAGCATACACACATGCAATAAATTCCCCCTGCCTCTCCCTACCAAAATAATGCAAAAGTGCTACCAGACCAGGTGGCCTGCATTTGGAAGGGGTGCTAGACTGGCATCTAACTCAGGGTGCTGAAGGAAACATCTGAGGAAAAGGGGAAGTGTGCTGGGCAACTTCCTACAGAAGGTATTGATTGTAAGCAATGGCTATTCAGTCTCCACCCCCACCCCGGAACTTTCTCTCACACACCTGGCCTCTGCCCCCCCATTGCACTTCCACACATGGCCAGACACTGGAAGGCCTAAACAAGATTCTACACTGAGAGGACCAGCAGCTCAAAAAAAAAAACACTTGGAAGCCACCCCATTCTAAACCCAGACAGGATTAGCAGCTGGGCAGATCCACACCGAGTTCTGGTAACCATGGACTACCCTATTATTAGTGTCTCCCCCTCACTTACTGTAGATGCACCACAACCCCAGGAGCCACTAGGTGGATCTTGTTCTGCTTCTTGAAGCAGACAATCACTTACACCTGGTGCCTCCATCTCAGCACATATGTGCTGAATGTATATAGTTTGTTCTGGTTCAGAGGTAATGTGAGGAAGTATTTCTTCACAGAGAAAGTTGTGGATACATGGAACAGCCTTCCTGAGGAGGTCATAGAGTCAAAAACAGTGGGGGAATTCAAGAATGCATGGGACAGACATAAGGCAATTCTAGTGGGGGTAGGAGGAAGTAGGCTGTTGGTTAACTAGGATCTGCAGCTTATCTGTTAAGTAGGGAAATGGGCAGACTAGGTGGGCCAAGGGGTCCTTATCTGCCATCAAATTCTATGTTTCTTTCTATGGTATGTCAATGAGTTAATATTTGTAACCCCCCTGTCAGGAGGTCTAAACTCTCACTCTCAGGTTCTTGGCAATAATGGGAATACAAGAAATCACAAACATGTTGCATAAGAGCAATAAATCATGTTTATTACTACCAAAAGGAAAAGCACAGTTGCCCTAAGCAGTTCTTACCATTAGGAACTGGGAGCCAATGCTATGCGTTTCCTATACCTCAAGGAATCTTCGCTTCTCCAGGTCTCCGATGTAAAAGATGTAATGTCTTACATTATATACCTAAGATAATTACCATAGTTATTAAAAGATAGAAACATTTCTAGTTACACAGATGAACCCTATTGGCTAAATTAGAGGTGGCTCCACAGTCTTAGATAACATTATATAATTTTGTTATAGTCATCGCTTAGTGGGAACAAAGAAAATACAGTTTGTACATAGCCGTGTAGTAATACAAATCATCAGAAGATGGCAATGCTGACTCATATATCATAACACTACAAGGACACAAGTGTCCTAATATCTTGTAAGTAAGAAATACATGTGTATATTAGAAAGTAAAGCATATAGCAATCATGTGCATACATATCCTGACATCTACTCTTGTACGGTAGATGTCCTTAGCCCTATGTGCTAGTATAACATATACATAAATGCTAGCTATCTACAGCATACCTCTTGGGTATCAATTAGGGTGCAGGGACTTCATGTAACATACCCCCCCCCTTGTTGCCTCAGAAGGGGCAACACAAACAAAAGTAGGGAAGTGGAGAGAGAGCAGGTGTTGTTTACAGACCCAACGCACAAGCCTTGTAAAGGAATTCAAGCTCCTCACAGTGTTGGTGAAGTGTGCGCCGGAGGCAGCAAAGCATAATGATAAGGAAAAATATCAAAAATGCTTGTATAATGACAAAACCTTTAAAGGTAATTTCTAACAAAGTATTAGTAAGTGCACTATTAAAATCACCATCATTAATAAGATCATATATTGCCTCATTTGCTTTGGTGATATTATTGCCGATGTGGATGAGGTGTGCATCTTTTCTGTCTAAAAGTGACTTCAGTGTTAAAGTCAGAGGATCAATATGTACATTAAAGTAAGGTAAATACTCTGAAAGAGTAAGAAGACAATCAGGGTCACCATCAATGATATCTGGTTCCAAAAGGGGAACAGGGTGATAACTGTGTGCCCAATAATAGTTGTCTGGTGAGATACGAAACAGAAATTGGGTTGAGTAATAACACATACTGTAACTAAGTTCCATAAGTAAACTGCTTAAAATTAGTTACCACACAAAATTCACCATCTGAATTATATTGCATTTTCACAGTAGGTAGTCTCCATTTTTGTAGTTGTACTGGGCAAGTGTAAGTCTGGTTGGAAATCTGTGTTGACAGGTGATGAACCTCCTTCCAGTAAGACTGGTACAATCGAGAAGCATCTGGAGCAGATGTTGAGTCCTGGTATTCTGTGCCATTAGTGGTGATGTCATCATCCATGGTGAAGGACCAATCAATACTGTCAGGGGAATATCCACATACAGGTTTAATAACATCAAATATGTCACAGCGACACAAATAAATGTACCCTTTCTTAGCTCAACAGTCCATGTGCGGTGAGACCCATGCATCCAGAAGAGGATGAAAAACTAGAAGAGGTGACAATTCGGGGCGTTCTCTGTAGATGTCTTCATCAAGGTGCCCGATGGAGTGTATGGATGCTAGTTTATCAAATATTGCTGTATTGGGACCAAAACGTGGTAGAGAAACAATAAAGGACACAAACATAGTATCCTTAATGGAACATTTCTTAGAAGTGAAGAAAGGACCAGTATTAGGATACCTGATCCCAAATCCCAAATTCCTAGCAGTAGAAATAAGAATAGAAACAGACTGTAACATACACATGGCAACACAGTTAAGGGATATGCAGTGAGAGCATTACCATTTAGAGAAACGTCTAGCATGAAAGATATCTGGGATTGTTCCAGATTCCAGATCGTGGAAGAGATTGTTGATGGTAGTAGTAATAATGTATGATCCATAGTATTTCACGGACAATGTATTGATTATCTGACTCATTGTTCTGTGCAATAAGGGCGTTAATCTTTTCTTTAGAATCTGTAAATGCCTTAGCAATGTTGTGCATATTATATACAGTGTATCTTTCTTCCTGACTAAGGCCATCCACACCATGCAATAATGGGGTATGATGTAATTTATCATACCTGCTTTAAACTTCATTGAATGTGCTTTGATTGTAGCAATGTCTGCTTTATTCCAGATAGACATTGTAGTACCAAAGAGACCAGTAAGGGTGCCTGTGGCTCCAGTGACATCTGATGTGTCATGTGTGTTTCATTTCTGACTTTGCATATCAGGATTTTGAGAACTAGGTTTTCTCCTAAAATTGCCTCTATGCTCGGTGGTGTGTACCCCAGCAATAGGGATTGGTTACCAATCTGAAAAGCTGCCAAACTATCACGTAACAAAGTACTATAAAATAACAATGTGTTAGTAGTATGACACATACCAAATTCCTTCATATTCTAGTAAGTCATATTAAACAAAACAGGTATATGCATATACTGTAAGTTATTATTAAGTGTGCCAGGTAAAGCAGTGGCTGTGAGACCACTACGAGGACCAGGGTTTTGTTTTGGATATTCCAAAAGTTGTTTTTCAGTGTGGGGTAACACAGATAAACACATGGCAGCTGAGGCCACGTTGTGTATGGCACAAAATTTCCTGGCAGAATTCTTAGAAAGTATATCACAATATGAAGGGTCTATTAAGGCTGTAATATTATATAAACCTGAATGTCTAAAAGAGGTTTGGTGCAAGGACAAGGTACCATTTGTGGATAATTTTGTGTTGGGCCATCCATGGAAAGTTCCCTTGGAGAGTTTGGCCATGGGGAGTTTTTGTCCTTAAGACTTGGTTTGCCACTCAATTTGTAGGGTAGATTTATCAGGAGCAACAACCAAGGCAGTGAGGTAGGCATCTGAACCTTCCTGGACTATAATCAAATTGTCGGGAATATTGATGGAGACTCCCTCTGGGGTAGTTGCAAGTGGATCAAAATGAGGAAGGATGTGCTTTACCGTGCCTTGAATGCGGGAGATTACTCCTGAGATGAGGAGAAAATGGAACAAGATAGCCATCTTGTCAGTGTATCTGAAAAGGAAAATCAAACTTTAGCAAGGTTAGTACTATTCCCCCCGATGGGGTGAGGAAAAGTAATTATACTCCTTTATGCAGTTTCAACTGGTTTGCATGTAACCACTTGTCAGTTCATTTGTTGTTTTGCATGAGTCTAATTTGATAGACTGTTGGACTGAGCTTGTTGACAATTGGGAAGGGTCCTTCCCACTTGTTGGAGAAAGAGTTTGTTGGATGCGCAAATCTGAGAACCATTACCTGATCTCCAATTTGCCAATCCACTTCTTGTGCGTGTTTGTCAAACTAAATTTTGGATTGTTACTGGGCCTTGCCCATGCAGCTTGCAGCATACAAATAAGTGTGTATTAGGTCTTTTCTCAACTTTTCCACACATTGATCCACAGAGACATGATCTGCAGTGGGAATGTGCAGGTCAAACAACAGGTGTTCAGGTAATCTCATACTTCTGCCAGACATCACCTCAAAGAGTGTCAACTGAGTGGTGGCTGAGAGTGTGCCCCTAATTGCCATAAGAAGTAATGGCAGTAGGGAATCCTAATCCTTGGGATTGTCCTCAATAAATTTGGAAAGCATTTGCTTATTCCATCTGTTGGCCCTCTCTACTTGACCTGATGATTGTGGGTGGTACAGTATGTGGAACTTTTGGTGAACTCCAAGGAGTTCAATGGCTTCTTTCATCAACTCACCTGTAAAACTAGTCCACCTTAAGAGGTAGGCCCCACCTGGAGAAAATCTGTTTCACCAGGATTTTGGCAGTGACTTTTTCAGTACATGTCTTGGAAGGGAAAGCTTCAACCCACTTAGAGAAGAGATCAGTTACCACAAGGGCGTATCTGTTATTTCTCTTGGTATTGGTGAGAGGACCAATGAAATCAATCTGTAAAGCATGCCGAGAGCCTGAATGCCTTTGTGGTAGTAATTTGGCATTTATTTTGGTAGGGATGGGGTTGTTTTGCACACAAACAAGACAGTTATCTATGTACTGTTTGACATCCTTGGTGACACCAGGCCACCATGCGGTGGTCTTGAGGCTCTGGAGTGTGTTTTCCACTCCCTGGTGTCCACCAGTGGGGGTGTCATGCACCTGGTGCAAAAATGTGGACCTGAGATGATGAGGGACCACCCACAATTTTGTGGTGGTGTCATCTGGTTGGTACCAGATGAGCTTGTCATCTGGGGACAAGTGTAACTTACCTTCATGCCTTCAGTATGGGTTATGGGCAAGTAGATTTTTTACTGTGCCTTTGTCCAGAAATCTACACACATCATTGAGTTCAGAGTCAGCATGCTGGGCTTCTGACAAATCCAAGGGGGAGAAGGGTTCAGGTTTCTTCCTGACGGCTGCAATGTGCATAGCTGCTCTGGCTTCTGGATGGTCCATCATCCAGAAGTCCCCCCCTTGGGCCCCTTCCTTAGCAAGGGTGTCAGCTGTGTCACTGAAGGCATGATAGGGGTCATGTATGGAGTGGACCTTAACCTTGTGTACATAGAGTTTGTGTGTAAATTTCTGTGCAGGTGAATGTATATTACTACTTCCTTGTGTTTCACTGGATGCCGTCAGAAGAGGTAAAGGAGTTCTTCTGCCAGAAAGGGAGAAATTCTGTGAGAGAACAACAAACCAAGTTAGAGTCCATAAAAATAATGGTATCCTCGGTTACATACTAAATGAACTAGAGGGCACAGGCCACTGCTGCCATTTCTGCATACTGTGCTGATGTTACACTGCAACGTTTGGAAATTTTAACAGTGTTATCAAAGGGGTAAATCACGAATATACCCATTTCTGCTACCTGTTCTCCCTGATAATAGGAGGCTGATCCATCTGTAAAAATGCTACACAATGAGGTGTTCTCAAGTAATTGTGGTGTAGCAGGAAGGAAAGGGCCTGGATCTGGTAGATCAGGTGGCTGCAGTGTACAGTCTTATGGTTCTCCTTGGAAAAGGAGGCCATGCGCCAGCATGGATGGCATTTTGGTTGAGTGAACCTTGATGTCCCTATCCTGGAGAAGGAGGGACCAGTGTGTCAGTCTGGTATTAGAGACTGATCCATCCTTTACTCTGTCTGAGAGTAGGAAGGTTGTAGGGGTGTGGTTTGTACTGATGATCAGAGGGGAATACCCAATGATATACAAAAAGTGCTTGACAGCCAGTAAGTAGCCAGAATGTTCCTTTCACAAAGGCTGTACTTCTGTTCCACTGGGGTCAAGAGCTGGGATGCATATGCAATGGATCGTAGGGTGCCATGGACCTTCTGGGCCAACACTGCAGACATCGCAATGTCAAAGGTGATGGATTCCATATGGAATGGCAAGGCTGGATTGGGGTTGACCAAAGCTGGAGCTGAGGCCAGGACCTGCTTCAGTGACATCACAGCTTGGGTATGTATGGGGTCCCAAGTCTAGAGAACATCTTTTTTCAGTAGTTCATACAGAGGGGCAGCTTTCCGAGCAAAATCACAAATAAAATCTCTGGAATAATTTACCATACCTAGAAATCTTCTAAGACTGGCTGCACTGGTGGGGAGTGACAAGTCCTGTAATCCCTGTATCTTTTTCCAGATAGGGCTTCTGCCTTTGTCTGTTATCCTCAAACCAAGAAGAAGTACCTCTTTCTGGCACAGTTGTGCTTTTGCTGGGTTACATTTGAGGCCTGCCTTCTGAATGAGGGTCAGCAATTCATCCAAGAGATCCAGATGTTGCTCCCGTGTGGCTGTTGCCAATAACAGGTCATCCACATACTTCAAGAGGGACTGGGGTATAGAGAAACTCTCAAGAGCATCCATCATGTGCAGATGGAATAGGTATGGGCTGTTATGGAACCCCTGTGGTAAGCAGGTCCACGTGTACTGCCTACCTTCAAAGGTGAAGGCAAACTTATATTGACTTTTGGGGGTCAATGGCAGTGACCAGAAACCATTGTAAATATCCAGGGCACTAAACCATTGTTGGTCAGGGTCGGTAGTCATAGCACATGTGGTGCTGATGCCACCATTGGGGCACAACTAGGGGTGACCTGGTTTAGTCTCCTGTAGTCAATTGTAAGTCTTCATGTGCCCATGGTTTTTTTCACAGGCCACACTGGGGAATTTTCAGTGGAAACACATGTCCTGATTAAACCTTGCTTGAGGAGTGATTTGATTGTTTCCCTAAGAGAAGGCAAGGCCTAGGAAGGAAAGGCATATTGCCTTTGGCTCTTGTGGGCTGGGCTTGTCACCTCGATGACAGTATGCATCTTGCCACAATCATGCTTGTTGGTGGCAAATGCCTCCAGATGCCTTTGCAGGATGGGAAGGAGCTTTGGGAAGAGCTTGTGGTTCTTAAACAAATCTATGAAGTCATACTCTTTGTCATTTGCAGCTATTGTTGCAACCACTTGTGAGTCAGGAATCATGACAGTGTAGTACTATCCCTGAATCTGTATCAACAACATGTTGGCTAGGTCTACCACACAGCCGTGTGGTGCCAAGAAGTCAATTCCGATAATTCTAGGGTGATCATACAGTACCATCAGCTGAAAGGTATGATATGCCTTCAGGTGTCCCAGTGTCACAGGTAGTGGCAGGGAGCAGTACGAAGGTAGCCTAGTTCCATCTACACCAGACATATTGGTCTTCCGTCCGGTGGACCAAGGTGATGTGACTGGGTTGTCATCATGCAATACAGACACTGCCGCACGTGTATCCAGCAATACTTTTAGTAGACAGCCCCAGACCTCAGCCTCTGTGCAGGGCCTTCCATTTGTATCCAAGACTAGCTTGTTTACAATATGGACTGGGGCCTGTAATTGTCAATCCGTACTAGTGGAGGCATGGGGAAGCTCTTGAAAGAGCGTTTGGGCCTGGTTCCTGTGAACTGTTTCACCATGCTTTATTGATACTATATAGGGAGCTGCTTCCAGGTTCAGGCCTGTAGGGGCCTGAGAGCCTGGATTTCCGGTATCCCTGGGGCCTGTTGAGGCCTGCCCTCCCAGTTGTATTGCAACAAGGGCCCGAACTGGAATGGCGTCCACTGCAGAGCGCACTTTACCGAGAAGGTCTCGGAGGCTTCAGTTCTCATTGGCTATTTCCCTGTATGAGGGGCCTGGTCTCTGTTGTTTACCCTTATCATTTTTCTGGTGTTTCTTGTTATTGTGGTACTTCCAGTTCCCACCCCAGGATTATTGTTGGGCCTGCTGGGGTTGTTGGTTATCTGTGAGGAGAGGCTATTTCTCTTGGGTCTGCCCCTCCACTGTGTTGTGCGTCATGGCCTCCGGGATGGGTTCCTCGGCTGCTACCTTCTTGAAGCCGGAGCTTGAATCATGGATGTAGAGCTGATAAACTCTCTCCATTTTCCGGAGAATATCAGAAAACTTCTCTGTGGTGGGGTAAGTGGTTGGCTGTACCTTCTCTCGCACTGCAGGGATCACATTCCAAAGGAACAAGGTCTTGTACTCAATAAGGTCCGCATTCACGGACTCTCCTGCAAGATTATTTCCTGCTCGGTAGGCCATCCAAAGTCTCTGGTGGTAGGTCGCTGGACTCTCCTTCACATTCTGTTTCACAGGGTATGCGAGCATCACTCCTACCACACCTGGGTTATGTGCAGTAATGAGCTCGGCTGCAACTTCATCAAAGTCCTATCGGATAGCATCGGGGAGTGTCGCCCATAGGCCAGGATCAATAGTCTGGTGTAGGATCTGGTCTTGGTAGTCTGCAGTGAGACTAAGCATTTAGTATTTAGAACGCACCTTTCCAAGTGGCAACTGAGGTTGTCGGATGGGCGCATCTGACCAATGCTGTCCGCTATCTCCTGAACAGAGTGGGCCATTTGTTGGGGATTGCTGGGATGATCATTCAGAGGTAGATTGTCTTGGGTGCCCCGCAGGGCTGCCTGAGCTGCAGCTTCAGCCACAGTCTGGGCCATACCTTCCTGAGTAGCAGTCTCCTGTAGCAGCTGCTTAATCTGCATTCGGAGAGTCTGTTTGCATCTCTCGGGAAGGGTCACAGTGCCTAAGGCATTATCAATCATTTGTTCTGTCTCTTCCCTATCGTCCACAGAAATAATGGTGATCAGTGGTGCTGTTGGGACTAGGCCTGGGCCTGCTCCCCCCCATCATGGGGGTCACCATGTTGGTATCGGCACATCGCCCATGATCGTCATCATTCTCTCAATGATGTAGGGGTGTGGGGTCATGTCACGGGGGTCGGCCATGTTGTGGATGGTGGGGTGGGGTCACTGGGCTATACTAGGGGCATGACTGGGCGTTGCACTGAGAAATGTCATCATCCGACTCCTCCTCCTCTTCAGATGATGTCATCAGGACGGGGGCTACGCCACCCATTGCCTTGACGTGACCGGCCAGTACCTCTCACTGATGGTGCAGTTTTGCCATTTTACATTCACATTCATCATGACTAACTTTTGTAACATTCTGGTCCATATCATCCTGTTACTTCTTCTGTAACACTCTATACACGGCGCTCAATTCGCGATCATCACTAGTAGCTACACCTAAATCATTTTGTGCCTGATTTGTCTCATCTTGGAGCGCTCCCAACTCATCAAGGATCTGGTCATTAGTTCTACGTAATCTATCATTCATTTGCAGTGTCTGCCTCTTATCCTGTCTCAAACTTTCACATTCCTGCTTCAACATACAAAGTTCCTGCTCATTTTCCTGAACAGAATGATGTAATAGTGAATCCTTTGCATTCCGCAGAGTCTGGAGCTCAGACTCCAGATCCTGCTCTCTTTTTAAATATTCAGTTTCCCACAGTCCCATCTCCTACTTGAGAGATGAGATTTGCAGATCAAGGGTTTGAAACCTCGCTTCAGAGGCTTCCAGAGCAGCATAGAAAGACGCAACCAACAGCCTTTTATTTTCATGCTTTCTGTCTGTTTTTCTCATCTCTGAGTACAGGTTTGAAATCCCCAGTACGGGGTTGTTGGATTGACTTGCGTCCAGCGCGAAGTCAGCCCATCCTCCAAGGGAGGCAAGGAAGTTCAAGACATCGAGTCTCAAGTCTGCAAAGATATTTGATACGGTGGCCATTTAGTGGGAGGGAACATAAAATCAAACTGTGAAAAGGTGCCGTGCTGTGTATTGCTCCACAACAGGTGCTGTAATTCATAGATGGGCTACTGCGCACTTGTAAGCTTGCAATACAAAACTGCCATGGGGTGAGGTGAGTCAGCATTGTCCACATCCAGTAAGCAGCCCGACTTTGCAAGTAGTTACCAAGTGGGTGAAAAATGGAAGAGGTGATGTGGGTGTGTACACCTTCTGTCCCCGTTAGGAAGGGAAAGTAGTAGCAATAAGTGAAAACTTTGCAAACACCAAATATTGCCTGCACGCGGTTGTCAATTGTCAGGAGGTCTAAACTCTCACTTTCAGGTTCTTGGCCATAATGGGAATGCAAGGATTCAAACACATGTTGCATAAGAGTAATAAAGCTTGTTTATTACTACCAAAAGGAAAATCACAGTTGCCCTAAGCAGTTCTTACCATTAGGAACTGGGAGCCAATGCTTTTGTTCCCTATACCTCGAGGAAACTTTGCATCTCCAGGTCTCCGATGTAAAAGATGTAATGTCTTACTTTATAAACCTAAGATAATTACCATAGTTACTGTAAGATAGAAACATTTCTAGTTACAGAGATGAGCCCTATTGGCTAAATTAGAGGTGGCTCCACAGTCCTAGATAACATTAAACAATTTTGTTATAGTCATCACTTTGTGGGAAAAAAGAAAGTACAGTTTGTACATAGCCATGTAGTAATACAAATCATCAGAAGATGGCAATGCCAACTCATATATCATAACATTACAAGGACACAAGTGTCCTAATATCTTGTAAGCAAGAAATACATGTGAATATCAGAAAGTAAAACATATAGCAATCATGTGCATACATATCCTGACATCTGCTCTTGTACAGTACATGTCCTTTACCCTATAGGTGTCAGTGTGGCTCAGTCGGTAGCATGTCTGCCTCTGGACCAGAAGGTCGTGGGTTCTCATCTCACACTGGGATTGGACTTGCATCTAAAAATCACTGACATCCGAGTGCAGTATTGGGGGGTGCTGTACTGCTGTGTTGTGCCATCCTTCGGATGAAACGTTAAACCGAGGTCCTTTCTGCCCATCCTGTTGTTGTTCTGATGGGTGTCCAGGTGGAAGTAAAAGAACCCAGGGCACTCTTTGCAAAGAGTAGGAAACATTCCCAGTGTCCTGGCCAACATTCTCCTTCCCATAAACCGGTTCATGCAATTATCCAGGCTGTGTGTGGGTGATGATGTGTGATATGGCTGCCACCACATATTCAGTCACTTCACTACCAGTCTAGCATTGCTTGTAAAGCGCTTTGGGGATACACTGTGTATGAAAAGTACTTTATAAATGCTGATTCTTCTTCTTCTTCTTCTATATGTTAGTATAACATATACATAAATGCTAGTTGTCTGCGGCATACCTCTGGGGTATCAATTAGGGTGCAGGAACCTCGTGTAACACCCCTGTCGGGGGCATACCTCATTAGCCTCCCATTTACCCTGGTGCTCCATCCCTCCCCCCCCATTTATATCATGCTGCTGGCCTGGGTCCCCATTTGCCCCTGTAGTCTCCATCCAGACCTGGCAGTGCATTTTAACTCAGAATGGGACCAGAGGAGTAAAGCATGGAGCAATCATGTTGTTTCTTGCACTTCTGTGCTGTCCGGCGGTCTGCACATGCACCGAGGTGCATGATGGTTTTGTGGTCACTCTTATGGCCAGTTGAATGCCTCTCTTGTGTTCTTGGTCCCCTAGTTGGGCAGTATGGGGACCGGAGACATAGAAGAAGCACAGGAGGAGCCTCTACAGTGTTTTATAAAAGAGCGCCAATGAGCTCATCAAAACCGGGGACCGCCTCATGAATATTAATGAGGTAGGGAAAACATGAATAAGGGAGCCTGTCTAGTGCCTAGGGGCTGTGTATTTTGGTGCTAGTGACAGGCAAGGGAAAAATAAAATGTTAAATGGTGCAATGGACTAATAGGAAAAGGGGCTGCTACTGATCAGTGGGGTAATTAAAGGATAAATGTCTTTATTTTGGCTGCAGGAGGAGTGTACAGTGGGACTATGTATGAACTGCAGGGGGATACTGAGTTTCAAGGGCAGTGACAGGAAATGGGCTATATAAAATGTTACATTGCGCAGTCACGTTACACGGCACAGGGACTGCTAACAGACTTTGGGGGCAAATAAAAACCATAGCGTTTCTGCTGGCTGTACCAAGGCATGAAAGTGGTAACATTGTGTGGACTGCGGCTGAGATTGTATTCAGCAGTCATGTTGCAGGCTTTGAGCCCAGTTTTAGTCAATCAGAGGGCCAGGATTGCTGCCAAGGACTGTGGTACTGTTCAGAGGACTTATGGAAGAAAAAGCCGGGGAAATACTTGGCGCCCTTTTGCACAGTCAATCAGGCATCAAGGAAGCCTGATGCATATTAATTTTTGGATGGAACAGTGACTTCAGCCAATGGGAAGCTGCCAGAGAGCTCCCAAAATCCAAGGACTGTTGGTTTTGGTCTCAGTTCGGTGGAAGCCCCTCCAGAGGGAGGGGGCCTCCAGCCCCTTGGAACTAATGGGGCTGCATGGCTTGGGAAAGGCCTGCCTGGGGTTGCCAGCCACTTGCCCCCCAGGGCCTGCAGGTTGCCTTTCCCCATTTAGGTGGAATTGTATTCAAGGAATCCATTTTTTTTGCAGTTTCAGCAGTGGGAGTCTCCCTGACACGCGGAGGCTCACCAAAATTGCTGAAGTCGGTCCTCAAGAGACAAAGCTGCAGATCTGAATAGGCAGTGAAAAATTGGTTCTGTCTGTACCCTGGTTGGGCTTAACATCTCAAGGAAAAGGAGGAGGACATTGGTCTAAGGTAAAGGAAATGTCTGGTTCTGGCTTATGGAAAATGGATCCATGGAGAAAGGAAGGTTTTGGTTCAAGGGGAAATGGCATGGGAGTCCCCTGATATGTGGTGGCTTGCCATCAGTGCCAAGGTTGGTCTTCAAAAGGACTGTGGTACTGTTCGGAGGACTTATGGGGGAAAAAGGCTGGCTCAAAAGGAGAAAGAGAGAGCATCTTCTGGTTCGCAAGCACCTGCACTGTGAGGAAAAATGATGTCTGGTATCAAGGGACTGTCCGAGTACACGTTTCTTACTGTTTAGGTGTAGAATTTTTCATTGCCCGTTACCAGTTAACTTCCTTACAATATTTTCTCCCAAATATATCACAATAGCACTCTGATCTGTTTATACTGCCTTGTTTAGGACTGTTGTTACATTGTGTATATACTTGATATTTCTCTGTTGTCGGGTTTTTTATGTGTCCCTATTGTCTGTAATAATGTTCTCATGTAATGTATGAATCAACCAGGTCCATTTTGTAAATGAGCTTGCTCAATGATATTCGCCTGGATAAATAAAGATTTTGATTGATTGATTGGTGTGTTCAGTCAGTGCCAAGCTCAGGGTTCTCGGAGGAGCCCCACTGAATTTACCAAAGTCTCACGGAGATCGTGTGCTCAGCGAGAATCCAGGACTGTGATCTGATTTGAAAGGGCCATGGGTGACACGCTGGCAGCGTGGCTGAAAGTGCCTTTATCAGCTGGATGTGACTAAAATTCAAGACTAAAGTTTGCTATGTGATAAAATCTGCTTATCTACAACCTGGAACCAGGTAGGGAAACAATCAACTCATATTGAGTGGGACCGACTGGGCCACGGGGAGCCATGGGCATGTACCTGGGTGCTAGAGCACTCTGGACCTATTGAGGGATCCGGACCGTGGAGTCACTCCTGGGTCAGGGTTCACTGGTGGCCTGGAGAGCCTTGTGTTTACACTGTGTATCTGGCCTGGTAAAAGGCTGAAGGGGACAAGCTGCTAGACCTTCAAGGAAGTCTCAAGAGCCAAGCTACAAGAATACCAGCTCCAGCTCTCAAGCTTTTTTAAGATCCAAATCCAGAGTTCTGTTGCACTATCTACCCCAAGAGTTTGGTCCGAACATCATACTGAGACTGTCTGCAGATGTGTGAGTAAAGGCAGGGATTGTCCTGCACCTGGGGGATGTAAATAGTTGTCTCATGCTTGTGCCCAGTGACATAGTAGTTCTAAAGTAACTAATGGATGTGCAGAAAAGTTAATGTTGATTTGCGTAAGCTCACCAATGCCGGCCAACCAGCTGCACCACAGACCTGCAACAAAATAGTACTGGGTACCCAGGGACAGATTCTGAGGCGTCATCTGAACTGGGGGACTGGTAACAGTTGGGGTTTGTTAAGGGTAAAGATCTGCAGCAGTTAGCTAGTCCGAGGGTTGGTAGCTGCAAGTATTGAAATATGTTTTGGGGATTTAAAGGGGAAATATGGTTCTGAAACTGCTGATCTCTCAATGCAAATTGCCAAATGAGAATGTTTGCTTGACCTCTACTCCAACCAACCATGCCTAACCCTCCTCATGTAAATAAATGGTGACTTAATATTTTGGAAGATTTCTAACTCGTGAGCATGTTTTTAATAAGCATATTATTAGCTTATGTCAAAAATTCAAATTGTGGAAATGGGGGTTTTGGTGTATGGTATTCCATGTGTTGGGGTGACTGTATGGGGAGGTGGGTTGGTACAGCATCCCAAGGAGTTGTACTGTTGAAAATCTGACCCACTTAAGATGTACTCTGGGTTGAGGCACTGTGCTATTTTTGTTTCAGCTTGGGAAAAAACACCCATAACAGCAAGATGGAGCCCAGGCCCCTCAACCTGGTTAGTGGCCACCCAGGCAGGGGTAGTAGCCCTCTTGGAATATGGCACCAGGGCTACAGACATATAATCAGGGAATGAATCACAAAGTTAAATCTCTCTCTCTTTCTATAAAATGCTGCATGCTGAAAGCAGTCAGGACAGATAGGAATGCTGAAGGTTTAAAGATGGGGACCTGGAAGTGGATAAGGGAACAATGAACTGGTCCCCCAACACCCATGAAGGTGCACAATCTAATCTGTTTAGCCTAATCTCAAACCAGGGGTCCAGAACAGAATCTCTTGTAGAGGGAGGCCAAGCGGTAGATAATCAATCACCCCTCCCAATAAGTCAGGCTAGGTTAATGCCTGAGGCATACACCTCCACCCATAGACACCTGCTTCCATTCACTACTTTACAAGCCTCTCCCCACTGACCTTTACAATTTAAGATTATGGCTAACATAGCATGTATCAAGTGGAACGTGAAAGGGCTAAACACACCAGTGAAGAGGAAAAAGGTGCTGTCCTATCTGAAAAAATCCAAGGCACAGGTGGCCTTTTTGCAGGAAACCAAATTAAGCAAAATGGACCATGAACTTCTACGGAGGGACTGGGTGGTCCAGGTAGTTCATGCCTCAGCCACAACCAGGAAGAGAGGGGTGGAAATCCTGATCCACAATCAGCTACAATGGTCTCTCACCACTACCAAAGCAGACCCCCAGGGCAGATGGATTTTCATGCTGCATCAACCCTCCACAGGTCCTATCCTCCTTGGAAACCTATATGCCCCCAGCAAAGATGACCCAGATTTCTTTCATTAGACCACCCAAAGCTTACTGAATATGACCACAGGAGTGACCCCCCACTCTCCTAGGGGGGATTTCAATTTGGTCCTAGACCTAGTGACTGATAGAAACTCTTAGGCAGGAGATTTGCATGGGAAGGGCAGTGCTGCCCTTCAAGGCCTGATGAGAGACCAGGGTCTGGCTGACCTATGGAGGGGTATTGCATCCCCCCGGGTGAGGGATTACTCCTTTTACTCTGTGGAGCATGGGACACACAGCCACATAGACGTCTGGCTTACCTCCCTGCAGGTCACTCAAGCTGCGATAACCACCAAGATATTGCCCATTATAATTTCAAACTACTCCCCGATCCAAGTGACCATACTGTAGGGGCCCCCAAATCCATACTCTACATCCTGGAGATTGGACCCCTTGCTAATGAAGGATGCTGAGTTTGTCCCTTGGGCCCAAGAGGAAGTCCAAAATTTCTGCAGAGAGAACCCCACTCAGGACACCACAGCTGGGCATACATGGGAGGTGTTTAAAGTCACCATGAGGGGTAAGATCATAGGTTAGAAGGAGGCAAGCATGAGGCAATACGAGAAGCATCCAGGCAACCTGGAGAGAGACAGCTGAAGGTGGCAGAGGGGGAGCATAAGCGACAAGTTTGTCCGAGCCCGCACTGACCTCTAGGGTGGAAAATTCTGGGTCTCTGCAGATCAATACCCTTCTCTCTCACAAAGCAGAGGTCTCAATTCTCAGGTTAAAATAAAAATACTGGGAAGAAGGGGAGAAAGGGAGGAAAGTACTGGTGTATACACTAAGAAAGCAACAAATGGAGAGGCACATAGTGGGGCTGAGGGATACAGAGGGAATAACCCACACTACCAGTGCAGAGTTAAATAAGGTCATGGAGGCCTACTATACCTCCCTATATACCTCCTCCAGGGAGGCAAACCCGCAGGGCACTCAAGAATTCCTAAATTCAGTGAATCTCTCCACTATATCAAAACAGCAGTCGGAGATGCTAGATACCCCACTATCCAGCACAGAAGTAAGGCAGGCATTACTCTCATTGCACCCAGGGAAGGCACAAGAGGGGGGGATGACTATACTGTGGAATTCTGGCAAACTGTAGCTGACAGTCTCCCCAGTGTTTCAACAAGAGTACCTGGAAGCAGAGTCTATAGGCCTATTCCTGCCCACAATGTGGGAAGCAGTGATCACTGTGCTACCCAAAAAAGTGAAGGATCCCACATCCCCTAGTCGCTATCGTCCCATATCGTTGCTGAATGTGGCCAGCAAGATCTTTACTAAGGCAGTAATCCATAGGCTGAGCCACCTTCTCCCAAAACTCATAGACCTCTCAACAGTAGGCTTTGTTCCAGGCAGATATAGCGTACACCACATTAGAACCCTGGTCATTCTGGCACCCATAGCCAAAGGCCTCACAGCCCCGGCAGCAGCAGAAGCCATTGACTTTGAAAAGGTCTTTGACTCGCTAGAGTGGGATTACCTCCACGCTGGCCTGTTACACCTGGAGTTGGGGCCTCGTTTCAGAACCTGGATAAACTCCCTGTACAATCCCCCACTGCCCATCTCCTCTCAAACTCCATGCTGTCCTCCCCCTTCAAGTTAGAACGAGGTACAAGGCACGGCTACCCCCTTTCACCCTTGTTGTTTGTCCTCACAGTAGAGCACTTAGCAGCTAGAATCAGACAGGACAAAGGGATTCAAGGAATTCAAGTGGGTCAAGAGGAACATGTCATGCTCATGTATGCAGATGATCTATTGGTCATGGTCTTGAACCTACATACGGCCTTACCCTCCTTGTTGGGCACACTTCAGAGTTTTCACAGACTATCTGGCCTATGCATAAACCAACCTAAAACTGAAGTGCTCCCATTTAACTCCCACTGTAATCCCCAAGCCCTAGGCACTACTGGCCTGAGATGGGCAGGGGAGGGAATTACTACCTGGGAATTAAATTCACACCTACACTCCCCAAGTTATGGGACCGCAATCTTAAACCGCTGCTACTGGAGGTAGTGGATGGCACAAATAGGTCGGGTAAACTCCACCTAACTCTGGCAGGGAAAATTGCAGCAGTTAAAATGATCATAGCCCCAAAAATCTTTTAGATACTAGCCCATATACCGTTGGCCCTCTCCTCCACCTGGAGTCAGAAAATAGATAAGGAAATAGGAAAATTCCTCTGGGAGGGGAAGCCACCCAGGTACAGCTGGAAAAAGCTGAGGACCCACTGGAGGGAGGTGGTTGGTGCCTCCCCTGGATTGAGAGCTACAAATGGGCTTTCCAAATGGGGCAAATGCTTCAATAATTTCAGCCGAAGGGGGGTAGCCATAGAATCTGAGATCAGCAAAAAGCATTCCCTCCCATTATTAGTTTACAACAAACCCACACCCCAGCTGAAATCCCACCCCCATTGGGACCTCCTACACTGCTGGTTTAAAGTGCAAAGGTGGCTGGGAATTAATCTCACCCTGATTAAATTCACCCCACTATCGGGGAATAAGACTATTACCATAGGAAGTCACCCGCTGCACTGGAGGGAGTGGGAGGGTTAAAGTCTGCAAAAGGTAGAGGACTTGCTAGCCCCATCCACCACAGTAGTAGATATGTTCAAGAATCTACAAACACGCTGGGCCCTACCAACCTCAGATTTTTGGAGATACTTGCAACTCTGCAGCACACTCCATGCATATATCAAAAAGAAACTACAGGGAAGCCCCCACCCTACTCCCCAAGTGGCTTGCCTAACCCCAAAGGGAATACATGATAGGATACTCCTCCACCCTAGAGCAGATGCAGTGATGCAGATGCAAATTCCACCTCAAGAAATTAGTGTGGAATTAGCATTCCACCCAGGGAATTTCTGCCAGAATTTCACTGGTTCTTCTGCGGAATTCCACCTACTGTGATCCGCACAATAATGTTCCTCGGAACAGCATTTTTCCAAGGAAAATTATTCCGCAACTATTTCCACAGAAAATAGTTCTGCAGAACAGCATTTATTCTGCAAAAAGTCATTCCACAACTATTTTCTGCAGTGGAATTCAACCATTCTGTTTCTGGCAAAATTCAGTGGAATTTCAGTGGAATTTTGAAAATTCCACAGAATTTCTTTCTGCTGGAACTTGAAAATTCTGCACAGCACTACCTGAGAGACTCCACACCCAGTCAGTCAGTTAGTTAGTCAGTCAGACGTTTCCTAGAATAAGTGTGAGGGAGCCCTAAAGACTGCCTTCACAGAGCAAACAAGGAAGGAATGCTGGCAGGCTGCCCAAAGCAACTTTAAGGATGCAAAGAGAAGACTGCTACAGAACAAAATATTGCACTCCTGGTACTGCACCTCTGTGGTATTACATGCAGCAGGCATCCAGAGTTCCAACCTGTGTTGGAGATGTCATGCACAACCTGGGGACCTTCTTCATATCCTCCAGGCATGTCCCAAGATCCAGGTGGTATGGGACCATATATGCAAGATAGGGACTCAGGTGCTCCATAAAAGCATTCCCAGGTCTGCACCCCTGCTTCTTCTGGACATGAATCAGAAGCACCCCATCTGAGAGGACTGGAGCACAAGTGGCTAGCCCTTCTATCCATGGAAGTCAAACGACTCTTCCTGTGTAAATGGAGAACCCCTGTTGTCCCCACTGCACAAGAAATATGGTCTTCCATGGTCCAAATAGCTTCCATGGACTATCTTTTGCACCTGGCAAGTAAAACATTGGCAGTATATGAGGAATGCCAGAAATCATTTCATAGATACGCCACCCCTAAGACTGGGATAGGGTGAACAGTAGGCTGAGGGCACACAGTTCTGCAGTCTCATGTTTACATAAAGCATGAGAAATGTTGACCAGAGTTTGACCCCATTTGATGTATGACTCTCCCTGAATGTAAATAGTTGATTAGTCTGTCTAGCTAGAATAGTGGTTCTTTGTGTTTTATTTCTGGTTAGGGTGAAGATTGCCTTGAAACATCACCAGTTCCTTAAGGATCATCATTATTCCCAGTTGGAGCACTGACGCCTTGACTCCCCACCCATCCACTTGGAACATATGAAGTTAAATGGTGAGTGTGCATGTCCATGTTCTTAATACTGAGTTCAAGAAATGTGAGGTTGTAAGTGTAACCAACAACCTTCACTCTATGTTTTTCTCCTTTTTTTGAATGTATGTAATTGAAAATTTCAATAAACATATTAACTGTAAAAAAAAAAAAAGAGACTCAGCACACACACCCTAGTGCCCCCCCCCCATGCAAGCACCCAGCTCAGCGGCAACTCAAGATAGCATCCACCAGGGAAGGACCAACCCACAACAGGCTGATCCACCCTGTGCACCATAGGATACCAAGAACAAAGGAACCCACATAAAAATAACATATTGCTGATGTCCGCTTGCATTTCTCTGACCACAGGCCCAATCTTAAATGCTGACAAACTCAGTCCATTAGACCATCGACATGTCTGTGGCTCAGTAAGGGCTCCCTGCTTCAAGATACTCTGCTCTTGCCTGGTTCTGCAACGCTTGGGATCAAAGACAAAAATGCTGATACAGGCTTCCTGCAAAACAACAGGGAAATTTACCCCCTCCTTCAGCTTACGTTTTAAACACTTGCTACAAAAATCTCTACACAACTTAAATGTCACCATGCTAACTACAACAAACCCCAGGAGTCAGACCTCAGCTAGACTAGTAAACTTACCTCCACCGACTTTACTTCACAAAATTGCCAAATATCCAAGGATTTTGAACAGCAGGCTCTTCCACTCATATGGCCATTTTTAAAATATTCACATGGTAGTCAGATTCAGACTAAACAGCGTGAACATTACAGTTTTTATTAATGTATGGGGGAGAAATATTCATACACACCAAACTGCCTCGAAAGCTTAAATTTTTTTTTGCCAGAAAACCCACATTGATTGCCTTGAGCCATCAGCTGTACCTGCATTACACATGTGCAACTGTCATTGACATTACTCCTTGAATGATGTCAGTGACAGTCAGCCCAGAGCTGAAACTGGAGAGAACTAGTTAAATAGAGCCAGACAAATTGGAGCACTGACAAATCCACAGTGAAACTGTCAGAAGACCTCGTCACACAATCACCACTGTCAGCATGAGAAAAGTTAATCATTCAGAACGAAGTACTGCTCAATGATGAGTCTGTCAAGAAAATATATTTGTAACAATAATGAAATCAGACAAGGAGGGACTGCTCCATGGTCACGGAGGCAACTGCGGTGCATGTCTAACAGGTTGTTGGGGCAGAAAGAATGCAAAGAATGAGGACTCCTTTTTCTGAAAGCAAAAGGACTGCAGGGCTCTGCCCACTACTGCCCTAAAAAGTAGCATCACCACCATGAAATAGACTGCAGTCCTCTATGCAGAAGTCATGGAGGGCAGTAAAACACACAGGAGTGAACAAAACAACTGTGAAAATACTGCAGTGACCTCTACTGGCAAGTACACCAGCAGAGGAACTACTTTAGCAACGCAATGACTCTGAATTGATTTTTAAAAATGTTTATAAAACGAGCAGGGAAAGTTCTGCATCTTGATTTGTTCTTACCTCTGCATTGAATCTGTTTAATGCACAGATAAACACAAGGGGCGGGTTATTCAGAAATGTGCCAAAGGCAGGCACAAGTCCGGCGCAGTGCAAAGCAGATGCATCGCAGCACAGTGGGTGCCATATTCAGAAGTTGCGCCAGCTGAACTGCGCCAGTGCAAGTCGGCTGAATATGGCACAGTTGCGCCATGGCGCAACCAAAGTTGCGCCAGTGCAACTAGGGAAGCGCAGAGCACACCTGCGCACAAACACAGGTGGGCAGTGCACAGACAAGAGGCCCAGGGACACAGCCAGGGAAGCACAGTGACAATGGGCACAGGACCCAACCAGCAGGGCACACCGGTGAACACACACGCACACAGCAGGAGGGAAGAATGCCCAACATGTGATGGAGCACAGCCACCAATAGGGGTCTTGTGCACCACAGCAACCATAGCCAGTCCACCGGTGTTGGACAGGAGCATGCCCTGGAACCATGTCCAAGGCCACAATGATGGCATGGCCATCAGGCTACTGGAGGGGGACAATGGGCTATGCAGATCCACCAATGGTGCCCCTTCCAGCCCACCAGCCAGATGGACATGGCCACTGCCACACTGCAATGGGTGTCCACCCCATGTCCCTGGTGCCAAACACACCCATGCCCCACACGCACACAGGCAGCCCACACACCGGGCAGTGACTGAGCTAGGGCCCATGAAGTGGGCCAGACCCCACGGGACTGGGTGCCCAACAGGGGATGCAGACAACTCCACCCCAGTATGCAGACATGTCCAGAAGGATGACCATGACCATGTGCCACCACCACGCACACACCTGCCACCCACCCCTGACCACAGCCCCATGGTGACCCTGCAGGTACAGAGCACACCCACCAAACTGTGTGATGGCCCCCCCCACAATGTAACACACCGATGTACACAATCGTGAACCACAGGAGCACTGCATGGCCGCCCCCACCCCTGAGCTAACACTATGGACCAACACCTGACCACTGCAGCATGGCTCCACATGCCACCTGCAGAGCAGGCATGGAGACAAGCATGTAGCAGAAAAATGCTTTATAAGGTATAAAATATCAGTACAAAACAATGTAACGGGGCAGGGGCAGGGGAGGTACTATGAAGGGTGGGAACAGGTAACAGGGGCTGTACAATGGGAAGGGGGACTGTAGGGGAATAGGAGCAGCAAGGGCTATCTACAGGGCTCCTCAATGGTGTCCACATCCTGCCGCCACACCACGCTTCCACTCCCTCTGATTGGCTGCTGTCATCTGCTGTATGGAGACCACAACATTCAGCACTCTGCGCATGACCACCAGAATCTGGTGCAGGAGCCTGGCTTGCACCCACCAAGGCATATGCCCACCCACAGCATGCAATGGCCAGAGGGAGCACACACCCCTGGAGAACCCGGAATGGACCCCCGGACGGGGGCAAAACCAGCCAACAATACGGCACACCTCAGTGGTGCAGAGAAGTGGATGTAGCTGTACAGCAGCCACAAGACCACACTGTAACAGTCACATGGCACAGCAACAGCAGCACCGCAGCACAACTGGTGGCAGCTGTGTGCCTGCCCACCCCACCAACAGCTGGTATACAAAGCCAACAGACAGGCCACAGTGGCATGCACAATGGACTGTGCAACACACACAGCTGTCCAGGCACATGGTATGGGTGGCCATGGCTGTACCCCATCCCCACCGCTGCCCCATAGGTACTTTGAGAAACACCATCGCATTGCTTACCTGCCCCTTACAGCACAGCTGGCACTGGCTGTCCAGCATTAGGGCATACTGCCCTCTTCACCTCCACCACTGCCCTGGCCCACCTGCAGCCCTCTGGCCCTGGGAAGGGAAGGAAGAGAGGTGGACATCAGTACACAATCACGCCTGCAGTCCCCCCCCACCATACAGCCCACTGTGCGATGGGTGTGTCCCTGTCTGTCCTGGGGCCCACATGCCAGCATGGCCAGAATGCGTGCAGCAGTTGAGCATGATGCGCAGTGCATGCCAGGACAGCAAAGTACCCTGCTGTGGGCCATGCCCAGCAACAATGCTAACACTACAGTACTGCACCTGGGTATACATGCAACATGTGCACACCTTCCTGGCTGTGGCACCGAACCACACTGGACACGGGCCTACAGCCTCCTCAGACAGTCAGGTGCCCTCTGCCTCAGGTCCCCATATTGGTGCCTGCACTGTTCAGGCGTGCATGGCACACCTGTCCTCCTCTCCAGGGCCACTGACACACTGTGCCACACCTAGCCCCTGGTCTGCTGTGGAGGCACCTGGCCATACAGCTTCCCCTCAAAGGGCTGGACAATGGCCACAAGGTTGACCAGCTCCACCTCGGTCCAGTTAACAGCCCTCCTGCCATTTCCCTGTGCCATGGTCAGCAGCCATAGTGCTACAGAAAATGACATTGTACAGCACACATGGCTGCCACAAGTGCATGATGCATGCTAGGAAACACATGACCGCTATTACGCAGCACATGGATGCGTGCCAAGGTACACAGTGCAGGGCCATTGTGCAATGATGGGCATGCGCATCACGCTGGGGCCTAGTGGGGTCACGGGGTCACAACAAGACCCATGGGTCAGAGGTCATCACTCCCCCACACGCGCAGTGTGCAAGTGCGCAATAGAGGCAGTGATCACATGCACAATGGCATACCAGCACCAGATACGCCATGCCATGGCATTGTGCATGCTGTGCATGACATGCAATAGTACTGTGGACATTGTTGTGCACATGCGCACTGAGGGCATGCACACCACACTTGCGTATTTATTGCACCTCGGAGATGCTCCAGCACAATCCCATTGCACATGGCACAAATTCGCGATATTGAGATGCCACATGCAGATCACCTCATTAGCCAATGCATAGCGCAGTGAGGAGCATTAGCATATCATTAAACTAGTGCACAGGCTAATTTGCATGCCTTGCACCATAAAAGCGCCATGGAACAGCACAGACCACAGACCGGTATTGCACCCATTCAGGTAAGTGCCTGGTAACATGGATGAACAGCGGCCTAAGAAAACACTGGGCCAGGTGGTGTGCGGATGCCAACATGGGTGCAGTCTATTGCCCCAATCACACCTGGCATGCATGCCACCCGGTGGAACTCCTGCATGTATGCTGTCCACTCTGCCTGTGTGCTGGTGAAATGTATGTACTCTGAAGCATGTGGCAGCAGAGCGTTGAGGAACTGGGTGAGGAGGCAGAATGTGGCCATCTGGGTAATGCCTGTGGTATCACCCATTGGTCTTTAGAAGGTGCCCGTGGTGAGCAGGCACATCACAGCGGTCACCTTAGTCTCCACTGCCATGGCATGACTATGTCTAGTGGGTGCCTGCATCTCATCACTGCACAGCTCACATAGTTGCCTCAAAACCGCCCTGTTCAGGCGGGACCGGCCCACTATCTCTGTGTCACTGAAGTTCTCATACATGACCCTGGCACGGTACCACCTGTGTCGGGCATACCACTGCCGGGCCCTTCGTCAGCCATGCTGCTGTTCCTCCTGCCTCCTCACACCCCTCATTACTGCATCCATTACGAATGGGCCACTGTCCATCACTCAGTCACTGGGTGCCTCCCTGTGTGTCTTTCTCACTCTGTCAGTCTGTCTGTCAGTCTGTGTGTGTCTCTCTCTCTCTCTCTGTCTGTCTCTCTCTCTCTGTCTCTCTCCTTCTCTCTCTCTCTGTGCACATTGTTGCGCATCTGCTGTCTGTGTGTTTGTTCCTATATTTATTGGCTCAAGTCTGCCTGGTGTAACTTGGGGTTTGCTCCAGACTTGCACCTTGCTCTATGGTTGAATATGCCAGTGCCCTGAGAATGCCCCCTGCACTTGCACTGAATATATTATGGTTGCGCTTTGGCGCACTGGGATTTGCGCTGCACTGTGGCTCCCTTTGAATATCGCTTGGTGGTGCATCTTTGGACTTGCACTGATGCAACTCAGTTGCACCATGTACAAGTGTTCTGAATATCTCAGCCAAGGTCTAAAAACCACAACCGCACTATGAAAAAAAAACACTGTGCCACTCCAACAGTCACATTTCATACACTGCCATTTTTTTCATGTCTTAGTGACAAATGTATTGCCATCTACAAAAGCTGCAGGAAGCGCTTTTTCTTGTAAACAGCAGCTGTACACATATGTGACACCAACATTTTAGTTAACTCATTGCCGCCACAGGAGCTCTCTGAAGTTGCACCACTTGCCTCCTGTATACTGTTAACAGTAAATCCTGGGCCTTTCTAAGCAAAATCAAGCTATAGTCAGCATGCCACAAACAAATCCTAATAGCTCAAGAACCGTAAGCGCTAGACACAAAGTATGAGTCGCAAAGTTATTCAGCACAAAATTACCTTTCTAATGGTGGTATGCAAATAATAATAGGTAATTTTGTTTTTTTCTATGCTGGTTGAAACAGCAAAAAAAAAATTTTTTTCACTAAAACAGGCAACATAAGTCATACACACCATATCATAAACAAATGTGAATAACTCCTAAAGTATACATGATATACACAAAATATCAGTGGCAAAATTGTTCACCACAAAATTACCTTTCCAATGGTGGTATGCAAATAATAATATGTAATTTTGTGTTTTTTTTCTATGCTGGTTGAAACAGCAAAAAAAAATTTTTTTTTCACTAAAACAGGCAACATAAGCCATACACACCATACCATAAACAAATGCGAATACCTCCTAAAGTATACATAATATACACAAAATATCAGTGGCAAAGTTGTTCAGCATAAAATTACCTTTCCAATGGTGCTATGCAGTCAAATATATATTATATTCTGTTATACTATATATTAAAATATATAAGTGACTTCTCCAGACGTTGCAAGGGCACACTGGGAGTCAGTAGCCGACTTCTGCAGGTGTCCTCAGGACACACCAGTATATTTTACTGATGACTACAGGCATCAGCTAGGAGACAATGAGTTAAAAAAAGCAGTACCAACTGCATCTGTGATCAGACTTGACAATTCCACTGCTGATCCCACAGCATGCTTCTTCCCGTGTCTCAGGTAGCGATTGCGCTCCCACCCCACACTTGATCAAAAGAAATAGGCTTCTATTATTATTTTTGTTAGTGTGATACTGGCACCCTCACTTGTGAAAGTCAAGGTGTCGGGGGAAAGAATTACTTTAGCTCATTCCTCAGTTATGTCACTTGAATGGATGGAGCTATGGGATCCTGCACATCTCTTCACAGTGGTTGAAGTCTTCGATACAGAAAAAAAAATTATTTCACCGATATATTCCACCACCATCAGCAACTGCTCGCTCTCCAATGCCACAGTCACAAAAAACGTCAATATGTCCGCCACCCTGATACACACTGGGGGGAGGAAGGCTCCAATATAACAACAAAACTAGTGTGTGTGTTGGTGGGGTGGTGGGGGCAGTTCCTGCATGGCAACAAAACTAGCATAGGCAAAAATTGATGTCATGTTCCAGGTGCAGAAGGATTATTTTACGACAGAGTTTCATAATAATATTCTTTTTTTTATATCCATAAAGATTGCTTTCTGTAACATAAAAAAGTAAAAAAAAAAATTACATGTAGCCCATTTTATAAGTGCAATATGACACTCCGGGTTGTACACTGAGCAGATATGACCACACCTCCAGGGGCTGAAGACATGCCCCTGGGGATGCAGAAAGATTGATTCAATGCACACCAATCATGTCTTATTGCTTACTGATATATTTTAATGTTTGCTTGCACGCATGTGCAAGAAACATAGTGTCACCATATGAGCATTCGTAGGTGCACCTCCCTACTTCCAATGCCCTGCTGCCTTTTGCAGGCACGGCCCCACCATGCCAATAAATGTAAGAGCTGTCTATGACAGCATTTGCAAATGCAGCGGCATACAGCTGAAAGAAAGAACTGCAGCATGTAGGCATGGTAATTTTGCATACTGCCGCCGTCAGCAGGCATGCAAAGTGCCTACACGTTGGCACTGCAGTGAAAGAGCTGTCATAGACAGCTCCCCCCCAACAAGTAGCACTCTGGGAGCCCACCCCAGTGTGCTCATATGCTTCACCCAACACACACACAGTATGGCTGATGGGGTGCCCAATCCCCATTCAGCTGCGCTGTGCTCCCCCCCAACAGAGTTTTAGGTGCCACGCTGGGAGCCCACCCCAGCATGGCAACAATCTGTAAGGCCGATGAGGATGCCCAATCCCCCCATCGGCTCCACTGACCCCAAAACAGCCTTCCAGGTGCCACGCTGGGAGCCCACCGCAGCATGGCAAATGTCCGTCCACTGCCCCCACAACACACTTCCAGGTGCCACGCTGGGAGACCACCCCAGCATGGCAAACCTCTCTATGGTCAACGGGGGTGCCCAATCCCCATCAGCTACACTGGCCCCCCCTTAAAAAAATTCCAGCTGCCACGCTGGGAGCCCACCCAGGATGGCAAACGTTCACGCGCCTTCCAAAAAAGGAAAAACTAGAAACAAACAATGGTCCCTCACTGTCTTGATCCCTCCCCACCCCGTGCCCACCCTCTGCACACCCTGCCTCCCATACCCCCTTCTCACCTCATACTTACCTCCAGAGTCTGGCATGACGACCGTGGACTGGCACACGCCTGGCACTCTTTCAAAGCTGACCGCTAACTGAGGAAATGCTGGTAAGCTGTATAATGGAATAAATAGGGTTTTTTCAACTTTGATGCATATCTCAGGCATTTTTGGAATTTTTCACCAAATTTTCAACATGGGGGTTTGGGACCCCACCTCATGAATTCTGTCACTGTCATTTTGTTATCCAGTTCCAAAGGTTATTTCCATGGTCACTGCATGAAACCACCTTTCTGGACGATGTATGAAATGACAGTTCTGATACATTTAAAACCCTATGTTAAAGAACTGAAATACCAATGACTGTTTTACTGAGTGTGCATTGTGCAGCCCTCGCACATTCGTAAGTTTGCAAATTTTTAATATTTGGACTCCAGATTTTCAACATTGCCATTTTACCACACCTCCTTATGAGCAGTACAGCTGTCATTTTTCACATCTCGCCCAAAATGTGTTTCCGTGCATGTAGCGCACAATGGCGCAGTCATTGTCTAAATCAATGTTTGGGACAGATTAAGAAAATCACAGTGACACTGTTCATGTGCAGAGGTCTTAAAATGGCTATGTTGAAAATTTGGTAAAAAATTCCTAACAATGACTGTTTTATGAAGGTATAAGCACAATTCCCTACGCGACGGCCAGAATTTGAGAATTTTAATATTTGCACTCCAGATTTTCAACATTGCCATTTTACCACACCTCCTTATGAGCAGTACAGCTGTCATTTTTTACATCTCCCCCAAAATGTGTTTCCGAGCATGTAGCACACAATGGCACAGTCAGTGTACGAAATCAATGTTTGGGACAGATTGTGAAAATCAGAGTGACACCATTCATGAGTAGAGGTCTTAAAATGACTATGTTGAAAATTTGGTGACAAAAGTCCATAAAATGACTGTGTTATGAGCGAGCATTGCGCTGTTTCCACGCACCCTTGTAAGTTCATGAATTTGTAATATTTTCAGTCCAGATTTTCACCACTGGCATTTTTCCACAATTCCTTATGAACAGTACAGTTGTACTTTTTCACAACATGGCCAAAATGTGTTTACACACTTTCTGCACAGAATGCATGGTCGCTGTGGGAAATCACTGTTCAGGACAGATTAAGAAAATGACAGTGACACTGTTCATGAGCGGAAGTCCCAAAATGCCTGTGTTGACAATCTGCTGTAAAAAAAAAAACTAATTACATTAAGGGTGTGCATTGCGCAGTTTCTATGCACGCTCGTCACTTCACCAGTTTTTTTACTATTTTCACTGCAGAATTTCAACATTCAGCAGAATTCAACATTTTTTACACCTCCCCATGAACAGTGCAGCTGTCATTTTTCACATCCTGCTCGAAATGTGTTTTCACACCTGTGGTGCCAAATGCCATAGTCACTGTGCAAAATCAGCTTTCAGCTAACAAACTGATATTGCCACTGTTCATAAGGTGGGGGTCACAAAAAACCCATGTTGAATATTTGGAGTGAAAATACCAATGAACACCTGAGGCATTAGGGTTTCCCACCATAATGCCCCACCCTGTGGAGACTGACAGGCATCAGGGGTGTGACTTGAGATTGTCGCCTGTAATACTCATACCATTCCACCCCCACCCACACCCTGCAGCCAGTGAGAGGCATTGAGGTGTGCCTTGGACTCTTTGGCCCCAAAGTTCACCCCATTC
The DNA here is from genome assembly GCA_016271365.2 of Neoceratodus forsteri. Classification (NCBI taxonomy): domain Eukaryota; kingdom Metazoa; phylum Chordata; order Ceratodontiformes; family Ceratodontidae; genus Neoceratodus; species Neoceratodus forsteri. The sequence goes on along the minus strand of CM028132.1, from coordinate 389,309,143 downwards.
TCCTATACTGCACTCATCTCACCGTATTTCCTGATGAAATGGAGTGAGCATAAGGGCCAAATACCCAAGGCACACCGTGACACTTGTCGGTGTCTGCAGGGTAGGGTGTGGTAAAATGGCATGGCCGTTATGCCTGACAACCCAAAGGCACACCCCACCAATGCCAATGCCAGCAAGCAAACATTCGGCATTGACAAATGCTTGTTATTTTATCAACAGTACATAGAAATGTCACATGTAGCCTATTTTCTAAGCAAGCAATAATACCTGACAGGGTGGATGGTATGGGCAATACCGGACCTTTCAGGGGCTATATGACCCTCTCCCTGCGGTGTCAGGCCTCATTATGCCCCTGTGCAGTCCAGCATTTCCCAATACCACCCACCTGGTTGAGAATTATTGCTTGCACAAGTCTAATTGCATTAATAAAACTGTTTTGGGAAATTAGGACCTATTTGTCAGTTTTTGTATTATTCAGTGCAGTGTCTCTTGGATGCCAGACTTATGGTCACCACAGGACTTTTTGTCAAAGCTCAGGATTGTTTACTTTTTCTCTCAAGGAGCATAAGCACAGACCTTTGCACCACTGAGTTCACTTGTGCAGTACTTTACATCTGACAGGAGCAATGTCAGTTTCATGCCATGAAAGACAGTGCCCTGATTTCCCTTGATTGTGTGAGTGGGATCACACAGCTGAGTGTGGCAATTTGTGCTGTGTATTTCTAAGAGATTAATGCCCAGTTCAGCAGTCAATCAGAGCTCTTTTTCACCTCATTAATATGCAAGTAGTAGGTATGGTCAGGTGTCTGTCAGCTGCCCCCACTCATTAGGTGTGCCGATCATTTGCTTTGTCAGTGGCAGCAGAGCCACCTTTGATGTGTGGTGACAAGTTGCTTTTTGCCAGAGTACAGGAGACATAGAAGATTATTCTCTCCTCCTTGCTGCTGCTGCCCCCTGGTGCTCTGTCACAGAGTTGGAGTCCTTGGTAGCCTTAGTGAGCTAAATGCTGCCAGTGTCAGTCTGCCTGGGCTACAGAACCCAAATCTAAGCCTCACACAATGGGTGGAATATATAAGGATGATCCTGTATCAAAACAGGGGAGGCAAGCATGACATGTACAGGACACCTAGCTTAGAACAGAGCTTTTTGTAGATGGAATTGCAGTCAGAGGATAAATTACAGACATTTTTGTAGATTGTGTTGTGATTAGTTGAGAAATCCAGGTTTTCTCTGATCACATACCAAGGTACCTGAAGTGAGAGACCTTTTTAAGGGGAACACCATCAAGAGTCTGGAATCCTGGGGCGGAGAGTCGCTGTTTTGTGCCAGAAGACATGGTGACAGTCTTTTGGCATTCAGTGTAAGTTGGTTTGAGCAGAATGGGGCTAGGGAGGGGAATTCCACTAAATGTCAGGGATATGTGAGGGGATGTGGAGTGGGTGAGGGCCACTAGAACACTGTGGACTTCAGTAGGATACAGTAAAAATTGGGAAAACATGAGCCATAAGTAGACCAAAGTTGAGGGTCAAGAGGGTGAATGGTGGCACTATGGTGATGGTGTTATTTACCACAAGATCTGCCTGTGCATAGTGATAATAGGCTGGAGATATGCCATGGGCAGAACTACATTAGTGGCACAAGTCATCATCTTAGTGACAGCCAACACCATTTTTGCCCCAATATTTGGCTGACTGATTTGCAACCAAGTCAGCATTTTGTGCATGCTAGTTTTTGGTGATGGTGCAAAGAAGTGACTGTTTGCACCCCAATGTTTGGTTGTTACCAACATCAACTGTATATCAGACCCCCAGAGCACATCACCGAGCATCACCCTACTGTGGCATGCTATGGAGAGGTACTTGACATCACTCTAAGATGAGGCCAATTGAACTCATCCTCTGACAGCTGCAAGAAGTTGCCACTATGTGACCAGAACAGAGTGTGTGTTATGGGATAGGGGGTAGGTGGATTTAAGGGAAAAAATGGGAAGAAGTTAAAAATTAAGAACATGCCAAAAATTGTACTGTGTTATAATTTGACTGCATATGTCACATATAGTACTTTAGCGTATATTACACTTACAGCTGAACATAAGGGGCTCCATTTTCAAAGCCCCCGATTGCCGCAAGACCTGGGTGTGCCAATGATATGGCACACAGGGCTTGCAGCAGTCACTCGGCTGGCAATCAGGAGTTTCAGCCCATACACCTGGTGCCGCAAGTTAGGCCAACGTTTTGTGTTCTGGCCTGCGGCATTCCCGGGGACTGTTACTGTGGAGCTTGCGCCAGAGGTTTGGCACAAGCTGCCGTAAAACATAGAAACTGTCACAATTGCACCTGAGATTCGAGAATTGGGTGAAGTTGCAGCGAAGGGGTTCTGCGCACCACTAGAACCTAAGTGTCATGGCATAGCATTTGGCACAAGGTCAGCAGCACGCTTTGAAAATCAAGCCCAATGTAATGTATATATCTAATTTTTTTAATACCTTCTGCATGAGAGAGAGAGACAGAGAGAGAGAGGGACAGAGAAATGGGGGGGGGGAGATATGTGTGTGCAACAGGCAACATAAGACATGGAAGACATAATGAAACCATAGTCAGTTTAGAAACTCTCCCGTTCTGGTATCTTTGCTGATGCTGATTCTTTTTTTAACATGAATTGCTATTTTGATGCTTGTTGGGGGCTAATCAAGTCCTTGAGGTAATGAAGCAATATACTAATATACTAAAATACCTTTTACTTAGAAACACAATGTCAAAGGCCACTTCAGAGTTTTATGATGAAAAGGTTATATCATTCTGTAATGATCATGCTTTACAATAACAAGGGGCAAGATAAATCTTCAAAACAATTAGCAAATTCAATAAGCTGGTCTGTGTTCTATTTTAATGTCATACCAACTATTTATAGCTACTGTGCCATTTCAAATTCTGGTGCAGTGCAAGCCCTATATCAGAAACAGTTCGCTCCCTCTTGCCTGAAGTAGGGAAGGGGCAGGGGGTGGGATTCTTTCAGTACATAGCACTGTTTTTTTTTTCCTCTTCTGACTTTTGCAAACAGTTTACAACCATAGGAGCTGGCTGGTAGCCCAAATGAATAATTGTAATGGGAATTTCTCTCCTTTTAGGCACAAAGGAGCTTTCTATTGGAAAAGATTTCCAGACCTGTGCACAAATGTATACTTTACATCACTGTTCATGGGCAAACATCTGCCTCTCTGCATTCTGAAGGAAAAGCAGTATGGATAACTTTCATAAATTTTTCTCCAATACAAATTCAAAGCCCTAAATCTGCTTTGCTCTTCCACAGCTGTGCTACTCACCCATGGGCTATTTCCTTTGTTGCTGTGCCCACAGGCATCTTGGGCAAGTTCATGGGGGTGGGGCTTCCTAGTTTAAAAGTGGGGCCACTTCAGTAGCACTCTGCATGAGTGGTTCTCACAACAGAGGTGGGAGTCTTTATAGGAGTTCCTGTGGAGAGGGCATGTGGGCCAAGGCATTCTGTAAGTGCACTCTTTTCCTCCCATTTCATCCTGTTCCTGGGGACCAGCACATGTGTGATGGAGTGCACGTACTGTGTAAAGATGTGGCATGCCTCAGCATCTGTGCCCAATCACAGACATAGAACGCCAGTTGGCAGCAGAGAAGTGGTACATACTGTTTTCTCTCTCCAAAGGGTGAAGTCTGTCTGTGGATGCTTGATCCTCCATTACCCAGCCAGCCCCCATATGAGCCTAGTCCATTTCCAAACCCAGGTTGCCAGTGCAGTAGGTGGAGTGTAGGCTGATTTTAAAAGTTTATTTAATACTTTATTGCTTAATTATAGGGTATCTTATCTTGTGTTGATGAATTTAAACTGTGAAACATATGGTGCTCAAGTAACAATGTGTATATTTAAGCAATAATGCATGAAAGGGTGTGGGTTGTGCTGGGATAATCTCACACCTGGGTGGTTGGGCACGAGGCCGCAGGCCGAGTGTGTCCAATGTTCCAGAAGTGAGGTTATCCCAGCACAACCCACACCCTGGAGTGCATTATTGCTATTATACAATGGCTCACTGTTATACGAAATAAAAAAACATTTAGAAAATGTTTTTAGTAGATTTTTAGTGTGGCAATATATCTCTGTTTCTTAAGAGTAGTTCCAAACAATCATCCAACAAATCAATACAGTGAGGTCGTGCTGGGATAACCTCACTGTGCCAGGGACACACTGACCAATCAGAGTCCAGGAAATTTTCTTGCCATTGTATAATAGGTGTTAGAATTTATGTCAGGTATCCATTTAATTGGGGACAGTTAATATGTATTTTGTAGTAATGGCATCCCTATCACTTTTCATCATGTTTTGGGGCCCCTAAAATGGCAGACCTACCAGCAGTGGGAGAGAAATAATCACTGTCATATCAGTTTTCATCTTGATGTTAATGAGGCTGGAGCCACTAAATATACTCTTTGCTATAATTGGATTGTTGTTGTTTTTTTTTAAATCTAGCTCTGGTTTATTTTCTTCAGGTGTCTTCAGTCAGCTTATTTGTCTGGTATCTATTCTGCTTTCTGCTGACAAATTGAAATATGAATCTGTACCTGTATTACATATAATAATCTACAGTCGGGTCCTCCTCTTAGTCTAATGCACTTAAAATCGAAACTGAGCTCCTTTACATACATTTCATGTATTGTTCTATTGCTATATGGAGATGTTCACCCAAATCCAGGACCAGTAAATTATTCCCTGCCTGCTGCTGACACAGCAGAGGTATTTAAACTAACAATATGACATTTGCACATTTCAACATTGGCAGTTTAATACCACAAAGATGGCCATCTACATCATTAGGCTAGAGTTTACAGCCCTTATTTATTTTTTGTTATTACAACAGCATGTTGGTTCGCATCAACGGTCAAGGACTCTTCAGTATCTACTGAAGTTTAATATATTTAGAGAAAAGTAAGAAACAAGAGGTGGGTGAGTAATAATTTGTTCACCTACAAATTATGATGTTAAATTACTACCTGTTTGTGTAACAGAAGTTAGTGTAGAATTGCTTTTCCTGACCCTGTGCTATCTTCACTCAAAAATAGTGAGCTCAGTAAGCTTAAAACCTTACATCAATGAGTGTCCAGATTTGCTGTTGGAGCCAGTAACAGGGAACACCACTGCAAGGTACTGGCCATGCTAAATTGCCCCCGGAAAGGAGAATTCACCATGCTACACTATGCCTGGCATACAAAGTAGTACATACCCCTCCCCCTAACCTTGCCTCACTATTGGAAATAAAGCCTCACAGGAGAAACCCCGGTCCTCCTCTTAATTACTTCTCACCATCCCTAGAACTGCAACTGATGCTAATAAAGGGTCCTTTGCCTCTGTGACCCCTAGGTTATGGAACAACCTCTCATCTGATGCACCAATCACAGTTCATTCACATGCTCCCTCAGGAGCATACTGCTTGCATGCTGCCAATGTACTTGTCCCAGCTGTCTCCCTGTTACTCCAGTGCCCCCCACTGTGTCCCCGGCGTAAACATACAGCTCTGAACTGCTCAAGCTACCCTGCTTACGTTATCATTTTAATGTCTGTATAGTCAAAGCCCATTTGTGTATCTTGACCTTGCAACTATTGTAATTTACTCTCCCTTCAGTGTTTGTACTGTGTGCCTCGATGCTGTAACTATTGTAATTTATTCTCAGTTCTAATTTACTCTCTAATCACTGTTTATATGCAAATTTACTGATACTTGTTACTGTCTGAATCGTTTTACCTTGTCTGCATTTGTATATGACTATTGTATGTAACTAATTTTGTGTCACTCATGAAAAGGGAACTTCTAGTCTCAGTGAGCCTACCTGGTTAACAAAATCCAAATAAATAAATAAATGCTGCTTCTATTTATTTACTGTGGTAATCTCGCCCCCCCCAAAATACCGTATTACCTAAATTTATGCTCTTAAAAATGCAGCATCAATTCTTAAAGACAGCCTTGAATTAGTGTTGCTAGAAGACATTAATATCAGTGGGGAAAAGGGCCTTGGTTCTTCCAATAGGAAGATCCAACTGATATCTGACCCAACAAGATCAAATATGAAATACATAAATTCCTCTATGGTCCTGGACCTGATTATTACTAACACCCAATAATGACTTATTAGAAAGAGTGTTGCCTGACGTTTTCTGACCACCAAGCCATCTATTGTGCCAGTAGTAATTTTTTTTAAAAGGACAAGCCTAAATGATGTATTTTAGGCCATTTGAAATATCTAACAATTTGAAATACATGTTTGATCTTGAAAATGTCAGCTGGACCATTTAACTTTGACACACTCCTGTCAAGAAAAGAAGGATTCCCTAAAATAATTATTCTTGGTAAGCTGTTCTATTTGGAAAACTTAGCATATCACATCAAGTCCTTGAGTGTAAAGCTGATGTGGTCGGACGCAGCCCACACAAAGCCATGAAACTGAATGTCGTGCATCCAGAATATAGCCAGGGAAGAAAAAACATGTAAGGTACAGTGTTTCACTTGAGTGGTGGTCCATAGCAGTGTGGAGTTGGACTAGTAAATCATAATGTACCCGAAATCCATGCCGCTAATTTGGATGCATGGGTTCAAGTTTCGTGGCTATGTCTGTGATATGTGTGCTGTGCTGGCTTTATACTCAAATTGACATGGAGCAAAACTTAGAGCCTCAGCCACATTACAAAGTCAGGAAGATTGCAAAATCCTCAAATTGCATTTTGATTTGGCAAAAATATAAACAATTTAGGAATAATTATGTAAAGGAAAGCAGCACAGAAAACAATATCAAATTCATTTGATTCTACTGTTTCATCTAATTCAAGTTAATTTTGGAAAACCTTAAAAAAATTATATTGTACACATTGGGCCAGGTATTCAAAGGGGTTGCACCTGGCACAACTGAGATGCGCTGGCACAACCCCAGTAATGCGCCATGGGGTGATATTCAAAAGGGGGACTTGCGCAGAGCAAGTTCCGATGTGCATGAGCACATTGGTAATGTATGCAGCGCATCTGAAGGGGTTGTGCCCATGCATATGCGCCGCATCCTGATATTCAGCCCGGGATGTGCGGCGCATATGCTGGCACAACCCCTAGATGCGCCGCATACTGGGGCACAAAGTTGAGCCAGAAAAAAATACTCAAATGCTGGCCACCCACAGGTGGGCGGCTGTACTGCAGGGCACAACTCAGCAACCGCCAACCATGTGTGGCCACCTACCCATCCAGAACACCATCCACAAGCACCCAAATGGTCCCTGATTGTCTAGTGGTACCCTCCTCCCTCCCATAACCCCGATCATGGGTAATAGTAAAATAAAACAATCTCTTGTAGTCTAGTGAAACCCCCCCCCTTCCGTAACCCCGATTGCGGGTAATAGTAAAATAAAACAATCCCTGGTAGTCTAGTAGAACCCCCCACCCCGTAGCTCTATCACAGGTAATAGTAAAATAGAACAATCCCTGGTAGTCTAGTGAAACACCCTTCCTCCCTCCCGTAGCCTGATTGCTGAAAAATGACAGATGTCACAAGCCCTGGCAGTCTAGTGGTCCCCCCAACCCACCCAATGCACTGATCGCCGGTGCTCCATAGTGAAATACATCCCTGATGGTCCATTGGCACCCCCACTCCCCCACCCTCACAAGACCTCCTGCTCATCCAGCTCCCCCCATCATCATCAGCTGGCAGCTGCTACCTGTCTGCACACTGCCTGGCTGCCCGCCAAATGACAGTTTACAGTATGAGCTGTAAGCCCATTGGTCCACACTGTGGACCAATGGCTTGCAGAGCATACTGTACGAGACAGTCATAAATATGTGAATGGACTTCATTCACATATTTGTGACTGTCTCATACAGTATGACCTGCAAGCCCATACTGTAAGCTGCCATTCAGCGGGCAGTCGGGCAGTATGCGGGGTGGGTAGTAGCTGCCCACTGATGATGGTGTGGAGGAGCTGGGTAGGCAGGGGGTCTTGTGAGGTTCGGGGAGTGGTGAGTGTCACTCGACCACCAGGGATATATTTCAATATGGAGCACCGGTGATCGGTGCATCAGGTGGGGGGGGCACCATTAGACTACCAGGGAGAGGAACATATTTTACTTTACGGTGATCAGAGCATCGGGTAGGGTGGGGGGATCAGTAGACTAACAGGGAAGGGAAAATATTTTTCATACAGTGATCAGAGCATCAGGAGGGGTTGTGGGGGTACCACTAGATCACCAGGGCTTTTGACATCTGTCATTTTCAGTGATCGGGCTATGGCGGGGGGGTTCCACTAGACTACCAGGGAGTGTTTATATCTATTTCTACCATGATTGTGGCTACGTGGTGGGGGTTGCCCTGGGACCCCCCTCAGTCGGCACCACATGCTGTGCAGGGTGCCATGCACATTTCACTGAGTTGCTCTGCTCAGCTTATGAAAGTGGGGCCATAATGACATGCAAATGGCCCCATTTGTGCCTTGCATACAATATGGCCCCATTTGCATGTCCAAGTCTGAATATCTCGGAAATGTACCCAGTGCAACTACAGTTATGCTGGAGCATTCCCAGTCCTCCCTGCCTGGGTAATGAGCCAGCACATTGTATATGCGCCATGCACATTCTGTGATATATTCAAAGGTGATGCACCATGGCACATCACCTTTGAATATCCTCCTGTCTGGCCCTGGCGCATCTCAGCTGTGCTGCGCCTCCACTTGCGCCATTGCCTGGTGCAGTCTAAATTTCTGGCCCATTCTTTCTCAGTCCCAAGACATTTTGAAACAGATGACGTTCAGACTAACAATCCTGAACTGCAGATGCAATTAGGTCTTAATTTATCAGTTCAGTTAAGAATACGAACTCTGTTAATTGTGATGATTTGATTCAGATTCACAACGAGAAGCCTTAAACTAATTTGAAATTCTTCCTTGGGTCCTCTCACTGTTGGGGAAGTTCTTACTTTTTTATTAAAATGAATATGAAAATCTGAAAGGGAAGGGACTGCATTGACTCAAGACTTGCGAAGTGCAGCTCCTGTTATTTACCCACCTATGACATGTATATTCAATATATCTGTTTCCTCAGGAGAGTGAGTTTCCTAACATGTGGAAGCTGGCTAAGGTTATTCCTATCTTTAAATTGAGTTCTGCCTCACACATTTCTAATTATATTATTATATCACAGGTGTCTGTTGTGCCAAAGGTCTTGGAAAAGCTTGAAGAAAAATGCATTTCTAAATGGTTAAATCCTAATAAATATTTTACATCTGAATCTGTATGGCTGTTGGTTAAATCATAGTACTGTTTCAGCCTTGATATAAGTATGAAAGCACCTTCAAAAGGCAGTTTATAATGGCCTTGCCACTGGGCTATTTCTTATCAATTTGTCCAAGGTCTTTGACACAACAGACCATAGTCTTCAATTGGCAAGTTAACTAACTTTAGGATAGGCTCACAACTAAACAGATGGACGCATAGCTATTTATCTAACGGGCACCAACTGGTGTCATTCAATGGAATGGAATTCAGTAGCTCCTCTGTAAAATGTGGAGTGCCCCAAGGGTTCTGACCTGGGCCTTACTCTTTCCCTTTTTATCAACAATATAGAGGTCAATGTACATGAAGTATTTATACACTTGTGTGCAGCCAAAATCACAACCCGTTGCTGGAGAAAGGTAGCCCCTATTGCAATCTAGTCTACAATCTGCGAAGGATAAGCAGTTTTTTTTTACCAGTAAATTAAGTCTGAATGAAACAAACAAATAATGCAATTCAATACCCCACAAAAATCCAGCTTTCATAATTTGCTATTGTTACAAATAATATTTGTTTTTACAAAATGTGCCATACTATAAATAGCTGGGCTTTTGGCTTGATGGAAATCGTAAACAGGACTATCATTTGTCAACATTAGTTACTGTAAAAAGGTCAATATTTGTGTCAGCTTCCTCTGTTGGCATGGAGTGTACTTCTCCCAACCAGTCAAGCTGCAGATACTGTAGTTCAGACTATCATACTGAAATTAGTGGACAATGCAGCCAATCTAAAACAAAAAATTACTCACCGTAGTAGAGTTTCTTCCAAAAGGATACCTTACTGTGCTTAACAAACTGCAATCATTCCCCTTGAATTAGCCACCATGGAGCTTTTGAGCATAATGCTAATTATGTAACTTGGAATGAAATTCAGACTCTGCTGCATTGTCACACTAGCTCCTGCAGTGTAACATCAGATTTATTTATAGAGCTAGGGTGAGCAGTAACCATTAAAACTAGCTAAAAGGCTACCAAAAGATATACCAAAATGTATTGTAGAAAAGTTTATAAAATCTGTTTCAAAGTGGCAGAACAATTTTTAAATATTATGAAAAAATGAAAATAACAGACCACTAAGAATCAATTGTAAAGGTACTGTAACACATAATGCTCAAGCAGACAGAAAGTACTGATCCTTGTGTGAACCTTTTACCAGATTCTGGAAGGGCAGGTAAGGATTAAGGATTGTTAAGCACAGTGAGGGATCCCTTTGGAAGAAACACAATTACTATGGTGAGTGATTTTTATTTGTTCAAACCCCAGGAATCCCTCCCTTAGCTTAACAAATTACAGACTCCATACCAATACCTTGGGAGGCTGGGTACAAAACCTACTTAGGAAAAAAGGTTCTGCAAGACAGCAGAGTCAAAGCTGGCATCCCTTCTGGACTGTATATCCAGACAGTAATGCTTTGTGGAAGTGTGTACTGTTTTCCAGGTAGCTGCTTTGCAGATCTCCTGCAGGGAAACATCTTGACGCTGCCAGAGATATTTGTATGTATGTTACAGATTGCATATAAATATATAAGTGATACACAGTGGTGACCTCACGAGTGGTGTAGATAGCACATATAAATATATAAGTGATACACAGTGGGGACCTCATGAGTGGTGTAGACAGCACATATAAATATATTTGATACACAGTGGGGACCTCATGAGTGGTATAGATAGCATGAGTATAGAAATACTTATTTATCACATAAGGTCCCCTTTGCATATTTCATTTGTGGAATAGGCTAAGACCTTAAGGGATAGTCTTTTTTTTTTTTGCAGTGTTTTTAAGCATAAAATTATTTCTATAATTCTGTTATTTTTTGAACTAGTGTTACTGTGCTTTCCCCCATCCTGACTGCTATAACCACTGCCATGAAAGTGAAGTCAGGGTGACAAGCTGCTACTGTAATGTGGTAGTTTGTTAATGCAGCAGAACTTCTGCAGAAATTACAAACCACCGCTGCAGAAGTTCTGCGGCAAATGGTAGTCTTGCCACAGAACCTGGCCCCAATGTGCTGCAGAAAAGTAGGGGCCTTGACCATGTCAATCTCCACACAGGTGACAGTGCGTATCCACTGAGGCCCTGGCTGCTCACCCCATACCAGCACCCATCGTCCCCAGCAGAGGAACGGTACAACGAGGCACACACCAGCAAGCGTAACATCATCAAGTATGTCTTTGGCATTCTGAAAGCTCAGTTCTGTTGCCTAGACAGGTCAGGCGGTGTGCTACAGTACAGCCCCTCGAAAGCCTGTGGCCTATTCCTGGCCTGCTGCATACTGCACAACATGGCCATTGACCACGGGATAGCTGTAGAGGCTGATGAGGGTGACAGTAATGGGGACAATGGAGGCAATGGGCTGGAGGGTGGTGGACAGCCACCCCTGGGCGGAGGGACCCCCAGCTGCTCCAGCAGGTGCGACGCCACCAGGACACCATCACACAGGAGTGCTATGGAGCACACAGGTAGGTGGTGTGATACACATGCATGGGCCACACAAACAGGTACAGCACACATGCAGGGACATGCATGGCAACAGGCATGCACACACAGAGGCGGCAGGGGTAGGGGAGTCAGTGGCACACAACCACACACAGCACCACACACACAGACACACACACATACACACACATATTCACAGATCCACACACCCAGGCGTTGGTATGTGGTGTGGATCAGATGCATTGCACCGGTGCTAGCCTGCCCTCATCACGCCCATGCCACATGGGCCAGCAGCAAGGCAAACATGCACACAGGCAGCATGCGGCATGACACACAGGCGCAACACCAGTGGAAGGCACACACACACGCCACCCATGTGCGCATAGGGCAGCAGTGGCAGACAGCGGTTAGGGTGACCTGCACATCAGAACCGCTGCATGGAACCATGGGCACCACACCACGGCCATGGGGCAGCCACGCCAGGGCCGAATGACCGCCACAGGCTGCACATCAGCCATGGGGGAGGTTTTCAACAGCTCCCCTGGGTCGGAACCATGGGCCCATGACTGTGTCCACACGAGGGTGTGCAGGCACCCAAACAGGCCAGCCCCAAGCATGCCTGGGATGCCTATATCAGAGCCTGGTGTCAACTGTGATGGGGTCGCCCAACACTGGGATCGTGGAGTGGACTGCGTACTATGGGGGGTCACCTGTGCATGGCCATGCCCTGTGGCAGCCAGCAACGCAAAGCCATCCATGATCACAGTGGCAATGCAATCCAAGGATGCAGTCGTAACATGGGCTGCATCCCCTCTCCTGCTGCTCAGCTAACTGGTGCACCTCCGCATGCAGTGCACGTACCCCAGTGGCAAGCAGCACCTGTTGCTGAATGGACACCTGCAGCAGACCGGTGGGCTCAACCAGCCGGTCAGTGTCCTGGTGCTCCTGGGTGGAATGCCGATCCTCATGTGGTGACCAGCCACATTGCACAGCCCCCATCTCTGGTGGATGCTGCACAGTGGGGTCTGCAGGGGGAATGGGCACAGCAGGTGTGCCGGTGGCAGACCCTGTGTCTGGCTGCCCGGTGGCACCTGCAGCCTGCTGCTGTCACCCATCCGGCTGCTGTATGCCACCCAGCGCCTGCACGGCCACACCACCACCACCACAGGGCACAGCTAAGGCAGCGCACACCGCTGCACCCGCAGTGGTGGCAGGCAGCTGTTCCACTGCTGGCAGAGTGCTGGGTGTGCTACCTGTGTCAGAGGCCAGCAGGGGCGTCTCACCCACGATGTTGCCCATGCTGTCCAGGATAAGCATGATATCATCATCAGAGTCAGACCCCACCCTGATCTGTGTCTCTGTGCATAGGACACCAAGGCTAGCATCCTGCAGGAACACATCTAGGGCCTCATCTGACCCCAGGTCCAGGCCATCCACCTGCACTGTGGTGGTGAGCTGCAGCCTGTCGGGCCCCTGGATGCCAGTGGAGGTTGATGGCTGGTCCTCCAGGGCCATACCAGTGTCCTATCATCTGCACGTAGGTGTGCTGGTGCTGCAAGAGAAAGAAAGGTGTGTCAGTGATGCAATGCCCACATGTGCCGCCCCGTACACTGCCACTGCATGTGTCCTGCGGCATGGCATGCGTATGGGTGTGCACACATGCACATGATATGCATGCCGGCCGCATGCACACCAGCATGCCTGTGTATGCACCCTCCATGCCACTGGCTTTGCATGGCAGACAGACTTACCATGCAGTGATGGGCTGCCCCCATTTGGAATCCTCCTCCAGGCACACCCTTCACCATGGTGCAGTGCATGGTGGCTGCCACCAACTTCTCCTGCTGCGTCAGTGTGGGTGCATCTGCAGGCACTCCTCTGGTGGTGGTATGGGACACTGGGATGGCTGCCACCTTCTCCTTTATCCACCTCCTTTCCATTCCCACCTTCTTCCAGCATTCCTGTGCTGACCGCTGGTGGCTGCCATGCTGATTGACGTAGGCTGACACCTCCTCTCACGCAGCAGCCCTGGCCTGTGGTGTGCCTATGGCACCACTCAGCAGGGGCTCCCTGTCCAGGTAGGCCTCAAACGGGGCATCAGTCTCAGCCTTTGTGAAGTTGGGTCTGCTCTTCCGTGCAGGCCCTCATTCCTTGCCCTCCTTGTGTGCTGACATATTGTTGCCTGTAGACATGGACAGCACAGTGTGACAGTGGCAGCATCTCCCCGGTCTCTCCCACCATGTAGTGCTGCTGGCTCCCAGTGAGCTGTAGCAGCATGCACAACTTACCTATCAAGGTTGCAATACCGGTCCATGGCCTGTTATGTTCTGTGGCACTTATATGGTGCAACCCATGCAAATGAGGTTGGGCGCAACTGTAATTACATGCTAATGCACCCACTGCACCATGCATTGGCCAATGAACTCATTTGTATGTGGTGTCTGAATATCACGATATTGCGCTGTGCACAATGGGATTGTGCCAGAGCAAGTCATAATGGCGCAATGTGCACGCATGCATGGTGCACAGACCCACAGTGTGCATGCACATCATGGCATCATGGCGTCAATCAAGCACAGTGTGCGGACAGTGCGATGCAGTGGCATTGTGCATGTTGTACATGGGCCAGCTATGTGCATGGCCATGCATGGGGTGCCATGCCCTATTGTGCACATGCGCAATGCCGGTCAACCCCTGACCCCTGGGTTGGACCTCTGACCCTGTGACCTCACATAGCCATGCCCATTCTGCGCATCTCCAGCACTGCGTGATGTTCGTGCACTGCGCATGTTCCCGCGCATCACATGGCAGGCACATGGTGTGGACAAGTGTGTCTTCTGCCACCATTCTTGCCACTGAACACGTTCAGCACAACATGGCGTAGGCAAGACAGAGGAGGGCTCAGAACTGGTTGCCCATTGAGTTGGCCAACCTAGTGGCCTGTGTGGAGCCCCATGCTCCCTAGCTCTTTGGGAAGGTGCCCCTGCAGCAGGCCAGGGGTACCATGTGGCAGGACATCACCTCAAGCCTGCAGCACAGGACTGGGGTGCCCAGGACTGGGGAACAGTGTCGTCACCATTATGGGGATCTCATGTGGTGGGACCCAAAGTGCCTGAGAAGGCTACAGGCACGTGCCAGGTGAGGGGCCATGCCACAACCAGGTAAGTCATCCCATGTTGCATGTCTGCCCTGGCGCTGTACTGTGGTGTTGGCTTGTCTGTCTGCCATGTCCTGTGGTGGGGTACACTGTCATTGTGTGCATCACGGGGTGGCATTGCCAGCTTCCATTTGCATTGCGATGCAGCAATTCAGCCATGTGGGATGTGTCGGGCAGTGGCACACTCTGTGCACAGAGGTAGGGGTGGGGGGCAGCTGCTGTGGTCGGTTCCTGGGGCCCAGGCTGCTGCAGCAGTGCAACAGGCCACACAGGGACAGGTTGGAGTGGGACTGGCACCAGCACAGCAGCAGAGGGCAGGTAAGCACTGTCATGGTCCTTCACACTGTGCATGGGGGGTGGCAGGGGAAGTGGGTGCAGGCATGGCCGCTTGTGCCATGTGCCGTGGCAGCTGTGTGTGTCGCACTGAATGTGGTGCATGTCACTGTGGTGCGTCCATTGGGCATGTGTGCTGGCTGTTGGTGGGGTGGGCATGCACCCGGCTGCCACTGTTGTTGCTGTGGTGCTGCCAGTGTACTGTGCCATGTGCCTGTCTTTGTGCAGGCCATTGTGGCCATTGTGTGGCAGGGACCACCTCTGTGCAATGTTGTGTGGTACACCGAGTTGCTGGCTGGCATTGGCCCACCCCCCCATGGGTGGTCGTTATGAGCCCTCCAGGGGTGTGTGTTCCTACTGCCCATTGTGCACAGTGGGTTGGCATGGTTCCTTGGGACATTGCACTGATCACCTGTCCTGTCCCTTGTTATAGGTGTCCAGTGACAAAGACCACCTCGCTCGATGCTGTCGAGACTGCTGCGCCAGACCCTTCTGGTGGCCTCCATGACACTGGAGGTGGTTGTCCAAGTCCGGCAGATGCTTTTGGTGGAGCAGAGGCAGTGGCAGTGCACCAGGGTGGCCAGATGGGGCCACCATTAGTTCAGCTCCTGTTTGGAGGCTAAGTACAAAACTAGCCAGGAAAGTCATAAATCATATGACTTTTAAAATTTTTTTCTATGTCGTACGGTTCCTGAGATATAAGCAATTTAGTATTCCAACTCCTCATTTTCTGCTCCGAGACCCATTATTATGCATACATTCTTTGTACTCACTGTCTTTCTCTATGCAGCTTTTGGGAAAACCAGCCTGTGCACATTACTACTGTTACCATTTCCGCTTGCGATTTCCATTGTACCGTTCACTTACCGTTCACGTCTACGCCACCATGTGCGTTACCCTTTGCATTTTCATTTGCACTTGCATTTGCATTATTTTTACCATTTGCATCTACAGTATTTTTTCTCTTTCTGTTTTGCTTTGCTTCACCATGCACATTAAGGACAGGGATGGGACAAAAAGGGGTAAGGCCATCAAGAAATGGAGGGTAATGAGTACCAACGCCCGTAGTCTGGGCAACAAGCTCCCTGAACTGGTGGCCTTGATGGAAGAGGGATGCCTGGATATTGTAGCAGTCACAGAAACATGGTACACAGAGAACCATGACTGGAATGTTAACATACCAGGGTACACAACCTACAGGAGAGACAGGGAGGGCAGAAGGGGAAGGAGTAGCTCTCTATGTAAGGGAATGAATAAAAGCAACTGAACAAAAGAGTAAACAGGGAGGGGAGGAGAGGAGGCACTGTGGGTCACCTTAGAGACTGAAAATGGCACCACAATCCGCACAGGGTTTGTATACAGACTCCCATGTCAGCGGAGGGAATGGACAAGGATATGATAGGAGGCATACTTAGGATGGCAGAGAAAGGGGAGATACTGTTGATGGGGGACCTTAATATGCCAGATGTTAACTGGAGCACCTTTGCTGCAGCCACATCCAAAAGCAGGGCCATTCTTGATGCCCTTCAGGTGGCATGCCTCAGACAGCTAGTTTTGGAACCTACTCATGAGGGAGCAATCTTAGACCTTGTACTCTCTAATGGGGACAGTGAGAGGATCTCAGATCTAGAAGTGGGTAGCCATTTGGGAACAAGTGACCACCAAACAGTGTGGTTCACGATAAACTCAGCTACAGAGTCAAGCCATACAAAAGTGAGGGTTCTGGACTTCAGGAGGGCTGACTTTGGCAAGATGGGAGAGTGCCTTAGAAAAGCACTAGCAAACAGGCTAGAAGGAGGGGTGGAGCAACAATGGGGAAATATCAAAACTGCCATCACAGAGGCAACAAGCCTTTGTGTGAAGCAAATAAACAAATCAAAATGAAAGAAAAAGCCACTATGGTTCTCAAAAGAAGTGGCGGTGAAGGTTAGGGAGAAAAAGATAGCATTTAGGAAGTATAAGGAAACACAGAAGGAGCAGGACAGAGAACTGTACCAGTTAAGGCAGAAAGAAGCAGGAGGGTAGTCAGAATAGCAAAGGCACAAACTGAGGAAAAGATAGCCAACTCGGTTAAGAAGGGGGATAAAACCTTTTATAGGTATATCAGGGAGCGTAGAAAGACAAGGGAAGGATAGTGAGGCTGAATAGAATGGATGGTGGGTGGGCAGAGAGTGACAGTGAAAAAGCAGGGATACTGAATGAATACTTCTGTTCAGTATTCACAAAAGAGGAAGTGGGGGAGGTGCCTAATCCAATTAAGAGAAGCACTCTGGAGAGGGGGGTCGATCCCAGTCCTTTCACAGAAGAAAGTGTTCTGAAAGACCTCCTAAAACTGAAGGTGGACAAAGCAATGGGGCCAGATGGAATTCACCCCAGAATTCTAAAATGATTAAGCAGAGAACTAGTGACACCACTGACTACCCTTTTTAACAAATCATGGGAGGATGGTGTGGTACCTGAGGACTGGAAGAAGGCTGATGTGATTCCCCTTCACAAAAGTGGGAGCAAGACAGAGGCAGGAAATTACAGACCTGTCAGTTTGACCTCTGTGGTAGGGAAAATGATAGAATCACTTCTGAAGGAAAGAATTGTTGAGTACCTAGAGGCCAGTGGGGCACAGGACCCAAGGCAGCATGGGTTCACAGCGGGAAGGTCATGTCAGATGAATCTAATTGATTTCTTTGACTGGGTGACCAAAGTAGTAGACCAGGGAGGGGCTGTGGACATGGCCTACCTAGACTTTAGCAAGGCATTTGACACAGTCCCACACAAAAATTAGTAGTCAAATTAACCAGCCTTGGAGTGGGTCCCAGGGTGGTAGCCTGGGTAAAACACTGGCTGAACAACAGGACACAGAAGGTATTGTAAATGGAGTCCACTCTGAAGAAAGAGGGTTTACTAGTGGGGTAACCATGAGGTTCAGTATAGGGTCCAGTCCTTTTTAATGTCTTTAAAAGTGACATTGCAGAGGGACTAGAAGGAAAAGTATGCCTCTTTGCAGATGACACAAAGATCTGCAACAGGGTTGATACACAAGAAGGCATGGAAAGGATGAGAAGGGACTTGGCAAGGTTGGAGGAATGGTCAGAAGTATGGCAGCTTGGATTCAATGCAAAGAAGTGCAAATTAATGCACCTGGGAAACAAAAACCCGGGGAAGATTACATAATGGGGGGGAGGTAGTAACAACAACAAAAATGGAAAGGGACCTGGGGGTAATCATATCAGATGACCTTAAGGTTGGCAAGCAATGTGAGAAGGCGGTAGGGAGGACTGGGGGCATACTGGGATGTATAGGGAGAGGCATCGCCAGCAGAAAACAGGAAGTTGTTATCCCCCTGTACAGACAGTTGGTGAGACCCCATCTGGAGTACTGCATCCAGTTCTGGAGACCCTAACTCCGCAAGGACATAGACAGGATGGAAGTAGTTCAGAGGAGGGCACCTAAAATGGTGCAGGGTCTGCAAGAGAAGCCATACGAGGAGAGGCTAAAGGAACTTAATATGTATACCCTTGAGGAAAGGAGGGAGAAGGGGGACATGATAGAAACGTTTAAGTACCTCAGTGGAATCAACAAAGTCCAAGAGGGTAGCATCTTTCAGAAAAAGAAATGTGCAAGAACAAGGAGACACAATTTGAAGATAGAGGGGGGACGGCTCAGGGGCAATGTGAGGAAGTATTTTTTCACAGAGAGGGTGGTGGACGCATGGAACAGCCTTCCTGAGGAGGTTGTGGGGTCTAAAACTGTGGGAGAATTCAAGAATGCATGGGACAGACATAAGGCAATTTTTGTGGGTAGTAGGAAGAAATAGGCTGTTGGTCAAATAGGATCTGCAGCTTATCCTCTAGGTAGGGAAATGGGCAGTCTAGGTGGGTCAAGCGGTCCTTATCTGCCATCAAAGTCTATGTTTCTATGTTTCTATTACCATTTGTGTTTGCGGGCACCATGTCCCGAGCTCCCGGCGCCGCAGTACATTCACTATTTCTTATCATTCTCAAAAAGAAGCGAAATTAGAGGCAAAAAACTCTGTTTAATGCATTAGTTAGGGTTGTTCCACAGCGACAAAAGTGAGGAAATTCGGTGTTAGGGTTGAAAGCCCCCCTAGGACCCCCCTGCCCACACCCCCAACCGGCATCGGGATGTGCATTGGGGTTGTCGGTCCTAACTCTCACCCATTCTCCTATACCTCTGCTTCTTCACACATCTGATGGGGTGAAAGTTGGGGTAAGCAACCCCAATGTGCACCCGATGCAGTTGGGGGTGTGGGGCGGGGGGTCCTAGGGAGACTTTCAACCTAACACCAAATTTCCTCACTTTTGTCGCTGTGGAACAACCCTAGCTAATGCATTAAATGGAGTTTTGCCTCTAATAGATATATATATATATATATATATTTTTTTTTTAATTTCCATGAAATTGTATCCTCATTTATACAGAATGGAGAAGATTTTGAAAAAATAATTTTTCATGCCAACCTGCTTCCCCTGACACATTACGTAACACCATAAGGCCATGACATGCATGTGAACCCATTGTGAGATAAAGCTCTCCAGACCATCACAATGTGTCCCCCGTGTGACAGAACACTGCTCCATGCCTTCCCAGGCTCACAGCAGTGATGTGTTCCCCCAATCCTTGTGCTGCCCAGCCAGCTCCCAGAGCTCATCTCTGAACCTGAGTTGCTGGTACGAGAACACAACATGCTACTCTCTGACCCAACAGCTAGCCCTGCACACCACATTTCTCCATAACGTTTAGGTGATTCTATCAACCAATGACAATATGGAATCAATAACCCTGGCAAAAATGTGTACAGCACAATTATTAATTTAACAGGTCTATTCTTTCAACAGGTCTACACATTGTATTCCACTTTTCTGAGCATAATTATTTTACTTTTCTTAAAAATGACAGTTTAATTCATTTTACCAGTTATTCATTTCAGATGGCATCGCCATACCTTAAAGGCAAAAATAAGTTTGTACAAAGTAAGGTATGGATTTAATAGGTCTATGCTGTTATCAAGGTTTTGTTTAAGTTATCCCTAGTGTAATAACGTAAGACTGAAAATTGTATTAGGCTGTAGTGCAGGGTGAACAAATATCACTGTGTCTGATGCGCTGTGCTTCCGCCTCTGGTAGTGAGAGCTGTGGTAGATACGGGTCTATTCATTTCTGTGGCAAAATGCAGCCATTTCATTAGCTAATGTATGATGTTATAGCACTGATAACATCACATTCTGAGCATAGAAGGGTTCTGGATATAAAAAGAGGGGAAAGGAACCAGGTTCTATGGATAAATGGAAATATTAATAAGGAATCACCAAGAACAGTGAATTCTGCAGCACTGCAGAAGTTCTGTGGTAGGTTGCAAGTTCTGCGCAAAATTCTGCGGCCGCAGAATTCTAGAGGCTTTAGACATGGTTAACCCTCTTCTATTCTCTGCAGCACCCCTTGCCTGTCCCTGGCACCGACACTACCATGCACACCCTGCCCACCCCCATCCCCAGGTCTGCTCTGCTATCGCCCTTTGCCCATGCCATACTCATCCAATAGGTGGCCCGTGGGGATGTCCCCACATTCAAACCTGTGGCACAGCATAGAGCTGTGACAGATGAACACGTCATGTGCACTTCCAGGGTGTGTGGTGGAGACATGGGTGATGTGCCCTGTAGAATCGCACACCATCTGGCAGTTGACATTCGGGCTCCCCTCACGACTGATGTATGCCATGCCCTCCAGGCCAGGTGACATGCAGATATCCATGTGGGTGCAGTCAATGGTCCCAATCACACCAGGCATACATGCCACCCTGTGAAAGTCCTGCATGGTTGCTGTACATTCCATCTGTGTGCTGGGGAAATGGATGAATTCTGAAGCACATGGCAGCAGGGCATTGAGGAACTGTGTGAGGAGGTGGGATGTGGCCAACTGGGTGATGCCTGTATTGTCTCCTGTTGGTCTCTGGAAGGTGCCCGTGGTGAGCAGGCACATGACAGTGGTCACCTTCATCTCCATGGACATGTCGTGGTTCCGTCTGGGGGGTGCCTGCATCTCCTCACTGCACAGCTTGCAGAGCTGCCTCAGAATGGCCCTATTCAGGTGGTACTGGCCCATGATCTCAGTGTCACTGTAGTTCTCAAAGGTGATGCGGGCATGGTACCACCTGTGTCGGGCATACCACCAACAGGCCCTTCCTTGACCACGTCACTGTTCCTTCTGCCCCCTCACACCACTCATTACAGCCTCCATCATGAATGGTGCACTGTCCATGGCTCTTGCTGTCCACTGTTCCCCTGGGCAGTTGGCTGCTGGCTGTGTGCCACCCTGGTGCATTGCTTCTGTGTGTGTGTGTCTCTCTCTCTCTTTCTTTCTGCCCCTATCTCCCACTCCAACACCACCTCTGTCCCTCTCCCTCTGTGTGTGGGCTTTGGTCTGTCTGTCTCTCTGTCTCTGTCTGTCTCTCTCGCTCACTCCCTCTCACTCACACCCCTGGCACAAGTGCTGTCCGTGTGTTTGCACCCTGAATTTATAGGAACAAGTCTGCTCGGAGCAACTTTGATTTGCTCCACACTTGCACCATGGATTCACGGTTGAATATGCCACTGCGCTGGATATTCATGGGCATGCCCCCTGCTCTTGCGCATGCAGTCATTATAGTTGCGCATTGGTGCAATGGATTTTGCACTGCGCATTGGCTCCTTCTGAATATGGCTCCTTGGCGCAATAACACACTTGTGCCGGCACAACTCAGTTGCGCCATGCACAACTGCTCTGAATATCTGGGCCATAGTATTTTACTAATGTTACATAAAAGGGATCTCCTTAAAGGGATACACTGTCAAGTAACTAAACTTTACTTAGATAATTTGCCTAATCTATACAAAATAAAGGCCTGCACATTTTATAGTGATAATTTAGAGGGTGCCTATAAGCTCCTATAGCAGAATATAAATGTTTATAGAGAACACGAAGGAATCCCAAGCCATATTTTCAGTTTTCATTGAAAAACATTTTCTGGACATAATGCATCAGTATTATCAGGAAGGTCATTATATTCTACAAAACGTAAGATAAAACAACATTAGTAATCAATGAATCAGAAAAATTGCATATCTGATAGTAATAACACTATAGCCTACTGGTCAGAATTGAGTCAACCAGCTTTTAGAAAATAAGAAATAGAAAAAGTACAGTAGTTCAGAAAAAGATGGGGGAAAAAAGTTGCTGGGTGAAAAAGAAAGGGGAAGGGGTGAAAGAAGGGAGACAGAATCAAGATGTGTACAATACAGCATGATTAAAGAACAAAAGGGGAGAAAAAAGAATGATGGGGAAGACAGGGTCAAGAAAAAATAGAGGAGGGGAAGGGGACGAAAGACCCAGTGCAAGGAAAAGAAAAAGGAAACATAAAAGAAAAAGGAAAATAATTGCCGAAGAAATATTGGATAATCAATTCAAAATCTTCTCATATTTCAAAAATGACTTTAGGTCCCATCTTTCATTAAGGCCTTTCGGCCTAACAGTTTTAGCTTTAAAGAGACAGTAACGCTCCTTTTGCATTAGAAGATTTGTCCCATCACCACCTCTTGCTAGGCTTTGAACACTTTCCAGGCCCATGAACCTAAAGCATTCCGGATTGTAATGATGCATTTGTGCAAAATGCCTGATAACAGGTTTGTCCAATCCCTTATTTATAATAGAGCGAATATGCTCCTGTATGTGTTCGTTTATAGTTCTGGTAGTTTTACCTATATAAAAAAGATTGCATCTGCACCACAGTATATACACCACAAAGGTCAAGGTGCATGCAATGAAATCTCTGATCTCAATTTTAGTTATATCAGGCAAGACAATTTCATTTCAATCTGCATATACAGTATTTACAGATATTGCATCTCATGCACCTGTGCGTCCCTGTGGGTTTTGGTGGTAGCCACATTCTCTGCTCAGGTTCCTTTTGATAGAACTGACTCCTTACCAATTTGTCCTGCAAATCTGCAGTTTTCCTAAAAGTCAGTCTTGGGGTATCAGAGACTATTTCTTTTAAAGTTATATTACTTTTAAGACTATCCCAACATTTCCAGATCACATTTCCCACTTGCCCTGCAATTCCATTAAATTCCAAAGAAAGTGTTATCTTGTTGTCATTTTCCTTCTTTCTGTGAGTCACTCCACCCTCTAAAAGATGTTTCTGAGTTTTATTTTTAACTTTATTGAGGGCAGTATTAAGGACTGACTCACAGAGCTACTGCTGTCAGCGCTCCTGCTGTTTGGATTTTATTCATAATTCTCTTTGGAGAGTGCGGACTTCTGCTACTGACTTGTGTTTACATCACAAAGCTACTGCTGTCAGAGCTCCTGCTGTTTGGATTTGATTCAGAATTCTCTTTCTGATTTCTGATTGTTTCTAGAGGTCTGGAGTGGCCCATCCCAACCCCCTTGCATATCACTTCCTTTATACCCATAGCCCGTGACATCATACAGTACTAGCCAACTTCATACAACACTGTTAGCCATCATATTTCAGTGCACAATACGGCCACACACCACACCCTGATGTAAATCTTGATACATACTGTATATGGCACACTGATGAGTCCAAATGAGGATGAAACATGTATGTGTCTGCTGTTCTTAGCCTTTGCTGATTGCACTGTGAGGCCTTTTGACACCATGCAATTCTGCTTAAAGTTGAGCCAGTCCAAATTCTCTCATGAGGATTTGCATATGTTTCCCATGATGCTTTGCATTATTGGGGTATGTGCAATTTTGTTTTCTTTAAAATTTGGCTGTATGGCCAATATCCTCCGGGATAACCCATGACTCAGGGCATTTGCTCTGAGGTTCTTTTGATACATTATACCACTAAAGTCTACTGACAGTACAGAGCTATAAAGTAAACAGTAAATAAGAAGGAAAGCAACAAAAAGGGGCAGACAAGAGGGCTGGGAAAGGGGCATCTCTATTGCTAGCAGGTGGCATGGAAACATCTGCAAAGGAGCTGTGACACTTTGGATTTCTTCCAGAGTTAAATTTCTTCTGTGCAAAGGTACTGTGACATATTTTTCTTTCCAGAGCTAAATTTCTGCTGTGCTAAGGTACTTGGCATATTTTTGGGGACTGCTTAAAACTTCAGAACTATGGTACTGTGGCATTCTTGGAGCAGAACTGGGGTACTGTGGTTTAACTGGGACTTCTTTGGTGCTCATAATCCTCAAAAATTAAGGTCCTGTGACATTTCTGGGGCTTCTATGGTTATAAATGGTTCTGTGAAACCAGGGGAAAATTGTGGTAATTTCTGAAATCTAAAGCTCAAGTACTGTGTTTTTAGGGCACTGTTTATAAGTGTATCTCTGGGTCTGGGATCTAAAAAGCTCAAAGCACTGTGTTTTTAGGGTATTGTTTATTTTGGTTCTGCAGTACATAGAACTCGGAAGTTGCTTCGGGGCCTGAAATCCTAGCCGCAGGAGTTTCAGGATCTAGAATCTAAAGTCACAGGAGCTGGATACTAATATTTTGAGTGGGGGGAATTTTCACACTAGGGCCTGAAAACTAAAGCTTGTGATAAGCCATAGGGAAAACGGAGGGGCGTACAAATTGGAGGGGTCAATAGAGCAGGGTGGGGGCAGGTCTGAGGCATAGTCCCCAGGCTACAATGCCTGGGGACATCTTTGGGAGGATGGTGGGGTGCACTGGTTGTGGGTCAGCCATGGTACTGGATATAGTTTGGAAAGTGGGGGGTTGCATAGTATGTAGGCAGCTTGCACAGCTGAGGGAGGAGGTGAGATGGCTGAGATGGACACGAAACTGGGAAAGGGAAAGGGAGAGGAGTATAATGGAGGACAGGAGGGGCTCCACTGAGGGAGCAATAGAGATTAGAGTGGGAGCTGTGGAGGGACAAGGAATGGTTAAAATGGGAGCTGTAAGGGGACAAGGAGCAAATATAGAAATAGGCAAGGGAAAATGCCATGGGGAGTGGAGGAAAACAAGGGTGTATGGAAGCAGGTTAGGAGGGGTTGAGGATGGCTCTAGTGGAGCTACAGGAATCCCAGATAGAAGAGGCAAGAGACACAAGGGTAACCAGAGGGAATGGCAGGAGGTTAAGTATAAAGGTCCAAAGCCCACACAGAGGGCAAGGGAAGAGGAAGCAAGGGGTGGAGCCCCAGCCAGGTGGATACAGGCAGTGGGCTTGGAGCAGAAAAACAGTTATGCTCCACTAGGGGCACTAAATGGGGGAGAAAATCAGGAAAGTAGAGTTCAGGAGCATCCAGGGGACATAGGAGAAGCAAGCACAAAGGAAGATGAAGGAAAATTGGAAAAGGGGATGCCCTTTTAGGAAAGAGCAAGGAGGGTAGTAAACATAGGGATGGAGGCACAGGGGTGAACATACCCCAGAAAGGGTAAACCCAAAAGGGGGGGGAGACAGGGAGCTCAGGTTCAAAAGGGCTAGAGCTAGATGGGGCTGAGAAAGGGGAAAGTTCTCTGGGGAATTCAAGCAAGGAAAGGCTTGGGGCAAATCAAAGGGGAAAGAAAAAGCTTGCAGATGGTGGGGCAGAGGTGGGCAGCCTTGCAGTAAATGCCTATGGAGAGCATGAAACTAGAGGAGCGTAAGGGGAAGACAGTACACTAGGAGATGAAATGGGCAATGGGGATAGTGAGAATAGGGTGGAAAATGTAATGGAAGGGGTTGGGAGAAAGAGAAGGGAAATGCAAACAAAAGATGACAGCGAACAGGGTCCTACTTGTTGGGGACTCTATAATAAAAGGAATTAGATGGGGCAGGGGGGAAGAGTAGCACAGTATGGGTTGAGTGTCTGCCAGGCATGATGGTGGCGGAGGTCATTCACTATATCCCCTCAAGAGGGAAACAGCAGGATGAGAAAACACACCCGATGTTCCACCTGGGAACAAATGGCCTGGCAGGAAAAATCCTGTTGGAGGTGCAGGCAAGATTTAGAGCACTTGTTAGATACTGCAGCAGTCTGGGGTTCAAATCAGTGGCTTTCTCTGAGGTGTTGCCAGTACCAAAGGCAAGTACTGACTGGAGGCTATGGATTAAAGAGTTCAATGAGTGGCTGGTGGGGTGGTGCAAGTAAATGGGGTATGGGTTAGTAGGGGACTGGGGATCCACATGGGGAGATGAGAGCCTATTTGCTTCAGACAGACTGCACCTGACTAGGGAGGGTGTGGTGGTGCTATAAAAACAAATTAGGAGAGTTCATAGAAGAAACCTACAATTTAAACTAGATTGAGGGGGAAGGGTGAAAAATCTGCACCACTAGGCAGGAGAAATGGGGGGCTAACAGCCTCCCCCCAGGATAGTGCTAAAATACTGGCCATGAGGGAGAATAGAGAAGGGGGAATGGAGAGAGAACCTGGTGGAAGGGCTTAGCAGCCAATGCCAGGAGCTTAGCAAATCAGATGGTGGACTTGGAGGCCATTATGAGGGATGAAGGACTAGATACAGTAGTTATAAGAGAAACCTGGTGGACTGAGCAGCACACCTGGGAAATGACTATACCAGGTTAGACTGCTCAGAAGGGACAGGGAGGATAAGAAGGGGAGGAGTTGTTTTATACATCTGGGAAGGCATAAATGTAAATAAAGGACAAGAGGAGGATGGGGAGACTGAACTACTGTGGGTAACGCTAGGCAGGAGGACAGGAGAATCCTTGTAATTGGGAGTGGTATACAGGCCACCTATGCAAGGGGAGGAGGGTGATCAACAGTTAATTCAGGCAGTCACAAGACTGGCCCTAAAAGGAACGCTACTGTTGGTAGGGGACCCAAGCCTCCCAGATGTACACTGGGAAATCCCGGATGCAGTATCATCAAGGAGCAGGGAGATACTAGCTGCGCTTCAGGGAGTATTCCTTCAACAGCTAGTGAGGGAACCGACAAGGGGCAACAACCTGCTGGATGTGGTCCTGACAAATGGGGAGAGTGTGGAGGAGGTGCAGGTGGGAGAAGAACTGGGCAACAGTGACCACAGCACGGTGATGTTCAGGGTCAGGGCAGGGAGGGAGACCAGTAAAACCAGTACTGCAGTCATGGACTTCAGACGCATGGACTTTGACAAGATGAGGATAGTAGGGGAGAAAATGAAAGGTATGGAGAATTTATGGGCAGTGGAGGAGTTATGACAAGCTATCAAAGGAGGAGTACTGAAAGCTGCAGAAATGTGCATAAAAAGGTTAGGAAGAGTAAAAGGGGGAGGAGACAGCTTTGGTTTACAAAGGAGGTTGTGGGGGCAGTTAGAGAAAGGAGGAGGGCATCCAGAAAATTTAAGAGGACACTCAGTGAGGAAGATAAGAAAGAGTATAGGGAAAAGGAGTATGGCGGGGAAGAAGATCAGAAGGGCAAAAGCAGATACTGAGGAGAAAATAGCAAAAATGGCCAAAAGGGGAGATAAGACCTTTTTCAGATATGAGAGGGAGAGGAGAGGGGCAAGACAGGGGATTACTAGACTGAGAGGGGGAGGGAGAAATAAAATTGGAACAGGACTGTGAAAAAACAGAGTTAAGTACTTTAGCTCAGTATTCACTGAGGAGGAGGATGGTAGGGGACTTGAGCTAAAGTCAAAGGGGAAGGAGGTCAAATGGGTGGATCTGAGCTGACTCACTGTGTATAGGGTTAGGGCAGAGCTAGATAGATTGAGGGTGGATAAGGCAATGAGGCCTGATGGGTTACATCCCACAGTGATCAGGGAATTAAAGGAGTTGGCCGCACCCTTGATAAGGCTTTTCAACTTGTCCCTGGATATGGGGAGAGTGCCGGATGACTGGAAGAGGGCAGACATTGTGCCTTTACACAAGGGAGGTAACAAGGAGGTGAAGGGGAACTACCGACCTGTCAGCCTCACGTCAGTGGTGGGGAAGGTAATGGAGGCATTAATCAAGGAGAGGATGGTGGATTACTTGGAGAAGAGTGGCTTGCAAGACAGCAAACAGCATGACTTCATGAAGGGGAAGTCTTGCCAGACAAACCTAATTCAGTTCTTTGATTGGGTGACTCAGGTGATTGACCAGGAGGAGGCGGTGAACGTGGCCTACCTGGGATTCAGTAAGGCCTTTGACACCATTCCCCATAGGAGGCTGGTAAACAAGATGAAAAGCCTGGATTTGGGTGGGAAAATAACAAGCTGGGTGGAGGGCTGGCTGTCAGGAAGAACTCAGAGGGTGGTGCT
Source organism: Neoceratodus forsteri (assembly GCA_016271365.2). Lineage (NCBI taxonomy): Eukaryota > Metazoa > Chordata > Ceratodontiformes > Ceratodontidae > Neoceratodus > Neoceratodus forsteri. The sequence goes on along the minus strand of CM028132.1, from coordinate 389,280,709 downwards.
CAATAGGGTGCACTCCGGGACAGCGAGGGTGAAAAGTGGAGTGCCACAGTGATCAGTTTTGGGTCCACTTCTCTTCAACATCTACATCAGTCATATTGCTGAGGTTTGAGGGGGAGGGTGTGCCTATTTGCTGATGATACCAAAATACGCAATAGGGTGGATGCCCCAAGGGAGTGGAGGACATGAGGGAGGACTTAAAGATGCTTGAAAAATGGTCTGGGACATGGCAGCTAAAATTTAATGCCAAGAAGTGTGCTGTGATGCACTTGGGGAGTAGGAACAGAAGAGCAGGGTACACCCTAGGTGGGGAGGAAATTAAAGTAACAGAACAGGAGAGGGATCTGGGGATTATTGTCTCCTCAAACCTTAAGGTAGGAATCCAATGTAGCCGGGTGGCTGGAAAGTCCAATTGAATGTTGGCATGCATAGGCAGGGGCATTACTAGCAGACAGAGGGAGGTAATAATGCCCCTTTACAAAGTCATGGTGAGGCCGCACCTAGAGTATGGGGTTCAGATCTGGAGACCTCATCTCTGCAAGGATATACTGTAGATGCATTGAAGAGGGTTCAGAGAAGGGCAACCAACATGGTGCAAGGTATGCTGGGGAACTCATACAAGCAGAGGTGTAAGGAGCTGGATCTGTACATGCTGGAAACAAGAAGGGAAAAGGAAGACATGATTGAAACTTTTAAATATGTAAAGGGGTTCAATAAAGTGGGAGAAGAGTGTTTACTTAAGAGGAAGGAGGGGGGGTCAAAACTAGAGGGCACAGCCTCAGACTGCAAGGAAAATTATACAGGGGCAATGTGAGAGGGCATTTCTTCACAGAGAGGGTGGTGGAGCCCTGGAACAGACTACCAGACAGAATGATGGGGGCTAACTTGGTAGAGGAATTCAAGGGGGTATGGGACAAGCATATGGGGCTGAGTATTGGGGAGGCTGGGGCTGGCAGGGAGGGGGAGATGTAGGGGAAATAAGAAGGGTAGACTAGATGGGCAGGTATGGTCCTTTTCTGCTGTCAAGCTTCTATGATTATATCCTCTAGCTCTAAACCTATCTAACAGACTCTCTGCCTGGTGCATAAAGTCAGTGTCTTTAGTACAACTGCACCTCAACCTAATAAGTTGGCCATAGGGGATAGACTCCTTTAATTTCCTAAGATGTGATTCTAAATAAAGAGTTAGTTGACGTACTTTTCCTAAAACCCCTAGTGTTTATATTACCTGTAGTGCTATCATCCAAAAAGGTTATGTCCGAGAAATCAATCTACTTGTGATGAATGTTAGAGGTGAACCTAAGATTTAAATTGTTATCATTTAACCAAGCTATAAATTATTGAGCTAGTTCACAACTGCCTTCCAAAGGCACAGGCAGTCATCAATGAAGCGTCCCCATCGTATGATATTTTTCAGGTATGGGTTAGTATATGGATTGTACAAGTGCACCAGCTCCCATATTCCCATAAACAGATTCACATACAGTATGCGGGGGCCATAGAGGACCCCATAGTTGTTCCACATTCCTGTGCATAATAGTCATTGCTAAATTCAAAATACCCATGGAATAGCACAAAATTCAGGGCTTCAATAAGAAAATCAGCAGGGGCATTTGTCTCTAACTGATCTTGCTCCAAGTAAAATTTGGCAGCTCTAATACCATTCTGATGTTGGATCAAGGTATATAATGCCTCTACATCCACAGTAATCCACAAATAGTCTGATTCCCATATAACTCCTTGAAATTTTTAATAGTATTGCTAGAATCTCTCAAATATGATGGTTATTTCAGCATACTATGTTGCAAAAATGTCAATAAACTGACATAAGTGTTTAGTCACTGAGCCCACACCAGAAATGATGGGCCTGCCCAGTGGATCCAATAGACTTTTATGTATTTTAGGAAGACAGTAGAGGGTAGGGATTACTGAATATTCACAAAACAGAAATTTAAATTCACAATTTGTAATGCTTCCTTCCAGTACTGCTTTATCCAAAAGCACATAAAGTTCCTTTTTATATTGATGTGTAGGATTGCTTTTGAGACTTTTGTATCTGTTTACATCAAATATAAGGTTTTCAACACGGTTTTATACTTTGTGCTATCCATTATCACAATAATTCCCCCCCTTATCAGCTTTTTTTGTTACCATTTCCTTTTTGGATGTTAACTCTTTCAAAGCTATCTCCTCAGCAGCACTTAAGTTCTTTTGTACCTTTTTATGTTTACTTTGCAACATAAGTTCACTTACCTTGTGAAGGACAGTGTTTTCAAACACCATCACATTGTTATTATTAACCATGGGGCAGAAATCAGATTTGCACTTAAAGTGTCTCTCATAAGCCTAAAACTAGAGTCACTTCCAACTGAAGCATCACGTGCAAGAACATTTCCCTCCTCCAATATCAAAGCAGCTTCATCCAGTGTCTCACTTTCTCCTGTGTCCACAAGTCCTTCTTTCTACTGCAGCAATCAAATAATCCAGGTCTTCCTCTTCAATACCCTCTAGGCCAACTGAATCTTCTGTAAAACCCATTTTGTTTCATCCAGTATTGAACTTTTTATTTGCAAAAAAATATTTCAGTCGAATCTTCCTGAATAATTTAACTATGTTCACAAATATAAAGAAATAATTAATGGGCAGTGTCGGCACAAAATTAAGCCCTTTTTACAGTAATGAAATTTGGGAGGTACTTAGTTTCAAACTACTTAAATTTATTATCTGTAAGTTGGATTCTTTGGGCTCTCAGTGATCTTTTTTTGTTCCCTGGATCTTCCCCTTCTCTTCCCTCTTCAGGTATGTCCCCTCCATATTTTTGTGCTGTTCTGCTGCTCTCTCTCTAAAAAAAAGCCTCACTTCTGTATTTCTGGTCAGATCAATGGTAATGGATTTTATAACCTTGCTAGCAGCTGGCTCTGGTACTCCTCCCTTTTTAGTATCATTGTAGCTGTTATTTCTGTTTTTTACTCCTGTTCTAGATCTTCCTCTGCTTCTTGGTCTGTTCTCAGAATTTTTGGGTAGTGTATATGCGGTCCCCAACTCGTAATCCTTGCTGTCTCTCAATAGCTTGGTTTGTTTCCGCTCAATTATTTCTTTCTCGTGTTTCAACATCTTATTTTTGAGCAGCCTTTCCAACTGACCAAAATCCGAATGTGTCTTATATTTGGCAACCTCTTCCTTGACTATTTTAAGATCCTTCTCAAGCTCTAAATAATCTTCTGAGTCTTCTTCGATTATAAGTCTAGTGTAGGCTATTTAGGCTGCTTCTGATATTTTTAACCAAGCCTCTTTTCTTTTGAAATGATCTAGACCACACAAAGGTGTTTTAGTTACATGCAACCCTTTAGGTGATAGATTTTTCTCTGAATAAGTTTCTAACGAGGTGATGTTATAACTTATATTAACTTATTTAATGAGTAGTCTGTCTAGCTTCAAAAAGGCTTGTTTGATATTACCTTCTTTGTGGCTTGAAACAGGTTCTCCTGCAGCTGCTACTCCCTCTAAGTTATCTCTCAAGAGATGCGTGCTAGATTACAATGACAATAAATTCTCTAAGCAGACGCTAGTATTATCAGTCACTCCGCTGGTTACTATAAACACATGAAATGTTACCTGTGTTGTGATTGTTATTGTATTTGAAAATGTTAATAAAGTATACCTAATCACAAAAAAAAGAACATAGCCTTCTTATGACCCCACCTCATGAATAATGGCAGAGAAAATTTTCAACTCCTGCCTGAAAGGTGATTTCGTGTAAGGACCGCAAATTCAGCTTTCGGGATGTAATAAAACATTTTGGTCAGGATTTGAAAAATGGCAGCTGTCACATTCATGAGGTGCTGTAAAGAAATAGCTATGTTGTAACTTTGGGGTAAAAATATTGAAAATTACCAAAGTTACGAGCCTGCATTCGAAAAATTCAACGTAGGCTCATAACTTTGTTAGTTTTGGTTTTTTTTTTTTGCTTATTTCTTTTATTGCCTCCTCAGCTGGGGGGGGTGTTGCCTATGATTCCACCCTATCTGACAGGTTCCGTGGCACCGCATCACTCCCACTGCTCGTGTTCGACCCCCTCCTCCATTCCTCACACGGGCTGCTTCACGTCAAGTATGTACCCCACCACCATGAAAGCCTGGGGTCAGAATCCAGAAGGAGCAACTTGAGTGGGAGTGGTGTGGTGCTGTTGGGACCACTTTTCATCGAGTGAGCCAGAGGATTTTTTAGTATACTGGTCCCCCCCATGCGCGGCCGTGCAGTGACGTCAATGACGTTACCATGCACGCTTCCGTGTACGGCACATCTGACGTTGGCCTGCGATGACCCCACAGCTAACCTCAGCATGCACTGACTCCCAGCCACCACCAGAGCCAGCACAATCATGGTTTTCCCTTCCCACCCTCCCTGGAGGAAGAGAGCAGCCCCTGGGACACTCAATCCACCTCCCCCCGGCTGATCCTCTGATGCCTGAGATCACTCCCGACCCCCGGTCGTTGGTGTGGCGCGAGGTGTGGCATCCAGTGCCTCAACCCTCAGTGCCACAGGGTTGGTCTAACTTTGTTGTTTTTTTAACATTTTTACACTAAATTGTCAATATAGCCTTCTTATGAGCCCACCTTTTCAGCAAGGGTAGTGAACATTTTCAACTCCTTCCCAAATGGTGATCTCCCACAGGAGCCATGAAATCACCTTTTGGGACAGATCTGCCTAATGACAGTGCCATTGTTCATGAGGTAGGGTCCCAAAGAAGGCATGTTGAAAATCTGGGCCAAAAATATGCAAAGATGCCCAAGTTATGCCACTAAGTTAAAAACAACTCTGAAATGTATTGAACCACATACCTGTTTCTTCATTTCATGGCCTGGCTTTGAAGAGTGAAGATGTGTCTGCTGTCCAGAGAGGATTATGGCATTTGACCCCTGATGGGAAAGTAAGGGCTTGGGGGGATGTGGAGTGGTGGGTGCTGAGTGAGAGGGTCAGGTGCGGGGATGGTAATGGCACAAAAGACATCGATGGATGTTTCATTTTTTTACAGGGTACAAAACAAACAAAAAAAGAACTGAGGAATCACCATTCTGACATTAGGGGATTGGGCACCCCCAGTGTCATTTTTATGTTTTTGGGGAGGTGGTGGATGCTGAGAGGAGGGTCAGGGGGACAAAAAATATATATATTTAAAAAATGGGGGCAATGAACATGATCATGACACTGGGATTGAGCACCCTAGTGTCATTGTTATGTTTCTGGGAGGGGGTGGGGTGGTGGGTGCTGAGAGAGAGGGTCAGGTGGGGGGATATGCATAATTTTTTTTAAATGAAATCATCAGTCTCAGTGGAACACAGCACACTCTGCCATGACCAAGATGGCCACTGCACTACTCTGCGCATTTGCTAGTGGTTGCACATGCTCAGTAGAGTGCGACATCCATCTTGTACACAGCAGAGTATTCCATGCTCTGCCATGACCACCATTTTTTTTTAAGTTAGCAATATCCCACCCTCCGACCCTCACTCTCAGCACCCGCACACCACCAAAGTATAAGAGTGACACTGGGGGTGCCCAGTCCCTCAGTGTCATGATCAAGACTGCCAATTTCTTTTTCCAAGTAAAAAATAGTGCAGTATGAGCGGAGTGCTCCATGAACACTGAGGCGATTGTGGTGCAACTCCAACATGTTGTTTGGTCAAAAATAATGCACAGAATGCTGAGTCCTTTTTTGAAAGCAAGAGGTCTGCAGGGCATTGCCCACTACAGCCCTAACAAAAGACACCAGGGAAGAGTCAGCAACCATAGGCCAATCAGTCTGATGTCAGTGGTTGAGCAGTTAATGGAGATGCTTTTAAAGGAAAGACCAGTGCAGTATCTTGAACCCAGTGGTTTACAAGACCCCAGGCAGCACTGATTTATGGTGGGGGGGTCATGTCAGATGAACCCGATCAGTTACTTCAACTGGGTGACCAGGGAAAAAGATCAGGGTGGGATGGTGAACTTTGCCTACTTAGACTTCAACAAGGTCTATGATACTGTACCACATAGTAGGCTCATTAAGAAACTGGGCAGTTTTAGGGTGAGTCTCAGAAAGTGGTGTTAAATAGAATTCACTCTGGGGACAGTATCTAGAAGGGTACCGCAGGGCTCAGTACTGGGACCAGTCTTCTTAATGTCTTTATAAGTGACACTACAGAAGAGCTGGAAGGGGAGGTATGCTTCGCAGATGACACCAAAATCTGCAATAGGGTGGACACTCCAGATGGAGTGGAGAGAATATGTAGAGACCTGAAAAAACTCGAGAAGTGGTCAAGGGTATGTCAACTGGGTTTCAACGGGAAAACATGCAAAATCATACACCTGTGGCACAGAAACCCAGAGGTGGAATATAAAATGGGGGAGAGGTATTGACGGTCACTAAACAGGGACTTTGTGGTAATCATATTGGATGACCTCAAGGTAGCAAGGCAATATGACAAGGCAGTGGGTAGGGCCAGTGGGATGCTGGGGTGCATAGGGAGGAGTGTCTACAGCAGCATGAGAGAGGTGATGTCACTACTACGTATGTAGATAATTGGTGAGACTCCACCTGGAGTACTGTGTCCAGTGCTGGGGATCACATCTCAGGAAGGACATAAGGTGAAGGCTGCCCAGACAATGGCAACTAAAATGGTGTGGAGGATGCACTGAAACAAAAGCCCTATAAAGAGAGTCTGAGGGATTTCAGTGTGTAAACCCTGGAAGAGAGAAGGAGGGGGGGCATGATAGAGACCTATAAACAGAAACTCAGAAACATAGAAGCTAACAGCAGATAAGGACCACCTAGTCTGCCCATTTTCCCTACCTACTGCAATACTACAGACCCTACTTGATCTCTGGCTTACCTTCTCTTTCCTATTTCTAGGGTTCCCTTAAGTCAATCCCATGCATTCTTGAATTCCTCTACTGTTTTCACCCCCACTACCTCCTTCTCTGGGAGACTGTTCCATGCATCCATCATCCTTTCCAGGAAAAAATGCTTTCTCACGTTACTTTTGAGTCTACCCCTCTCCAGCTTCATATTAAGACCCCTTGTTCTTGAACACATTTTTCTCTGAAATACACTACCCTCTTGTACCTTATTAATGCCCTTGGGGTATTTGAAAGTCTCTATCATATCCACCCTCCTGTCTTCCAGGTATACATACTGGGATCCTCTAGTCACACCTTATATGACTTTTGTGCAGACACTACATCATTTTTGTTGCCCTTCTCTAAACTACCTCTAAACTGTTGATGTCATCCCAGAGATGCAACCTCCAGAACAGGACACAGTACTCCAGATGAGATCTCACTAATTATTTGTACAGTGGTATCACCACCTCCTTTTTCCTGCTGGTGATACCTCTCCCTATGCACTCCAACATCCCACTGGCTTTCCCCACAGCCTTCTCATATTGTTTGGTCACCTTTAGGTAATCAGATATGATTACTCCCAATTTCCTTTCCTGTTTAGTGGCCATCAGTACCTCTCTCTCAGCATGCACTCCTCCAGTGGGTTTCTGTGGCCCAAATGCATGATTTTGCACTTCTTTGCATTGAAACTTAGCTACCACACTCTTGACTACTCCTCAAGCTTTCTTAGGTCCCTCCTCATTTTTTCCACCCCCTTGGAGTGTCAATCCTGTTGCAGATCTTAGTGTCATCTACAAAGAGGTATGCCTTCCCTTCCAGCCCTTCTGCAATGCAGATTATGAAGACATTAAAGAGAATTGGCCCCAGAACTGATCCTTGTGGCACCCCATGGGGGTGAGTAAGGTACAGGAGGGGAGTACTTTTCAGAGTCAGAGGTGCACGAGAACAGGGGGGCATGCAGTGAAGCTGGAAGGGGAGAAATTTAGAAGGGATGTGAAGAAGTACTTCTTCACTGAAGAGTGGTGGATGTCTGGAACAGTTTTCCAGCACAGGTAGTTGGGGCAAAAACAGTGGCAGGCTTCAAGTCATACATGGGATAGGCACAAAGGAATCTTGGTAGGAAACTGGGGAGTAGGTAGCTGGAGATCAGGTGGGGGTTGTGGTGACAGTATAGGCATGGAAAAATGGGCAAACAGGGTGGGCCAAGTGGTCCTTATCCGACAAATAATTCTATGTTTCTAGTCTTGTTTCTATGTAAGTACAGTGGTTTTGCTTTAATAGAAATCTAACCCCAAAACTGCTTCCCTTCTTACACCTTACACTGCTTCATATCTACCCCGCATTTATTTGTGCTCCCTATTGCCAGTGTCTAACCTATCATTGCCTAAATCCAGGGTGATATGATTTGGAGGAATAATGGGTTGGAACTACAGGGGTAGAAAGGAGCATACTGAGTTTGCAGTGAGTGTGGCTCTCATTTCTGCAACACTCACACTATGGTGCATGGAGGAAGAAACTCTGTTGTTTTCTTGTCTACTACTACATTTTGACGGTACCTTGCTGGACTGCAATAACACACCGTGCTGTATTGTACATCATGAGACAGTCTCGAGCCTCCTATTACTCACTATTGATATCCTTTTAAATAGTTTCAAAGTTTGTTGTTGCTGAACCACTAGTACAGGCTTTGAAAGTTTTAAAGGGCTAAGTTTCTCTTTCGAGCCACTCCTACAGCACCTAAGGTACATTCTGAAAGTGAAAGGTGCCACTCTTCCCCTTCGCTTCTTTGGCTGGTAGGATCTACTGAAGGAGCGGTGATTTGACCTTCAAGCACTGGGATGTGATAGTCTATTTCATAATAGGAGTTGCCTTACTATCTCTCCTGCCCCCATTTCTTTTTATTCCCCTCCATTTTAGCCTTTCACCTGTTCCCAAGCAGAGTGTGTGTATGCCCCTGCCAATCTACTCTGCACAGGCAGTATCAACTCTGCATACCCCTTCAAGCACTTTCCCCTCCTCGTTTCATTCTTCTTCATCTTCTTCCTAACCTATGATCATAACCACCATTGCTTGTCCCTGTCTGCCCTGGCTATGTGTGTGTCACCCTAGGGGTCCTTCAATCGGAAGTCCCTCCTAACCTTGAAAGCTGATGTTGTCTCGGAAGGTGGATGGTTGGTCTATTAGGTGATGAGAGGCAATAATAGCACATCAGTAGTTCACTGCCATTAATACTCCCCCGCTGGTGCTCTTTTCCACATTTCACCCCTATCCCTCCCCCATCCTCTTATCCCTTTTCTGTCTACATTATCTTGAAAACCCTACCCCCTTCCCCATCACCTACCTCATTCACCCCCTCACTTCTCCCCCATCACTTTCCCTTCCACCCCTCACTTCTCTCCCTTTCTAGCTTCAGCCTGTCGTTTCAACAATAGCTGCCTTCTTCATGACTGGCCTACTCCCTACCTACTTACTCCGCTTCCTACCCACCCTTTATCCTTTTTCGAGTCACTGTTTCTCCCTACACATTTAACTTGCCAGGATAAATAGGTTCTTCTATTAAGTGTCATGCCATGTGTGTTTTACTGCTTGCATGTGTAAATAATTTGGCAATCTTTGTATGATCAATTGATGTGTGCTGCTATTAGTATCTCATATTCTTAACTATGTATATCCCTTACTTGTCGTACATGTTCTTCTGTAATTTACTGTTATATTGTTATGTGTATAGGACCTCCTTGTGAATGAACTTGCTCAATGGAGTTTTCCTACAATAAACTTAACTCAAACTTCCCTCCTAACTGGAGACCTTGGGTAGGGGTCAGCCAGGGGAGTTAGAGGTTGTTATCCTACACATCCTGGCTCCATAATGGCTTTCCATACTATTCCCCTGGGCCTGGATACCAGATCTCATCATCTGTGGGCTCACCTCCCCAAACCTGACATGGATAACGCATCTTGAGGCATGTCAAGCAGCTTTTCCAGATGAGGGATACCCTCTGGAATTTTCTCCTTCCCCCATCTCTTTCTTCCTTCCTCTACCCCCACCCCATTTCCATTATCAGACTCACTCACTGTGCAGTGCAAAGCATATCTACCTGAAGTTTCCCCTTGCACCCATGCTGTAGGTTGACTCTTCTACCAGCTACCTCCTTTCCTTCCCCCAAGAAGTAATTTATCAGGGTACAAGACCTCCTTCATGCTGCCCTAACTCCAGCTGATGAATTCATAATATAAATATGCCATATAGCTGTTTTATGGGTGATTCTCCCTGGGGATGACAGCATGTGGAGCTCTTAATATGTGTTACTCTTTTCCTAGATATCTAATATGGTTGCTGATAATACCCCTACTGTCAGGACACATGCTTTGGAGACCTTGGTGACTATCTCATAGGGTCTGGATAGTTCCTGAAATTTTTTTCCCTTGGAAGCCCAGAGGCTCCTATCACCTTATCTGGAACATATGTCTCAGAGGGCTTTAAGGTTCTATTCCTAATGTCAGTGTGTTTCATTGTTTCTGTACAGTACAGAACAGCAGTACTGCAACCATAATGTGTGGGTCATGGTTGATTCACACAGGATCAGTACAGGGGATCCAAGTGGGTCTTCTCTGGTTCTGTGACAGTGGATGCCAGTAATGCCCAGTTCCAAAATACTGTCTCTTTCCAGTTACCCTTATGATGGCATCCCTTACTTGTACCTCTTGGAACGCGTGAGGGTTAAATTCCCCCATTAATGGGAGAGTCACATGATGTGCTTTATGTGAGAGACAGCTTCTCTCAGCTTTGCACATCAGATGATTTAAACACAGCAAAAATTTTAAAAAAAATAAGTATATTTATTTTCAAACTGCAACAGTTTGGTAGGAAAACTGCGTGGCCATCCTTATCCAGAATATGGTGAAGAATGGAATCTAGAAATGATGGATTTATCTGCCACCCCACCAGTACTACTGCAGGCATCAGCACACAAGAGGCACAAGCAGGGCTTCCCGCTGGATTCACCACTAGAGATGGCCAAGACTGGAACCCTAATGACAAACTGAACCACTTTTTTGTGGAATTGACCACTATAAAAGTGACACTGCAGGAACTGGCTGGTGATTTCAGTGCAGTGAAGCCTGCTCTGGAGTCCCTCACAAGGTGGATAGGAGACACAGAAGCCTGCATTAGTGCCATCAAAGATAGGCAGGAAAAATAAAGCACTGTGTTAAAAGAACTCAGTAAGAAGGTGGCATAACTGGAGTGCAGAACTGAGGACCAGGAGGGCCATAGCCAGAGGAATGACCTTGGGCCCAACAACATTCCAGAAAAGGCTGAAAGTACCAATATGTTGGCATTTATTCAAAAATTGCTGCAAGAGCTGACTGCACCATCTGAGTCAGGGACAGTGTATGCCATTGAGAGAGCACGCCACTCCCATCATCCGCAAACCCCTCAAGGAGTAAAACCCAGAGCAACCATTTTAAAATTCCTGAATTTCTAAGAAAAACTTTACATACCGAGCCAAGCAAGAAAACAGGGAACCATGGATTGGAATGGAACTCAGTTCTATATTTTTAGTGACATTGCCCCAGCTGTCAGAGACAAGCAATTGGAATACAGGTCTGTTAAAAAAGCCAATAATAAATTCCTGATGCTTCATGTAGTCAGACTAGTGGTTTCCACTAGTCATGGAACGCATGAATTTACAAGTGCAAAAATTGCCCAAAGTGAGTAAACAAAAGTAATCCCAGGAATTTTCACTGCTTCACTAGGTTAAGACAACAACCAAGGGACCTCTTTAAGAAAATATTGGCATGCCTACTAATTGTTACCACACAGCAAAATGAGCGGTAAGTGAAAACCTCTTTATTCCCTTCTACTCTATGGATTGACTTAATACGTGAGAACCCTTTGTCATGGACATGCCCACTAAATGTTACATGGAAATGCTTAATGTTAGAATTGGCTGAGATATCTTTTCCTGAAAGTTACATCACAGGGATCTCAACGATATAAAGATGGCAGCAGCAGCATGGCACCAAACTATGAGATACTGTCTCTCACAAACCATCTCAGTTCTCTCACCTTGGAATGCCATCACACTGCACAGATGCACCGTGGTTTTGACAGGAGCTGTCATTCTGTTAGAAACCCAGATGTTGGACACACCCTCAAGGACCGATGTCCTAGCAAAAACCTAACCAACCAGGGCTGGTGCACTCAAGGTAAGAATATAGTATACACAAGGCCCCGACACTGCCACATGAAATCCACAAGAAATCCAAACCTATAGCTGTGCAGTGTATCCTTTTCTCTGCATCTTGGGGCATGAGGCTTGGGGGGGAGTCATCTATTGGAAACAAGGCACTATACTTTAAAGGCTACTTGGTCAAGGGCAATCCTGATATTTTAGAAACTACTCAAGTCCAAATGAAGTTAGTGGACCCAATACAATTACAGTGGGGAGAGGGTCCATACCGCTCAAGAGGTTTTTCAGGTTGAATTTCCAAGGAAACTTCATGGCTGCAGAGTAGAGGGGCACCCTTGTACAGGCCCTGATTGAATGGACTGATTGGACCAGCACTAGCCGCTATCAGATAGCCATTCCCTCCTTGTGGGATTACAGTCAACTACTGCTATGCCATCATCTCAACCTTATCATTAACTTTCTCTAGTAGGAATATTATGTGTTGTTCAATGTTCATTGTTATTATGTTAATAGTTCTGATATTTACTGTTGTAAATTTAACTGCTACTACTGAATTGCTAAGAATAATTCTCCATCTTCAAATAGATCCTACGGAGCAGGTACCAACTGTATTTTATGAAACCTCACCTAATACCTATAGCCTGGAAACTGCATGTACACAGGGATTAGCTCTGATACATGTCCCTTGCCTTATGGTGATTGCTCATGGCAAGAGATACACTCTCAGCTTTGACTATGGCCAGTAACACATACTGTACAAACTTCTCACTTAAATCAAAAGGGTGCAAACTAAAGAAAAGAGGCACCAAGTTATTAGACACATTAAGATCACTGGAGCCAAAATAGCCTAATTGCAGGAGATCCACACAGTAGCAATCCAAGAGAATCAATGGAGACTGGAGTGGGTAGGACAAGTTTTTGCTTTGGGGGAGCAGCAATAAAGAGGCTAGCACCACCATCTTAATACACAGATGTGTACCTTTCAAGCTTATGAAACACATATCAGACCTAGCGGGGAGGTATACTATTATCAGAGGTACACTGAACAGAACAGAGGTGATACTAGCCTCTATATATTGTTCTTATATGGAGGAACAGAGTTTCTTCACAACAATGCTGACAGAAATAGCCTCCCTTGATAAACTACCTACCATTCTGGGTGGCGACCGGAATTAATGCAAGATACAATACTGGACATCTCCAGTTGCAGATGGGTGGGACTACCATCCAACAGAGGTACTGCAGAGAGCTTCAACATTCCTTGGGTCTCTTAGAACCATGCAGAACACTGCATCCTGAGGTAAAAAATTACACCTCCTGGTCTGGGAGATCACAACACCTCATCCAGATTAGATTATTTTCTAATCAGCCAAGACATTTTGAGAGTAACTACCCATTGTGAAATCCCCCCACAAGAAATATCAGATCATTCACTGGCTGAACAAGGTATTGTACCTCCAGGGCATTCAGACAAGGATAGACTATGAAGAATAAATAACACTTTACTAAAAGATCATAAGAAATGTGTTGAGCAATACTTCCAAATGAATACCTACATGGTAGAGAACAAAGTACACCTTTGGAGTACTTTTAAGTGTTCTTTGGAGGGGGAACTAATATGACTATCTACTTCAAAAAAAAAAAAGAAACATAGAGGCCACAGGAGCACAACTCTTAGCAGAGATTAGGGAAAGAGAAAACAAAACATCTAGTAATGCATCCACTGAGGACTGACTAAAGCTTAATGGAGCCAGGGTGAGCTTATTCGAAAACAAGCAGAATTTGCAATCTTTAGAGAAAAGACCAGATACATAGACCAAGGGGAGAAAATAGGGAAGTTACTTGCCTTAAGGCTAAGACAAGAGAAAATGTCCAGAATTGTTAAAGCAGACTGTCTCACCCCGCAAAACCCTTTAGCTACTCATCCCAAATAAACCTCACAAGGCTCTATACTCCTCTGAACTCCCAGTGGTGGAAAATACCATTAAAAATTTCCTAGCATAAGTCAATCTACCCAAGCTAAATCCTACCCAATTAGACAAACTGGGTGTATCTATAACAGGAAGTGAGGTGAGACTAGCCATCAACAGTCTTACACTGGATAAGACCTCAGGCCCTGTTGGCTTCTCCCCAAATTTATATAAGAGTTTTATTCAAGAAGTGTCCAGTCCCTTAGCTGCTCTATATAATGCCTCTAAGGAAAACAAAGACCTGGACCCAACCTACAGGAGACACTAATCACTGTCCTCCCCAAGTCAGACAAAGACCCTGAACTGGTGTGCAGCTACAGTCCAATGTCCCTGTTAAATATTGATCTCAAAATAGTAGCAAAAATTATGACTACCAAGGTCAATGCAGTTTGGAACTCCTTAATAGAAACATAGAAACATAAAATTTGATGGTATGCCGATGGTACAGTGAACTCCCTAGCTCGAAGACCATCACAGAGATAGGAATTGAGCAAAAACCTGGGATCGCTGTGATGGTCTCTGCTGGCACCGGGACTGCCTCGCCCGCTGTTTTGCCACCTCCCCTGAGACACGGAGTTGTATCCCTAGAGACCGAGGGTGTGGGGGGCAGAGTCCCCCACATGTGGGGTTCGGGGGTGCAGCCCCCTGATAACACTGAGACATCCCCGACAGTGCAATAGAAACATAGAAACATAGAATTTGATGGCATATAAGGACTGCTTGGCCCACCTAGTCTGCCCATTTCCCTACCTAATGGATAAGCTGCAGATCCTAGTTAACCAACAGCCTACTTCCTCCTACCCCCTACTAGAATTGCCTTATGTCTGTCCCATGCATTCTTGAATTCCCCCACTGTTTTTGACTCCATGACCTCCTCAGGAAGGCTGTTCCATGCATTCACAACCCTCTTCATGAAAAAATACTTCCTCACATTACCTCTAAGCTGTCCCCCCTCTATCTTCAAATTGTGCCCCCTTGTTCTTGCACATCTCTTTTTACTGAAAGATGCTACCCTCTTGGACTTTGTTGATTTCCTTGCAGCTGTCACTGTCGGGCATGTCGGTGTGGCAGATGTCACAGCGCTATAGGTGAACCGAATCTGACAGCAGATAAGGACTGCATGGCCCACACAGTCTGCCCATTTTCCCTACCTACTGTAATACCATATTCCCTGCTTGATCTCCAGCTTAGCCCTCCCTTCCCTAATGACTAAGGTTCCCTTATGCCTATCCCATGCATTCTTAAATCTTGCTACAGCTTTTACCCTGCCACCTCTGCTGGAAGGCTGTTCCAGAAATCCATTACTCTCTCTGTGAAGAAGTACTTCGTTACATTTCCCCTGAGTCTACCCCCTCCAGCCTTATAGCAGGTCCCCTTGTTTTTGAGCATCTTTTTTTTTCAGAAAAATGCTTTCCTCTTGTGCTTTATTTATACTTGTGAGATATTTCAAAGTATCTGTCATACCCCACTTTCCTTCTGTCCTCCATGGTATACATATTGAGGTCCTTTAGTCTCTCCTCATGTGGTCTCTGGTGCAGACCCTGCACCATTTTTGTTGTCCTCCCCTGGACTGCCTCTACTCTGTCTATGTCCTTCTGGAGATGTGGTCTTCAGAACTGGACACAGTACTCCAGGTGAGGCCTCACCAATGATTTATACAATGGTATCACTACTGTCCTCTTTCTGCTGGTGATACCCCTCTCTATGCACCCTAGCATCCCACTGGCTTTCCACACAGCCTTGTTACACTGTTTGACCACCTTCAGGTCATCAGACATGATGACCCTCAGGTCTCTATCCTGTTTAGTGATCGTCAGTACCACTCCCCCATCTTGTACTCTGCCCCTGGGTTTCTATGCTCTAAGTGCATGATTTTGCACTTCTTCACATTGAAACTTAGTTGCCACATTCTTGTCCACTCCTCAAGCTTTCCTAGATTCCTATTAATGTTTTCCACCACCCCAGTGTCTCCCCTATTGCATATTTTAGTGTCATCTGCAAAAAGACACACCTTCCCTTCTTGTCCCTCTGCAATGTCAGTACTAAATACATTATTAAAGAGGACTGGTCCCAGTACTGATGCTTGTGTTACCCTGCTGGTCACCCTCCCTTCCTTGGAGTGAGCTCTGTTTACCATCAGCCTCTAACTCCTATCCCCCAACCAATTCCTTACCCAATATACCACTTTTGGCCCCACTCCCAGGCTGCCCAGCTTGTTTACTAGTGTTCTATTGGGAACAGTGTCGAAGGCCTTACTGAAATCTAGATAGGCCACTTGCGTGCACACTGACAACACAGCCTTTGGTCTGAGCAGTCATCCTCGTCTCCCTCTTGCTTTTTCTGCACTTTCTTTTTTTACATTTAAATGTTTTTCTTCAAATTCTCTTCTGTTCTGCACTTTTCTGCATGCTAGAAAGTGAGTCCCCCAATACACAGTCTCTGTGACAGTCTCTTTTTTCTCTGTTCTTCTTTATTGTTCTTAACTTGCTTTCATAATCATTTTTTTCAAACTCTTTAATGTTCTTCTGCAAATCTGCAGACTGTAAGTGTTCCAGCCTCTTCCCCCCAACACACACAATCTCCTCTCTAGTCAGTGTTTTGTCATCTTTTCTTTGCTATTTTACAGAGTTTTTATTTTTGTTATTTTTAGTTAAAAAAACAAACTATTTTCCCCTCCTATCCTGTCTGTCCCCAGCTCCTCACTCCTTTCTTCCCCTTGCTTTCACCTGCTGAGTGCTGATACAGGTGACTGGCAGCAGCCAGAAAATTCAGTTCCTTCCCCACTGCTTATTGAGCTGGAATAGTATTGAGGCATAGGTGTTGGAACCTGTTGATGCAAGGGTGCTGCAGCTGCCCACTTTTGACCTTTTGTTGGCACAGTGGCAGCACTACTGCTTGCGACACTGGTGTCCCAAATTCAGGAATGAACTCTGGTCATCATGGGCTGGCTAAAAGAAGAAGGTTGGAGCATCCAGTGGACAGCTCTTCTCCTTCAGTGGGGCAGGCATGCTGGATCCACAAATTGGCTGCCACCTACTGAAGGATGGGTTGTAGCATGGCTGAAGCAGCTACAGCAAGGGAAGGTGGGGATCTGACTGATGTCAGCATGACTCTCAACTGTATGGGTACATGCCCTCTGTGTGATTTATGGCTGCTTCCTAGGGATGGGAACAAAAAAGGGGAAAATCAGCAGTGGCTGGTCATATGAAGGCCTGCCTGCCCCTCACATCCATCTTGGACTCCTTTTACTGACCACTGGAGGCACTCCCAGGCTTTGCCTCCTGTGTGGGTGGCTGGAAAGTGTGGTGAGGAATCTGCCAGGTTGCTGAAGTCAGATGCAACATCAGGGAGCAAGTCGAGAGGGCAATGAAGTGGTGTGTTGCATATGGCTCGTGGTATCACAGCGGATCAAGAAAAGGGAGCCTCAAGGGACAGGAGGCGAAACTGGTAGCAGGTGGAAGGGTATCCTAGCCAGAAGGCTAGGCAGCATAAAGAGAACTGAAAAAAAATAAAGAGATGTTACATCTCAAATGGGCTTATAAATAAAATAAAAAAATACTACCAATATAAATCACTTAAGGGATTTCAGCCAATCAGCAATCAGAGTTGTTGGCCCTCTTATCCTGCATACAGTTGTCATTTCATGCTTGGAATGTAAAAATAGAGCTATACATGATGCGGAAGTGGGAGGAGGGCCTGCACTAAATGTGCATTTTAAATTAGACAAAAAAGACCAGACTGGAAAACTTATCATAAATCACTCAAGGCAAGTTGAATGACTTTTAAGT
Source organism: Neoceratodus forsteri (assembly GCA_016271365.2). Classification (NCBI taxonomy): domain Eukaryota; kingdom Metazoa; phylum Chordata; order Ceratodontiformes; family Ceratodontidae; genus Neoceratodus; species Neoceratodus forsteri. Next base: position 389,262,881 of record CM028132.1, on the reverse strand, counting down.
TAACAGGTGCTGCAAGGGATGTCTTTTGTAGTTAACAAGATATCATCTCACTTTGGTTGAGGCAGACACAGCTGCTCAGCTTTGCTTCACTGTCCTGTTGCCTAAACAAACAAGCCTGCTCAGATTTTTCCAGGTGACTGCATGGAAGAGATATAATGGGGGACTTCCTTCGTGTGACCTGAATAGGTCCTGTCACCTGTAGCAGTTGCAGGAGCTACAGTCAAGTAGGTGGGCCTTTAGGCCTTGTTTGAAGACCTTAAGGGAGGAGCTTTCTTGTACTTTATCGGGAAGGGCGTTCCAGATGGTTGGGACTCGTATGATGAGGGACCTAAACCCTGTTTGGGTCCTTGCTTGGGGGTATAGAGGAGAGTGCATTTAGATGACCTGAGAGGGCACCTGTCTGGTTCAGTCATTAGCAAATCTTTGAGACTCAGGGAAGCATTATTACTCCTAAGTTTATAGGCTAGGGATAAAGCAGAGTTTTCCATACTACCATCAAGTGAGGACCAGTTTTGGATTTGGAGGACTCTACAATGATGATCTTTTAAGGCAGCCCTTGTGGTAAAGCATCCGATAGCATTGTATAGGGATTTAAGTTTATTCTGCTCTGTGCTTCTGACTGTGTGCAGGATGGGGGAGCCATAGAGTAGAGTGGGCAAGAGGGTACAGTTGGCAATTTTTAGCCATGATTCATTAGAGAGGTATGGGCTTAGCCTATACAGGAGCCCTATTCTTTGATGCAAGCTCTTGGTGAGGCTTTCAACGTGGTCCTTAAAGGTCATATCTTGGTCTAGGAGGCCTCCTAGGTACTTGATAGAGCTGACAACTTCAATCTAGGATCTGTCTGAGAAAGAGGTTTTTAGCAAGTCATGTCTTTGGGCGCCTAGTCTTTTTGGTCCAAAGAGGATAGCTTTTGTTTTTTTCCTGTTGAGGACCAGTTTGTTAATAAGTAACCAATTCTCAAGCATGTGCAGATCTCTTGAAAGCACAGTGTTCAGATTGTTGACTTCATTTGAGTTGTGGTAAATAACCATATCATCAGCATATAGCAACAGTTTAGCTTCACTGCAATTGTTTGGCAGCTCGTTGACACAGAGTGAGAATAGTGGGCCCAATATTGATCCTTGCAGATCACCTTCATTGATGGGGCATTTGTCTGAGAGGGCTCCTTTCCATTTAACAAACTGTGACCTGTCTGTTAGATAATCTGAGAATCACAGTAGCAACAGATTATCTAGACCAAAAGAGGTTAGCTTTGAGAGGAGTAGTTTGTGGTTTACAAGATTGAAGGCCATATTGGTACCCAGGAAGCATGATGGGGACACAGAGTAAGAACAGCGAGCTAATTTCATTACTATATATACACACTACACAGTGGAAGAAGATTGGGGATGTGACTCAGTACAGCCCGTTTTGAGAAAATAATCTAATACCCGGTTGGGATCCCCTGCTATTGTTAGTTTTCCCTGTGTTTGGTGCAAGTATTTTAGACATATGAAAAAAGCTAAAACAACTGATTACCTTTAATACAACAGGCGTAGTGTATAGGGCAGAATGAATATGCAGGACTCACTATGTTGGAAAACCTATATGCCCATTAAAGCAGAGAACAGGTGAACATAATAGAATCATAGAACACAAGAATGTGTGAAGTATAATACCACCCCATATTAAATTTATTCAAGGCCAGGGAATGCATTGCTAATCTTTTTTTGGCATTGAAAAAGTTTCACTTGGTCCACGGAGAGGAAATTTGGATGCAGCTTTACTTAATCAAGCCCTGAATATCATGATGTCAGGGCAGAAAGGGGGTTAGGGTGCACTTGGATTGAAGTGAGGAGGTCAAGAAAATGTATTGTGGTATTGTACTCTATAAAGACCGTGCCAAAAGAATGCAACGCATACGGCAAGCAGAGAAACACCAGCTTGGCACAGACACTGAATTCTTTGTGCAGTCTTATACTGCAGCAAGTTAAAGTGTGTTGGTATTCATTTTTTTTTATTTGTACTTTTTGCTCCTGAGCCCTGGCAGGCATCTATGCCCTCTGATTGGAGAGATTCTCTCTCCAGTCCTGCCACTGCCATGCTAGGCGGTCCCTGAAAGTTCTCCCAGAGATTGCCCCCTCAACTGTGGGGCCAGGAGGAGGTTGTCGGCTTCTCTCCCCCTCCTAGAGACCCAATCCAGAATCCGAGGGACCACTTCCGGGAGCGGTGGATCATCATCAAGCCTCCCAGGCTCGCTTTTCCTGTTGAAATGTCAGATGGCTGTCAATTCTGACCCACCTTTTCTTCTCTCTTGATGACAAAACTGCTGCTTTAAGAATATGGGCTCTTTAGAACATTATGATCTATCATATTGTCAATAAACCCCAACTTTTTACACCCTGTGGGTAACTGTCCCACATAGGAAAACTGACCTTCTCAGTCCCCTCTGAGTGCAGACCAAACCCCCTTTTTGTGTTGATAAATTTCTGCAGGAGTGAGAATATTTGCCATATCCCCTGATCTGCACATCATGTGTGCAATTTATACAATAGATGTAGAAGCTTTAATTTGTTTTGTTTTATCTTTTGTCATTCTGTTGCTGTGAGTTGCTGCTGTGAGTGAATGGGTATGAATGGAGTTTGTATATGTTGTGCGATTGGTCATTGTGTGTGTGAGTGAGTGGTAATAGGTTGATGAGTGTGTGAGTGTGATCCATGGTTGGATGATGTGTTTTGGTAGGCGGAACATGTCCGGGAGGTTTCCTGTAGATACTGTGTGTGATTTTCCTTTTTCCCTATATTTTATTATGTGTAGTGTTTAACTTTTGTTGTATGCTGCTGTGCGTAACTTTTCATTTATGGTTGGCTTATACGTTATTTGTTTTGGAATGTCTGTGAGAAGCTCCATGAGAATTACAGGTAAGAGAGCAGTTTTGATTGTGCGAGGTGCTTTAGTTGTCATTGAGACACTCAGCTTTATTTTTTACTGAGACCGACAGCAAGAATTATACAGTTTCAGAGTATATATCATGTAAATAATATCAGTTTAAAGAGGTCATGTTTAGGTTGCTGTAACATGTAAAGAAATGAAATTAAGGACTGAAGGCTTCAGTGTGGAAATGTGTGCTGTGCAGCTCACTGGTATGTTAGTCAGAGTCGAAGTCTGTAGACAGATTTTCTTTATGTTTGTTATCACAGAGATCATAAATGGGACCCGATAGGTTTACAGTTTGGATGCAGTGTGAGAGACTGCACAACCATTCAGCAGCTTGTAGTACAGAAATCTGCTATTTTAGGTGTGTGCCATTTGGTGCAATGAGAACTGTACTGCTGCAGGCTTCTGACATTTGTGAAACTGCAAGCAAAGAATGAAGAATGCAGACCAGCTGCTTAATTATGTACCTCAAACATTTCAGTTTCACATTTAAAAGAAGTGTTAACTTACATTGTGGACATGCTGCTGGAGTGAGAATATTGGCTGATGAAAAATGTGTAAATGTAAATATTTTCACTGCATTGTAGCTATGTCATCAACCATTTATCTCACTGGGGTGAGAATACATGATTTTATTGTCAGTGAATACAACACACACAGTAGTGCCACTATAGTTAGGGTTGAGGAGCCACCTACATACAAAACCTCAAATTTTGCACGTTAATAACTTTGCCACTGTATGTATGACAGATTTGCCTGAAATTTAAATGCATGGTCTGGCACCACAGATCTCTGGATCTGTCAAGTTGTGTTACAGTTGGATGTACGATTGCGGAGCTACAGAACACAAAAAAATGCAAAAAAATTGACTTTTTGCACATTTCTTTGCTCGTGCCTACAGCCTGCACAGTTCGTGTGTTCAGTCCAAAAACTTCAGGGAACATGCAGCCGGGTCACTGATGTGTCTTTTGAAGATTCCGTGAAAAAATGTTAAGTGGTTCAAAAGTTATTCAAAAAACAAGGTTCCCCATTATAGTTTTGGGAAAGTTAACAACAGATAAGAAAGTTTCGAAAATGGCTGTTTTTACTGTCGCAAATGGCCCTTTTACTTTTGTGAGTCAGCCATTTTGTTTTCAGTTAGAGCTCAGAAAAATGCCTGGTATTTAAAATTGGGACCCTGCAGGAACACAATTATTGTTGTGTTCACCTAGTCGGGTCCTGAGGATGCTAGGCATATCTTTCTTTGGGGGGGGGGGTTAAACCCCCCAGAAATACATTTTAAAAATTTTTGGGAAAAATACTTTCACAAAATACTTTCACAAATGCAAAAGTTTCATGATTTTTTTTTTCAAAACTTTCTCAAATCACAAAAGTAATTTGCAAAATAACTGGAAATCTTTGCCAACCTCCTGCAAGATAATGGTTTGGTCCTTTGGACTGAAATTTGCAGGGTAGGAAGCCAAGATCCCACTGATGTGCATTTTTGTGGTTTGGTGGCAAAATATCACAGGGCTCCAAAGTTATGGCACTCTGAAGTTGACTATTTTTCCCACAGGATAACATTATGGCGTCCGCTGTGCTTTTCGGGTCCCGCATCTCGAAAACGGTTTGAAATATGGACTTTTTGTTGCAAAAATTCTTAGTTTCCTGCTGGGGGGGCTAAGTGCAAAACTAGTCTGGAAGCCCTAAATAACATGAAATTTTAATTTTTTTTCTACGTCGTACGGTTCCTGAGATATAAGGAATTTAGTATTCCAAAGGCTAATTTTCCCATCCGAGTCCCACTATTATGCCCTCATTCTTTGTATTCACTATGCTTCTTGATGCACCTCTTTTGGACACAATGTGTGTGCGTCAGCATTACCGTTAGCATTTCAGTTTGTGTTTTCATCAACGTTAGCATTACAGTTACCGTTTGCATTTGCGCGTGAGTTTCCATTACCATTTGCGTTAGCATTTCCGTTTGCATCACCCTTACTGTTACTGTTAGCGTTACTGTTTGCATTTGCGCTTGCGTTTGCATTATTGTTTGCATTTGTGTCACTATTACCATTAGCGTTTGTGTTTACGTTACCATTACCATTACCTTTTGTGTTTGCGTCACAGTTACTGTAACCATTTGCGTTTGCATTACCGTTTGCATTTCCGTTTGTGTTACCATAACCATTAGCGTTTGTATTTGCGTTACCATTGGCGTTACTGTTATGTTTGTGTTTGCACTACCATTACCATTAGCGTTCTCATTTGTGTTTGTGTTTGCATCACTGTTACCATTACCATTAGTGTTAGCTTTACTGTAAGCATTACCGTTAGCATTTGTGTTTGCATTTGCATTTCCATTTGTGTTTATGTTTGCGTTATTGTTTTTGTTACCATTTGCATTTGCATTACCGTTTCTGTTTGCGTTACCATTAGCATTTGCATTTGCGTTACCGTTACCATTTGCATTTATGTTATCAATAGCGTTACTGTTACCATTAGCATTACTGTTACCATTACCATTACTGTTTGCATTTCTGGTACCGCTACCGTTAGCGTTACCAATAACAGTACTGTTTGCATTTGCATTAGGGTTTCCATTACTGTTCATGTTTGCATTTACATTACCGTTACCAGTTGCATTTCCATTTTGGCTTGCATTTGCGTTACCGTTTGCATTACCGTTAACATTTCTGTTTCCATTAGTGTTACCGTTTGTGTTTCCGTTTGCATTACCATTACCATTACTGTTAGCATTTGTGTTTTCATTACCATTACTGTTAGTGTTACCAGTACCACTACCATTAGCGTTACCATTACTGTTTGCATTACCACTACTGTTAACAATACCTTTATCATTAGTGTTAGCATTACCGTTACCATTACTGTCATCCTTACCATGGCAAATCACTGTTACAAGGTTTTCTTACACTACAGGGCTGCACTATGGTGTCCTCCTTCTGTGTACGTGGGAGCACAGGGCCCGCGCTCCCACAAACACATGTGATTATGACAGAATGGGTAGCTGGGGCCCCGCACTCCCACCAAGACATACCTTTCAATATTTGTAGCTCACATTCTCAAAAAGAAGGGAAATTCATGGCAAAAAACTCCATTAATCATCAGTTAGGGTTGTTACACATCGACAAAAGCAGGGAAATTCAGTGTTAGGGTTCAAAACCCTAACTCCGCATTCCCCCCCACCACACACACACACACACACACACACACACACACACACACATACATGCAAGTAGGGGAAGGACCAAGGCAACACAACCAATCACACACAACCAGTAGCAGGTAACAGAAATAACATACAACTATCTAAACCATGAAACCACACCCCCATGCTCCCATCTTCCACACACCAATTGATGTCGGGTGTGGCATGGGGTCATCACTGCTAACTTTCATCCTGGAAGTTCCACGCTCTGCCAAACACATATCACTATGGACAACTGGGTATCTTGTGCCCCACGCTGCCACCAACACACAACACAGACTACACATATGCATCTACTGGGTTTACAAGCCCTGAACAGGATTTTGGACATTTCCTGAAATTAGTTTCACAAAACACTTTTACCGTCACCGAAAGTGTCGTGTTTTACATTTGCGACACATTCGTGTTTGCGAACGTATTGAGCAACGGCATTTTACATGCTTTCACACATTGCTAAAGTGTTGTGTCTTCTGTTTGTGACACCTTCATGTTTGTGAAAGTATTTTGTGAAACTATGCTCCTGATAACTGCACATCTTTGCTACCCTCCTGCAAGCAAATGGTTGGGTCCTTTGGGCTGAAATTTGCAGGATGGCAAACTCTGGTCTCACAGATGTGCCTTTTGCTGCTTTGGTGCAAAAATAATTAAGGATCACAAAGTTACGATGTTCTGAAATTCAGCAGTTTCCCATAGGCTAACATTGCAGGGCCCATCACAACTTTCAGCATCCATATGTCGAAAACAAAGCGAGGTACAGAGTTTTTGTTACTGGTACCTTGGTTCACCTTTAGGTGAACTAACCTCCATTGATACCTCCATTGAGAACTGGTTCAGCAAACACAGACTCATCCTTAACTATAAAAAAAACTAAATCTATGCTCTTCAGTAACTCCCACAACTAGAACCAGCAGCACCCACTAACCATCACAAACTGCCTTGGAGTGGCCCAATATCTCGGGATCTTTCTTGACAATAACCTGTCCTATGAGGCCCACATTGACAATGTAGCCAAGGTGGCTAACATGTGACTTGGTCTCCTCTACAGGCATAGGGCACAGGTTACCCCTGTAGCCCTAAGGGTTGCTGTCCAAAGCTCGGTAGTCTCCATTATCAACTATGGCCTCATCATATATTGCTCTGCCACTTCAACTGCCCTCAGATGCATTTCCACCTCCCTTAACAAAGCCTGTCATCTTATAACTGGAGCCCATTGTCTTACCCACACCTGTGACCTCTACGCCCAAACTGGCTGGCTACAACTATCAAACCATCTAAAATACCAAACCTGCATTATGGCAAAGAAAATAACCTTGGGCCTTGCACCCCCCCAAGTGTCCAAGCCCTCCTCAGCCCAAATAGTAATCCTCACCATACCAGTGGATCTGGTTCTCAACTCCTGCTGATTTCTCACTGCTGAACATCAATGGGTCATCGTTCACTTGCCTACAGGGCCCCAAGCTGGTTGAATAGCCTCAACAGTGAGATCACCTCCATTCCCAAGCTTGGCCTATTCAAATCAAGACTCCACCTTGCTCTCTCTGCCTCCAGTACCTGTGACTGCCTCATCTAGCCAGCCTTCCTAGCTACACTTTCAGTACTGCCTCAGCCCCATCTAGCACTTTACCCCCTTTTTTCCCTTGTCTCTTCTCCTCCCCCCTTGCCTTCCTCCCCCTCCCTCACTGCCTCACCCTCTCCTCCTACCCCCACTATCTGCACTTCTATATGTGCTGTGACAATGCTTCTAGCAGCTCCTATCTCCCCGTGTCCAACCCATGTCTTGTAATGCTGTTGTACACCTTTATTTGCCCTTGACCTGTCTTCTCCAAAGTGTATGCATTTTTCTCTTGTAACTGATTTTATCCATTTTTCTCTGGTAACTGATTGCAAACCTGTTTAACCTGTTTATCCTGCCTATAATTCCTTGCCTTGATGTATTACCATGCATTGTTGTAGTTCATTGTACTGTCCTCAAACTGATCTGGAACCTTGTAAAAGAGTCTTGGCTCAAAGGTACTTGTAATCCTAGATTTAAATAAATAAAATAAAATAAATGAAACAAGTTTGGAAATACTGTGTGATACCTGAAGTTGAATTTTTTCCCTACATGCAATGGTAACAGAGGTATACACCACCTGCTGGTTGTCTGTGATTCCTTGTGTTGCCTTGGTTCTTCCCTACTAGATGTATGTGTGTGTGGTGGTGGGTGGAATCCGTTAGGTTTTGAACCCTAACACCAAATTTCACTGCTTTTGTCACTGTGTAACAACCCTAACTGATGCATTAATGGAGTTCTTTGCCATAAATATATATACACACACACACACACACACACACACACACACACACAGTGGCATCCCCCAGGATGAAACCCACTTTTAAAGCACTCTGCAGTATGTTGCAGCAGAACTACTAAATAAAGCAATGTAATTTTAATGGCAATTATTCTCTATTGTCATGCAGGAAACTGTGTCATTCTCTTCATCCTGGCAGTGTCACAATTTCATGCATGATAAAAGGGACTAATTGCTATTGAAATTACATTGCTTTATTCAGTAGATCTGATACAGCATTCTGCAGAGAGCTGCAAAATGCTACAGAATTGGGTTTAATCCTGGGGGATGCCACTGTGTATATATCTATAAATATATTAATTGCAAAAAACTGCGTTAATGCAAGAGTTAGAGTTTTGTTGTGGCGACAAGAAGTGAGAGCACAAAGGCACGGTGGGGTTTTCAAACTAACTCCAGCCCCCTCCAACACCACACCACCACCCACCCCATCCCTCTGGCACACACACACACACACACACACACACACACAAAACACACAACTATGGGGTCAGTACAAGGAAATACAACCAATCACAGACAGACCCGATCTCCGCTAACACATAGACATAGTGCAAGCTGTTCAGAGGAGGGTAAACAAAATGGTGCAGGGTGTGCAGCAGAAAAGATATGAGGAGAGCCTAAAGCAGCTTAACATATATACCCTTAAAGTACAAGAGTATAGCATCTTTCAGAAAACCAGAAATACAAGAACAAAGGAGCACAATAATGTACAACTTCTTCCAGGAGAGATGTCTTAATTCTTAAAGAGGACTAACATACATATATGTTTTTTAATCTTTGGTAACAGGCTGACACCAACTAGGGACAAGTTCCTTTTTTCAGGAGAGAGCGGGAAGCACTAAGTACTTAACTGACTTACTCAGAGTCCCAGAGTATGCAGGTGGAGCCTGTGAGAATCAGACTCAGGTCTTGTCTGCTAGATGTACCAAGCTAATTCAGAGGTAAGTACACTAGCCAGTAGGCTATGCAGGCACCTGGCTTCTCATGGTCAGGTATATATCAGGGAACAGTTGACAATCCCTAACTCTACTGGGAATGCTTGCTCACACAAGAATTGAAAACACATTCTGTTCAGACCCGACATTGTTCTGGATAGCATTTAGGATCACCAACAGTGTAGAAAAGAATATACAGGGTCTTGCTACAGTGCAGTGACATATAGCAGATACTGCAGTAATTACAGAACTGTGCATGCATGATAGAAGCATACATAAAAACATAGCATTTGCAGCAGTTAAGTACTGCTTCCAGAGCTACACTGTCTATTTCATATCCCATCAATAAGCTGCAGATTATAGTTAATGAATAGGTTACTTCCTCCTACCCCCCCGAACTGCCTTATGTCTCTTTCATCTATTCTACAATTCTGCCACTGTTCTTTACTCCACAACCTCCTCAGGAAGGCCGTTCCACACATACAGAACCCTCTCTGTGAAAAACTTCTCTTTAGCATTACCTATGAGCTATCACCCCTTTATCTTAAAATGTTTGCCCTTTGTTCTTCTACATCTCTTTTTCTGAAAATGGTATCTTTTTCTACTTTTTAATTTCCTTGAGATAGTTGAAACTTTGTACCATGTATCCCTCTCTTCCTTTCATCAAGGCTATAAATGTTAAGCTGCTTTAGTCTATCCTCGTATCTTTTCTGCTGCACATGCTGCACCATTTTGTTTACCCTCCTCTGAACAACTTGCACTCTATGTGTTTGCAGAGAGTGGGTCTGTCTGTGATTGGTTGTATTTCCTTGTACTGCCCCCATAGTTGTGTGTTGTGTGTGTGTGTCTCTATGTTTCTGCCTGTGTGAGTGTGTGTGTGTGTGTGTGCCAGTGGGGATGGGGTGGGGGTGTGGTGTGGTGTTGGGGGGACGGGAAGCCGGAGTTAGGGTTGAAAACCCTAACACCAAATTTCCTCACTTTTGTCACTACAACAAAACCCTAACTTTTGCATTAACACAGTTTTTTGCAATTAATTTCCTGACTTTTTGAGAAATACAAAATGTTATTTCTTTCAGAACACCTTGAAAAAGACAATGTAAGCTTAACATGATATTTTTTTTAAACAATACCTTACCCAGCTTGAGAGGCCATCTCTGCATAGCAGCATTGCATCATACAATTCAAGTGACAGACATTGACACCTATTTCTAGATATCTCACAAAATTTCTGCACCATTTCTCTCTGCTGCCCGTACTATTAAAATGCAGAAAGCAGAAGGCATTTGTCAAGAAATCACAGAAATTTCAGAAATAGGTAGTACTGTGTGTGGCTCCTACTGCAATGCTAAAATTATAACCCAAAGGAAACCACCACATTAACACTATATTACTTAAATACCAACTATTTAGTTGCTGGTACAGTAATGTTTATTATACTGTCAGGCATGCTATTACCTCGAACCTCTGTACCCAATAACTGTATTACATACATTTCTAGAATAACAAGACAAACACATTCTTGGAAAACTATAATTCTTTATATAAAATTTGTATAAAAAAATGTACCTTTTGTGTACAAAAGATGAAAAACACAAATACAAAAATAAATACATGTTTCACTCACATGGTAGGAGGGAGGGAAAATACATAAATAAATTATACATTAAATAAAAGTTTTGCAAAATAAAATAAAAGTGTTCCTGCACACTAAATAAATAACCAGTGGGAGGGGATATATAACTATAAATAAATAATAATTTCTTTAAACAAAAGTATTTACAAGAACTGTCCAGGAGTGACAGAGAAGTGCTAGCCATTCAGGCTGTAGGGACTTGGGGAGACGACGGTGGCGAGGAAGTGGAAGGCTGCTCGGAAGTAGGTGCGGCTAGGTGCCCCTCTTCTGCAGCAGTTGTTGATGGTGTTGTTGGAGGGGCACCTTCAAGGAGCTCTTGCTGAGGAGCTTCAGAGGCCTGGTCATCCTCTAGATGCTGCAGGTCCTGGTGCAGAAGTTGGTGTATTGCTTCTGTGGCCTCCAGCTGGTTCTCAGCCAGCCGCACCATGAGGCCATGCGTGGACTCCAATGAAGCAACAGAGGCCTCTTCCAAATCCCGTAGTGACTGAATCGCTTTGGTGATGCCCCTGTTGCTCTGCTCGAGCCCACGAGTAGCAACTAAGGCCACATGCCCTACACGCCCATGACGCTGCAGCAAGTCAATTATTTCACCCCTTTGTTGAATAATTTCCCCGGTTTGACCAACCAAATAATTAAGTTTTGCTGCAGTGTCACAGACATATTTGGCAGCAGCCCTGTTGCCACTCCACACAGTCTTGAGCAGCTGGCTGAGGGTACTGCTGATGGTATTTAGAACAGCAAGCTGCCCTGTGGAGACAAAAGGAAAAGAAAGAATACACATGTCAATAGACGACACTCTTATGCAGTCTTCTGAAAATGGACTACACAAAAGTCTGTGTTTCTAATATATATAATAGCTCAGATGTATCCACATCCATGATACTTCAATAAAAAAAAACTGGGTTGACTTAAGAATACTGTTATCTATGTTTGTTATACACACAGCTACCCTCAGCATTACAGATACAACGACAGACATATTCCACCAGAATAATATTCAGTTAACCCCAGAATAGGTGCCTATTGATGGTGTTCATTAAACCACTTTATAAATGACTATATGCATTATGTGCAAAATTTATACAATAATGAAACATCAGCACCTGTACATACTTCCAGTTATACCACCCTACTGTACAATGATGTCTTGTAGAACCACATGTGCACTGTGGTACTATTGTCACTATAAAGTGTACAATGACAAACACAGCACACAGTCAGTTATAGAAATTCATACTCACTGTGTTCGAAAACTTGTTCAAGAAGACAGCAGATTGGAAACTTCACTACTTAAAGCACCACAACCCCCCCCCCCGGCAACACAGCTATACAGATATAGTCTATTTCAGTAACACAGCACTGTACTGTCACACTCCACACCTGCTTAATGTCTCTCGACACCATTTCAGTGTATGTCTATAATGGTATGGCGTAACTGAGACATTGCATCTCAATACATCAACCAGTAGAGACATACAATTTTGTCAGAACATCATTAGTGCAGTACTGTGTGATCTGTTTACACCTCATCACATTTCTCAACCTCATAAAAAACTGTTTAAAAAATTTCACTGTAACAGTTTCTAGTGACACATATCAGAGATAAAGACACAATTACTGTAGCTCAACAGTAAATGAAAGATAAATGAAGATGAGAAAAAAATAATTTTATACTCCCTGGCTCTGCATACTTGCCTATCAACTATTCTCTATGTGATTCAGCTTCTTGAAGAGAAATACATACAAGCAGATATGAAATTGATAAAAGCCACACAGAACACCAGCAGGCAGACAAGTAAGATGATTTACCATATTAACATATACTGTACTCCTTATTGCATACTTCATAAGAGGACAATCACCATGTCATTTAGCATTGACCATCTAAGAATAGCTATGAATGCAGTACATATACAACCTTAATAACATTTTTCTTGTGCGTTTCCCATGCACAGTCTCCACAGAAAAAAATGTTCATATCTCATACATAAAATTTAGTATGTTGATTTAACATTACACAGTCATTCGACATACCAGTGTCTTATGTAATACTGCTGTCTAACTCTTTAAAAAGTCCATCCTCTATACTTAGTGTGTGTCTGTGTGTGGCTGCTCCTTACTTAACCCATCAGTAAACTGGGAGGAGAATAAATCATGGGAGGCAATCCGGGAACCAAATGTCATGAGTTTATGAAAGACATATCTGCTTCCCACTGCCTGATCACCAGGCTTCAGCAGGAAATAATAATCCTGTAACACCAAGGGGAAGAAGGAATGGAGCAAAGGGTGTTCACAGTTGAAGCTTCAGGTTAAAGAGTGAAGGGGTCTGGGGGAAATACAATCAACACAGACAGAACAGGCTCCACCACAACCAGTTCTGATGAACAGCTGTGCAGGGGATATGATCAAAAGGCAGCAGGAAAATGTAGTACAACTAAAAATATTCTAATAACAAATGATGGGAAGACCCAGTGGCACTTCAGGAAGAACATATCACCTGGGGTCGTGTACAAACTGCACTACTATCATCAGTGAAAATTAGTATAGTGACTACCTTGTACTGCTCTTAAAAAAGAAACTCACAAAGATAATAAAAAGTACTTACGTTCCTCAGCTGGAGGCCCAGCTGGACCTGCAGCTGATGAAGGATGACCTGCTGTTGGAGATTCTGGCATTACCTCCACAGAGGGTTCTATCTCCATGATCTTTATACCCTCTGTGGAGTCTTCTCCTCCAGCAGCACCCTCGGCGGATGGTTCATCCTCTGTAAAAGTATAGTAAAAGAAAACAATTGACTAATCTCTCAATATTAATATCAGTATATATAAATATCACCACTACCACTTGTACAATATACTCAGTCTTGACAAGTACAATACTTTGTAGTGTTCACTTCATTACAGTATACACATCTGCTCTATTAATTAGTACAGTAACTAGAATTATTAGCAGCTATGTACAATCATGTGGTCTTGAATTTACACATTGTGACACTCTCTTACTTACAAAAACCACCTTAACAGCTTTATAGTATCACATAAATAAGCAGTTCTTCTCAAAACAGTTTCTCATGAAATAGTTCTCCTACTACATGATATAGTCTAAAAAATTGTTCTTGCTAGGAATTCCCAATCTAACGATAATGTTTGTAATCAAATGAGACAAACTAGATACATGAATACATTTCAGTAACAGTGAGCTATACAAAGTATTGTCATACCATATGACAGACATACTACCTATCAACTTAAAATTCAATCACACTACATTATTCAAACTCACCAGCACAGTCGAGCACCAGGATCTGCTCGACTGGAGCCCCTTGAGCCGCACTCTCAGGGAGTGGTTGCAGCTGCACATGATGGGAGGATGCAGGTTCCATTGGTGTTGTGGCTGAGTAAGAAAAAAAAAGTGTATACAATCTTTAGCAATTTCAGCATTAACATTAATATCACGATATTGTTTTATTAGTTTGATTTGCACAATGACTTTGCACCACTTCTCTTTGCTATCCTCACTATCAAGTAATTTGCCCAGTCAAGATGACAAGCAGACCCCAAAGCTACAGTCTATCCCTACAGTATCAGTTTCAAACTACAGTACAAGACAGCTACCATACAATGAGTTGTCAATTACAAAGTACTGTACTGATGTTCTAGAATCACAAACCTATTCTCACTGTCCTGTATTGCCCGCTCATAACGTTCATTACATACTAACACTTAGGCTAAGCACCCACAGCTACCATATAACACACAATACCCCATCTATGATGTCTAAAGAATGCACAGAAGTTCGATATTTATAAGTAAGAACACCCTCACCCTCTAATACATACCCTAAACACAAATTACATCTGTCTGTTTTTCTAAATAATATATTGAGAGCATTTAAATATGTTACTACATGTGGTATCTTCAAGATTTCATACATTACCATACTACCAGGCAAGTGTCATTATCTGCTTTCAGAGAAGTAAAAGAGATGTTTCCTCTTGCCTGTTAGCTAAAATACAGTTTCACCACAAATACAGTCCCAGTTTATAATTACATAACAGTTATTGTGACATACTCTTTCTTTACATATCACTACTTTCGGAAGTATAATACAACATATCATATGCTTTGAAGTTGTAAAATAATGTGAATACTTCATTTAAATACAAAATAAAACAACCTCCTTAGTCACACATGTACTAATAATAGATACAGCACATGAGCCTGTATATTAGCATCACAACAGTTACTAAGATGTACTCACAGGTGTGATGACGATCACTGAATTCCGGTTTCCCTGCATCCTCCCACATAGCATAGGCTATGTCGTGCCACTCCCAGACACTCCTTCGCATATCACCCGCCACTGTCTTTGCCTTAAAAAAGGTCTGGCAGGTGATATTCCACTTCCTGCGACACTCGTCTGGAGATTTTGCCATCTCCTGTCTCCCCAAGGCACGCCTAACCTGAGAAAAAAAAAAGAGAAAAGCATGCTAAGTATTTTGTGTAACACAAAAATGGATAACTTTACAAATGCCACAACCACATCACTAATTCACAAGCTCTAACAATATGGACTCATATGCACAGTTTATCACATATGAAAATTATAATAGATTACATGCCTTTGCTGCAGTGGTATAATGCAGACATGTGGGGGAAGTGGTTAACATTGTGCACAAGGTCAAACACCAACTCCATCCAATGAACCAGTTTAACCAAACAAGAACAAGAGACACTCTTTAGTCCATGTTATTACACAGCACGATACACTCTAGGTACATATTAAATAAAAGCATTTGTGTTACAAATATGTATATAAATATCAAAATATTTTTTATTTTATTTTACGGGAGATCTTCCATATATACATCTACATCTGTTAACATTGCTGACATCAAACGTGTCTCATCATACTTCAATAACACCATGTTCCAGATATCCACACTGCGCCCAGGAGGAGCACAAGCCTGGATGCAGCATAACTGGAAAGTGCTGTATCATGTCCTGGATGATATTCAACAGTGTAGCACCATGGTTCAGTACCACTCAACATGCTATCATGACTGCCCGCATTGTGCATGCTGGAATGACACTGCAACACCACAAGTGGCAAGACAGCAGCAGGGGGGATGAGCCAGCACAACTGCAGTTACGATACGTGGAGGAACCGCGGTATTCAGTGATGAATATAGACATGGGCTCATAATACATGCAAGCCACAAATGGGGTTATTTGCTTGTAATAATGGCCCCATTTACATACAGGACCGCCAATCCCTGGTGACTTACACCTGGCACCCAGCCAGTCTTCAGCTGTCAGAGACTAACACCCCCTGCACCTCACTGACAAAGCACCCCAGTACCCAAAAACAGTAATATGTATAAAACTAAATAAGTAATAATATCTATCGCTCCAGCTCCAATACACAATACCCAGTCCAATCATGACATATATTTAATAAAAATATTATAAATATATCCATAGTGATCCAATGGACTGTTCCCAGCCCGATCGCATGTTTTGTAAAAAAACAGTTATCCCAGCAGTCCACTGCATGCGCTCCCAAGCCCAATCACAGATATTGTAAAAGGACTGGAGAAGGGGGTACCGCTGGGCCACCAGGGTTTTTCTTTAACTATGCCCATGGTCAGGCTTGGCAGCGACTCTACTGTACTAGCAAATAAATGTTTATTTTATTTCTAGTATACAGAAGACCGCAATTAAGGTGTGTATGGTCCACTGTGCCACCAAGGATCAATTTATTTAATTAATATGATACATAACCCAAAGTTGTCATTGATCACATCTATAGGCATGAAAATAAATACTGAACTCCCAATCAAATAAAAGACCTACCTTGCCCCATGTATGTGTCAGGCTGAGGTTAGTCGCACACATGATGATGCATGCATTCACATGCTCCCTAACAGCCTGAACAAGGGCCAGCACCTCTCTGTCACTCCAGGATTCTGGCATTATCTATCTGTAAAAAAAAAAAAAAAAAGACATATCAGAAAACATAATTAGATATAACATTACTAGTGCTGTATCTTACACCTGCTTCTCTTTCTTAACACTCAAAATGAGATATGTGTAATAACTAATAAATTCTGAAGTAACAATGACTCTCTTATTAAAACACATATATGTGCCCCCCTCCCCGACAGTAACAAAATAGTATAGTAATAAATTTTGACACCTGCATTCCCAGCTGCGGTAGTATCTACTTTACAATTATGTAAGCTGTATTATTCATATACTGACTACATAGTGTCATAGCGCAGACCAAAGAGCTGTGCACCATGCAGGTACACTGACGGTACTTCCCACTATTCCCTACACAACAGAGATAGTGTTACAGCCAAATGTTAATATCTGACAGGGTGCAAAAAATTGGAGAACACCACATCACCTAGGGGTGTAATTACGTCCGACTGACCACTCTGTAGGGTATTATTGCACTTTGAAAATGGTCACTGTGTGAGATGTTGTTATAAAAAAATATTTATTTTTGTAACTTTTCATAGTAATTTTTTTATTTCCTTATATGTAAAACAAGTACTTCCTCCACCTCATTTTTTTGTTGTCTTCTACACATCCTGTTCACACTCACAATCCCCCCCGACCGCCACACACATAGACACAGTACTGAAATTGTTTTCCTTTTTTTTTTTTGCAGACAGGCAGTAGCAGCCAGTCAGCAACATCAGAGGTCATTATGGTTACACTCACTCCCCCCACCAGCAGACACAGATACAAGCACTATTTGAATGTTAAAATATTTATTGCACTGTTTTTTAAGTCAGTTTCTTTGCAGCTAATGGACAGCCAGTAATGAGGAGTCAATTAAGTGCCTGAAACTTGAAAAGACATTAATACAACATGAAACTTTGCAAATGAACAACCAAAGGTGAAAGTCACAGTAGTAGCAAGAAAGGAAAATACTGCACCACAAAGAGCAAGCAACCGAAGCTAACAGTAAGAAATCAAAATTTTTTGATGCGCACACTGACATAGCAGTTGTAGAAATGTGGCACATTACATAGTAAACACCTTAGAGGCCTCAGTAAATTACAGTGAAAAAATGGCACCACATCAGAATGCGAATTCAGGGTGCCCAAACATATTGTTTGCTAATGGTTCACCTTGAATTCACAGTTCTTTCAAGGTGGCCATCTATCATACATTAATCTGCACTCCTGCTATTGCAATAACGCAATCAGACAGCTGGCAGTGTCTACGTCATTTTCTAACAGCTCAGTAAGCAAACAGTGGACAACATAATGGACCTCATAAAATACATCCTACGATACTAGAGCATTATTCACTTTAGCAGCAGTGTAGTAACCTGCTGAACACACAGGTAATGCAAAAAAGAACAATACTTACTTAACTGTAGCGTATACACAGGAAATCTCAAGCTATATATATATATATATATATATATATATATATATATATATATGTACAGTATCTGTTGAAAGAAAAACAGAAAATGTATTACAGAACTATCAAACAACACACACTTTTTTTTTGACAACAAAAGACAATCACTGAATTACCCAGTGAATACGTCCCTAGCACCATACTGTATTGTACATCGATAGCATACATGTTTTTATGTCATTAAACCACCCCTTTCTTGGCAGCTCACCTTCAGAAACACACATAAGATTCTCATCCATACTCAGAGAATGCATCCCCCTTTAAACCAACCATACTCAACTGTTACAAAAAAATTCATATAACGAAAAAAATGTTTAAATAGTTACAGTACACACAACGCACATCACATGATAGATAACACAGTAAAACACCAGTTGCACAGCAGCACTCAAACAATATCTCACATAACCCACCCAAAAACGCACATAAAATCTCAAGTACAAATGCAAATCCCAATCAACTGTTAGCAATTATTGTAACACCTGTTTGCTAAAACATACCACACAATCTGTGTTTCCCACAGACTCACAATCTAACATACAGACAACAATGTGCAAGATGTAAAATGTTCTATTTTTTGACCATTTATATCGGCTCTAAAAAGAGCCGTTTTTGTCAGTGCATATGTGAGGCACACTTGCACAGGTACACAATCACAGAACTGTAAGGAAACCATGTCAAAGGTCCTCAGCAAAAATGTTATTACCAGTGTTAAAGAGATGTACACCATCTTTTAGATATAGCCAATATTTGCCGTAAGTAATTTGGGGGTGACGAATGGTATGCATTCCCATAACACGAAGGAATCCAGATATGTGTATGTTCACCTTCCTGTGTGATCTTTCAAGTGCAGGACAGTAATCCTCACCTTTCCAGACCATGCGTTGTGTAATGTCTGAATACAGAATTTTATAAGCTGGTAACATAGTGATAAGATGCTGCAAGTCAAACTGTGCAGCTTCTATTAAATCAATTGCCCTTTTGTTCCCCCAAATCATTACCTCCGAGATGTATAAGGAGTATGTCTGGTTGGGAGTGTGTCTCCAACAAATGGTACACGGTTGGCATCAGCTGCTCCCACCTCATGCCACCCTTCCCAAACCAAGAAACTGAGCATCCAGGTAGATGTAAATCATTGCTAAAATGACTACCTCTACTGAACACTGCTGCCCTTCTCACCAAACTTGATCCCACTATCCATACAGTCAATGTAGATTTTTCTCCCATGCCGAGTGACAAATCTGAAAAACTCAGATGCAGAAATATCACAATTGTGTCTGTCTGACTACCAAGCACTACCAAGTCTAATCAACACAATGACCAGTATTCTGTTGTATCATTTAGATAAATACAGTCAAAACAATGACAAATAATAACCTGTTCCCAGATTGGCTCATACAGGCTAAAAGATCTAGCTATGTATGTAAAGCCTCTTTCTATTGGCATTATGTTTATAAAACATTCTTTTTTGTTTTGGTGGGACAATACCGTCTTCTCATTGGCACAGTTCATGACTTGCCAACAACACGAATGTTCATTGGTCTAAGTGACTGGCCATTATGCTCTGTCAAAGTTAATTCCCTTTCTTTCTCAGCCAGCAGCTTGAGTGGTGAGTGGAACCATACCTTTGTACTTCACAGATATAATGTACAACAGTTTACAACTGTACTATATTAATTAGCCTGTAATAGTCTCATAACTGAAGTAGAATTTAACAGTTACCAATTCCTTACTAAGAATAACGGTTATGCTATATGTTAAGTGAAATATATCTCTGTGTGTCTGGGTTTTAACAATTCAAATGTACTATCAAATTAACCTAGATAGTACACAATTTTTTTCTGAGATAACATTGCACAACTGGGAAAACACACACATATGTAACCAAAAATTCCTAATATTGTCAGATTATGAAGTAATCCTCACAAAGTAATCTGCCACTAAAATACAGTACATCTGCTTTAGACACTAAGGCCCAGATATTCAAAAGGGTTGCGCCATGCGCAACAGGGTTGCGCGTGTGCAACTCCAAAAATGCGCCATTCTGCGATATTCAGAAGGGGCCAGTTGCGCCACCAAAAACATGCTGAGCAACAGCGCAATGGAAATGAAGGCATGCGCAACCGAAGGGGGCTGGTCCATGCATGAAGTGCTCAATGCGATATTCAAACACTTGCGCAATGCGCCAGAGTGGCTCAACGGAAGTTGCAGTAGCGGAATTGAGCCAAAATAAAAGCTCGAAGGCGGGCGCAAGAACCCTAGCAGGCCGCAAACTGGGGAGAGAGACAGAGACAGAGAGAGAGAGAAGCTGGAAGGGCAGACAGGGACAGTGGGTCCAGGAGGACAGAGAGGCCAGCGAGGGGTGCCTGGTGCAGTGGAAGCAGCAGTGGGGCAGCGGGGTAACACAGGAACAGCAGCGGGGGAGAAGCCAGGAGATGGATAGTGCCAGCTTCACATGGAAGCTGTAATGAGGGTGAGACACCATGCTGCGGGGACGTGGCTGCGGAGGGGCCGTCGGCAGTATGCCCCGACAGGCGATCGTGCCGCCTCAGCTTCGAGCTGTACACAGGCGTCAAGATCGTGGCCAGTACCACCCTGAACAGGGCAATACTGAGGCGGCTCTGGAGCTGTGCAGTGATGTGATGCAGGCACCCTCACACGGAGTCACGCTCTGTCTGTGGAGACCAAGGTGACAGCCTGCATGTGCCTGCTCACACGGGCACCTTCCAGAGGCCGACAGGGGACACCACAGGCATTACATAGTCGGCCACGCTCACCCATCCTCCACCCAATTCCTCCAGCGCCTGCTGCCCTCATGCTGCGGGTCATCCATTTCCCCAGCACCGTGGCAGAGTGTACAGCAAACATGCAGGAGTTCCACAGGGTAGTCACGTATGCCTGGCGTGCTAGGGGCCATAGACTGCACCCATGTGGCCATTCAGCGCCCACCTGGCCCTGACGGCCAGGCATATCGGAACCGAAGGGTTTTCCAGTGTCAACTGCCAGGTGGTGTGTGATGCCACTGGGCACATTATCAATGTCTATGCCACACACCCTGGTGGAGCACATGATGCCTTCATATGGCACCAGTCTGCACTGTGCCATCGATTTGAAAGTGGGGACATCCCCACGGGTCATCTAGTGGGTGAGTACACATGTATGGAATGCAACTCTGGGCAAGGGTGGAATGACACAGGTGCCATGGTAGTGGCACACAAGGATATGGGGAATATGGACCTGACATGACACTGCTCCACTATCTCCACACAGGTGACTCAGGATACCCACTCTGTCCCTGGCTGCTCACACTGTACCGGCGCCCCACGACCCCAGTGCAGCTATGCTTCAATGAGGCACATGCCGCAACATGTAACATCATAGAGCGGGTGTTTGGGATGCTCAAGGCACGCTTCCGATGCCTAGACACCTCCGGCGGTGCCCTACAGTACAGCCCCCAAAAGGGCTGTGGGATATTCCTGGCCTGTTGCATCCTGCACAACATGGTCAAAGACCATGGGATAGACGTACAGGTCAAAGAGGGGGACAGCGATGGGGATGCCAGTGGCGCCGGTGATGTTGGTGATGAGCAGCCCCCCTAGGACGGAGGGACCCCCGACTGACCCGGCAGGCCCAGCTGCACCGGGACACCATTGCAGAAGAGCACTACGCCCAACACAGGTAAGTCAAGGGGACATGTGCAGGCAACACTGTCCATGCGCAAACCACAGGCACACAGGGAACACACTGCATGAAGGTCAGGGGAGTTGAAGGTTCCAGGCATACCAACACACCATCAGGGAGGGTGAGCACTCCATATGGACACACACACACACACACACACACACAGGCAGCGTGACATGGGCAGAAGCACAGCACTGCGTAAGCGACATTGTCAATACACAGCACCACCGACCACCCCCACCACCTGTGCCGCCTAGTACATGTGTCAGACCTGGGCACCTTGCACCTTGGTGTACAGTGCAATGCAGGGCATCATTATGCTGCGCACCTGTGGACAGCAGTTGGGAGAGTGTGCAGGTGGTCTGTGTCCCAGCGTGGTGAGCAGAGCACCCAGCAGTGCACTGCCCACCATGACACACATTGCACACAGGGCAGCACCAAACAGGGCCCACACTGGGAGACAGCTCAGTCATGTAGCACTGTCCCACGGCCACCACGGATGTGTGGACGGCCCCGCCGTGGCCCAGCAGCACTGGCAGGCTGAGCAGGGGTCACATGGGGTGGCGCTGTTGCACCACCAGGGGTCCCACTGCACGAACACGACCTTGCCCGCACAGGGGTCTGCATCATGCCGAACAAACGTGCACCAGGGGTGCTCGATGCCACAGCAGAACCCGCATCGACAGGCCTGGTGTCGCACTGACACCGGAACGGGAGTGGAGAGCGCACTGTGTGGGTGTGCGTACTAGGGGCACCTGACAGTGTGCCCAATGCGTCCGGCGACAGAGACCACTGCCTGGGTCAGCCTGTCAATGGCGGCGGTCACATCCGTCCGCATAAGGACCAGCCTGCTCGTCCCAGCACACTCCTGCTGTGCCGCTCACGGACACGGACAGTGCCTCCATGGACCTTGCAACCCGCCCCTGCATGTACTGATTCCTGCAGCAGGTGGGTGTGCGTGTCCAATGGGTACTGTGCCCCAATGGCATCATGACCCCAGGGTGTGGGCGGTCCTGGTGCACAGCACCCTTGAGGGTGGGCGCTGTTCACCAGGACCAGGCTATGGCGGATCAAGGCGGTGGACATGTGCCACTGCTTGACACTGTACCCCAGACCTGGTGTGCGACTGCTGCTGCCGCCCTCCAACTGCTGGAGCCCCAGGTCCACCTGTTCCACCTCCGTGCTGCAACAGTGCCGGACACCTGCACAGCCACCAGTGCTGCCCACGGTGCTGACAGGCACAGCCTGGGACTGTGCCAGCATGCTGGTACAGGTGTGAACCAGGAAGGCCCAGGGCACATGTTGGCCTCGCCATGTGTCCGCTGCGGACACATACCTATCACTGCCCATTGCAGGCCTGCTTATCATCAATGGTGCAGGTACGCGCCATCGTTATACAGGGGACAGCATGCTGGCATACCTGCATGCCGGACTGCTGAGACACAGGCTGTGCACCCCGCACCCGTATCACTGACACCAGAGTTGTTGGCCCAGCGTGCATGCTGCTGCAGTGCCTGCTGGCTGGTGGCGGAGGTGGATGTCCCTCATCCACGCCCAGCAGGTCTGCATCACGTCTGCACCCACCACCACCACCGTCTCCTGAAGATGAACAGGATCTGTAACAGAAAGAGAGTACATGTGAGTGCATGTGAACAACAGCCCCCAACACCACCACCATGTCATACCATGCAGTGATGGGCTTCCACCTGTCTGGAATCCTCCGCCTGGTACGCCCGCAATGGCACTCGGCTGCATGGCTGCGACCAGTGTCTCCTCCATTGGGGTCAGCTGCAACACCACTGGCGGGCCCCCACCAGTGCCAGCACATGCCGCCCTGAAGGCTGCCACCTTCTCCTTCAGCCTCCTGCGGTCAGTCCCAATCTTCTTCTTGCATTCCTGCATGGAGTGCTGGTGGCTTCCGTGCAGGTTGACGGCCCGAGCTACCCCCTCCCATGCAGCTGCACGTTCCAGAGGGGTGCCCCTCCGTCCACTCAATAGTGGCTCATCCTCCAGGTAGGCCTGGAAGAGGGCCTCCGTCTCTGCCGCTGTGAAGTTCGGCCTCCTCCTACGCCCGCCGTCCTCACCCTCAGCTTGGCTCTGGTCAGTCATGGTGATCTGTATGGGTGGAAGTGGACACCTGTCACTGTGCAGTCGATAGCATTTCCCCATGACCATAGGTGCCGGGCCCGGGGCGGAAGCCCCTAATGCTTCTTCTCCAATGGCAGATACTGATAGAAAGGGTGCCCTTGGTCCCTTTCTAGTGCCCTTTCATTCTCAGCCCCTCAGCCTTTATCATCCTCCGGCCCATGAGCATTGTCCTGAGCATCACACAGCATGTAACTCACCTCTCACCTGCAGTAACCGATCTGGCCAGCACAACCCACTGTCGCGCTTTTATAGCGCAACACATGCAAATGAGGAGGGCTTAACTTTAATGACATGCTAATCGCGCCACCGCGCCTTTGAATGGCTGATCGAATGATTTGCATATGTCGGCTGAATATCGCGGATTGGCGCTTTGGCGCATACTGGAAGGGCCGGCTGAGCCATGGCGCAGATTTGTGCCTGCATGCTACACCGCACTGCGCATGCCCAGACAGCTTATGTATGCGCCTATCACGCCTGCAGACCTGCTGAGCGTGATAGGCAATCCAGGCCATGGCCACCATTGTGCCAGTGGCGCCACAGCACTGGGCACATGGTGGCACTGTGGCACTACTGCGCATAATCCACTGTGGCACTGGTACGCAGCTTGGCAGTCACGCGAGGATGCCTATACGTCCGACGGCGCCAGCGTAGCCTCAGCGCCATTGCCGTGACCTTGTGTATGCCCTTTGCCCCCTGGCGCTGTTCGCATGCCATGTGTACGTCCCTATTGCGCTGTCTGGTGACAGCGCTATGTGAAGTGACGGCCTGTTCGAACAGCACGATTGGAGCCTGTGGTGGTCTATTGCGCAACATCTCCATGTGGGGTTACAGTGCAGCAGAGCGCCATATTGCCTGCTGTAAACTGGCTGAGATGGCTAGGAGGAGGGCAGTGAGTTGGAACCCACTGGAGGTGGCCAACCTGGTGGCCCTGGTGGAGCCCCACTGTGAGGCACTCTATGGTGAGGCCCCCCTCACCAAGCCTAGGATGCACGTGTGGCAGCAAGTGGCCACTGACCTGGTGGAGGTCACTGGATGGGGCCGGTCTGCTGAGCAGTGCCGGCACCAGTACAGTGACCTCCGCCGGAGGGAGCCGGACTTGTTGGCCAGGCTGTGGGCACATGCCAGGCGGGGCATGGTGCCTAGGCCAGGTGAGTGTACCATATATGCACCTATATTCTCTGTAGGGTGTGTGTGTGCTTGTGTGGCTGTGCATAGGTGACAGCTTGGACACGGTTGGCTGTGTCAGTGTGTGCAGCTGTGCGATGGATGGTTATGGCTGTGGGTGGGCACTCACTGGGGCAGGGGCACTCTGCTTTTGAGTCACACTGATGTTTGTCTCAACATATGTCTCCCACAGGCCGGGATCTGAGGATGCAGGGCCGGATGAGGAGGGCTATGCCAGGGCCCCGTGGCAGCAGGAGTCGGCACCGGAGAGAGCAGCAGCAGCAGCCTCAGCAACAGCAGCAGGGGCAACAGCGGCAGACAGAGCTGCTTGAGCAATGTGAGTATCATGACTTCATGGATGCTATTGCATGCTGGGGGGGAGAAGTCCACTAGCCCTGCACAATACAACCATGCAGGAAAGGGGAGGTCATAATTCCACTATACAAGACACTAGTGAGGCCCCACCTGGAGTACAGTGTACATTTATGGAGACCATACCTACGTAAGGACATAGAGTGGCCAGGGAAGGTTCAGAGGAGGGCAACAAAGATGGTGCATGGCTTGCATCATGGGTCCTATGATGACAGGTTGAAGGAACTGAACATGTACTCCCTGGAGGGGAGGGGAGAGGGATATGATAGAGATACAAGTATCTTACAGGAGGATCAGGGTGCAGGACACACTTTTGAAGTGAAAAGATGTTCCAGGACCAAAGTGCATGGGATGACGTTGGAGGGAGGATGATTCAGAGGACACAGTGATGGACTGTCTTCACAGAGCGGGTGGTGGACAGGTGGAACACCCTGCCAGAGGACGTGGTGGGGGCTGACACAATCACGGGATTTCAGACTGCAGGGACAGACATGATGGAATTCTGGAGATCAGGGGTAAGGGGAAACAGACTTCTAGGGAAACAATGTGAACTTACAAGCTCATATGGACAGACTGGGTTTGCCATAGGCCCTTATCCGACGACACTGTCTATGTATCTATGTATGTAGGCATGACACAGGTGACATGCATCACTGTTCAGTATCACAGCACGTCTGTGAATGCATCACTGGTGGTCCAGGCATGCACTGGGCACATAGCTGTGTAACTGGCATCGCACCACGTTGCCACGTCACTTGCCAGCCTTGTTTGTACTGTGATGGACGTGGGCAGTGTGTGTGGCCAGTGGTGCACATAGCTGGTGCCGCCAGTTTGTGATGGCCATGTGCATGTTCACTGTGGGTGGGTGTATGCCATCACAGGTGCGGGACATTGGGCTATATGGCTTGCAGGTTGGGTGGTGTTCAGGGTTGTGGTCAGTCTCAGCCATTGACTGTGTTCCCATTTTCCTAGGCCTCGAGGTACTCAGGAGGATGTCCCAGGATCTTCGGCGCCTCACCCAGGTTGCACTTCAGAACCAGGAGATCCTGCAAGCCATACAGCGCCATGGTGATCGGCGAAGGAGGCACAGGAGGGGGCGCCAGCAGGGGGAGGACCAGCAGCCAGCTGGGCCATAGCCCACATTCCCTTCCCACTTCTCCCATCCCTATCACCCTGCCTTCCCTCTCCAGGTTTTTATTCCCTCCCCCTTGAACACCCCTGCCTTTTACCCGTCCCCCCCACTTGTACATAGTTTCACTTGGTTTTGTGATTAATCTTTTAAATATACATTTCTATTTTGATATGAATACTGTGTTGGTCTCTGATTTGCAGTTGGCTATGGGTGCTCAGTTGCATGGGGTGTACATGCCATCTGGGCTGGTATGGTCCTGTATGTGTGTGTGTGTGTGCATGTGTGTGCATGGGGAGGTATCTCCAGCATGGCAGTGACTTTCGGTTGGTCTTGCCATCTGCTGCCACCCACTGCTGGGTGCACAGGGTGTGTCTGGCTTGTAGGCTTCTGTGTTGCATGGGGCTGATGAGTGCTGGGGGGACTGCATGGTTTCCTGCAGTGCCAGTCACTGCACATGGGTGGTGTCTTGGGGTCACAGTGCAGGGTGTGCTGTGCGTACGGGGGGCTGATGTGCACTGTGGTTGTCAACCCCCTGTGTGTGGCACTCTCCGCCTGCCAGTGGTTGTGCTGGGGTGTCATGGCTCTGCTATGCTTTGTTGGCTTCTCCCCATGGGCAAGTAGATCATCTGTCCCACCCCCAGTAATGCTGTTCTTGGGGTGCGAGGTGTGGTGTGGGTTCTGCAGTGTGTTCCTGTGCCTGTGGTGGCATGGCTGGTGGTGGGCTCCCAGCCTGCCTCCCTGGATGTGCAGTTCCATTGCTCTGGGGGGGGCTGTGCTTGCGCTATGGCAGCTTTGGATTGCTCAGCTGAGCTTCCCTGGTTGCTCCATAGCGCAACATTTTGGCTCAGCTTCTCCTTCCTGGTTGCACGATGGTGCAGTATGTGCGATATTCAGACGTTGGTTGCTTGCGCAATTTGCTCTGCTCCATGTTTGAATATCACACCTGTTGCGCATTTGCGCAACTGGTTTGTGCTTGCTCCTGCTGTTGCACTCATTTTGAGCGCAGTTTGAATATCTGGGCCTAACTGTTAAGTTGTCAAATAGTGTCACAGAAAATAGGAAGCTGTCATAGCCATTACTAAACCTGAAGCAGTATTTCCAGCCACAAACAATTACTGTAAGATTAACACATTTAACAAAACTCCCAATCAGCAGGTTTTAACACCGTTTTCAAATATAGAAATATCATAATACAACCTTTGAAAAAATTCCTTAGCAGTTTTTTCCTGGCAAAATTGTAACTCTTAACAAGCTATTTACATGCCATTTCTAGAAGTGTTCTGTGACTACAACACATGGAGGGAAATACCATGCATTGGCAAAATGTTTAACAGTTTTCTGAACAGAAAGCAATGAAACTTTCAGACAAAAAGAAAACCCCGCACATTACACCCCAAAAATTGGAATACAGTGTAAAAATCAAGCAGTTAACACGGCACAGTCCTTCCTAACTTGTTAATAAGTGAAATACCCACTCCAAGTAACAAAAAACATAAGTTTCAGCAAGTTTAATTGAAGTTAGTAAAAGCACTCACTGTAATCTCCGAGAGAGTTTGCTGCTCGAGCATTCAGTCTAAAATGGCCCCCAGAATGTTATTCTTTGATTCTATTGGCTTAGAAAAGCCACATGACAAAGTTAGCCATTTCTTTGATCACGAGCGTGCAAATTCTTTGACCACGACTCTCATTGTTCGTCAGAATGGACCGCGAGCATGCAAAATCTTTGATCATGAGAATAACTCAAGACTTCATTGTGAGAGTGTGTCTGGCTGAGAAAAAACAGTAGATTTTAAAACTTTGAAACAGAGTAAACTCCGATGGTGTTTCTAGGACTTATAACTAAGGAATATAGTGTCAATATCTATTTTTATAACGTTTACAAATAATTCCCACATTTTTTATGATCTTTGACCACGAGCATGCACATTTTTTGTCCGCGACTCAGTTTGACCATGAGGATCAACCGCGAGCATGCAAAATCTTTGATCGTGAGAATAACGTGGGAGTTTGTTGTCAGAATGTATCTACTTGAAAAAAAACAGTGTTTTTTTATCATTTTGGAACACAGTAAAGCCCGAGGGCATTTCTAGGACTCATAACTAAGGAATATACTGTAAATATCTATTTTTAAAACGTTTCCAAACAAGTTCCACATTTTTACAATCTTTGACCGTGACCGTGCAAATTCTTTGATCGCGACTCGCTTTTGACCGCGGGGATCGTTCATGAGTTGACAATTTCTTAGATCACGAGAAAAACTCAAGATTTCAGGAATTTAACACAAGTAGTTGTAAAAAACTCAATTGTAATAATACATAGTCACCACACTATATACACACATGTCTATTAATACATAACAAGTTGTGTCTCCCACGTTAAGTAAGCTAAACAAGCTTTTATTGTCATTTGATGTTATTTCCATGTTCTTTGTTCCTGAGAGTGCAAATTCTTTGATCGTGAGCGTCTTTGATCCCGAGGATCGTTCGTGAGGCAACACATTCTTTGATTGTGACAAAAAATTTCAAATTGACAATTT
Source organism: Neoceratodus forsteri (assembly GCA_016271365.2). NCBI lineage: Eukaryota > Metazoa > Chordata > Ceratodontiformes > Ceratodontidae > Neoceratodus > Neoceratodus forsteri. The sequence goes on along the minus strand of CM028132.1, from coordinate 389,233,360 downwards.
AAAACTCATGCAACTTTCTATATCTTCACTTTCCCACACAGTTCACATCATATTAATATAAATATGTCATCACAACAAGCAAGAAATCTAATATTATACCTCAAACTCAGATTATTAACACCATTAGCACCTTCATACACACCCATACCACTATCATTTCCACTACTGAGTAATAGCAACCTGCCTATCCCATCATTATAATATGTTAACATAAGAGGCTGGAAAGATGTAACAACTAACATTTAACAATTTTTCAGCTTTCAACTTGCTAGTACCCAGGCGCATCAACAAATGAACTCACAACAAATATTCTTTTTCTTAGTATTACCATTTTACAATCTAACCCAATATTCAGACGACACTACAGTGCACAGAATAATTAAATGTTTGCACACAGAGTGATACAAATCTTAGCATAAAAATAATTTTTTTGTAACTATACTATGCTCTCAATTCCTTACAATGCAGTATTTGTTTTTTATTACCGTATGGTACATGTCTCTCTGTACTCTATATTTTCTTTTTACTTTTTTAGGAGATTACGACCCCGAAGAAATTCAAGAAATACTTGAGCTCTTTCATTATGGCCATTTGCCATAAATCTAGAGCACAAAGAAAAAGTTCTAGCTGTACTGCTTGTTCATCGTCATGCCAAGTAAGAACTAAAGGTAAAACTTGTGGACAGAAGCAAGAAAAATTGTCTTCTGTTCAAAGCAGACATATAATTAAACATACACATTTAAACAAAGACAAAACCTCCTCTAGTAAAACTACTACAAGTAGTCTTCCTAGAGAAACAGCACAGTTACAACATCCAGCACTGTCATCAACAAAGCAAAGACATGTGAGACAGAAAAAAAATGCTAGACGTGTGAGTTCTGCTGCTGCACAACACAGCAAGGCAAGTTTTTCTCAAAAAACTTGTCCATAGAGCAAAAATTGAATGTGTGATCTCGAAAATAGTGAGAGGCAAAGGGAACAGACTGCGTATTAAGATCTCATTGATGAAACTACACTTAAGAGCAAGATGATTTGTCAATGTGGCGTTAGCAATATGTTCCCAATTATGGGCTGAAATGATGTCAGCCATTGATAAATTGAGTGTAAAGATTGAGGAGATGAGAAACAAAATATTGTCTTCTGAACACTTAAGCAGACAAAATATCTCTGTTGTGTTTCAAGGAGACTGGTTTCATTCAGAGTACTCAGAAGCATCTTCTGGGAAGAGACATACCATGCACACAACAGAAACATCAGTTTCACAATTGATGAACAGGGAAAAGTGCAGAATGTCTTAGCTCTATCTCATGAAACCCTTCACTTGCAGAATGACGATCAAGTTGAGCAGGTTGAAAATGATCCAAAGTCGTCAGCTAAGAAATGGGCATATGACAGCACATGTAATGTTAGAGAAGAATCAATCATGTCTATTCAAAGTTTCTTCTCAACATTTCTAACCACCAAGAGATCTGAATGACATACACTGGTTCACACCATTGACAAGCGTGAGATTCGGCCTCACAAAGGCCTAATGGGTCACTCCCTTGCATGTTTAGAGAGCATGAACTGTGACAGCACATTCTATCACTTTTGTATGCTAGCAGTGCATGACTCTGGCATCTGAAAATTCATACAAAGGTTATATCGAGTAAGATCTGTCATCCGAGACTACACGCAATTCCAAGCATTGCTCAATGATGGAGATTTGGAAGGACTTACAGAGTTAATTAAACAGTTTCAAAGAACTCATAGATTGAGTCCCACTGCTAATGACCATGAACAAACAAACACAATCCACACATCACTGGTGCAAGAAGATCACCTTCTGAGACATTTGGTCACGAGTTTGCTAAATCTGAAATTAGCAAAACACAAAAATTCAATGTAATCTGTGTATCATGTGAACGCTTGTTCTACAAACACTTATGTGTCACAGTGGACCTGCAAAGCATTCCACGCTGGAATGTTATGTGGGGGCGTCTCCATGCATACCTTCTCTTAAAGTCTGACTTTGAAGAAGTTGCAGCAGTGTCACTCTGTTCTTACTCTCATAAACCATTTTCCAAATGAGTGTGCACTGGGACGTGGTGCTCTAAGAACCAACTATGCAAAACTGTAGACATCAAGGTTCTGGCACACACAAACCCAAAGGAAAAACACAGAATATTATAAAGAGTAAATTTATTTTAAAACCTTTAAAACCTACATGCGCTGCACACAGTTAAGCCAAAAAATAATGGAGCAACAGCTGGCCACCCACAGGTGAGCTGCCATGATGCAGGGTGCAACATGGCAGCTGCCAGCTGTGGGTGGCCACCCGAGCTCTGGCGGCACTGTCCGGTGGTGTAGCACCCCCCATGCCCGATCATGGGCTATATAAATGAAGAACCTCCCTGGTGGTCCAGTGGACCTCTCTCCTTGCCCAATCACGGGCTGTAATAAGAAAGAACCTCCCTGGTGGTCCAGTGGACCTATCACCATGCCCGATTGTGGGTTATAATATCAAAAACACTCTGGTGGTCCAGCGGTACCTGTGCCTCCCTCCCAACCCACCCACTCTTTCCTGCCACCTTCCCGGTCAGTGGTGGTGGCAGCACCTCCTTGCAGCCACCTGCCGCTCCGCCAACCGACAGTGTACAGTGCGGCTGCACGCTTATTGGTCCACAGCATGGGCCACGGGCGTCAGACCATACTATATCATATAGTCCCCATATGTGAATGGATCCTATCGACTGTGTAGATGGTATGATCTGTATGCCCATTGGCCCATGCTGTGGACCAATGTACAGCCATACTGTACGCTGTCAGTCGGTGGTTGGCTGGGCGGCTTGTGAGGGTGCTGCCACCCACCACTGACCGGGGGGAGCGGGGTGGAGAAAAAGAGTGGGCGGGCTGGGAGAGGGGTACGGGTACCGCTGGACCACCAGGGAGTGTTTTTGGTATTACAGCCCACAATTGGGCAGGGGGATGGGTCCGCTGGACCACCAGGGAGGTCAGTTATTATTACAGCCCATGATTGGGCAAGGAGATAGGTCCACTGGACCACCAGGAAGTTAATTACTATATACAGCCCACGATCAGGCATTGGAGCGTGTTGCTGGTGGGGGCAAGGGGTGTCGGTCCCCAATGGCTGCTGCCTAGCAGGGCGCTAGGTGTAAATCGCTAGGGATTGGTGCACCTGCATGCAAATAGGTCCATAATAAACGCAAATGGCCCCATTTGTGCCTTGGATGCATTATGGCCCCATGTGCATGTCCACCACTGAATATCGCGGTTGATGCACCTAGCACAACGGCACTTGTGCTAGCGCATCCCCCTGCTCCTCTCTGGCCACTTGTACCTGGTGCAGTGCACTGCACCATGCCTGGCGCGGGTGCCATGCAGCAATATCAACGGTGCTGAGCCATGGCTCAGCACCATTGAATATCACCCTGCCAGCACCCTGGCACATCCCAGTTGCGCTGCGCCCAGGCTTGCGCCACAGCCTGGCGCAGTCTGAATATCCCACCCAGTGTAGATAAAGTCAGTCAAATACCAAGAAACAAAAAACATCCCCAAAAATGATCACGATATATACAATGAACTGGTTTTTTTGCCCATCCCAAGAGCAACCAAACAATTCGGACTATATATATATATATATATATATATATATATATATATATACACACACACATATATACTAAAATTATAAACCTTATGCTATGTCTCCTGAGTTTTATTTTAAAGCAATTACTGTTACAGAGGTGTACTGTTGAGCTACATGTCTTCTACTGCATTGTGACTGCATGGCTCTGACTATGCAGAGAAAGTAGAACACTAGAGAGAGGCTCTCCTGGGGGGAACAGACACCTAATTCAGTGTATGGTAGTACAGAGGTCATATGGATGCAGAGTCACAATAGCAGCAATTGTTGTCAAGTGATTTGTTCCATTCCCACTCACCACATTATAGATTAGGGGAGAAATTGCGAGGATGACAGTGCACTCTGACGATCAATCTGCAATGGAGCTTCTCTACTACTGAGGCTGTGACTGCATCTGTGGGTCCACTCATTGCAGGTTCTGCAGAAAGGAGGTTGATTGCCCTCTCTGACTCTGTGCATACATGTGGAGGTGTTGCTTGCTGTGACTTGCCATGTGGGTCACATATTGAGGCCCTCTCACAATTGGGGACACTTGCAATCTGCATTGTCACATGTGGATGTGTGTAATGTCTATTCACAACAACTTATCATGCAGGTTCTTGCAATCTCTGTTCCAGACTCTACATACTTGCCACATGCACCCACAGCTCAGCAGACCTGGTTGCATGTCAGAACACACATTGCAAGTGGGCCCCATTCCAAGCTACCCTCAATAGCTGCCCAACACAACAACCAACAAAAAATCCAGTGTGTGGTGGTACAGATGACACATGGCTTCAACACCACAGTAGTGTCAGGTGTTCTAAAGTTATTTGTTCCATCCCCAGTCAGCAACTTGGGGGGGGTTAAGGGGAGAACTTACAAGGATGAGAGTGCACTCTGAGCACCATTTTCTAATGCAGCATCTCCAGTACTAAGACTGTCACTACCTCTATGGGGCAGTCATTGCACATTTTTAAGCGAGTAGGTCGGTGGCCCTCTGTGGCTCTATCTATACATGTGAAACTCCACTTGCTATGATTTACCATGCGGGGGACACGTATTGAGCATAGCTTGAAATAGAGAGCATTTACAATCTGTCTAGTCTCTTATAACCATGTGGACTGCCTTTTCAGAACAACATAGAAACATAGAATGTGATGGAAGATAAGGACTGCTTGGCCCACCTAGTCTGCCCATTTTCCTACCTAACAGATAAGCTGCAGATCCTAGTTAACCAACAGCTTACTTCCTCCTACTCCCCACTAGGACTGCCTTATGTCTGTCCCATGCATTCTTGAATTCCCCCACTGTTCTTGACTCCACGACCTCCTCAGGGAGGCTGTTCCATGCATCCACAACCCTCTCTGTGAAAAAATACTTCCTCACATTACCTCTGAGCCGTCCCCCCTCTATCTTCAAATTGTGCCCCCTTGTTCTTGCACATCTCTTTTTCTGAAAGATGCTACCCTCTTGGACTTTGTTGATTCCCTTGAGGTACTTGAAAGTTTATATCATGTCTCCTTTCTCCCTTCTCTCCTCAAGGGTATACATATTAAGCTCCTTTAGTCTTTCTTCATATGTCTTCTGGTGCAGACCCTTTACCATTTTGGTTGCCCTCCTCTGGACAGTCTCCACTCTGTCTATGTCTTGGCGGAGATGGGGTCTCCAGAACTGCACACAGTACTCCAGATGGGGTCTCACCAACTGTCTGTACAGAGGGATAACAACTTCCTGTTTTCTACTATTGATGCCTCTCCCTATGCATCCCAGGATCCCCCCTGCCTTCCTTACTGCCTTCTCACATTGCTTGCCCACCTTTAGGTCATCTGATATAATTACCCCCAAGTCATTTCCCATTTTTACTGTTGTCAGTATCTCACCACCCATTGTGTACTCTTCCCCTGGGTTTTTGTTTCCCAGGTGCATTACCTTGAACTTCTTTGCATTGAATCTGAGCTGCCATACATCTGACCATTCCTCCATCTTGCCAAGTCCCTTCTCATCCTTTCCACTCCATCTTGTGTATCAACCCTGTTGCAGATCTTTGTGTCATCTGCAAAGAGACATACTTTTCCATCCATTTCCTCTGCAATGTCACTTATAAAGACATTAAAAAGGACCGGTCCTAGTACTGAACCCTGCGGTACTCCGCTAGTAGCCCTCCTTTCTTCACTGTGAACTCCATTTACTACTACCCTTTGTGTCCTGTTGTCCAGCCAATTTTATCCAGGCTACCACCTGGGACCTCACCCAAGGCTGGCTAACTTGTGTATTAATCTTTTGTGTGGACTGTATCAAATGCCTTGCTAACATCTAGGTAGGCCATGTCCACAGCCTCTCCTTGTCTACTACTTTGGTAACCCAGTCAAAGAAATCTATTAGATTCGTCTGACACAACCTTCCCATAGTGAATCCATGCTGCCTTGGGTCCTGTGCCCCACTGGCTTCTAGGTACTCAACAATTCTTTCCCTCAGAAGTGATTCCATCATTTTCCCTACCACTGAGGTCAAACTAACTGGTCTGTAGTTTTCTGCCTCTGTCCTGCTCCCACTTTTGTGAAGAGGAATCACATCCGCCCTCCTCCATTCCTCAGGTACAACCCCATCCTCCCATGATTTGTTAAAGACAGTAGTCAGCGGTGTCACTAGTTCTACTCTTAGTTCCTTTAGAATTCTTTGGTGAATCCCATCAGGCCCCATTGCTTTGTCCACCTTCAATTTTATTAGTTCTTTCAGAACCCTTTCTTCTGTAAATGGACTGGTATAGACCCCTGTCTTCAGAGCGTTTCTCTTGTTTGGTTTAGGTACCTCCCCCTCCTCTTCTTTTGTGAATACTGAGCAGAAATATTCATTCAGTATCCCTGCTTTTTCACTGTCACCCTCTACCCACATTCCCTCCCCTTTATTAAGCCTCAGTCTCCCTCCTTTGGTCTTTCTTCACTCCCTAATGTACCTATAAAAGGTCTTATCCCCCTTCTCAACAGAGTTGGCTATCCTTTCCTCGGTTTGGACCTTTGCTATTCTGACTGCCTTCCCAGCCTCTTTCTGCTTTAACTGATAAAGTTCTCTGTCCTGCTCCTTCTGCATTTTCTTATATTTCCTGAATGCTATCCTTTTCTCCTTAACCTTCCCTGCTACCTCTTTTGAGAACCATAGCGTTTTTTTCCTTCGTTGTGTTTTGTTGATTTGCTTTACACAAAGGCTTGTTGCCTCTGTGATGGCTGTTTTGATTATTCCCCATTGTTCCTCCACCCCTCTTTCTTGCCTGTTTGCTAGTGCTTTTCTGAAGCACTCTCTCATTTTCCCAAAGTCAGCCCTCCTAAAGTCCAATACTCTTGCTTTTGTATGGCTTGATTGTATGGCTGTGTTTATCGTGAACCACACTGTTTGGTGGTCGCTTGTTCCCAGATGGCTACCCACTTCTAAATCTGAGATTCTTTCTCCATCCCCATTTGAGAGTACCAAGTCTAAGATTACTCCCTCCAGAGTGGGTTCCAATACTAGCTGTCTGAGGCATGCCCCCCTGTAGGGCATTAAGAATGACCATGCTCTTGGATGTGCCTTCAGCAAAGGTGCTCCAGTTAACATCTGGCATATTCAGGTCCCCTATCAACAATATCTCACCTTTTTCTGCCATTCTAAGGAAGCCTTCTATCATTTCCTTGTCCATTCCCTCCCCCTGAGATGGGGGTCTGTATGCAACCCCCATGTGGATTGTGGTGCCATTTCCTGTCTCCAGGGTGACCCAGAGTGCCTCATCTGCTCCCTGTTTACTCTTTAGTTCTGTTGCTTTGATCCCTTTCCTTTACACAGAGAGCTACTCCTCCTCCTCCTCCTTTACTCTCCCTGTCCCTCCTGTAGATTCTGCATCCTGGTATGTTGACATCCCAGTCATGGTTCTCTGTGTACCATGTTTCTGTGACTGCCACAATATCCAGGCAACCCTCTTCCATCAAGGCTACTAGTTCAGGGAGCTTGTTACACAGACTACTGGCATTGGTACTCATCAACCTCCACTTTTTTTGATGGCCTTACCCCTTTTAGCCCCATTCCTGTCCTAACTGCCTTTGCCTTTTTTTATATTTACTTCTGTCCTTCTCCCTAATGACTTCTCTACCTTAGTGTTTACCTCACTAATTACCGTGCTTTGTGGGGGGAGGCTGGGACTTATTATGCAAGTTCTTGCAATCTATGTTCCACATTCACCATGCTTGCCACATACACCCACAGTTCACCAGACATGGTTGCATGTCAGAACACACATTGCAAGTGGGTCCCATGCCAAGCTACCCTTCATAGCTGCCCCACACAACAACCAACAACAAAATCCACTGTGTTGTGGTACAGATGTTGCATAGGTACAGTCCACAATAGTATCGGGCATTCTCGACTCATTCATTCCATTCCCAGTCACCAACTCAGGCCTTAGAAGAGAAGTAGCAAGGATGACAATGCACTCTCAGCATCATTTTGTAATGCAGCATCTCCAGTACTAAGACTGTCAGAACGTCAATGTGGGCAATCATTGCAAATTTTGAAATGACTAGGTGATAGCCCTCTGTGTCTCTATCCATGCATGTGTAAGTGCCACTTGCTGTGAATTGTCATGTGGTGGGGCACCTATTGAGCTAACCTCGCAATGGGGGCAATTGCTATCTAGGTTGTATCTTAACATCTCCACTACCTATTGACAGCAGCTTGTATGCAGGTTCTTGCAATCTGTGTTCCAGATTACAACATACACGATCCAATAAATATGAAACAATACATTAGCACTTCAGTTTTCATCCACAAGACATGCTGTAAATGCCCTCCAAATTTCAAGTTAGAAGACCAAACTGTTTCCAAGAAATTCAATGGTAAACATTGGTGAAATTTCCCTATGTATTCCATAATGAAAATCTGGCCATCTTGTCCCTCCCTCATGATCAAAGATGACGATCAAAGAATTTTCAGGCTCACAATCAAAGAATTTGCAGGGTCATGACCAAAGAATAAAAACTGTTGTCATTTAAAAAATTCAAAGAATTGCAGTAAACCACTGCCATGGTTCGTGAGAATGAAGCCTCCTGAGTAAAACTCATCCTCATTTGTCTTCCTAGGACACTGCTGAGCTGAGAAAATTGAATTTTTTTTCTGGCCATCTTGTCCCTCACCCGCGATGCACGATCGTGATCAAAGAATCTCGCGATCAAAGAATTTGCAGGATCGCGATCAAAGAATTTTCAGGGTCATGACCAAAGACTAAAAACTGTTGTAATTAAAAAAATTCAAAGAATTGTGGTAAACCACCACCATGGTTCATCAGAACGAAGCCCCCTGAATGAAACCCACCTTCATTTGTCTTCCTAGTACACCCCTCAGCTGCAAAATAATAATTTTTAATACAGCCATCTCGTCCCTCTCTCACGATGTATGATGGAAGTCAAAGAATTGGGTGATCTAAGAATTTGAAGCCTTGCGATCAAAGAAATCACACGCTCATGGCCAAAGAATGAAAGAGTTTGATATGTATTTTTTCTCACCGATTTCAACTGAACCAACGGTATGCCTCGATAGAATGAAGCCCCCTGATCAAAAACCACCCTCATTTCTGTCCCTAGATCACCCCTGAGCTGAGATATTTCCGAAAATAGGTCATGATGCACAATGGCGATCAATCAATCTTGTGATTAAAGAATTTGCAGGCTCGCGATCAAAGACCGTTAGTAAGCCACGAACAAAGAATTAAAAAGCTGGAAACTCTATTTTTAGACTGATTTGGATGGAACCAAAGCCATGGCTCAATAGATTGGGGTTCCCTGAGTAAAACCCATCAAAGTTTTACTTCAGAAGTGACCCCTGAGCGGAGATATTTGTCTTTGTGAGATCAGAAAGCTGAAAACAAGATGGCGGACCTCACGATCAAAGAATTTCAAAAAATCCTCGGGGACAAAGATTCTTGAACCACGAGGCTGCACATTCTTTGACCGCCAGGTGGGACAAGATGGCCAGAACCCCATTCTTTTATTGCAAGATATACATATACATTTTCCCATTGATTTATAATGGGAACTTAAAAGTGCCATAACTTTTGAATGCCTTAATATTTTTTCACCAAACAAAAAGCAGCATGTTCGGCCACCAAAACTCTTTCAAACAAGCCATGCTGCAAAGCATCACACCACACAACGGCCATGCAGGACCACATTCAGAATGCCAAAAGGTTCCTCCAAAAATGTATAATTTTGCATTTTTTAAGTGCTTTCATACTCAAAGACTGGCACTCCAACCGATACACAAATTTGGCAGATCAAGAGATCTACTGTGCCCCAAGATGTGTACCAAATTTCAGGGAAATCAATTGAATGGGTCCAAAGTTATTAATGCCCAAACATTTGACTTTAGTATGTAACTGACCGCTGAACCCTAACTATAATGGCGCGACCGCACCACTATAATATATATATTCTTTGCAAAAACATCATCAATGCATCAGTTAGGGTTGTTTCCATACCAACAAAAGTGTGGAAATTCCACGTTAAGGTTAAAACCCCACCACCCCACCTCACACGCCATCCTCAAAAACCCTAACTCCGCATTGCTCCCCCCACCCTCCCACACACATGCAAGGAAGGGAAGGGCCAAGACAAGACAGCCAACCAGAGACAAGTGGGATCAGGTAACTGAAGTAACATACAATTCTGTAAACATTCCACAAGACACAGGCATCGTCACAGTCCACCGACCGTATGAGTTCTGTAGCCATCATAGTGGCTTGGGAGTACACAGCCATGCTGGGCAATCATGGGTGATGGCTCACATTAAGCATTTTTGCATTGCAAACATCAATAACAAGATTTAAACAAATGCCCATATTTCAGTAGTTAACAGCTGATGAAAAACACAGTATGTTAGCCACACAGTCCCAGATATTCAAAAGGGTTGTGCCCCAGTGTGATATTTAAAAGGGAAAAGTGCGCCGCACAAATCCCGATGCGCCAGGGTGCATCAGTAATATATGCAGGCACAGGTGGGTGCCCATGCCAACCTGCACAGCCCGAATTCAGCCGGGCTGTGCAGAGTTATCGCATGTGCAACTCCACTGCGCCTGCACAAAGTTACGCCATAAAAAAGGGAACAAGTGATGGCCACCCACAGGTGAGCTGCCGCATTGCAGGGCACAACACAGCAGCTGCCACCTGTGGGTGGCCATCACTTGTTCCTGCCACACCTGGCAGAGCCCCCCATGCCCTGATCGTGGGCATCACTGTATCCCCCCCAGGTCCAATATCTCTGGTGGTTCAGCGGACTGCGGAGCCCGGTCCTGGGCAGCATTCATCTCTCTAAGTCCAATATCCTCGCGGTCCTAGTGGATCGCAATGAGCTATCGATCATATTTGTCTTCAGTTCAATATCTCGAGGTTGACGATAGCTTTATCGCTGGCAGCAGACTCATCATCTCTTCGGCTATCCCCGGGTGATCTAGTGGACCCCCACACCACTCTCACCCACTGAGCTCCACCACCGCCCCCATCAGCCGGGCGGGCGGCACCCCACCTGCTCTGCCGCCCACCACCCACTGACTGACAGCTCGGTAGGGCTGCACCCATTGGTTCAGAGTATGAGTCAATGGGCATGCAGCCCATACCGCATTAGTCAGTCTAGATAATTCATTCATATCTGGACTGACTAGTATGGTATGGCTGCACTCCCATTGGCTCATGCTCTGAACCACTGGGCATGCAGCCCCACCGAGCTGTCAGTCAGTGGGCGGGGTGGCAGACGGGTGGGGAGTGGTGGGGCCCAGTGGGCGGGTGGGGTGGGGTCCACTAGATCACCAGGGATATCGGACTTGGGGTGATGAATGCCACCCTGATCGGGTTCGCGGCGGTCCGCTGGACGACCAGGGATATTGGACTTGGGTGGATACAGTGATGCCCATGGTCGGGCACATTGTGGTCCACTGGACCACCAGGGATATTGGACTTTGTTTTTCACTCACAGGACTTCCCACGATCAGGCTGCAGAGGGCATCAGTCCCTGACAGCTGCTCGCCAGGAGCAAGGCGTCGGGGATCAGCGCACCTGCATGCTAATGGCATGCAAATGGGGCCGTAATCAGATGCAAATGGCCCCCTGTGCACCTTGCATAAATTATGGCCCCATTTGCATGTCCCCCTTTGAATATCACAGGTGCTGTGCATGGCGCAATGGCACTTGCGCCACCGCATCTCCATGCTCCACTCTGACCACTTGTGCTGGTGCAGTGTCACTGCACCATGCACAGTGGGGGTGGCCAGGGTGTGATAGTCAAAGCAGTTGCACCACGGCGCAGCTCCATTGAATATCGCCCTGGCCACACCCGGGCGCAACAAAGTTGAGCTGCGCCCAGGCTTGCGCCACAGCCTGGCGCAGTTTGAATATCCGGGCCACAGTGTATTAGAAATGACAGTTTCTGTGAGCCTAGCAACAGTCATTGGATGTTTGCATTTTGTTTTGTGATACAGTCAGTCCTAATAACAAACAGTGGTAGTAATGAAAGTAATGTCTTGTAGCATAGTTTACAAGTAAGATGTAAAAGCAACAGTTGTAACATTCAAAGATAATCATAACATGCTGTTAATGAGTATTTCCAGGTAACGCAGCAGCATAACAATATGTGTTGGTGGTAGTTTCCCACCGGAGCAGTATCTCCAAAGTACTGTGTAAATGTCAAGTGTATCTGTTCTGCTACCACATGCCTATGTGGTAGCGACAATACTTGGAGTGACCCAATTGTTGGATTATGACACATATTGTCATAGGTAGGTGTACAGATGGACCACTGAGGCAATATGCAGCAAAAAAAATATTTATTTAAATAAAGCAAACTGTAAATGGCAAAATAAAAGATAAACAAGTCAACAAAAGAAGGCTAGAAGTTACTAGCTTTAGGGTTGTTTACAGCATCACATCCCCATCTAAGGCTTTCCTCTCATCAGATGCTCTCTCTCTCTCTGCATCAACACTCCATCCTATCTGACTACTTAACCTAGATGTGCAACTTAAATACCATGTAGGGGTGTCATGTGATTACCTAACTCCACCCCTATACTTTATTTCATACATAACTTCTTTATTTAGATTGCAGTTATTTTATTTCAAACAACCATGTCTCTTTAAGACACTTTAATAACCTAATAACAGTTCCAGAAATGATTTACAGTCTTTCTGAGTACATTTACACAGTTGTCCAGCTTCAGAAGGCACCTCCCCTTTCAATGGCAGCATAAATGGTTTTATACAGAGGATGGCTGGCTCTTAGGGAAATGCTGCATTGAATGGAGACAGTACTCAGAGCCTTGACAAGCTGTTTATCCCAGAGGAATCCCTCGTTTTTGAAAAGTCCCAGAACAGCCCTAAAAGAGCTCTGTTTCAGCTTCGGGAGGTAAGCAGAGAGAAAACAAGGCGTTTATTCAGTAAATATCCTTCTCGGGGCTGAGTTTCGGTAGAAACTACCTTCACGACTGTGCACAAGTTCAAGTGGGTTTTGCCGTACTGGCGCTCGCATTCGCACAGTCGTGTACAACTCTTAAATGCTATTACAGGGGAAACAAAACCTAACTCATTCTTCTAGGGGCTCTTGCCAAACTACAGAACCAGGGAATGCTTGACATAGTGTTTTCATTCAGGGCATCATTATACTTACAACGGCACAACAAGCAAAACAAGGCTTGTGTACATAAGTCAGGAAAACAGAGCCCTGAATGGTTTTTACAGAGGGATCCTTAAATAACATATTAAAAGAACCTTTAAACAGGGGCTGAACTAGAGAGGACCAAACAAATAAAACCCCATGGAGCATAAACAGCTCCAAACAGTGATCTTCACATGATTTGAAAAGGGGAACAGGAGTATAAAACTCCAAATATATAAACAAACGAATGTAAAGCATTGCAAAGATTAACAATAGAATTCTAGACATCCTCTTATAATTATTATTTCAGCTCTCTCTCTCTCTGTATAGGAATAATAGTGATTCTAAAAAGACACAGGAGACAATACAAAAACAAATAAAGACGAGAGACAAGTAACAATAATAAGAATACAAACAAAGTGGGTGGTCAGCCCAACAAACAAGACATTACAGACGAAACATATAACAGAGGTACAGTTGAAAAGCACCTCCAGAATCCACCATCTTCCCAGCATGAGAGAATAAAAATAATAATAGAAAGGGGGGGGGGTTACAATTTCACACATATAAATTGATATTTTTAAAATGTGTACAGACTAAGTGTGATTGTATTAGGAAGATATGCCAGCAGTAATGTGTCATCATACTGTGCTGGCAGTATAGAGTCACTTATACTGTATTTGTTTTTTCATTACATAGTGTTATGTGAAATGAGTACAGTGTTGTGATTATTGTGCTCACAGATGTGCCGGAGTGGTATAGTGTTGTACAATGTTGCATGTGTCTTGCATATGTATGTGTGTGTGAGGGGGTGTGGTGAGGTTGGGGGAATGTAGACTTAGGCCCAGATATTCAAAAGGGTTGCGCCATGCGCAACAGGGTTGCGCGTGCGCAACTCCAAAAATGCGCCATTCTGCGATATTGAGAAGGGGCCAGTTGCGCCACCGAAAACACGCTGAGCCACAGCGCAATGGAAATGAAGGCATGCGCAACCGAAGGGGGCGGGTCCATGCATAAAGTGCGCAATGCGATGTTTGAACACTTGCGCAATGCGCAAGAGTGGCTCAGCCGGAAGTTGCGCAGTACCAGATTTGAGCCAAAATAAAACGGCTCAAGGGAGCGGGCCAAGAACTCGAGCAGGCCGCAAACCGGGGGAGAGAGACAGAGAGAGAGAGAGACAGAGACAGAGACAGGAGCAGGAAGGACAGAGAGGGACAGTGGGTCCTGGAGGACAGAGAGGCCAGTGGGGTGCCGTGCAGTGGAAGCAGCAGTGGGGCAGTGGGGTAACACAGGAACAGCAGCTGGGGGCAGAAGCCAGGGAGATGGACAGTGTCAGCTTCCACATGGAAGCTGTAATGAGGGGGGTGAGACAGCATGCTGCAGGGGGACGTGGCCGTGGAGGGGCCCGTCGGCGGTATGCCCCCGACAGGCGGTATCGTGCCCGCATCAGCTACGAGCTGTACAGTGATGTTGAGATCGTGGCCCGGTACCGCCTGAACAGGGCAATACTGAGACGGCTCAGTGAGCTGTGCAGTGATGTGATGCAGGCACCCTCACGACGGAGTCACGCTCTGTCCGTGGAGACCAAGGTGACAGCCTGCATGTGCCTGCTCGCCACGGGCACCTTCCAGAGGCCGACAGGGGACACCACAGGCATCACGCAGTCGGCCACGTCACGCATCCTCACCCAATTCCTCAGCACACTGCTGCCTCATGCTGCGGAGTACATCCATTTCCCCAGCACCGTGGCAGAGCGTACAGCAAACATGCAGGAGTTCCACAGGGTAGCACAAATGCCTGGCGTGCTAGGTGCCATAGACTGCACCCATGTGGCCATTCGCACGCCACCTGGCCCCGACGGGCAAGCATATCGGAACCGAAGGGCTACTCGAAAGTGTCAACTGCCAGGTGGTGTGATGCCACTGGGCGATCAATGTCTGTGCCACACCCTGGCGAGCACATGATGCCTTCATGGCACCAATCTGCACTGTGCCATCGATTTGAGAGTGGGACATCCCACGGGTCATCTAGTGGGTGAGTACACATGTATGGAATGCAAACTCTGTGCAAGGGTGGGAATGACACAGGTGCCATGGTAGTGGCACACAAGGATATGGGCAATATTTACCTGACCTAACACTGATCTCCACTATCTCCACACAGGTGACTGTGGATACCCACTCCGTCCCTGGCTGCTCACACCATACCGGCGCCCCACGACCCCAGCGCAGCACGGTTTCAATGAGGCACACGCTGCAACACGGAACATCATAGAGCGGGTGTTCGGGATACTCAAGGCACGCTTCCGATGCCTGGACACCTCCGGCGGAGCCCTACAGTACAGCCCCCAAAAGGCCTGTGGGATATTCCTGGCCTGTTGCATCCTGCACAACATGGCCAAAGACCATGGGATAGCCGTACAGGTCCAAGAGGGGGACAGCGATGGGGACGCCCAGTGGCGCCTGATATGGGTGATGAGCCAGCCCCCAGGACGGAGGGACCCCGACTGACCTGGCAGGCCCAGCTGCACCGGGACACCATTGCAGAAGAGCACTACGCACAACACAGGTAAGTCAAGGGACATGTGCAGGCAACACTGTCTATGCGCAAACCACAGGCACACAGGGGAACACACCGTGCATGAAGGTCAGGGAGTTGAAGGGTCTACGATACCAACACATTAGCAGAGAGGTGAGCACTCAAAACACACACACACACACACCAGGCAGCATACAGGCAGCAGCACAGCAATGCGGAATACACGCTATCACACAGCACCACCAACCACCCTCACCACCTGGACTGTCCACTGACGTGCAGTCAGGACCTGGGCAACCTTGCACCTTGGTGTACAGTGCAATGCAGGCATCATCATCCACACGCACCTGTGGACAGCAGTTGGGAGAGTGTGCAGGTGGCAATGTGTCAGTTTGGTGAGCAGAGCACCCAGCAGTCACTGCCCACCATGACACACATTGCACACAGGGCAGCACCAGACAGGGCCTGCATTGGGAGACAGCTCAGTCAGGAGCACTGTCCCACGGCCACCACGGATGCGTATGCGCCCGGCGTGGCCTAGCAGCACTGGCAGGCTGTGCAGGGCCACATCGGGTGGCACTACTGCACCACCAGGGGTCCCAGTGCGTGACCGCGACCTTGCCCACAGGGTCTGCATCCCGCGAAAGAAACTTGCACCAGGGTGCTCGGGATGCCCACAGCAGAACCCGCATCGACAGGCCTGGTGTCGCACGACGCCGGGAACGGGGAGTGGAGGCGCACTGTGTGGGTGCGTGGTACAGGTCACCAGACAGTGTGGTCAATGCAGTCGCCACAGAGACCACTGCCTGGGTCAGACTGTCGATGGCAGCGTCACATCCGTCCGCATATGGACCATCTCGGCCCGGTCCCGAGCACTCCCTGCTATGCCGCTCCACGGACACAGTCAGTGCCTCCACGGACCTTGCAACCCGCCCCTGCAGCTGTACCGACTCCTGCAGCAGGCAGGTGTGCACGTCCAAAGGTACTGTGCCCCAATGGCATGGGTGACCCCAGGGTGTGGATGGTCCTGGTGCACAGCACCCTTGAGGGTGGCCGCTGTTCACCAGGACCAGGTATGGGCTGATCCAAGGGCGGTGGACAAGTGCCACTGCCTGACGCTGTCCCCCAGGCCTGGTGTGCAACTGCTGCTGCTTCCTCCAACTGCTGAGCCCCAGGTCCACCTGTTCCACCCCTGTGCTGTCAACAGTGCCAGACACCTGCTCAGCCACCGTGCTGCCCCACCGGTGCTGACAGGCCCAGCTGTGACTGTGCCAGCATGCTGGTACACAGGTGTGGAGCTGGACGGCCCGGGCACGGTTGGCCTGCCGTGTGTCCCTCGTGGGACACACCTTCACTGGCCATTGCAGGCCTGCCATCATCATAGTGCCAGTGCGTACACTGCCATAGGCACAGCATGCTGGCACACCTGCATACCAGACTGCTGTGACACAGGCTGTGCACCCCTGCACCCGTATCACTGCCGGGCGGAGTTGTCAGCCCAGGGCCGCCTGCTGCTGCAGTGCGTGCAGGCTGCTGGCGGAGGTGGAAGGTCCCTCCTGGTCCAGCAGGTCTGCCTCACTGTCAGCACCCACCACCACCGCCTCCTGCAGACGAACAGGATCTGAAACAGAAAGAAAGTACATGTGAGTGCATGTGAACAACAGCCCCCACAACATCACCATGACATACCGTGCAGTGATGGGCTTCCACCTGTCTGGAATCCTCCGCCAGAACACCACAATGGCACTCGGCTGCATGGCCGTGACCAGTGTCCTCGGTCGGGGTCAGCTGCAACACCACTGGTGGTCCCCCACCAGTGGCAGCACATGCCACCCTGAAGGCTGCCACCTCTCCTTCAGCCTCCTGCGGTCAGTCCCCATCTTCTCGGGCACTCCTGCACGGAGCTGGTGGCTTCCGCAGGTTGACGGCCAGAGCTACTCCTCCCATGCAGCTGCACGCTGCTGAGGGGTGCCCCTCCACCCACTCAAAAGCGGCTCATCCTCCAGGTAGGCCTGGAAGAGGGCCTCGGTCTCTGCTGTGGTGAAGTTCGGCCTCCTCCTACGCCAGCCGTCCACACCCTCGGCCTGGTTCTCGTCAGTCATGCTGATCTGTATGGGTGGAAGTGGACACCTGTCACACTGCAGTCCACAGCATTGCCCCATGAGCATAGCTGCAGGCCGGGGGGGGCAGAAGCCCCCCTTCTCGCTGCCTGGGAGATACTGATGGAAAGGGTGCCTCTGCCCCTTCTAAGTACCCCATCATGCTCAGCCCCTCATCCCGTGACACCTCCAGCACCCCTGCCCATGTGCATTGTCCTGAGCATCACACAGCATGTAACTCACCTCTCAGCTGCAACAACCAAATCTGGCCGCCACAACCCAGTGTCGTATTTTATAGTGCAACACATGCAAATGAGGTGTGACGCAACTTTAATGACATGCTAATCGCGCCACCGGCGCTTTGAATGGCTGATCGCCTGCTTTGCTATGTCGGCTGAATATCGCGTAAATGCGCTTAGCGCAATAGGGAAGGTCCGCCGAGCCGATGGCGCATGTTTGTGGTTGTGTGTTACACTGCATTGCGCATGCCCAGACGGGTTACGATACGCGCGCCGATCGCTGGCTGCAGAACTGCTGAGCGCATAGGCTATTCTGGACATGGCACCATTGTGCCAGTGGCGCTGCAGCACTGGGCACTATATGGTGCTGTGGCACCTCTCGCGCGATAGTCCCCGTGGCACTGGTGCTGTGCTTCGCAGTCGCGCGGGATACCCATGCATCCTATGGCGTGTGCGTAGCCTGCGCCATTGCCGTGACCTTGCATGCCCTCGACCCCTGGCGCTGAGTGCATGCCAGGTACGTCTCCATTGCGCTGTCTCGCCACAGCGCCCATGTGAAGTGACGACGCAGTGCTAACAGCGCGATAGGTGCCTGTGCTGGTCTATTGCGAACAACTCCACGGGGTCACAGCGCCAGCGGGCGCCATATTGCCTGCTGTAAAGTTGGTGCCATGGCTGGGAGGAGGAGGGGTGCCGTGGAGCCAAGTTGAGGTGGCTAACCTGGTGGCCCCAGTGGAGCCCCACTATGACCAACTGTATGGTGAGGCCCCCCTCACCGGAACGAGGACCCATGTGTGGCAGCAAGTGGCCACTGACCTGGTGGGGGTCACTGGCCGGGGCCGGTCTGCGGAGCAGTGCCGGCACCGGTTCAGTGATCTCCGCCGGAGGGACCCGGAGCTGTTAGCGTGGCTGCGTTCCCGTGCCAGGCGGGGCCTGGTGCCTAGGCCACGTGAGTGTACCATCTATTCACCTATATTCTCTGTAGGGGTGTGTGTGTGCCTGGGTGGCTGTGCATCGGTGTGTCAGTGTGTGCAGCTGTGCGATGGATGGTTATGGCTGTGTGGGCAGGCAGTCTTACTGGGGCAGGGGCACTGCTTTTGAGTCACACTGATGTTTGTCTCACCATGTTCTCCCACAGGCCGGATGGTGATGGCGCCGACGGCTGATGTGGGCCATGCCAGGGCCCCAGTCCCACAGGCCGGTCGGCCCGCAGCAGCAGCAGCAGCATCAACAGCAGCAGCAGCAGCGGCAGACTGAGCTGCTGGAGGAGTGTGAGTATCATTACGCCATGGATGCTATTGCATGCTGGGGGCAGGACCACCAACCATGATGGACACAACCAGATGGGTGGTAGTAGTTCCACTATACGTAACACTAGTGAGTCCCCACACTGGAGTACAGTGTACAGTTCCGAACACATAGCTGCGTATGGACAGGGACTGGGTGGAGAGTGTTCACAGGAGGGCGACATGGATGGTGCATGGATTGCATCACATGTCCTATGCAGACAGGTTGACGGAACTGAACATGTACTCCTGGAGGGAGGAGGGTGGGGATATGATGGGGTCATACGGTATTGTACAGGGGGGAACAGTGTGCAGGAACCAATATTTGTCAGCGTGAGGATGTTCCAGGTGTAGAGGGCATGGGATGCAGTTGAGGGGCTCTATGAGGAAACATGCGAATGTGTTTCCTCACATTATGGGTGGTGGACGGAGTGGAACACCCTGCCAGAGGATGTGGTGGGGGCTGACTTGGTCACGGGAGATCTGTATGTGTGGGCTCGCCATGAGGGACTTCTGGAGGTCAGGGTGAGGGAATGGACTTATAGGACATGAGAGGATCGTACAGGCCAAATGGCCAGACTAGGTGTCCCATAGGCCTATCTGCCGACACTGTCTATGTATCCATGTATGTAGGTGTGACACAGGTGACCTGCATCACAGTGCAGCATCACGACACGCCTGTGTATGCATCACAGGTGGTCCAGGCATGCACTGGGCACATAGCTGTGTGACTGGCATCGCACTACGTTGCAACATCACATGACAGCCTAGTTTGTACTGTGATTGGCGTGGGCAGTGTGTGTGGGCGGTGGTGCGCATGGCTGGTGCCGCCTGTTTGTGATGGCCATGCATGTTCACTGTGGGTGGTGCATGCCATCACATGTGCAGCACATTGGGTTAGCTGGGTTGCAGGTTGGGTGGTGTTCAGGGTTGTGGTCAGTCTCAGCCATTGACTGTGTTCCCATTTTCCTAGGCCTCAGTGTGCTTCGCGCATGGCGCACGATGTCCGAGCGCCTGACACAGCTGGCGGCGACAACAGAGAGCTCCTGCAAGCCCTACAGCAACAGGGGAACGGGCACAGACACAGGAGGGGAAGACGGTGAGGAGCAGGAGCCTGCTGGGCGGAGCTCACCTTTATTTGCCCTTCCCCATCCCTTTCACCCTGACTTCCCTCCAAGTTGTTTTCCCCCCTTGCACACCCCTGCCTTTTACCCGTCCCCCCAACTTGTACATAGTTTTAGCTGTTTTGTTACCTCTTTTTGTTTGAATATAAAATTCTATTTTGGTACAACTGCTGTGTTGGTGTCTGCTTTGCAACTGGCTCTGGGTGCTCCGTTGCAGGGGTGTACATGCCATCTGGGCTACTATGGTCCTGGATATATGTGTGTGTGTGTGTGTGTGTGTCCATGGGGAGGTATCACCAGCATAGCATTGCCTTTCTGTTGCTCTCGCCATCTGCTGCCACCCACTGCTGGGTGCACAGGGTGGGTCTGGGTGGTCTGCTTCTCTGCAGCATGGGGTTGACGTGTGGCACGGGGGGTGCATGGTGTTTCCTGCAGTGCCTGTCACTGCACATGAGCGGTGTCTTGGGGGCACGGTGCACGCTGTGCTGTGCGAGGGGGACTGATGTGCACTGTGGTTGTCAACCCCTGGGTGTGGCATTCTCTGCCTGCCAGTGGTTGTGCTGGGCGTCATGGCTCTGTTATGCTTTAGTTGGTTTGTCCCCATGGGCACGTGGATCAGCCGTCCCCACCCCAGTGATGCTGTGCTTGGGGGTGCCAGTGTGGTGTGGGTTCTGCAGTGAGTTCCTGTGCCCATGTGTGGCACGGCTGGCGGTGGGCCCCAGCCTGCCTCCCTGGATGTGCAGTTCCATTGCTCTGGGGGCTGTGCTTGCGCTATGGCAGCTCTGCACTGCTCAGCTGAGCTTCCATGGTTGCGCCATAGCGCAGCATTTTGGCTCAGCTTCTCCTTCCTGGTTGCGCGATGGCGCAGTATGTGCGATATTCAGACGTTGGTTGCTTGCGCAATTTGCTCTGCTCCATGTTTGAATAACGCACCTGTTGCACATTTGCGCAACTGGTTTGTGCTTGCTCCTGCTGTTGCGCCAGTTTTGAGCGCAGTTTGAATATCTGGGCCTTAGAGTTTTGAGGAGGGGGCGTCGGGGTGGGGTGGTGGGGTGGTAACCCTAACGTGGAATTTCCACACTTTTGTCAGTGTGGAAACAACCCTAGCTGATGCATTAATGAAGACCTTGCAAAGAATGTCCTTTCTTTTTTTTAAAGTGTAATTTAAGTAGTAAATGGAATGTGTTGGTGGGAGTGAGAGGCCCTTTGGGCCCTGCACTCACACTTACACATAAGAATGGAGCCATACAGCAGCCCTATAAGGCAAGGAGGCCTTGTAACATTTATTTGCCCATACTGTACCCCAGGAACCATAGCAGGTAGAAAAAAAATTAAAGCGTTGTTGTAATCGTGAGAGTGAGTAGTTCTCACAACATAAGTTGATCAAATCCATATCTCGCATTGTTTATGAGATATGGGCACTGAAAAGTGATGTGACTGAGAACTTTGAGGACATAATAGTGGCCTACACACGTGAAAATGAGCAACTGGAACACTAATTCGCAAATATCTCAGGAACCGTACAAGGTAGAAAAAAAATTCAAATTTCATGGTTTTCATGGCTTTCCAACCTATGTCTGCATAGGGGGACTAAGCATTTGTGTGACAAAAAGTCCATATCTCAAACCATTTTTGAGATACGGGCCCCAAAAGGCCTTCACGGGTGCCGCAATGTTATCCTATGGGAAAATTTCTGAACTTCAGAATGCTGTAAATATGGGCCTGTTCAATGTTTCCATACCAAACCACCAAAAGGCACATCTGTGGGAATAGGGCTGTCCACCCTGAAAAGTTCAGGCCAATAGCACAATCCACATCGCCACAGTGAAGGGACAAAGAAAACAACCACCGCAATGTTATCCTATGGGGACATTTGTTAACTTCGGAATGGTATAACTATGGGCCTGTTGAATCTTTCTGTACCAAACCACTGAAAGGCACATCTGTGGCACCAGGTCTTGCCACCCTTGAAAATTTCAGGCCAATAGCACAAACCAGCTTGCCACAATCAAGTGACAAAACAAAAACACATAGCAAAATGTGTTCATGCAGTATTGCTGCAATAACATTAATGTTTGCTCGATTCTCCTATCTCTATAATGGGAATGTTAGTGGGCACAAAAAAATGTTAGCGGGGTACTTTTTCGAGTTAGTGCGATTGTTTGAGCGGCAACATAAATGTTTGCACAATCAAAAAATGGGGAAAAAAACGTATTTCCGGACTAGCTGGTGAAATACTAATGCCAGGGGCATGTTCCTCAGGGCCCGATTAGGTAAACCCAATGGTTGGTGTTTCATAAACTGCAATATTTTTTGAATTACAGCTTTTTTTCTCTGTTGCTAGCTAAAAACAAGATGGCAGCAGCATGACAACATTTTGGGGGCATGCTCAACAACAAAATGTGATTGTGAATGTTTTTGCATTGCACATATCAATGTTTCCATAGGCTATAATGGGACATGAAAAAATTGAATAACTTTTTAAACAGAGCCATATTTTTTCACCAGATCTTCAAAAGGCACCACTGCAACCCAGGACGCATGTAGACAACCCAATTTGAACCCACTCAAATGCATTCTTCAGTGCATTATAGGTGGACAAAGAATTCACAACATTGGGGAAAATTCACTTATTCAGTGAACTACAGTTCCACAGCTGTATATCTGACCACAATTAAAATTTCCAGATATGGAGATCTATGCTAGATCATTCTGCATTCCAAATTTCAAGCAAATCAGACAAATGGTTCAAAAGTTACTAAAGTGCAAAATTTGAGGTTTAACATAGAAATGGCTATGCAACCCTAACTATAGTGGCACTAATATATATATATATATAGTAGCAGCCACAGACACTGCCAGCTCTTTCCCAACATTTCTGTGATATTTCCAGATATATTGAATGCTTTCTCCATTTCTACAGTAGGGGCAGCAGAGAGAAACTCTTTAGAAATTTCGCAAAATACCTGGAAATAGCTGGCAATGTCTGTGGCTACTACTTTATACACACACACACACACACACACACACACACACACACACACACACATATCTACATATACTTATAAAATGGGAAGTGAAAACCAGCCAATCAGAACTAAAGCTGCCCATGCATAAAATCTGTTCCGTGCATGGGTAAAAAAAAAGAGCTGGTAGTGAAAAGGCCAATATTCTTGTGGCATAGAATGTTGGCATTTTGACTGTCAACCATCTTTTCTTTACCCAGTGCGATAGAAAAACAGATTCATACATGGCTGAACAACCAAAGGGACAGAAAGTTCATCTCACCCCCCTAAACTGCCAGTGAAACATTATTTAATGTTTGTATTCTGCTGCTGTTGATCGCATTTCCAAACATCGTTTAATGTTCATTTTCTGCTGCTACCAATCGCATTTCTTCCGTAACACTCCCGGTCTCCCTGTTAATATCCCCACCCGCTGATCACTTGCTCACTTACTTGGCACATCTGATACCAAAAATGCTGCAGCAGTATGAAGACAGGGGAAACAAGATATGCTACTGGCCCAATAGGAAGGTAAAAAAAGTTTTCCTCAACCCATAGCTAAACATGGTAACATGGACTCTTTGGGACTTCTGTTCTCACTGGCAATGCTATGATGTGACTTCTTTACTGACTCCCACTGTAGCCATCGTGCTGCTGGTCTCCCGGTGTAAAGAAATTATTGTTTCAGTTTATGTTTTAAAAGTATGCTTTTAACGCAGACATCTTCCTAAATTTCAAAAGTCAGTTGGCAGGGTGTATGTACTGGCAGTTTGTGTACCTGCCTGCCCCTCTAGCAGTCCTCCCATGTAACTAAAGTCCTATATGCAAAGGAGCTCATGCATATTAAACAATGTAGGTGGAAGGACTATTTTAACACAGATCAGCAGAATAAAATCTTTTTTCTACAGGTAAGCATGATTTTTATAACTGTACTAACTAAAAAAATAGAAACCCATTTTATAAGTGCAATAAGACACTTCAGGGTGCGTATGGAACATATTTTACCACACGTCAGGGGCTAAAGACACTCAGCCAAGGCCTCATGCCTTATTACGCCCTTTGCCGTGCAGTAAAATATGTTCCATGCACACTCTGTTGTGTCTTATTGCATATATATATTATCTATTTGCAACAAACTTTGATAATGTAGTACTTAGGGTAACTTAATGCCACAAAAGTAGGGAAATGTGGAGTTAGGGTTTTGAACCCTAAATCCCAACCTCACCCCCCCATGTAGCAAAAGGAAAAAAAATAGGGTTTTGTGTCTCCAGAGTCTTGGTGAACCAATGGTGGGGTCTTCCTTGGGGATGTCAACCTAAATGCTCACTCCTCCCCGCAGTCCATAGCCTCCAGTCCAAAGCACCAGGTACAGCTCCAAGCCAGTACCTCATTGTGATAAACTCTTCAAAGGTAGAGAAGTATGTCTTGACACATGTTGCCAACACAATTTGTTGTAGCTTTCTTGAAATCATGCATGACGTTGTTAGCTCAGAGAACAGTGTGAGCATTATGGCCGAAAACCCCAAGGAAGACCCTACCACTGATTCACTAAGACTCCAGAGACCCAAAACCCTTACAGAAATAATTATATGAAATGTTTCATGCTGTGCACATAAAACTACCCATGTGATATGTGTCCTGCAAGCATGATTTAAATGTTAAATTGGAACCAATTGCATGCATCTGGCATGCGTGCAGCATGCAAGTTTGGAAAGCATGCTTTTTATGTTAAATTGGTATAGACTGCATGCATGTGGCATGCATGCAAAAAGCAAGTGGTCATTGATAACTGAATACATAAAAGCTAATTGACTTGCTCAGGAGCACACCTGGGGGTTGATGAGATTCAAACCCAGGTCTTCAGGTCTCCTGGTTTGCAGATCAATGCCTTTAACCATTGAGCTGTGCTGCCTGCACACATATGGCTCGCTTGTACTGCATTACAAATCTGCATACAGTACATCTGCATGCATGTGGCATGCTTATAGCTAGTGTTATACTTTTTAGTTTTCTTGTCCCCTCTCATCTCAGCTGCATATCTGAAGCACACATGGAAACACATTTTGTTCTTCCCACTCCCAATACATACACTTACCCAGAAAGCTACTTAATTATGTATGTCTGGCCTGTACCCCTACTATTTTCCCTCCACAGTTCTGAATGCTTCCATGCAAACAGACTTAAATGGGCAAACACAAAAGTAGCAATAACTTGACACCCCCACCTACATGGCCAGTTCCCCCACTCCCCATGCACACACACTGTAGCGAGTGCAGCCATGCTGCTAGAGACAACCCACAAAGCATACATATAAGTTGAGAGTCTCTTACCTGAGTACTAGGAAGCGAGAGGCTGGAGTCTTTGAGAGATGATGTCCAAGGTCAGAGTGCTGGGTGTACCCCCTTGAAATTAATGGAATTTTTTATTGCTATTTTATACATTATGATGGCAAGCTGGAGAATAATGAAGGCCACTGTTCTACTAACAAGGCCCTTGTTAGTCGAGTGGTGGCCTTCATTAATTTCCAACTCTCCATCAATAATGTATAAAACAGTAATAAAAATTAATTTCAATGGTGCATGCCCTATATCATAATGTGCCTCAGTGTGGGATGTGGAGGTTATCTTCACTGGGGGGGGCATAAGCCTGACTATAGTGGGGCTCCAATAGTCTGAGCATACCATACTGCTTAACACTCCCTGAATGCAAGGGACAACCCTGATTTTATCCCTGAAAACTGTTCTGCTCCTCATCCATCCCTCATGGAAAACATGCTGCTCACATAGAGGATGTCCTGTAAATTTAGACTTTATGGCAGGGGCGCCATTTCAGATTTTAGCAGGGGGAGCCAACAAACAATGGAGGCCAGGTACTAGTTAGCCCCTAGATGTCAAGCTTTAGAATGTCTAGAACGTCTTTAAAAAGTAAAACTTATTTGTTGTGACTGAAAAGTGATATGCAAATCAAGAAAAATTAAAATGTATAAGATTCATCTGTCTATACCCTAGAGCAGTGCATCAGATTTCGGCGTAAACCCACCTAGTTAGTAACCAGTTCTTTTCCTGGCTGAAGTTCTGAACCTCCCACCAAAAAAAGTCCTGATTTCTCTCCCTGATTCCATTCCATTCAATACCCATCCCATATGGGTCGTGAAGCCACCCAAAAATACAGAAAACACATCAGTATTTCAGTCTTCCCTCATTCCCCGATCCCCCTATAAACAATTATTTACTTTTACTTGCTTGGCCATTTGGCCAGAACCAGTAGCCTAACCCAGTGTGCCACCAGCCCAGTTTTCAGTCTGCTCCTCCTCCAACCTTCTGCCAGAAGCAGGATACTAGAACTGACCATCCCAGGTCCCCAACATGGTCCGCGACCAAGTCATCTCACCAACCCGACCCACCCAACCTGTGTTGCTTGCTTCTTGCTTGGCTGCTGCCTCAGCTGCTGCCACACCGCACTGATCAAGGCCTATGAAGGTCACCCACACTGCTGTCACTGCTGCTGCTAGGCCTATCTTGCTGCCGTGGAGAGTCTGTGCTGTTTTTTTTTTTTTGTGAGGCAAGCCTAGTACAGTAAGTGGGTAGCCTAGTCTCGAGTTCACTTCTAGCTCACCCTCTGCTCCTTCAGCCACTAGGGGAGATGGAGACTCACTGAGAGTAGACCAACAAAATATGCCACCACAACATTGCTATTGAGAGTTCAGTGCTCACCAATTCCTCCAAGCTGTAGTGTGCAGCCTGTCTACTCTGTGGTGGGAAAGACAGTGCCGCATTCTCATGAGTCAAGTGCTCTTGCTTGGCTGGAGCTCCTCCATGTCACATGTGATGGCATCACTGCTAATAGGTGGAGAAAGAGGACAACACAATACAGACACAGTTGAGTGAGGAGTGCACCTGCAGCTTGAGCGCACATAGGCCAGGGGGCACCTATTGTGCAAAACAATCTAAGCACAAATGTGGGGGGGAATGCCCCCCTCTGCCCTACCTAAATGGCACCCTGTTTTATGGAAGAAATTCATTCTTAGGTGCTAATATCTATACAAGTAAATACACTGGTTTCCATTGTGTTCTGAGGTACTGTAGCTCCATGTTTCAGGATGTGTCCTGATCATCATGAGGGTTAGCGTCTCACATTGTCCCTCGTTTTGAGTGTCCATGTCCCTCATTTCAGTGACAAAATGTAAGGTATGGTGCACGTTTCCAAGACTCTACTCGGCACAAAGAGTGCTGAGCATGGCCATAGTGTATATGCTCCATACAGAATGACAAAGGTAAAGGAACTGAGCCATAACAGTTATGGAGAAACATATGTAGCACTAAATGTGCATAAGGGGATTTGCATGGCCCAAAACAAAAAGGACAGGCTTCAGAACACAGAGGCCCCTCTTTGCACATCTGGAATAGGGGATGTTGACTGATTCTATCCTAGGCATTTAATGCAGTAAGCAAGCAATACTTTGCAAATTAATGGCAATTTAATGACAAGAATCAAAAGCCATTAAACAACTTACAAAAGGATCAGAATCAATGAGTTTACCTAATTTTAATGGGAAATCAATGAAAAAACTATTTCAATGGTTCTAATTTCTAGCAGTATGAAAATTAGAAACTGATGTGTGTTTTTAGATGAGATTTGCAGCAGCTTATTTGTGGCGCACATAGCAAGCGTGCAACATGTGAACTTGATGTGATTTTTAAATGATGTTCACACCCACATAACTGCTGCACTCATGTCACGTGTGCAACATGCAAACCTGATGTGATTTTTATTTTCACTTTGTGCATGTGAACTGCATGCAACCATTGCACAGAAGCATGTGGCATGCACTCTGCCATGGGGGTCTGTGCTGTTTTCATTTTTTGCAAGGTGAGCCTAGTAGAGTAAATAGGTAGCCTAGACTTGAGTTAGCTTCTACCTCACCCTCTGACCCTTCAGCCACCAGGGGAGATGAAGACTCACTATGAGTAGAACAACAAAAATATGCTGCCACAACACTGCTAGTGAGAGTTCAATGCTCACTGACTCCTTTAAGCTGTAGTGTGTAGTCTGTCTACTCCGTGGTGGGAAAGACAGTGTCACACTTGTAAGGCTTATGTGCTCTTTCTTGGCTGGAGCTCATCCACATAACATGTGATTGCACCATCACTGATAGGTGGAGAGAGGGGAAGGGACAACACAATATAGACAGAGTCGTGTCTGGAGAGTACCTGCAGTGTGAGCACACACAGGCCAAGTGGACACTTACCGTGCAAAAGATTAAATTCTAATTTAAAGCCATTATTGCAACACCATAAGAACAACCTAGGCACAAATACAGGGGGGGAGAACAACTGCCCCCTCTGCCCAACCTAAATGGCACTCCTGCTTAATGGCAGAAATTCATTCTCAGGTGCTAATGCAATGGTTTCCACTGTGTTCTGAGGCACTGTATCTCTATGTTTTATGATGTGTCCTGATCATCATGTGGGTTAGTGTCCCTCATTGTCCCTCATTTTGAATGCCCATGTCCCTCATTTCAGTGGCAAAATGTGAGGTATGGTGCATGCTTCCAGACCCTACTCAGCACAAAGAGTGCTGAGCATGGCCATAGTGTATATTCTCAATACAGAATGACAAAGGGAAAGTAAGTGAGATAAAACAGTCTTGGAGAAACACATTTGTAGCACTAAATATGCATAAGGGATCTGCATGGTCCAAAACAAAAAGGATAGGCTTCACAGCACAGAGGCTCCTCTTCAATACATCTGGAATGGAGGATGTTGACTGGCTATATCCTAGGCCTTTAATGCAGTAAGCAAACAATACTTTGCAAATTAATGGTGATTTAATGACAAAAATCAAAAGCCATTAAACAACTTGCAAAAGGATCAGAATTAATGAGTTTACCTAATGTTTATTGAAATTCAAATACAAATTTGTTTTAATGACTCTAGTTGCTAGCAATAGTATAAGAAATAGAAACTGATGTGTTTTTAGATGAGATTTGCACCAGCTTAGCTGCTGCACACGTGGCAAGCATGCAGCATGTGAACCTGATGTGATGTTTAAATGAGATTCACACCAGCTTAACTGATGCACTCATGTCAAGCATGCAACATGCAAACCTGATGTAATTTCTAGAAGATGTTCACACCAGCTTACCTGCTGCACACATGTCAAGCTTGCAGCATGCAAACCTGATTTGCTTTTTAGACCTGTTTCACATAGATTCACTTTGTGTATGAGAACCACATGCAAACATTGCACAATTAAGCATGTGGCATGTATTCTGCATGTATACAGCATACCTATATTTCTGTAAGGGAACCCTAATATTTGTTCTTTTTGCTGCTTGGAAGGTGGGGGTTGGAAGTTAGCATTGGAAACCCTAACACCATATTTCCCTACTTTTGTGGCATTACGTTACCCTATCAGGTGCATTAATAAAGTCATTTGCAAAGAACTTCCTTTCTTTTTGAGATAGTGGAATCATATCCTCATTCATGCAGGTCCTTTGGGACCTGCATGAACACATGCTGATGTGCAGGGCCCTTTGGGCAGTGCACTATGGGAAGACTCCTTCTGCCTACAGAAGTGCAGGGCCTGGCACATTCACTCTTTACACATTCACTCTTTGCACATTTACTCTTCACACTTCCAGTACACATTTCAGTCTTTACACATTCATACTTCACACATTCACTCTTCACACATTCAGTCTTCATACATTCACTCTTTACTCATTCACTCTGTTTTTTTTATTTTGACCCCAAATTTTCAAGATAGTCATTTTATGACTGTCCTTATAAACATGACATCTATCATTTATAGTATATTGGCAGAAATGTCATTTTGCGGCACGAGTGTGAAAACATGACTCAGACAGGATTTAAAACAAATTCTGGCCAGAGCTGATAAGGCTGCAGGTGAGGAATTTGGGCCAGATTGGTTCCAGTGTAGGATGGTGGTCCCTTGTGATGCACGATAACAAGCAAGTTGCCAAACCCGAGCAATAGGAAAGAGAACAAAGAGAGAGATCAAATCGGGTCTGTGGTTTCTGCAGCAGGTTGAGAAAATGGGCAGACTGGGTGGGCTTAGCGGTCCTTATCTGCCATAAATGTCTATGTTTAAAGTGTGGCTCTTGTGATATGCAAAATGCAAGGATCCAGATAAAAAGCAAGATGCAATCATATGGTTAAGTCCGCTTGTGTGACTATAATTGAAAGCAAACGTAATGCATAAAAACCTGATTAAACAGTACTATCCAATAACCTCCTTTGTAAAGCAAAGCAAAATAATAGAGGACTTATTCTCAGAATGCTCCATTACTCACAACATTGGGGGCTATGTTTTTAAGGGTTTTAAGGGGGGGCATCTTTTGTGCAATCCTTAGGATGGATGGATTGTTTACAGCCTAAACTCCCTTCCACAAGGGAAGGGTGAGGTGGGAATGCAGCAGTTGGTGTTCATCATCGTCAAATATTTTCTATGGCAAGCACAGTACTAACCAGGGGGTGGCACCTGAAGTCATGGTTGGACAATTTTAAGTCTTAATTAGGTTGCTATATTAGGAGTAATTGTTAAAATGGAGATTGAAGCTTTCCATAACTAATGGGAAAACCTTTTGATACCCCCATAATAATGCCACTAGAAATACTGTGTAGCAGAAATTGTGTAAAAGAAGTGCATATAATAAAGCAGTGGGTCCTAGGAAGAGTGAATAATGACATGATATATTTATGAATGTTATATTATAATTTGCTATTTGATTTAAAAATAAAAAGTTCTTTGACTTTTGTGTTAAGTTTCATGGGATCTTTAACTTCCACCTGGACAACCAGAAAAGATGAACAGAAGGGACCTTGGTTTAACATCTCATACAAGGGCTAGCACCTCAACATCAGTGTAGTACATCCCATACCCAGGTGCTAAACTACAGTATCAATACTGGGTATTAGCCCAATTTCCTGGTGTGGGATACCAGCCTATGTCCTTCAGGCCTTCTAGCCCCAGAGGCAAGCATGCAACCCATTGAGTCAATAACACTAAATATCTAACGTTCACAGAAACAAAGAATTGGATATTGATGAGGATTGGATGACCCCTCAAGGCCCACCCCTTTCACTAATCTAAAGCCAGTGTTCATTATCTCTGCATAGGTGAGAGTAATGACAATTAACCATTCGCTCCAGAGCAAGAAATAAATTAAAGTTGCAAAAGAGCAGTTTTATTGTTCCTCCATTAGGAGTCTTGATCACAGCCATGAAAGAAAATGGAGGAGTGGAGGCACCAAGGTATGGCATTGGGTTACAGAGCTATGATTTGAATCTGACTCAAATTATGAAGTGTCTAAAATGTGTATTTTCTTGATTTTTATTATGAATGTAATGTCTATGAAAGAGATCAGATTGACAGTACCAAAGCATTGAATGGTCATTGAGTATGAATGACCCCCTCACCACCAGAGGTGGTATCTCCCATAAAAGATTAAATGCTGACACAAGAATAATCTGGGCTGCTGGAGGTATCTGACTGGATGATAGCTAGTGGTGGCTACAGGCTGGTAGGTGGTGGCTACTTACTGCAAGCTTCTTGTACATGGATCTTCAATCCTCCCTCACTCTGCCAGCCCCTGAGCAACCTGTGTCCATTCCCAACCCTGGGTCACTGGTGTGGCAGGAGGAAAGTGCACAGTGTCTCAGCCCTACATGCCATTGGGCTAGCATGCTACGTGCACCTTAAGAATCATCGACCTTAGGCTCAATTAAAAGATGGACCACAAGTAATCCAGGATGCTAACCATAGGGCAAGAGAGGGGGTTGAGCTCCATGCCCTGGCACCAAATGGAAAAAGTGCTCCTATTTGAATGTATAGCACTGACAAGTTGACTCCTTTTGAGAGGCCACTGCAACATGGAGGACCTTGTCAGAGAGACCCAAAGGCTGGAACTCTAGTCACTCAGGAACCAGTAAAAATGGCAAAACTGGCAGACAGCAGGTAATTGCAAAAGATGCAAATCATGTGATATACTCCTATCATCACCATTGTGTTCCTTTGTTGTCAATAACAAGAAAAATTAGTGATATTTGGTGTGTATGTTCCCTTTAATTAAATTAGCTCTGTTTTAATGTGGCTCCATAATTTGCAAGCTATAGTAAATTGTAGCACTCACTATCAGAACAAAAGGGGTTACAAATGCTTACATCTTCTGTTATTGTCAGCTTGGTGTTTTCTGCTGTGCTAGCTCCTCCTCTACCCTTGTGCATTTAATAGAGGTCGAGGCCAGGGTGGGACAAACAACCCACTCTCCACCAACTCTGGCGGCCTGTTCCACGGCTGCTGCTCTGTGTGGTCTCTCTCTCCCCGATGCTCCCTGCAGTTCTGTACTGAGAGTGGTAGCCAGCGGTCCTTATAAAGCTGGCCACACTCTCAAATCTGGCATGTCTCCTTTGGATTGGCTCCTCCAGGAGCCACGTAATCATAGCTCCTTCAGTGGATTGGTGCTGGGTTCCCCTGCTTGATTGGCTCCAGGACCCAACTCAGGCTGTTTTGCTTCAAACAACCCACTCTCCACCATCTCTGGTGGCCTCTTCTACAGCCGCCACTCTGGACGGTTTCTCTCCCCGATGCTCCCCTGCTCCCTATCTGATCGCAGCTACAGCTGCCGGTCTCTCTCCCCTATGTTCCCCTGCAGCTCTATACTGAGAGTGGTGGCCAGCTGTCCTTATAAAGCCAGCTGCACTCACAAATCTGATGCATCTCCTTTAGATTGGCTCCTTCAGGAGCCACATAATCACAGCTCCTTCAGTGGAATGGTGCAGGTCCCCCTGCCAGATTGGCTCCTCCAGGACCAAACTCAGGCTGTTTTGTTTCAAACAACCCACTCTCCACCCACTCTGGCAGTCTCTTCCATGGCCGCCGCTCTGGATGGTCTCTCCCTGATGCTCCCCTCCTTCCGATCCGATCGTGGCTACAGCCACCAGTCTCTCTCTCCGGTGCTTCCCTGCAGTTCTTTAATGTGATATGCCTCTTGAATATATTAATGTCAAATCAAATAGTTTTATTCTAGTTATACTAGTGATAGTTGGTGTGTATTTTCCGTTCTACTGAATTATCTGTTTTAATGTGGCAGTGTAATTTGCAAACTGTAGTAAATTGTAGCAATCACCATCAGAACAAAAGGAGTTATAAACACTTTTTACATCTTCTGTTAGTATAAATCCTAGAATCTCCTGAAGCTGGCCTTAGAACAGTATGCAGCAGTGAGAGGTTCAGTAGTCTGCATTGTATGTTAGAATTTATATAAGTTCTGATATTTTGTTTGCGGGTCCTGTCATCTTCCCTGGGCCATGTACAGTACAGTCACACAGGGCTGATCTAACTGGTGATTAAACAAAAGCTCTATCATGCACTATGGGCTGTTGAATCTCCCACTGCTGCCTACTGTTCTGATGTCAGGTATAGGGGATTCTGGAATTGATAGTAACAGAAAGTGGCAACCTAGAACTAAAGAAAATTAGATGGATACAATCTACTATGCTACAATAAACAGTCAACAGTTACATGTCATAATTTTTATTTTAAAAAGAGGCCTAGTTAAACAGTGTATCATTAAAAACATATAAAATATGCTTTTTTTTACAATTTCTTTTTTTTTTTACCCAGCATAGCCCAGCTGAGAAGCAGCATCTGATTTCCGGGAGGGTCTTGCTTTTATCCATTTCCACAGCAGGGTTGAAGGAACAGTGTGGGATTAAAATACTTTTAAATCTTCTGTTCGTGTGAAGATTTAACCGATTATCTTTGATTTCAGCTGTTGGCTGCATTGTTGCACATGGCTATTGTTAAGCAAAAGCTGCTTTCTGAAAAGTTCAATATTTCATTGTGATGGAACCAACTTTTCTTAATATCAGCTGCAGCATTCCCACAATGCAAGATACAGCATCGTGCCATCTTGCAAAGTTTGTCTAAAAATACTAGTTTTTTTCTCTCTACGCCTTTTATGCAAATTGATATCCCACCCCTCTAAACCACTAAATGTGTACATTGGAGAAAATGTACAACAACTACATGAAAATGTACAACAACCACAATGTGTGATGCAGAATCTTTGTAAAAGAACCTCTGGTTCAAAGGTATTTGTAATTCTAGATCTCAGTAAATAAATAAATACAAGCATACATGCATACATACATAGATAAATACACACATAAATCAATACAGTGAATAAATAAATAAATAAATAAATAAATCTCTACGACAGAGAAAATGTACAACAGAACATAGGATTTTAATCTGCCTATCCTATAACAGTGGAATTATACTTTCTAGAGATAGCTAACTTTGGGCATAAACACTGATTTATTAGTTTGATTGGCTGTCTGCATTTTTAAACAACTTTATAAATCAGATATCAGGCACAGATCTTGAAATTTTAACATGTTGTCACTTTTATTTTAAAAGGAGGCACAGTTAAACAGTGTATCATTAAGAACAGATAAAACCTTCAATTTTTTTTTAATTTTTTTTTTAACATTTCTTTTACCCAGTATAGCCCATTTGAGAAACAACATCTCATTCCCGGACATGCTTTTATCCATTTCAACAGCTGGGCTGATGGAGCAATGTCAGGTTTAGAATGTTTTTGAAAAGATTATTATGGGACTCAATACATTAGTGTTGCTATTCTGCAATGTTTGTTAATAGTGTGATACATCTCTTGACTATATTAATGTCAATTCAAATGGTTATATAGTAGTTATACTGGTGATATTAGAAACATAGAAACATAGACTTTGATGGCAGAGAAGGACCGCTTGGCTCACCTACTCTACCCACCTCCCTCACTAATGGATTAGCTGCAGATCCTAGTTAACCAACAGCCTATTTCTTCCTACCCCAAGAATTGCCTTATGCCTGTCCCATGCATTCTTGAATTCCCCCACTGTTTTTGACCCCATGACCTCCTCAGGAAGGCCGTTCCATGCATCCACCACCCTCTCTGTGAAAAAATACTTCCTCACACTGCCCCCAAGACGTCTCCCCTCTATCTTCAAAATTGTGTCCCCTTATTCTTGCACATCTCTTTTCTGAAAGATGCTACCTTCTTGGACTTTGTTGATTCCCTTAAGGTACTTAAAAGTTTCTATCATGTCCCCCTCTCCTTTCCTCAAGAGTATATTAAAGCTCCTTTAGTCTCTCCTCGTATGGCTTCTGTTGCAGACCCTGCACCATTTTAGTTACCCTCCTCTGGACTGCCTCCATTCTGTCTATGTCTTTGCAGAGTTGAGGTCCCCATAACTGGATGCAGTACTCCAGATGGGGTCTCACCAACTGTCTGTACAGAGGGATAACAACTTCCTGTTTTCTACTGGTGATGACTCTCTCTATACATCCCAGTATCCTCCAGCCATCCTTACTGCCTTCTTGCGTTGCTTGCTAACCTTTAGGTCATCTGATATGATTACCCCTGGTCCCTTTCCATTTTTTTTGTTGTTACTACCTCCCCCCCATTGTGTACTCTTCCCCGGGGTTTTTGTTTCCCAGGGGCATTACTTTGCACTTCTTCACATTGAATCCAAGCTGCCATACTTCTGTCTATCCCTCCAACCTTGCCAAGTGCCTTCTCATCCTTTCCACACCCCTTGTGTATCAATTCTGTTGCAGATATTTGTGTCATCTGCAAAGAGGCATACTTTTCCTTCCAGTCCCACTGCAATGTCACTTATAAAGACATTAAAAAGGACTGGACCCAGTACTGAACCCTGCGGTACCCCACTAGTAAACCCCCTTTCTTCAGAGTGGACTCTGTTTACTATTACCTTCTGTGTCCTGTTGTCCAGCCAATGTTTTACCCAGGCTACAACCCTAGGACCCACTCCCAGGCTGGCTAATTTGTTTATTAATCATTTGTGTGGGACTTTGTCAAATGCCTTACTAAAGACTAGGTAGGCCATGTCCACAGCCCCTCCCTGGTCTACTACTTTACTCACCCAGTCAGAGAAATTGATTAGATTCATCTGACATGACCTTCCCGCTGTGAATCCATGCTGCCTTGGGTCCTGTGCCCCACTGACCTCTAGGTACTCAACAGTTCTTTCCTTCAGAAGTGATTCCATCATTTTCCCTACCACTGAGGTCAAACTGATAGGTCTGTAGTTTTCTGCTTCTGTCTTGCTCCCACTTTTGTAAAGGGGAATCACATCCGCCCTCCTCCAGCCCTCGGATACCACACCATCCTCTCAAGATTTGTTAAAAAGGGTAGCCAGTGGTGTCACTAGTTCTCCCCTTAGTTCTTTTAGAATTCTGGGGTGAATCCCATCAGGCCCCATTGCTTTGCCCACCTTCAGTTTTAGGAGTTCTTTCAGAACCTTTCTTCTGTGAATGGACTGGGATTGACCCCCATCCAGAGCGCTACTATTGATTGGATTAGGTACCTCCCCCTCCTCTTCTTTTGTGAATACTGAGCAGAAGTATTCATTCAGTATCCCTGCTTATTCACTGTCCCTCTCTGCCCACCCACTGTCCCCTTTATTCAGCCTCACTATCCCTCCCTTTATCTTTCTTCGCTCCCTAATGTACCTATAAAAGGTTTTATCCCCCTTTTTAACTGAGTAGGCTATCTTTTCCTCAGTTTGGGCCTTTACTATTCTGACTGCTTTCCCCATTTCCTTCTGGTTTCTATATTTGCTGTGTATGTTCCCTTTAACTAAATTAGCTCTGTTTTAATGTGGCTCTGTAATTTGCAAGCTGTAGTAAATCGTAGTACTCACCATCAGAACAAAAGGAGTTACACACTGTTACATCTTCTGTTATTGTAAATCCCAGAATCTCCTGCATCTGGCCTTAGAACAGTATGCAGCAGTGAGAGGTTCAGTAGTCTGCATTGTATGTTATAGCTTTTTTAAGTTCTGATCTTTTGTTTGCTGGTCCTCTCATCCTCCCTGGGCCATGTACAGTCACACAGGACTGATCTAACTGGAGATTAAACAAAAGCTCTATCATGCACTATCGGCTATTGAAACTTTCACTGCTGCCTACTGTTCTGATGTCAGCTGCAGGGGATTCCGGAATTTGTAGTAACAGAAGGTGCCAATCTAGAACTAAATAAAATGAGTTTGATACAATCTGCTATGTTACAGCAAACAATAAATGTATTAAGTTTTATTTTGAAGGGAGGCATAGTTAAAGAATGTATCATTGGGCACAGATAAAACATTCTTTTTTTTTTCTTTTACTTTGCTTTACCTAACATAGCCCAGCTGAGAAGCAACTTCTCAATTCCAAGGGGTCCTGCTTTTATCCATTTCCACAGCTGGGTTGATAGAGCAGTGTGAGGTTTATAATACTTTTTAATATTTTGTTTGTATGAAGATTTAACTGTTTCTCTTTGATTTCAGCTGTTGGCTGCATTGGTGCACATGATTATTGTTAAGCAAAAGCTGCTCTCTGAGAAGTTTAGTACTTCACCGTGGTAGAACCAACTTTTCTAAATATCAGCTGTGGCATTCCCCTACAGGGCAAGATACAGTGTGTCATGTCATCTTGCAAAGTGGGTCTAAAAATGTTATTTTCTTTTCTCTACCACCTTTTATATAAATTGATATCCCACCCCTCTGGACCACTAATCTCTACATTTGGAGAAAATGTTCAACAGACCATTGTATTTTTCCCTGTCTATTCTATAACTGTGGAATTATACTTTGTAGAGATAGTTAACTTTGTGCATACACACTGATTCATTAATTTGATTGGATGTCTGCATTGTTAAACATCTTTATAAATCAAATATAAGGCACAGATCTTGAACTCAAACATGTTGTAATGTTTATTTTAAAAGGAAGCACAGTTAAATAGTGTATCATTAAGAGCAGATACAACATGATTATCTTTTTAACATTTTTTTACAGAAGCAGCATCTCATTTCCAGAGGGTGGGCAGTCTTGCTTTTAAACATTTCCACAGCTGAGTTGATGGAGCACGGTGGGGGTTAGAATACTTTTAAAACCTTATTATAGGATTCAGTCCATTACTGTTACTCTTCTGCAGTGTTTAATAATGTGATACATCTCTTGACTATATTAATGTTAAATCAAATGGTTTTATGCTAGTTTTACTAGTGATAGTTGGTGTGTATGTTCCCTCTAACTGAATTAGCTCTGTTTTAATGTGGCTCTATAATTTTCACCCTAAAATGTGTGTTCACAGCACAGATATGGCAAAGTAGATTGTAGATAAAGTAGATGGAAGATGGCTACCACACTGGGCCAGCCATTGAAATAACAGCTCACTGAGTTTGGTTTTTAGCTTGTTTTTAACAATAAGTTCTTTAATGTACTTTGTTTAAATTAGTTTTTGCGTTTGCATTTTGCGTTCTTTTCTTACATTTATTTTATTAGTTTTGCTCATTTTAATTCATTTGCTTTTAGCGGCAGTAGTGCAGTAGCACCAATTACTTCTTATTTTTCTGCAGATGAAGTGTTCCGTTTCTCTCTGGCTTCTTGAATTTTAAACCGGACTTCAAACTAGCTTCATTTTTAGCTAGTATTATGGTGAGATTGAGTTTCTGTGTTACCTGTGGTGCTTTTGTATGGGAATCCTGCTGTAGGAACTGTTGCTGCAGTCCTTGCTGGTTGATGAATTGAGAAGGAGGTGGATGAGCCCCGGCTGGTGGTGAACTGTTGGTCCCAATCCCAAGACTGTGCTGACAGATGGAGGAGGAGGAGGTTGGGGAGCATTGGCTACTGGTAAATTGTGGACCCGAACCCAGGACTGCATTTTTGCCAAACGGAGTTGAGCCAGGCCAGCTTGCAGGTCACGCTCAGTGGCAGACTAGAGTCGGTGGTTGGGAACTTGAATCTGCCTCGGTCTGGGAGGTCCAGGGTCTTCTGAGGGGAGCTGTTGCTGGGAAGGACTAGCTGAGTGTGCATGTCAGTCTTCAGGGGTCAAGAAGGTCACTTGGTGTGGGGCACTTGGTTGGGGGTTCCCCTGGGGGTTCAAACTGTGCTGGCTGGAGGGTTGGCACTTTTTGAGCTGCCCTTGGGCCACCGGAGTTACTGGACAGAGGTTGGGATACTGGTGGCTGTAAGTAGGGGGAAGCACCGAAATGAAGTACCCTGCATTGGAGGAGGCCTGGCTGTCTCTGTAGTCTGTGGCAGTGGCAGTAAGAGTGCTGCTGCAAGAAGTTCATTTTCCCAGAGAGTGCTATCTGTGAATCCCAGAACAGAAGACTGAGGAGGACTGGTAAAATTTTATAAATTATTACAGTGAGGACTGGTAAACCTTGGCATCACATCCTTGAACTCTGGAATGGTATACTTATTTTATTTATTTATTTATTGAAAATCTCAGAATTACAAACCTTTGAGTCAGGGACTCTTTTACAAAGGCTCCTCATCAAATCATTGTGGTAACAATACAACAGTGCATCAGTACAAATTAAGATACAAACAAACAATATGATGAAACACAACTAATGAAGGAAAATAAATAAGGAAAGGCAGAAGTAATGATATAAAACATAACAGAGATTGTGAAAGGGTGTAAGATATATAGATAAGATGGGGCAGAAGGCAGAGCTGGAGGAGAGCGAGAATAAAGTTATGCATGGGGGGGCTGAGACACAGGACCAGGGAATGGCTCTGTTGCAGCAGTGTATGAGTAGAGTATGCAGTCCAATAGGACATTGTCATGGAGTCTGAGCAAGGGGGGAATGCAAGAGGGTGAAGAGGGAAAAAGTCCTAAGGGGAAAAAGGGCAGGAGAAGGAAGGAAGGGGGGTAGGGGGTATGGAGGTAGAGAGACAGGGTGGGAGGGAGGAAGGAGAGCCAGAGCAAAGGTAGAGAGGGGAGATAAACAGCAAGAAGAGTATATGGAGGACCCAGAATGGGTTAAGGTGAAAGGTGGCACTAAGAGCAGTCACAGCAATTTTTAGAGAGATGTCCTTACTGTATAAAAGTGACTGGAAGAGGCAGTGAGAGGGCCTCTTTATATTTTTAAAACTGCACCTGCATTAAGTGTAATAAACTGTGGCCATGGCAGTGAGAGGGCCACTGCAGCTGGACAAATTTGATACTTGTAGAAGCATGGGTGGTGAGATCCCCCTCACCACCATTTGAACATTATTTGGACAGTTTTTCAAAGCTGTGGCTAGTAGGTATAATTTGGTGTTATTGCTGCTCTGTATTACTGGCTGCTATTGTGAGGTTTGCTTTTGGGGTGGTTTTCTCTTTTTATTTTTGTTTTGGGGTGGGTTTGTGTGTAATTTATTTAAATTGTAAGAAAGGGAGTGTCAGAGTGAGAGAGCGAGAGGGGGGATTGTGAGAATGAGAGAGAGGGTGTGTAGGATTTTATATAAACTTGGTGGCTTCTGGGTCTGGACAGCAGTATGTGCTGACAGAAGGCTTTAGTGGTTGGATACTACTGCTCCACTGAGCTCTGGATCCTCTTCCCTTTTGATTGCCCCCCACCACCAGTAGAAGTATGTAGGTGTTGCTGCACCTTGGGTATAGCAAGGGGGCATCAGGGGTGCAGACTTGGTGGGGGGAGGAACGGGGTGGTCAGATTAGGGTGATGGTGTCAAGGAGATGCCCTGGGGTGAAATGGAGCCAGGAGAGGGGTTCACTCTGCCTGGTATCCATACCCAAGGGCTCCACTGTTGGTGGGCAAATAACGTGTTAGACCTTGACTGTCCATCCAACTTGGGTGGTGTTATGCAATGCCAAGTCCATTAATAAAAAGACGGCATTGCTGGCCAATCTTGTTGGAACATCTGACCTGGCATGCATCACTGAGATCTGGCTGGACAAAAATGCAAGCCCCATATTGGAGTCAGCGGTTCCAGTCAGGTACTCGGTGATACACTGCCCAAGATTAGATCATCGGGGTGGGGGAGTAGCCATTTGTTTTAAAACTGAACTGGGCCTTATAGATGTGCCAGTTGGGAACACTTAATCATTTGAGTGTTTTGTGGGTGCAGGTGTGGGTTGCTGGATACTACTCATCTACCGTCCACCAGGGGATGAGAAGGATTTCCTGCAGAAAGTCAGATTTCATCGTTAACATGGTGTTGGAGTCTCACAGATGGCTGGTTCTAGGAG
This sequence comes from Neoceratodus forsteri, assembly GCA_016271365.2. NCBI lineage: Eukaryota > Metazoa > Chordata > Ceratodontiformes > Ceratodontidae > Neoceratodus > Neoceratodus forsteri. Next base: position 389,191,706 of record CM028132.1, on the reverse strand, counting down.
ACTTCAATGCCTGGCTCGATGATGAACTCTCACATTTTGGTCAGGACTTCCTCCAGCTGATAATTTTGCTGGGCTTCACACAGGTGATTACCACTGCGACCCTCATACAAGGTCACTCATTGGATCTGATATTCCATCTGGGAATGGAGATCTCTGACATGGTGGTGGAACCCGTCAGATGGTCCGAATATCACACTACAGGGTTCAGTTTTGAGGCCCCCCCTTAATAGACCTGCCCCCATTTCTACTTGCCACATTTCAGACAAATCAACCCCACAGTGGCTGTGCTATGTGTCACGGAATACAGTGAGCAAAAATAGCAGAAAATCTTTGATCGAGAGGTGGGGCAACTTCAAACCCTTATAACTCTGACATAGAACACCATTTTTTCACCAAACAAAAACTGGCATGTTCCTTAAACAAAGACAAATCAACCACACAGTGGTTGTGCTATGTGTCATGGAAGGCAGTGAACAAAATAGCAGAAACTGCATTTTCAGTACTTTTCTGCACAAAAAACATATACACTACTGAAACAGAAATTGGTAAAATCTTCAAAGAACATCACCAAAGCCCAGCACCCATGCATACAACCCAATCTGAAGTCACCTAAATGCATTCTTCAACAACTGCTGGGAGCAGGTGGCCCTTTCAGCCCCACACGCTCACCAACACATCCATTTCTCCCAAACATCACAGTACAAGTACTTAATATCATATGTAATGGTGGAGCACAGATTTCTGGGAGCACGGGACACTTCAGGCCCTAGGCTCCCACCAACTTGACCACACCTGCCTAACATCACATCGCAACTATTGATTATCATACATATTGCTGGGAGCACGTATTGGTGTGAGCACATGGCCCTCTGAGCCCCATGCTCCAACCAACTTGTCCAGTCTGCAGAACGCCACACTGCAACTACTGAATATCACGCATATTGGTGGCATGTATTGGTGGGAGCACGGGGCCCTTTGGGCCTCACACTCCCACCAACTTCTCCACTTCTGTCTTCAGACCCCGCACCCCATCCACATTGCCCAGCACTCCATAACTACAAACATCTGCCATACATTTTTAGCTCTCCTATACCATATCATGAAATCGTCCTACACAACCAAATATATGCTTACCATACCTTTTCACAACACACAGAAATGTTTTCCCACTAACTATAATGAACATGCGCCACAACTCTGCAACTGTAACTGCCACCAACACAAAAATTGACACAATCTAAGATCCATGATGACTCTTTCTACATACCAAATTTCACGCAAATCTTCCACACAGTTCAAAAGTTACTGAAGCAAAAGAACCACATTTTCATTCATAGGAGTGACATAATTCCACACCTGTTTACATTTCACACACTTAACCACTGAAAATTACTTCTGTGGCAGTAAGGCTAGCTACCCTATAAATTTCAAGCCACTAGCACAATGCAAAACACTATCCGCAAAATGTAAATTGTGTCATGCAATATCTCCACAGCAAATTAATTTTCCAACACCTAAACACCATAATTAACATCTACAGGACATCCCCTCAACACCCTCCCAATTTCAAGTTTAAAGACCAAACCATTTCCGAGATATTTAATTTTAAAATTTTTGCACCTTTAAAAATTCTTTGATCGCAAGAATCAACCACGAATTCGTGATCAAAGATAAAAATCTTTGATCGAGTGGGGGACAACTTTAAACCCATATAACTCTGGAACAGAACAACATTTGTTCACAAAACAAAACCTGGCTTGTTCCTTAAACAAAGGACTTTCTAGGTGCAAAGTTTCAGACAAATCAACCACACAGTGGCTGTGGTATGTGCTGCGGAAGACAGAGAATAAAAATAGCAGAAAATCTTTGATCGTGAGGGTGGGCAACTTCAAACCCTTATAACTCAGCAACGAAACAACAATTTTTCACCAAACAAAAACTGGCATGTTCTTTACACAAAGGACTTTCTACTGCCAATTTTCAGACAAATCAAACACACAGTGGCTGTGCTATGTGTCAAGGAAGACAGTGAAAAAAATAGCAGAAACTGCATTTTTGGTACTTCTCTGCACCAAAAACATATACACTACTGAAATAGAAATTGGTAAAATCTTCAAAGGACACCACCAAAGCCCAGCACCCATGCATACAACCCAATCTGAAGTCACCCAAATGCATTCTTCAACAACTGTTGGGGGCCCCGTGCTCCCACCAACACATCCATTTCTCCCAAACATCACAGTACAAGTACTGAATATCATATGTATTGGTGGGAGCACAGAATTCTGGGAGCACAGGACACTTCGAGCCCCAGGCTCCCACCAACTTGACCACACCTGCCTAACATCACACTGCAACTACTGATTATCACACATATTGCTGGGAGCATGTATTGGTGTGAGCACGTGGCCCTCCGAGCCCCACGCTCCAACCAACTTGTCTATTTCTGCTTAACATCACAGTACTAGTATTAAATCTCATATGCATTGGTGGGAGCACATATTGCTGGGAACGTGGGTCCCTTTGGGCCCCACACTCCCACCAACTTGTCCATTTCTGCCTAACATCACAGTGCAAGTACTAAATCTCATAAGTATTGGTAGGAGCTCATATTACTGGGAGCACGGGGCCCTTCAGGCTCCACACTCCCACCAATGTGTCCACATCTGCCTAACATCACATCGCAACTACTGATTATCATACATATTGCTGGCAGCATGTACTGGTGGGAGCGCGGGGCACTTCTGGCCCCATGCTCCAACCAACTTGTCCATTTCTGCCTAACATCACAGTACAAGTACTAAATTTCATATGAATTGCAGGGAGTGTAAACTGCTGGGAGTGCGGGGCCCTTTGGGCCCCACGTTCCCAGCAACTTGTCTATTTCTACATAATATCACAGCACAAGTACTAAATCACATATGTATTGGTGGGAGCACATATTGCTGGGAGTGTGGGGCCAATCAACTTCTCCACTTCTGCCTTCGGACCCCACACTTCCTCCCACATTGCCCAGCACTCCATAACCACAAACATCTGCCATACATTTTTAGCTCTCCTATACCTTATCATGAAATCTTCCTACACAACCAAATATATGCTCACCATGCCTTTTCACAACGCACAGAAAAAGTTTTCCCACTAACTATAATGAACATGCACCACAACTCAGCAACTGTAACTGCCACCAACACAAAAATTGACACAATCTAAGATCTATGATGACTCTTTCTACAGACCAAATTTCACGCAAATCATCCACACAGTTCAAAAGTTACTGAAGCAAAAGAACCACATTTTCATTCATAGGAGTGACATAATTCCACACCTGTTTACATTTCACACACCTAACCACTGAAAATTTACTTCTGTGGCAGTAAGGCTAGCTACCCTATAAATTTCAAGCCACTAGCACAGTGCAAAACACTATCTGCAAAATGTAAATTGCATCATGCAATATCTCCACAGCAAATTAATTTTCCAACACCTAAACACCATAATTAACATCTACAGGACATCCTCTCAATACCCTCCAAATTTCAAGTTAAAAGACCAAACCATGTCCGAGATATTTAATTTTAAAGTTTTTGCACCTTTAAAAATTCTTTGATCGTGAGAATCAACCACGAATTCGTGATCAAAGATAAAAATCTTTGATCGCGAGGGGGGCAACTTTAAACCCTTATAACTCTGGAACAGAACATTTGTTCACAAAACAAAAACTGGCTTATTCCATAAACAAAGGGCTTTCTAGGTGCAAAGTTTCAGTCAAATCAACCACACAGTGGCTGTGGTATGTGTTGCAGAAGACAGAGAATAAAAATAGCAGAAAATCTTTGATCGCAAGGGGGGGCAACTTCAAACCCTTATAACTCTGCAACGAAACAACAATTTTTCACCAAACAGAACTGGCATGTTCTTTACACAAAGGGCTTTTTACTGCCCATTTTCAGACAAATCAAACACACAGTGGCTGTGCTATGTGTCAAGAAAGGCAGTGAAAAAAATAGCAGAAACTGCATTTTTGGTACTTCTCTGCACAAAAAACATACACACTGCTGAAATAGAAATTGGTAAAATCTTCAAAGGACACCACCAAAGCCCAGCACCCATGCATACAACCCAATCTGAAGTCACCCAAATGCATTCTTCAACAACTACTGGGAGCATGGGGCCCCATGCTCCCATCAACACATCCATTTCTCCCAAACATCACAGTACAAGTACTGAATATCATATGTATTGGTGGGAGCACAGATTTCTGGGAGCACAGGACACTTCTGGCCCCAGGCTCCCACCAACTTGACCACACCTGCCTAACATCACACTGCAACTACTGATTATCATACATATTGCTGGGAGCATGTATTGGTGTGAGCATGTGGCCCTCTGAGCCCCACGCTCCAACCAACTTGTCTATTTCTTCTTAACATCATAGTACTTGTACTAAATCTCATATGCATTGGTGGGAGCACATATTGCTGGGAATGTGGGGCCCTTTGGGCCCCATGCTCCCACCAACTTGTCCATTTCTGCCTAACATCACAGTGCAAGTACTAAATCTCATAAGTATTGGTAGGAGCACATATTACTGGGAGCACGGGGCCCTTCAGGCCCCACACTCCCACCAATGTGTCCACATCTGCCTAACATCACACCACAACTACTGATTATCATACATACTGCTGGCAGCATGTACTGGTGGGAGCGCGGGGCACTTCGGGCCCCATGCTCCAACCAACTTGTCCATTTCTGCCTAACATCACAGTACAAGTACTAAATTTCATATGAATTGCAGGGAGTGTAAACTGCTGGGATCGCGGGGCCCTTTGGGCCCCACTTTCCCAGCAACTTGTCTATTTCTACATAATATAACAGCACAAGTACTAAATCACATATGTATTGGTGGGAGCACATATTGCTGGGAGTGTGGGGCCCACCAACTTCTCCACTTCTGCCTTTGGACCCCACACTTCCTCCCACATTGCCCAGCACTCCATAACCAGAAACATCTGCCATACATTTTTAGCTCTCCTATACCTTATCATGAAATCTTCCTACAAAACCAAATATATGCTCACTGTGCCTTTTCACAACACACAGAAATGTTTTCCCACTAACTATAATGAACATGCATCACAACTCAGCAACTGTAACTGCCACCAACACAAAAACTGATACAATCCAAGAGCTGTGATGACTCTTTCAACAGGCCAAATTTCACACAAATCATCCACACAGTTGAAAAGTTACTGAAGCAAAACTAACCAAATGTTCATTCGTCAGAGTGGCAGAATTCTGCACCTGTTTACATTTCACTCATCTAACCACTGAAAATTACCTCTGTGGCAGTAAGGCTAGCTACCCTATAAATTTCAAGCCACTAGCACAATGCAAAATGCTATCCACAAAATGTAAACTGCGTCACACAATTTCTCTGCAGCAAATTAATTTTCCAACACCTAAATACCATAATTCACATCTACAGGACATCCCCTCAACACCCTCCAAATTTCAAGTTAAAAGACCAAACCGTTTCCGAGATATTTAATTTTAAAAGTTGTGAAAATTGGGCTATCTGGTCCCTCCAAATCTGACCATCTAGTCATGCCCTCATGAACGAAGATCATGATCAAAGAATCTTACAATCAAAGAATTTACAGGTTCCTGACCAAAGAATTTGCAGGCTCTCGATCAAAGAATTAAAAAACATTAAAACTCCATTTTTTCACAGAATTATATTAAACCACAGGCATGACTTGATAGAACGAAACCCCCTGAGCAAAACCCATCCTAGTTTGAGTGTAGAAGTCACCTCTGGGCTGAGATATTTAAGTTTTTCCAACCGAAACATCTGGCCATCTAGTCGTGCCCTCGCGAACAAAGATCGTGATCAAAGAATCTCGCGATCAAGGAATTTGCAGGTTCGAGACCAAAGAATTTGTAGGCTCACGATCAAAGAATAAAAAATGTTATAATTCAATTTTTTTCAGAGAAGTACATTAAACCACAGGCATGACTCGACAGAACAAAACCCCCTAAGCAAAACCATTCTAGTTTGACTTCATAATCACCCCTGGGCTGAGAAATTTGATTTTTAAATCTGGCCATCTGGTCACTTCCTCACGATCAAAGATCGCGGTCAAAGAATCTCACAATCAAAGAATTTGCAGGCTCGCAATCAAAGATCGTTAGCGAGCCGCGATCAAAGAATTTAAAACTTTAAAACTCTATTTTTTGACATAATTACAAGAAACCACAGCATGGCTCAATAGAGGGAAGACCCCCGAGCAAAACCCATTGTAGTTTTACTTCAGAAGTCACCCCTGAGCTGAGATATTTGTTTTTTTCCGACTGCAAATGAAAACAAAATGGCGGCTGTCTCAATCAAAGAATTCCTCGCAATCAAAGATTCTTTGATCATGAGCCTGCAAATTATTTGATCATGAAGAGTGACCTGATGGCCAAAACCCCATTCTTCTTTTGCAAAATAACCATATAAATTTTCCCATAGATTTATAATGGGATCTAAAAAGTTTAATAACTTTAGAATGGATTAATATTTTTCACCAAACAAAAAGTGGCATATTCCTTGATCCAAGCTCTTTCTATGTACCAGGTTACAGACTGGCATGCCACACAACGGCCAAGCAGCACCACAGACAAAATCCGAAAAACTGCCCACAAAACTGTTGAAAAGTGCATTTTTCAGCGTTTTGGTGTGCAAAAACTGTAAGTCCAACAGAAATGTAATTTGACAAATCAAGAGAGTTACCATGCCCCACCATGCATACCAAATTTCATGCAAATCCATTGAACTGGTCCAAAGTTATTAACACGCAAAATTTCAAGTTTAACCTGGAAGTGCCATCATAATCCTAAATATAGGCATGACCGCGCTTCCTATTATTATCTATATATATATATATATATATATATATATATATATATATATATATATAGATATGTAAGCAATAAGACATGACAGAGTGTGCATGGAACATATTTTACCGCACGGCCAGGGGCGTAATAAGGCAGGCCTTGGCCGAGTGCCTTTAGCCCCTGGGTGCGGTAAAATATGTTACATGCACACACCTGGAATGTCTTATTGCGCTTATAAAATGGGCACCTATATTTATTTTTATTTTTACAGATAGAAAAATCTTGCTTGCATGTGGAAAAAAAGACTTTAAGATGCTAATGTAAGCTAAAATAGTCCTTCCGCAGACACTGAGTTATATTATTCATGAGCTGATTTACATTTCTGACTCCAGGTTATGTGTACTGTGCAGTCTGTGCTGAAACATATTTAGATTTGCATTTATGTGACTCCAGTTTGCTATAATTGTAGTGTGCACAGTTTGCAAACGAATGCTGAAGCCTGTTTTTTTTTTTGTAAACACGCCTAGTGAAGCCGACTGAAGTATGCTATCCCCAGTCCATGTACCTCCCGCCAGCAGTTGTATGTTTGTGCTGCTCTCATGCATTCCTTCACTCCCCCTCCGTTGTTAACTGAGCCTTTCTCTGAATTTACAGGGGCATTTCGATTAATCAGATTAAGAGACCCACACAGTAGAAAACAGCAATTGCCGCGGGAAACTACCTGGGAGCAAGCAGTAGAAAAAAAAAAAGACTAGAGGGCAACAGGGGCTGACTGCCGTACAAGACGTGAAATAGCGTTGCTTCACAGGGGCTGACTCTGACTGCCGGAAACAGATTTGTGGACAGTAACAACAATCTTTAGCGGGGAATTTGTAAACTGCATTCTATTCAAAAGGCACACAGCTGTTCAAATGTTGATAAATTAAAAATGAAATCAATGGAGCATTAGCGAGTGAATAGAAGATGGCGGCATTTTAAATGCCAACATTCTAACTCTCCTGATTTCATTTGGAAATGCGGTTCTGCTTCTCTGACCTTTTTTTTACCCATGCATGGAACATATTTCATGCATGGGTAACTAGCCAATCAAATTGCTTGATATAGCTCTACCCATTTTATAAATATATATATATATATATATATATATATATAATATTAGGGAACGCAGTCACACCACTATAGTTAGGGTTGAGTGGCGTGTTACATACTAAAGTCAAAAGTTTGGATGTTAATAACTTTGGACCCGTTCAATGGATTTGCCTGAAATTTGGTACACATGTTGTGGCACACTAGATCTCTTGATTTGCCAAATTACATTTTTGTCAGAGTGATTGGTCTTCGTGTACAAAAGCGCTGAAAAATGCAAAATTATCCATTTTTGGAGGCACCTTTTGGCATTCTTAATGTGGTCCTGCACGGCTGTTGTGTGGCATGCTGCTCTGTGAGATGGCTCACTTGAAAGAGCTTTGGTGGCCAAACATGCCGCTTTTTGTTTGGTGAAAAAATATTAAGGCATTCAAAAGTTATGGCACTTTTAAGTTCCCATTATAAATCAATGGGAAAATATATATGTATATCTTGCGATCAAAGAATGGGGGTTCTGGCCATCTGGTCCCACCTGGCGGTCAAAGAATTTGCAGCCTCATAGTTCAAGAATCTTTGTTCCCGAGGATTTTCAAAATTCTTTGATCGCGAGGTCCGCCATTTTGTTTTTTACTTTCCAATTGGAAAAACACAAATATCTCGGCTCAGGAGTCACTTCTGAAGTAAAACTTTGATGGGTTTTACTCAGGGGGCTCTGATCTATCAAGCCATGCCTTTGATTTCATCCAAATCAGTCAAAAAATAGAGTTATAAGCTTTTAAAATCTTAATTTGCGGCTCGCTAACAATCTTTGATCGTGAGCCTGCAAATTCTTTGATCATGAGATTCTTTGATCGCGATCTTGCATCGCGACCTAAAAACACTAATATCGCAGCTCAGGGGTGGGCTAGGGACACAAACAAGGGTGGATTTTGCTCAGGAGGGTCCGTTCTATCGAGGCATGCTGTTGGTTCAGTTCAAATTGGTGAAAAATTCACGTTTCACCATTTTTAATTCTTTGTTCTTGAGCCTGCAATTTCTTTGATCATGAGATTCTTTGATCATGATCGTGAGCGATGGATGAGAGGGCCCAATTTAAAAATCAATTTTCTCAGCCCAGGGGTGTCCTAGGAAGTCAAATCAGGTTGGGTTTTACTCAGGGGGCTTCGTTATGTTGAACCATGATGGTGGTATATCGCAATTACATCAATTTTTTGATTTATAAGATTTTTAATTCTTTGTTCATGAGCCTGCAAATTCTTTGATTGCGAGCCTGCAAATTCTTTGATTGTGAAATTCTTTGATCGCGAGATAGGGACAAGATGGCCAGATTTTTTATAATGGAATAGATAGGGAAATTTTACCAATCTTTAACATTGAATATCTCGGAAATAGTTTGGTCTTTTTACTTGAAATTTGGAGGGTGTTTACGGCATGTCCTGTAGATGTGAATTATGGTGCTGACATGTTGGACAAAATTTATTTTGCGGAGATATTGCATGATGCACTTTACGTGTTGCGGACAGTGTTTTGTTTGTGATGGTGGCTTGAAATTGATAGGATACCTAGCCTTAGTGTCATGGATGTAGTTTTCAGTTGTTGTGTGTTTTAAATGTCAACAGGTGCGGAACTATGCCAGTCTGACGAATGAAAATCTCATACGTTAAAATGTTATATCTTGGAATCGGTTTGGTCTTTTCACTTGAAATTTGGAGGGTGTTGACAGCATTTCATGTGGATGAAAATTACAGTGTTTCCATGTTGGAAAATATTTTTTAGGTGCAGATATGGCGTGATGCAGTTTACATTCTGCGGACAGTGTTTTGCTTGCGGTGGTGGCTTGAAATTGATAGGATACCTAGCCTTAGTGTCATGGATGTAGTTTTCACTTGTTGTCTGTGTTAAATGTCAACAGGTGCAGAACTGCGCCACTCTGACGAATGAAAATGTCAAATTTTGATATGTCATATCTTGGACACGGTTTGGTCTTTTTACTTGAAATTTGGAGGGTGTTGCCGGCATGTCCTGTAGATGTTAATAGAGGTGTTTACGTGTCGGACAATCAATTTTTTATGGACATATTGTGTGACACAGTTTACGTTTTGTGGGCAGCATTTTCTATTGTTCTACTAGATTAACATTTGTTTGGCGGCTGGCCTTGCTGTTGTGAATGTACTTTTTAGTCATTGGGTGTGTAATGTAGCCTGACACTTACAAGTTGGTGGGAGCGCGGGGCGCCCCACCAACTTGCGTAAATTTCTACTTTTCTATTCTTTCTTAAAAAGTAAAGAAATTCTATACAAAAAAAAATTCATTAATGCATCAGTTAGGGTTCTTCTACAGTGAAAAAAGTGAGGAAATTTGGCATTAGGGTTCCCACCCCTTGCACCCCACCTCCACCCTACCCCCACCAGCAGGCATCGGGGTGTGTGTTGAGGTTGTTGGTCCTAACTGTCATCCCATTCTCCTACATGGGACCATGCACATTACGGTTTGCGTTTCCGTACACACTTGCATTTGCATTTCCATTTCTGTTTCCTTTGGCATTACTGTTGCTGTTACCATTACCATTTATGTTTCCAATTGCGGTACCGTGACCATGCACATAACAGTTTGCATTTCAGTGTAGGAGAATGGGGTGAGCGTTAGGCCCAAGGACTCCAAGCACACCCCGATGCCTGTTGGTGGGGGGCGGGGTGGGGTGCAAGGGTGGGAACCCCTAAAATCGAATTTCATCACTTTTTCACTGTAGAAGAACCCTAACTGATGCATTAATGAAGTTTTTGCATAGAATATATATAGTATATATATATATATATATATATATATATATATATTCATATATCTATATATATATATATATATATATATCTATATATCTATATATGATATATATATCTCTATATATCTATATATGATATATATATCTCATATATATATATATATATATAGATATATATATCTCTATATATATATATAGATATATATATCTCTTATATATATATAGATATATATATATATATATATATATATAGAGATATATATATCTCTATATATATATAGATATATATATAGATATATATCTCTATATATATATATATATAGATATATATATATATATCTATATATATATATATCTCTATATATATATCTCTATATATATATATCTCTATATATATATAGATATATATATATATCTATATATATATATATCTCTATATATATAGAGATATATATACATCTCTATATATATATAGATATATATACATCTCTCTATATATATATAGATATATATATCTCTATATATATATATATATATATATATCGATATATATCTCTATTATATATATATATATATATACTCTATTATATATATCTCTATATATATATATCTATATATATATATCTCTATATATATATCTCTATATATATATCTCTCTCTTGTCTCTCTCTCTATATATATATATATATATATATATCTCTATATATATATCTCTATATATATATATATATATATAGATATATATATCTATATATATATATATATATATATATATATAAATGAACGATCAAACGATCATAAAAGAACAACTTTTCGGACTTAGAATTTTATTGAACTTTTCAATTGAAATGAATGGGAAAAAAGTCAGATTTCCAGCAAGGCAGCCAAGAGTCAGGGCTGTTGTTTTCTGGCTGCCCAACATGGGATGATGGGGGGGGGGGCAGTTGAAGGTAATGAGAGGGTGGAAGAATTTGGGGGTTTTAAGACTGAAAAGTGAAAATAAGGTCCTCTCCTTTCTAACTATAAATCAGATTATTTTCAGCCCTGTATTTGTAATGAGATTATTAAGGCATGCTAGCCAGCCTATTTTTCTGCTGTTGTCTCTTGATGCTGTTTGATCTGACCACCAGAGTGAGACAAACAAAAACCAGTAAAGCAAAACAAAACCAGCAGAAGAGAAATGAACCCAAGCTATTGTGCCTTGATTAAGTGCAGGGATGGGGGATGCACTATCAGCATACAGTGTGTCTTATTTTGGAAGGGTATTTGGAAGAAAACTATTTGAGGACTATAAATAATTTCAGGACACAGGTCAGATCAGGCTGATGTTATTCACTTTAGTTCTTCTATTTACAACTTCAATGGTCAAGCCCCAAACCGAGCTACCTGCTGATAAAGCAACCCCCCCCCCACACACACACATATCACAAACACATTCACAGCAGTTGTTTTATGACCAGTATACTTGTTGGAGGAGTTGCTTCAAGAAACAGGACTTGATTCTGTGTTTTTTGTTCCCCTTTCTACTTATTCAGTGCCAATTGAAATGAATGGTAAAAGAGTCATATTTCAAGCAGGGCAGTAAGGCACAGTGGGTGGAAACTTAAGAAATATATGCAGATCTTTAGTCATCCTAAAGGGTCTGCAGGGTTATGCCCACTGCAGCTCTAAAAATGACACCTGTCACATTTATGAGGTGGTGTGGAAAAATGGGTATGTTTAAAGTTTAGAGTCAAATTATTGAAAATTAGTGAACATATGAGTGAACGTTGGCATAGTCTGGGCATTTTACCATATTTGTTCACCAAATTTTCAGCATAGCCAACAAAAAGATATACTGTGTAACAGGGAAATATTGACTCAAAAAGGTCAAAAACTTGTAGGAACAAATAAATATAAACATTTTGGAGTAGAAGTGGACAGCTGTCTGACGTTTGAAAAACATATTGATACTATAACCAGAATGGTTAATGCTAGAATAGTCCTGTACAAAAATCTGCATCTATAGTTACACCACAAATGTGTAATATGATTTCCATACAACTTATTTTACCAGTCCTGGAGTATGGCAGCTCTGTTTACAGATCCGCAGGGCAAAAAATCCTGGAAAATGTAAATAACTCCTATAATCGATTAGCAAGGTTTGCCCTAGGTTGTTCCTTTAAAATCCACCACTGTAGTATGTACTAGCACCTACATTGGGACAGTTTGCCCCTTCATAGGAAAAAACAATACTCATTATTAATCTATAAAGTTAAAAATGAGTTGATGAAGGGAAATGTAACTATCAGTTATGAAACAAATGCTCATATACCATCTAAGGGTCCTAGTACACCATGGCATAAATTTTCCAAAAATTAGATAAAAATATGGTAATATGACATTCCAGTTTAATGCTGCAAAAATCTGGAATGAAATTCCGCCTTCAGTGAGAAATCTGCCAAAATTGGAATTGTTTAAAACAGCTGTCAACAAAACATTTTTTCTGAAGTGTGCACCTATAATACATATAGACCTGTTTGACATTCAGTGGTTTTAATGTAATGTTTTTATATTTGGGGTAATATGTGGCATATTGTTATATGTGTATTGAATAAGGTTAAGTCTTAATATTTAAATATGTCATTGCATGAAATGCAATGAATGATTTAACAGGACAACTTTGTAAATAGGCTTATTGGGCCTAAAGAGTGAGTGATGAGTGAAGTTCTTATCCTGTCAAAAAATAAAGTTTTAACTGAACTGAACTATTACCCCACCCCATGAACCCAGGGGCTGAAAATTTTCAAAACGTCATTCTGTGCACATGTGAAAAACATTTTGGCCAGGATTTGAAAGAAGACAGCTGCCACGTTCATGAGATGGTGTGAAAAAATGGCTATGTACAAAATCTGGGGTAAAAATATTTAAAGTTACTAAAGTTGTGGCCCGGTGGTGCTGAGGGTTGAAGCGCTGGATGCCACACCTCGCTCCACACCGGCGACCCAGGTTCAGGAATAGACGTGGGTGGCTAGGGGTTGGCAGGGGTAGAGAGGGATTGAGCATCCATGGGACTGCTCTCTCTTTCTGGGGAGGGGGGTCTTCAGTTGCTGGTACACTTGTGGCCCCTAACGGAGGCTGGGGGAAGGTGCACTGGCACTGAGCTTGGAGGGGTGAGTTGGGGCATGGCACTGGGTGACAGTGCATGCAGACACGTGCACACACCCCCCCTTGGCATCATTGCATGCCCCACTCGCACTGCCACAAAAAAGGGAAACATGGCAGAATGGTCACAGCGGCTTGATGGCTGTCTATGGGACACCTTGTCAGAGGGCATCGCTGCATTTGCTGGATCCTGGTTTGGTCGGAGAGTGAGGGGGGACTCTCCACCACCCCACCGTGGGAGGGGGTAATCTACAGGGGTAATTGGCAGTGGGGTCTCCATTGGGCCGGGAGAGGACTGGCCAGTGGCCGGAGGAATAAGGATGCCTGGATGTGTGAGGCAGACCGAGAAGTCAAGATAAAAAGGACTAACTAAAAAAAAAAATAACTAAAGTTACTAGCGAGCATACAAAAATCTCAACACACACATATAACGTTTCCATTTTTACATATTTTCAACATAGTCTTCTTAAGACCCCACTCATGAACAAGGGGTGGTAAAAATGTTCAAATCACACCCAAAAGGTAATTTTGTAATGCAATTGCAAAATCACCTGTCAAGCTGGATTTGCATAATTCTACCACTGTTGTTCCTGAGGTGGGATCCCACAAATGCCATGTTGAATATTTGGTGCCAAAATATGCAACAATGAAAGAGCTATGCATCAAAGTTCAAAACCCCATTAAAATGCATTGAACTGCACTTACCTTAGTTTCTCATGTCATAGTCGACGGTTCAAGCAGCAAGACATGTCTTCAATCACAGAGTGTACATATGCAGTGGGACCTGTTCAGGTGAGTGAGGGTGTGTGGGGTGGTACTGGGGCTGTGGGGTGGTCACTGCTGAGTGGGAGATCAGGGTGGCAGTGGTCAGATCATTGAGGGATCATTTTTTTTTTACATGTTTAAAGGAAAAAAAACATTGAGGGACAGTATCCTTCAGGTCAGATATTTAAAATTAGGGGGATGGTGATCAGAGGGTAGGAGGTGCTATGAGGCACAAGGAAAACATTACAGAAATATGGGACAGTGATTGGAGGGTGGAGGGCTGCCACTAGACACTAGGAAAATATTACAGAAATACAGGGATGGTGATCAGAGAGCAGGAGGGCCACTAGACACCAGGGAACCATTACATAAATATGGTGCTGGTGATCTGAGGGCAGGGGTGCCAATAGACACCAGGAAAACAGTACATAAATAGAGGGATGCTGATTGGAGGGTGGGGGGTGCCACTAGACACCAGGGAAACATTATACAAGTACGCACCGGCTCATGTCATACGCTTACTAGCGTACTGCATTATGGCGAAACCCAGACCTGTGCGCTCTCCAAGTTGGACCCCCCGAGTTGGAATCTTTAGTGGGGGGTCCAGGGGCACAGACCCCCTTAACGGGGGTGTGGGGGTGGAGCCTTCCACAGAACAATAAATTACAAGACATCGAAGCACGCGATTAGCCGCACAGCATTCTGCCGCGACAACGACCCTGCGGCTAAAAAGTATGGGAACATCAATTGAGGATGGGGTGCCACTAGACACCAGGGAAACATTATTTAAATACAGGGCCGGCAATTGGAGGGGATGCCACTAGACACCAGGGAAAGGGCAGCTCACTGCTCTCAGTGCAGCCTGCAGCACGAGTTCCAGCTACAGCTGCAGAATTCAAGAAAATTAAGCTGTTCTCACACAGAGAACATGGGTTAATGACTCCTCTCACTCAGCAGGGCACCCTGTATTTTGGGGTGCCCAGGAAACATATTTCTGGCAGTTTTTTAAACAAACAAACAGCAGAATCTAGCTCAACAGCTCCTGTTTAGCTAGGTTCAGGTGTTTTGTTTTGTTTTTTAAGATATGTTTATGCATTTTCAGTGTTTGTTAGCTAGGTTCATTTTTTTTTTTAAATATATTATATTTATATATTTTCAGTGTTGAGAGTTTAAAATGAGAAATAAAATGGCGGCCAACACAATCGGTATTTTTTTCAACATAAGAGGTAAATCATGAAAACAAAGCAGTCACAATCTTTTTTTCTTTTACTGATCGTGTCAGGATGTTAACTCTAAAATCATTATAGTGTATAGTAGAGCATTGTTCTACATAGAAATCCATCCTTTCCAAAATGCTGTTGTACCACAGTTCAAAGATCATGGAATGTGACTGTACCCTTCAGTGGTAGAACAGCATTCTAGAACCTCCAGAGACTCCACAAGTCAGTTTCATTGTGAAAGAGAAAAAACACAATGTGCATATTTCACATAATACTACACACTATAAAAAATACAGGTGAACAACTGTGCATAATCCAGGTGTTCTACACTGAGGTTTGATTTCACCCACCTCCTTGAGCCTCTGTCCTGAGGTCAAAGGGAATCTGAACCCCTCTGTGGCAGAACACACTGGCTGTGCATAGTTGTCCATCCAGCATTCTCTATATACTGTAACTCTAGAACTACAGTATATATTATTTTTTCACAAAACCTTCCAAAAGCACACCATTAGCACAGGCCCCTTCAACCCTGAAAATTTCATGAAAAAATACCACATCATCTAGACTGTAATTGAGAGCAAAAAAACCCAATGTCAAGTACAGTGAAACCAGATGTGGGTTTTTCCCCCCGTTTATTTGGTGCTCTGTATCTCGAAAACCAAACAACATGCCATCACAAAACTTTTCACATCTTGAGAATCTGGCAGCCTGACCGTACATGCCAAGATTTGGGCTATTTTGTCAAACACCACTAAAGTTATTAAGGTGCAAAAGTTGGGGTTTAACATTAAACAGCCTACTCAGGATAGCCATGAAGATAGCTACTCCCGAACAGCGAGGACCCAAAACGGCACAGAATAAAAGTGAGTACCGTATTGGCAAACTTTCTGTTCCCACCTCCCCAAGGTCCACTCCCCTGGAGTTGGTATATTAAGTAAGTGGGGGGTTGGGGACACCCTAATACCAAGTTTTCAGATAATGGCACTCAATATTATTCTATGCCATTTTGACTCCTCATTGTTTGTGCATTGCTATTTTGACTTGGAACCCCTACTCAGCCCTCACAATAGGGGCACTACAGCACCCCTATAATTGTATATGTTGTATATAGACCTCTACAAGGATATTATTGCTTGTAAATATGCTTGGCAAATTTCAAATTTAAGTAAAGCTGCAGCCTTTTTGTACTCAAACCAGAGATGTGGTGTGCTATTATTGTAATGAGGGGGGCCATTTGAGCAAATGGCTACACTTAATAGCAGAGTGGTGAGACTGGAAACCAACATGCTGGATGTGAACCAGAACTCATCTGCAGCACTCACAATGGCAGAGAGAGCCCAGGGGGTCAGTGGTGGGCCTGGTACGCGAAAGCAATGTGCCCAAACACCATCTGCAGCATGTAGGAAACCAGGCCAGAGAGACTCATGTAAGACTAATTGGTTTGCCTGAAGAACTAGAAGGCCTGAACCTGAAGATGTTTTTTTACAGCAATAGCTAAATAAAGAACTATAATGGAACAAAGTGAAAGAGCAACTCCACATTGAAAAAATGTATTGAATTACCCTGAGATGCCCACCAGGTCCTAACCCGCTATCATGTACAGTGCTCATCATCTTGAAGATGGCAGCAAAGAGGGACATGATCTTGGTGTCAGGAAGGCAGCATGGATCCTTCCAGTATGACAGGTCAGATATCTTGCTTTTCCCCAACCTGGCTTTTGCAGCCCTCCAGAGGAAGTAGTCATTCAGCGCCATTTGAAAGAAGCTGATGGCACAGGAGGTCACTCGCTCACTCATTTGCCTTTCCAGCCAAATCACAAGTGAACTTTGGGGGAAGACAGTGTGTTCACACGGCTTCGGAGGATGTGAGCCGGCTTCTACAGAGGATCAAGGTGGCAAGGGCAGCAGCAGCGGAGTCTCAATCTGGTTTGGATCTGGAGGATGATATTCGAGAGAGGAAAGTATCCTTAGTCTTGATTGTTAAATTGCTGAATTTAGTCACTGAAAGATTACATTTATTTTAGTTCAGTTTAGTTTTTGTCGACCGAGTAAGTGCACTAGACAAATTCTGCCTATTTTCAGGCACGACCTGGGGAGAAGGATACAGATGAATGCCAACTGACCTTGAACCAGATTAAGCTGTTGGTGGTATTTTTGTGAATGGGGGGATATTTGGCCAGGGCACCAAGGAAATTCCCCCACTCTTTTCGCAAGGTGGCGCTGTGGTAGTGAAAGAGAGTCTGAGCCAGATGGAGGAAGATTCTGGAGGAGGTCAGCCATTTGGTAGCCCGCAGCATGTGTGTAGCGAGGGGAATGGTATGGCCGGGATGCACCTGAGCAGTGGCCAGCTTAGCGTACCTCATCCTTCACTCTGCGGTGAGTTGTGCAACGGTGGTGTAGACACCGTGAAGGGACTGTCACCAGCAGTCCAGAAACAACAGGACCTGGGAGTACAGTCTGGAGCACCATGGCTCCAGTGGAAAACCCTGTAGGTTTATTGGTGGAAAAGCCCCGCATTCTGGAGCAAGCGACAGAAGATTTTAGGAGGGCACCGTTAATAACAGAAGAGGAGGAGAAGAAAAAACCGAAAAGACCAGACATCGATTCCCCTATGACATCTGCAGGTACTGGCTCTAAAGTTTTTATATTTGCTGTAACGAGTGAGGTGGGAGTGGGAATTTCAGAGCCCATAGTGGCCTATATGCAAGGCAGCGATTATCAGTTGCAATGGTCACCCAAAATAGCACTTGAAGGGGCAGGATGGATTCAGACAGACAAGGGGCAATGGGTTGCAGACCCCTGTATCCCACTTCCGGGTTCTTCGGGGAGGGGACAGGAGATTGTTATGCCTTTGGGACAAACAAACACAGACCTGATACTACAGGTGCAGCAGGGCTCACAACAATGCATTACCTCCCAAACTCATAGGCTTTTGGAGATAACATCACCTCCCCAACCCCAAATGGAGAAGAGATTACTGGAAAGAAGGGGTAACATGCAGGCTTAGCAATGACAAGTCCTGTTTCCTATTCCCCAATTGAACTACAATCTCAGGATGAATTTTTCGATGTCCCCAATTCAGGGGAGGAGGTGGTACCTATAAACACTGAGGGTGCTCAGGCTTCAGTACCTCAAATAGTTCCTCCCATCTTAATAGAACCAGTACCAACATATGCTAGCTTATTCAAAAAAAACAGTATCTTTAGCTAAGCGCAGAATTGCAGTACAGCTCCGGTACCTGGGACCCACGGACACAATGCCAGACAGGTTTTATGTGTTGAAAGGGTCCTAATAAAACAAATGTTGGGGTTCTCCCCAGGAGAGGTTTATGCCCTTATTCATACACCGGGGGATAACACATACGATGTCAGCTTCAGAACTCCAGGCATACTGAATCGATTCTGGATGAAATATGCCTTGCTTAAAACTAACCCAGCCTGGTCCCATTTTCAAGCAATACCCCTTACAAAGCAGTCCTTTAAGGTAATAACAGCCCTATTCAGGAATGAGGGTGTCAATGTGCTTGATATCACATACTGGCTTGAAAAAAGATGTACTATACAGGGGAATCCTGAACCCATATTGGATTTAGAAGGTTTTTGGAATGGGGGTTGGTGCTATAAGGTGAATTTAACCCAACCTGAGGACGACTTACAGCATCTCCCGAGTTGTTTTTATCTAGGCCTAGATAAAGGGTTTATTTTCTACCCTGGACAACCCCGACACTGCTATAAATGTGGTTTGAGCAGACATCTCTGCAGAACTTGTGACACAATAAAATGTGCTCAATGTGGAGAACTGGGACATGTTATGTCAGACTGTCATCACCCGGCCAGGTGTTCCCTTTGTGAAGATGCTCATTCATTTGCTAACTGACCTTGGGCAGCTCATAACACTTCAAATGTGGATTTTTGTATCCAGGATTTTTATATCAACACTGCAGTAAAGGCAGCTCAACGTCAGCGGCCTCCACCCCCATTTGGATGTAACCAGGTGGTGGTCCCACCGAGTCAGAAGAGACCACCGGCCTTGGACACAGCTCTCTTGGGCCCAGGTAGTGGTGAGCCTACACCGGTTTCTCTGGTTGAACTACAGCCTACCTCGGAGGAAGTACCTTCAGCTACTACTACAACCATGCCCCCCCCCTTCGCCAGAAGAGAAATTCACGATGGCCTCGACTAGACGGCAGAGTTCAAGGATTAGGAGCATAGTTAAACCTCCAGAGGAATCCCCTCAGTTTCCCCTGCAAAATACATACAGGGTTTTACAAGATGAGTTGTTGGATGCAGGGACAGAATTGGACTCTACCTCTCTCCAATCATCCCAGGCAGAGGGGGCATCAGATGTGGAACAACCGATGGAAGCTCCGGACAAAGGGAAAAAGAAATCCCATTTAGGCACCAGAAAAGAGGTTAAGAAAAAATAGTTGGGCTAATATAAAAAATGTTTTGAAGTAATTATAGGTCGGGTTATGTGTGGTTTTTCCTGACTTTAATGGCAGGGGGTTATAATCTTATAGTGGCATCCTTGAATGTCAACAGCAAACAGTCAATAAGGAAGAGGATGTTGATTTTTTCTTTATTTGAACAAGGTAAACAGGATACTCAGCTGCATACCAGGCAGGAGGTGGAGCAGACCTTGATGAGGTGGAAATGGGGGGTGTCATACTAGTCTATTGGGGAAGATGTATGCTGTGGAGTGGGGATCTGTGTTAATCATCAGACTGCTCGGCAGGTACAGTTACTAGACATAGTCCCCGGGAGGGCCCTCTTGTTAGATCTTAACCTGGGGGGACTACAAGGTTGATTTATCAATGTTTATGCACCTCAAGTAAAGACAGATAGGATAGATCTTTTTTGTGCTATATAGCCCTATTTGTTCACCTCCAGGTATGTGTTTTTAGGAGGAGATTTTAATTGTAGTCGCTATGTAACAGATAGGAGTATGAAAGTGTTCTGTGATACAAATTGTCTTAATGACCTCATTTCTTAAAAGGGGTTGGTAGATGCACTTGCTATTTTGGGCACCCCCCAAAAGATATTCTTTCATGGTACTCATGCTACTAGAAGACTTTTGGTTTTTGTCACCATCACTAGGGGTTAGGAATACCAATACACAACCAGTAGCACCATCTGACCATGTGGTAATTGAAGTCACTGTGTCCAGTTGCGATACTATGCATCAGGACCCAGGATACTGGAGGCTAAATTTAGAACTATTGGCCCTCCCGACAGTAGAAGAGGGCCTGGTGTCACTTCTGGAAGCAAGGAAATCGGTTAAGCATCTATATGAAACATCCCAAGAGTGGTGGGAAGATACTAAAAATGATATTACACGATTCCTTCAGGCAATAGGAAGGATTAATGGGAGACATAAAGCAGACACATACCAGATCTATCGGGAGCAATTTCAGGAGTTGCTTTCACAAGCAGCCCAAGGAGATAGTCGAGTACTCCCGAAGCTAGCAAGGGTGAGACAACATCTGAACAACATTCAGTATAGTAGACTGAAATCCCTGGAAATGGAATGACAGTTTGGGACGCAGGGCTCTAAGGATTTTATGAATCCATACCAATTCTGTGCCTTGCAGAGACATCAGAAACAGATGACACAGGTACAAGACAACCATGGCACACTTCTTACTACTAAAGCAGACATAGTAGAGGCCATAGACAAACATATTCAAACACTTTTTTGTCCGGCAGAATTGGCTAGTTATCACTATAAAAAGTG
This sequence comes from Neoceratodus forsteri, assembly GCA_016271365.2. Taxonomy (NCBI): domain Eukaryota; kingdom Metazoa; phylum Chordata; order Ceratodontiformes; family Ceratodontidae; genus Neoceratodus; species Neoceratodus forsteri. The sequence goes on along the minus strand of CM028132.1, from coordinate 389,170,098 downwards.
GCTGCTGGGCTGTGTATTGCCACAGGCCTTGTACTCAGACAATAAGCTACTAACTACCCCCATTACACCTGTGGAAGTTAAAACTACTCTGGCACAAGCAAAAACTGGTACGGCACCTGGGAAGGATGGGATTCCTTATGAGCTATACCATTTGATTTTCAAAATGTTATTGCAAGAGTTCACAGAAGCGTTACAGGAGATCTTAGAAACAGGGACGGTCCCAGATAGTATAACAGAATGACTAGTTCTATTTATGTATAAGAAAGGGGACAGAGCAGATTTAAATAACAGTCGTCCCATCACCCTGTTAAATGTAGATTTCAAAATTCTTACGAAATTACTTTACAGATTATTGCTGTGTGCCTCCTCATTAATTCACTCTTCGCAATCTTGGACATTACTGGGCCGGAAAATTACAGATGGCCTGATTATGCTTGGAGAAATCCTCCATAAGGGGGCCACGAGGGGAACTCACAGGATTATTATTTAACCTGGATCAGGCTAAGGCTTTCGATAAAGTGAAACATACTTACCTCTGGGGTTGTCTTACACACAATGGGATTTCACCTACCTTTATAAATTGGATCCAGACTTGTTATCTGTCAGCAAAGGCGCAGACATATTGTAATGGTTGGTTAGGTAAGACATGTCAAATTAAAAGAGAGGTTAGACAAGTCTGCCCCATGAGTCCGCTTCTGTATATCTTTACTCTGGACCCAGTAATTAGATGTGTTGTGGACAATATGGACATTCTAGGGCTTTTCTTCTCTAGTGCTGACCCAGAGGTGAAGTGTATTGCATATGCAGATGATATATGCTTTACAGTGGGAGATATCCCCTCTGCTTTGCATCTAGGCCAAACTTTACAAGACTTTATGCAGGATACAGGGGCACAGGTTAATTTCAGGAAATGTAAATGCATCCCTATACAAAGGGATGGGGTCTCAGAACACCAAATGACACATATTCCAGCGGTGAATGAACCCTGCACTATTCTGGGCCTACTTTTTGGCCCGGGTGACTTGGCTCTCCTGAACTGGTCTACTAAACGAGAAATAGCACAAGGGAAAGTAGATGTGTTGAATAAATGGAGACTTTCCAAACTAAAATGAGTTCAGTTGGTTAAATCCTTTTCGCTCCCTCTATTTCTGTACCTAAGTACCATCCCCCCATTGGAAACAAAAATATATGGTTGTTTCTTTTTCTTGTATTTGGAGTAACAGATTAAACCCATTTAAAAGATGTCTACTTTTAAGAGAGAGGAGAAGTGGAGGTTTGAAAATGATACAACCCATTGTATTTTTTTTCACTATGTTTGTGTATTATAATTTAAAACCCATATTATCCAATAGTACAAACTTATGGATACCTTGAGTATTGGACTCAATAGACTACATCTTCTTAATTTGGCCTGGGCACACTACTTTAGCGAGACAACAATCCTTGAAACATCTACCTGACACATTTAAAACATGTTTCGGGAAAATAAAATTATGGGGGATAGCTAAAGATCATATAACCCAATATAGCAGGAAAGAACTGTATGGGTTTATTATACAGAAGTATTTCCAGGATACTGGCCATTTTGATAATTATCCAGTACAGGACAGACTGGGCATGGGAGACATGTTAGACTCCCCCCCCCCCGATCCCACACTATATGTGGGATGTGTTATGACTGTCCTTTCATGGGAAGCTGAAAGTTAGAGGGAAATTGAAGCATAAACAACTGTGCAAAAGATATTGCCCTAGAGATATATGCTTTGAAATAATTGAAACTATGGAGCATTTGTTTTTAGAGTGCCCTTTTATTCAAGGGGTTTGGCAAACTCTTAGACAAAGCTGGCCGACATCACCCTTTTATAATTTAACATTGGAATTTTTATGTTTAGGTATTTTGCCTTTTTTGTGGACAAAGCATAATAAGATGACCATTGGTTATTTTTGGTATGTTTTAAGTTTTACATATGGTATGTTCGATGTCGGTTGACAATACAGCAACTCCACTATACGTCGACTGAACTCTTTTATATGGTACAGCATATGGTTAAGAAACTTAAACAACAAGAACATACTTTAGTTTCTTCCAAATTTTTTTATATGAGATGGGGAAGCATTGATTGGTTGTCGTAAATGAAGGGAATATTAGGGATAGAAAGGTAAAGGATCTTGCCTGGTTCAATCATGATACAGGTTCTAATTTTAGTTATGTGAGGAGGTGAAAGTATGACATAATATTCTTTTGCGTGGCTGTGTTTTATTCTTTCTTTTTATTTAGTATGTCGTAATACTGATTTGTTTGTATGTTCATTAAGTTATGAAGGAAAAGTTCCCCTACTTTTATTGGTAGAGGAAGGGGGCAGGGTAAATATATGGTAATTCATAAATTGTTTAGTGTTTTCACTTATCAGTAGAATTTCATTGTATAAGTATAATATTTGATAATAAGGGGTGTATGCATTATTAATTATTTTTTTTTAGATCTTTTTTTGTTGTACAGGATTTGATTATATTTAGATTTACAGTTCACTTATGAATGTATGAGGTAAAACTTATTTTTTTTCATATTTTTTTCTTTTTATGATCTCGTGATTCAGTTTTGAGTATTTGTTTTCATGTGCCTAATAAAATGTTTTGTATATTTTGGAAGTTGCAAAAAAAAAATTCCCCCTACTCTTTTCATAGGGTGGGGTGGTGGTGGTATTTTTTTTTTTAGTAAATGTTATTTTCTGACTGGGGTCTATGTATGATTTATTTTATGATGTTTCCCTTTTATGTATGTATATCCATGGTTTTTGAAGTATGAAGTAATATTTTATTGAATTTCTGTTTTTCTTTTCTAATTTTGTGTGCAGTAATACTGATTTGTTTCTCTGTTCTTTCGTGATATGAATACAAATTCCCCCTACTCTTTTTGAGAAATGCCATGGAATCTTTAACATCCACCTGAACAGGCAGATGGGACCTCAGTTTAACATCTCATCTGAAAGATGGCACCTCAGGAGTGCAGTACCCCCTCATGCTGCACTACAGTGTCAGTATTGGGATATTAACCCAAGTACCTGGTGTGGGAATAGAACCCACAACCTTCTGATCTCCTGGTCTCAGAGGTGAGTGTGCTACCTGCTGAGCCACTGACACTGCACACTGACACTGATTCAATCAGCAGGCTTTGCTTTTGCTGATCTTACTAAATATTTTTTTTTCCTTCTCTAGTGATAGTATAGGCCTCTTTCCAGTGGGCTCAAGTTAAATGTGGTCTTCAAAGTATTTAAAATATGTTTCAAGCAGGCCTCATATACAGTATATCGGTGGCATGGTGACTAAATCTAAAACAGGCTGTATCCATGTTTTACAACTCAGGGCTGGGTTAACTTTATTAAATGGTCTCCTGAACTGGACATTTCCTAAGGCTTTATTCCCAGTGGTGGCACTCCCTATAACAAGTATACCCATGCTCTTCTGCACTTTCCAGAAATACCTTCTTTCCTTGTTCTTGGAAAAACATTTTGACCCCTTAAATGTGAAGACAAGGAGAGATACTTATGATTCCCACCCCTTAACATATAAGTGAGGAAGCAGGTTTTGTCCTGCCCTCCCCATCTGGACTGTAACCCCTGGGTTACCCCATTACCTCAGCTGCTCAATGTGTTGTGGTCTTCTGAGTACCCATCTCCTGCCCCCCCCCCCACTTTAAAATCTGGACCCCACGGGCACCTCAGCCTTTGCTGCAGTGAAAAGGCAAGGAAAGGATGAGCATTTTTTGGGGGGGGGGTTTTGGGTAAGTAAAACTGTAAAACTTACTTTACCTGGTTACAACATGAGCTGTGGGGGCTCTACTTACTCAGAAACACAATAACCACAGATAATTATTCCTCTCAAACTGAAACTGCTTCTGCTCAGGGGCCCAGGCCCAGGTTTGACATTACTTGAGTCAATGTTGGGGCCAATATTTCACATTTTAATATGAAATTTAATTAAAAACATTCAAAGAGTGATGATAATGTGAAGAATTATTTTTGAGTTTTGAACCCTAGCTGCATTTATGTTGAGACATGGGGCTCATAGAGACAAAAGTACCAGGAGAAGATAATTCCAGAGATATGTTTATTCCCTAAAATCACTTGAGATATTTTAGAAGCAGATTTTGTTTTACTGAACAGTACTGAGACCTTGTACTAATTATAGGAAAACACATATTTTTTACATTGAGAAGCACCTAAAATCAAAGCAGAAGCACTAACAGATCTAGGAACAGACTGTTTCAGAAAGCCTCTTACCAAGGCCTCTTACAGATTTTCAATGGAGAGGAATTTCATGAATCCTCTTTTTTTCTTTTGGCTTAGAAGTACACAGGTTGTTTGTTTGTTTTTTAACTGACAGAAGTACTCAGAAATGGGATCTTCTTGGAAACACTTAGAGCACAGTTTGTTTTCTTATTTCAGCTGTTGAAATAAACTCCAAGAATAAACTTTTTTCACGACACCAAGCCTTACAGGAGACAGGCTGACATACTCAACAGCTGGGTTACTGAGCAGGTCACCAACAAAATGCAATCCCAGCTCATGTCTAAACCAATGCACAGTCCTTTCTGCACTCAACTTACCCCATCAATATTTCCCAGCAGCTAGTCAGACTAACTGATGCTCAAGAACCGCTCCCCCAATGGCTCCCCTCCTCCCTCAGCCACTGCTTCCATGCACATTTCACTGACCTGTTTTTGTGATAAGTGCATGGAGGCTCTCCCACCCAAGGCCCCCTCCCTTCTTGTATATCCCTACTACTACATGCTTCCAATATCTCCTGTAATGCAGTTTCCTGTCCACTTCTTAATGTGGACTGAAAATATGTTTTTTCCCCCCAGCACACCTCCTCCACTGTCAATCAAGAAAATCCTTTTCTTGCTGCTGCCTCGGGTTGTTATGGGGCTGTCACTTCTATTATCTACAGTAAAACACAGATCAAGGCAGCAAAATCCAACTCTGGGATCATACTGTTTACCCCTTGTGTATCCTGTCTCCCATTTGTGTATAATCGATGATCTACAGCTTACACAATCCATCTCAAAAGCAGCAATAAATGAAGCAGACTCTGGCCAGAGGCAGTATGGCTGCAGTCAAGGGCATGGCCAAACACAGCACTGTCATCTGTGTCCAAGATGGCTGCCAGAGTTTAGTGCACATGCGGAAGTCTCTGTGCATGTGCTTGGTCAAGTTGCACATGTGCGACGATTTGCACATGCGCACTGGGCTCCAGCAGCCATGTTGGACATGGCAGACTGTGCCGTGTTCAGCCGGCCGCCAAAATAACTGGGGGACCTTAATATACATTGGGGGTCTTGTACAAATGGAGAACTAAAGGCCATAATACAAGAGGCGGACCTAGTACAGTTAATTCAAGAACTGACTAGGCTAAACGCTAAAACAGACAGCCATACCACTTTGGACTGGATATTGGTATTTAAACCGGGCTGGTAGTATAGCCTAGAGGTTAGAGTGACGAGGTGTGAACACGCTTGGTACATCCAGCAGACCAGACCTGGGTTTGATTCTCACAACCTCCACTTGCATACTGTGTGACTCTGAACAAATTACTTAACCACCCAGTGCTCACAAGCTGTCCTGAAAACAGGCACTTGTGCCTAGTGGGCCTTACCTGCTTGCCAAAGACTAAAATTAAATAAACCAGATAGATTAAAATTAGCAGGAACCTTTGCTGATGGTCTGAGTGACCACTCTCCCATATACAGAGTCTGGAAAAACAATTTTTCAACCCCCCCCAAGAATTTTCTGGACCCAGGATTACTCCATCTTTGACCCTGGTGCCTTTCTTAAAGCACTATCAGAAGAGAACTGGCATCAAATAAACCCTGCCCCAAATCTAGACCTAGCACTAGATTTCTTTATCAATAACTTCTTGCCAACAGCAAATAAGCATGCCTCATTTAAACAACTCAGGGTCAAAGGACAAGAATCCAGGTGGCTATCCTGCTGTCTAAAAAAACTCATGAAGGAGAGAGACAGGGCACGGGGTACCTTCAAATCCTCTAATCAGAATAAGGATTGGCAGAGATGTGGACAGCTAAGGAATAAATGTAAAAAGGAACTGAAGTTGGCTAAAAGACAATATCTCAGGAACTTGCAGAATAAGAATCTCTCCGACCTGAAAAGGTTTTGGTCACAAATCAACAGCCTTCTTAAGGGAAACTGTACACGGGATGAATGTGACATAATAGTTGAAGAAGTTCATCACAAGAACCCCGAGGATGCCACTAAGGCTATAAATGCATTCTTTACTAACCTTGACAAGTTTAAGACCCACCAGTCAGCGACCTTCCCCCCAAGAAGTACTAAACCTTCTAAAAAATATAAAAACTACTGGGTCAGAAGTGTACAACAAAATGGAACCCAAACTACTTAACACTGCGGCTCTTATTATTGCCTCCCCTATTACTTGGCTTTATAATAGATCCCTCCTCGAAGGGAAAGTTCCTGCAGTGTGGAAAGTGGCCCTGGTCATGCCAATCCATAATGTAGGTCATGAGAGCTTGTTGAAATCTATAGGCCCATATCACTTCTAAGCATCCTAAGTAAAGTGTTGGAAAGGATCATGTACAATCAACTGACCGTATTAAGTAAGCTTTTAACAGATCAGCAGCATGGCTTCAGAAAAAAACATGGAACCAATACTGCCCTTGTCAAACTTACAATAGACATCTACTCAGCCTCAGATAATGGCCTCAAAACAGGTGCGGTCTTTATTGTCCTCACCAAGGCCTTTGATTTAGTAGACCATCAGCTGCACATTATGAAACTGAATGATCTAGGTCTATATAGCCTCACAATACAGCTGTAAGTTGAGGGACTAGGTGCACATTTGAGCAGACTCGATAGACTGTATAGGCCTGCTTCTGCTGGCATTTTCGTATGTTCGTATGTAATACACTGGTTCTCAGATTATCTCCAGGAAAGGTCACAGCTAGTTAGATAGCAAAGGCTCACTCTCTGAGAAATGTCCTATACTTGATGGGGTACCCCAGGGGTCTGTACTGGGGTCTCTGTTATTTTCCTTATTTATAAATGATATGCCTAAACACTGTGGTGATACAAGCCTGACCTTGTATGCAGATGATGCTGTGTTATACAAGGCCTCTCATGACATAGCCTAATTGAATCACTCCTTGAAGAATGACCTTCTACCTCTCAAGAGTTGGCTGGTGAGCAATAAACTTGTCTTAAACAGTAAAAAGATGAAGGCCATAATATTTGGCCCCAAAAGCCTGGGATCAGATAGATCGACATTTCTTACTCCCACTCTCCCAGATGGTTCAAATGTTGAAGTTGTCGACACCATTAAGTATTTAGGAGTCTTACTAGATCAAGAATGCATCTTTAAAGCACATATTGACCAGCTGAACAGGACCTTGAGTCAGAAGCTTGGTCTTCTATATCATCTCAGTCCATTCCTAACAAGAGATTCTCGACTAAAAGTTGCAACTGGCACCCTGCTACCTTTTTTGTTATATGGATTTCAGGTTCTATATTCAGTTAATAGTGCAGAGATCCAGAAACTTGGAACCCTATGCCATAGGATAAGTAGGTTCGCCACTGGGGCCCCATCCATGGAGCACCATTGTCAAGTGATCCAAACCCTAAATTGACCCCCTCTAGAAGGCAGACTCAAATATCCAGTTCTGTGCCTGGCCTACAAACCCAGACTTGAAAATGCCCCTCCCCCAGCCTGACTGGCACAGTAGTTGCCAAACAAAACAATGGGAGCCTCAGATCCTCCAGCAGGCAGCTCCTCCAAGTCCAAAAAGTTAGATCCTCCCAAAGACAGCATTCTTTCTCTGCATATATACCACACAATCAATCAATCAAACTTTATTTAACCAGGCTTTTCACCTTTGAGCAAGCTCGTTTGCAAGGTGATCCTGGACAACAATTACAGTGGACAACAATACAATGGTATAGATATACCAGTACACAACATATACAACATTTGAATATAGTCTATTATACATTTTGTGCATTTTACAGTATATACAGATTACAGGCACAAAGGATAACATGGGAATACTGCTACAAAACTATAGTAACTTGTAATAATGCAACATGACAGAATATATTAAGTATGTGCTAAAGAGGAAACAGGGAGTGGAGAGATGAGAAGGGGGAGGAACAGGGCTGTTGAGGAGAATGGTAGGGGTAAGGGGGAGAGGAGTAGAAGTGCTAGAATGACCTGACAAACAAAAGTGGGATTGGAAAAGTAAGGTCTTCAGCAATTATCTACGACATGAGCAAGTTTCTTCCAAGGCAGCTGTGAGAAGAGACTTGAAGATGGATATCCCTGGTACCATAACAATCTTAAGTGCCTTCTACAGGGAGTTCCAAAGGGAGGGAAGAGCAAAGCTAATACCGGCAGCGCCAGATCATGTTTGGATCTTGGGGACATAGAACATAACAAATGCATAGCGTCTCAAACAGTAAATCCCCAAGTTTAGATTAAATAGATTGGAGATATAAGAAGGAAATTTATTTGTAATTGCCCTGCGAAACCAAAGGGCTGCATTCCTCTTCCTCCTGATAGTAAGAGAGGACCAGCCAAGCATCTCATAGAGCTGACAGTGGTGGGTGTTTAAAGGAGCGCTAGATATGAATCTCAGTGCACAGTGGTACAGGGTGTCTAATTTACTTAGAATTGATACAGGGCAGTGGCTATAGAGGATATCCGCTTAGTCAAGTAGAGGCAGGAAGGTTGTTTGGACCAGTGTCTTTTTTGCCTCGAATGTCAGAAGATGTCTAATACGATAGAAGACACCCAGGTGCTGTCTCAGTTTTTTGGCTAGTTCCTGCAAATGTACCGTAAAATGAAGCTTACTGTCCAGCCAAAAACCTCGGTATTTAAAGTTGTCAACAATTTCAATTGGTTCATCAAGTAAGGTGAGTATCCTATGATGGTGTATGGTTGTCGTCGGAGTGTGGGATTTAGGGGAGATGACCATAGTTTTTGTTTTGCTTGCGTTAAGGAGGAGCTTCAGCTGCATAAATGTTTTTTCCAGGATGTCAAATTCATTTTGCAGCTCCTTGAATGCAAGCTTGTGGGAAGAGTACACTATATATCACTGTGTCATCCGCAAATAGATGCACATGTGCCTTGTGTATTTGGGAGTCAATGTTATTAATATAGATCGCGAAGAGTATGGGACCCAGTATGGAGCCTTGCAGTACTCCATGCGGTAGAATTTTAAGTGGCGAGAGATCACCTTGGTCTTTGATTTGTTGCATTCTGTTGGTAAGGTAACAGTTAAACCATTTCATGGAGGTATCATCAAGTCCACACTTTTGGAATGCACTGCCAGGAAAGCTCCTGGAAGGCAACTCCTTAGGTGGATTTAAGAAAGGACTCACGGCTCACGTAATGGAACTGAGACTCTTTACTTGCTACCACTAATTTCTGCACAAAAGTCCTCTTAGTAGGCTGGGCGGTGGGCGAATGCATGCCTACATTAGTGTAATGGTCCTGTTAGATCTGTATCCCATAGTGGAACAACCCCAAGAAAATACTTCTTTGTAATAATTGGGATTCAAGTTAGGGGCTTGGTCGATGTATTAATGTGGATGTAATTGCACCGTGTTCTTTGGCTCCCACCACCTCCCTTTCTTAAAGTGGTGGTCACTTGTGAATGTCTGTCAAGATCGTTTACTTTTTTTGTAATATAGTACTCCATTGTTCATTGTATTAACATATGTCCTCAACTACTTCATGTTGTAATGTGAACAATTATCTTTCTTGTACTATGTAAAATGTCTATGCAACATTACCTGTAATTAACTCTGGGTCATGTTCTGGCAGGCCTAACCAGTTCCCAAAATTAAATAAATAAATATGAAAGGAACTGGTCCAGGACTCGACTGTCATGGAGCTCCAAGACAGAAGAATGTCTGAAAGCATGCAACTTGAGAACAACCTCACTTTAGAGAAGGCCTTCACAATGGCCCGACAGAGTGAGGCCGTATGAAAACAACAATCAGACCAACAGCCAGGAGCAGGTTGAGGCACAGAACAAAGCACCCTACAAGTAAACTTCATGCAGGGCAGGCATTTTTCCATTGGAAGGAGTCCAAACAAATCCAATGGAACTCCGAAAGTGATGCAGTATCAGCAGTGTGGATGGACTACCCACAAGAGGAAGGACATGCAGAAGCCATGTGGGTGGTGCAGAAACAAGTCATCACACCTCAGAGCTCAGTGTCCAGCAAACTGTGCCACTTGCCAAGTGTGCCACAAGAAAGGCCATTACAAGACTGTATGACAGTCAAAAGCAGCAATACACGAAGTCCAAGAAGTGTCAGAGTATGACACAGTATACGTTTTTGGGATCGGTTCAGGCAGGAACTAGCTGGAAAACAACAGTCCTCATCAACAAGATGCAAGAAGAGTTCAAGATAGACACAAGTGCAGATGCCACAGTCATGCCAGAAACCCTTTACAAGGAACTGTGAAGCAAACACCGCATACCTTTGCGAGCCACAAGTAATGTCCCGATGGGGCCAGGAAGACACACCCTGGATGTGTGCAGAGTATTCACTGAGATTGTAACTAAAGGCAAAAGGATCCCAGTTCTCCTAATGTCAAAGATCAAAGAGGAACTTTCCAGAATGGAGAATCTAGGCATGATCACCAAGAGTAAGGGATCACAGATTGGTGTGCCAGAATGGTATTAGTCTCATAGCCAAATGGCACCATCAGGAGATGCTGACCTAATCAAACTTAAGTCGGTCAGATGGGAGAAATTCATCTTTCCTTCAGTGGAGCACACACTGGGGATGCTGGGAGAAGCAATTCTCTTCACCAAGCTTGATGCCAATACAGAATTGTGGCAGGAATGTTTGGCAAAGGCATCAGAGAAAATGACAACCATCATTACGCACTTTGGATGCTATTGCTTTTGAAGGCTGCCCTTTGGCATCTCATCTGTCCCCGAGCACTTACAACACAAAATGTGTCAAGTCCTCAAAGGTTTGGAGGGGGCTGTGTGCCACATGGATGATATGCTTGTCTTCAGTTGCACCAGAGAGGAGCATAACCAGAGAGTCCATGCAGCCATAAGAGAGGTCCAGAGAGCAGGGCTCACATTGAATACCAAGAAATTTGAGTTGGGAAAACCAATGTTCGGTTCCTGTGAAATTCCATCTCAGACAAAGGTGTACAACCTGACCTAGAGAAGTAAGAAGCCATTCAGAGGATGACAAGTCCCACAAATGTGTCCGAAGTTCAAGGTTTCCTAGGAACGGTCAACAAACTGGGTAAGTTTATAAAAGCCTTAGCAGAGAAAACAGAATCCCCACAAGAACTTTTGCCACAGGCAAACCAGTGGGTTTGGGGTCCAGCTCAAGAGCAAGGGTTTACAGCTCTCAAAACAGAAGTTGTGACACAATTTACCCTAGCCATGTTCAATTCCAACAAAGAAAAAAAGTAGCAACAGATGCATCATCCTTTGGACTAGGAGAGGCCCTGATGCAAAAGCCTGAAAACCACTAGAAACCTGTGAGGTATGCATTGATGCCAACAGAACAACACTATGCACAACTTGAAAAAGAGACACTCGCCCTTATGTGGGCATGTCAGCACATTAGCTGTTACCTTGTGGGAGCACACTTCATTCTAGAGACAGGTCACAAACCTCTGATAAGCCTGTTGTGCACCAGACATTTTGATGACTTTCCTCTGATGATACAGAGGTTCCGCGTGCAGTTGATGAGATATGCCTACACCACTGTTCATGCTGTGGGCAAGTTTTCCTTACTGCTGATGCCTTGTCAAGAATGTCTCTCAAAGCATAACTTACAGAAGGAGATACAAACCTCAAGGAAGAAGCAAATATCTTGCTCAAATATGAGACATCCTTCCAGCATCAGACAGCAATCTTGAGCGGATCAGACAATAACTACAGAAGGATCATGTATGTTAACAAATCGAGAGATTTTGCTAACATGGTTGGCCACCAAAGGTTCAAGGTCCGGACTATCAAACTGTTCTGGCATGAATGACACAATGTGACAGTTCAAAATGGCATACTTCTGAAGAGAACCAGATTCATGATTCCTCAGTCTCTACAGGATGCTACCCTGAAACCACTCCATGAAGAACACCAGGACATAGAAAAATGTTGCAGGAGAGCACATCAAACTGTGTGGTGACTGGGGTTTGGTACATGACTAACAACCTTGATAAACAACAGTGAAGTCTATACCAAACTCCACAGCAATCCTGTAGTACCATTGAGACCATCTAAATTTCTGGACAGACAACGACAAAAAGCTGATACAGATCTCTTCTACCTGAAAAGTCAGAAATTCCACACCATTGTGGATTATCATTCTAGATATGTTGAAGGCATTCATCTGAACGTTACCACTGCAAGTCATGTTATCAGACAACGGAAAGCAATGTTTGCTTGCCACGGAGGTACCAAGGGCCCTATTCTCAAATGGCCCTAAGATCACCACAAGTTGTGGCAATCTAGGGCTGTGGCAAACACAGGTGCACCAGGGATCTTGTACCCAATTTTTGATTGGGTAGGGTCCCGGTGGAAATTGCTTGCGGCAACCATAGCATTCATTCAGAACTCATTCAGCAGCTAGCTGCAGTGGTGAGCAGTGGGCTGTACCAGTTGCCGGCTCATTTTGGGGATGGGGGAGTGAGGTGGTGGGACACTGCCTGCTTGGGTGGGGGGATGGGGGTCCACTATATCACCAGTGTTATCATAATAAGACATAATGGGGGATCGAGGCTTGGGGAATGCTAGATTACCAGGGAATTGTAATACTGTAACACATCTTGGGGATATTGGGGATTGGGAGGGGGTTACACAAGGCCACCAGGAATGTGTAATAAACGCTCACTGCCTTGGGACATAAGGCGGGGGTAGCTAGTCCACCAGGGAGGGGGGTGTATTAGCGATTTGGGGGTAATCGGGGCTCAGTAGTCCCAGGGATCCATTTGAATCATAGTGGGGATTGGGGTGTGGGAGGGGGTACCACGGCACATTGCCGCAACTTGGGCACCTCTCCCCAGTGGGGGAATTTCTAAGCACCCTAAGACCAGCCCTGGCTGGTCTAAGGGTACTTAGAAATTTCCCCACTGGGAGAGTTTTTTGAATCCCGATTCCATGGATTTGGCAGCATGTGTATGTCGCAAGCCCCTGGCACCATGCTGCAGCCCAGTGTGTCATGCAAGGGTGGCGCAAGCCCCATTTGGTACAAGCTGCCTGTGGTAGACAGAGGCTGCCTTTGCAAATTGCTCCTGGGGCAATGTTTGGTGCAAGGGGCACTTTGTACCAATCATTGGAATGCAAGTCCCTTGCGCTGCCCTGGGAGCTTTGAGAATCGGGTCCCAGGAGTCTAGTATCAGACAACAGTACACAATCCTATTGTTCAGCCTTTCTCAGTTTTAGAAAAAACTGCAGCTTTGTACATCTCACAAGCAGTCCAAGACATCTGCGAGGCAATGGAGAAGCTGAACAAGCAGTACAAACAGCAAAGAGACTTTTCAAGAAAGTTAATGATCCATTCAAAGCTTTACTTACCTACCGAGCCACAACACTTGCCAATGGTTACAGTCCAGCGGAACTGCTGATGGGCCAAAAACTGAGAACAGCAGTACTTATTTTGTCATCTTTTTTGAATCCAAAACTTCCAGACCAAGGAAAAATCCAAGGCCATGAGTAGTTTTCAAGTTTCAAATGCAGACAATGATATGACTTGAGACACATAGCTTGTACTTTACCACAGCTTCAGCCTGGAGAATGAGTCTAGATTCTGGACATGAAGATTTTGTCATGGGTCACAGAACAGCTGTCACCTCACTCCTATCTTTTGCAGGGTCCGGAGGGACAGTTGAGTTGCAACAAGCGCCACTTTGTTCGTCTTCACTCCAAATAGGGAGAAGGACAGGGATCGGAAAATGGATTGTCACCACCTCTAGGGGAGTCACCAGATGATCCACCATAAGATCAACCTGAAGTGTACAACGTGTACCACTAGAAAATTCTGTACCATTACTGAGATCACAGCAGGGGTTGTTGAAAGACAGACAAGACGCAGTACAAGCAGCTGTAAGATTCAGTGTCATGACATGATTGGGACAAGTGTCAGTACAACCTCAAAGTTGACTTGTAAATAAAAAGGACTGAATGTGTTAAAATAATTCCATGGCAAGTGACTCAGAGGCAGAATAATCCTCCCACTGAGCCGGAAGTGTACAGACAGTCTACCCTGACCTTCCTTGGTAGCCAATGGCAATAATAACCAAAAAGTTTAAACATAGTTTAAAAAGTTAAAGTAAAATAAGACTGTCTGAACTTTTGTAGAAATGTTTTTCTATCCTGAAAGGGGGGGATGTGTAGATAGGTGGTGCTGTAGCTTATCTAGCCTGTCTAGTGTACTATGTGACTTCTGGGAAGAACTACCCAGAGGAAATTCCTGTTAATAGAGTAGTTGCCATCTTACCTTTAACCTGTGTGCAGCATGATTATTAACAGCACACGACAGTTGATAGCTGACAGAGGGGCTTTACAGCCAGAAACATTTTAATCCATTTTCAAAAATCATCTAGCACAACAGAACCATAGATCTGTTTAAAACTGTTATTCTTAGTGTAATAACAACATAGAAACAGAGACAATGATGGCAGAAAAAGTCCAAAGGTCCATCTATTCCACCTGGAGTTCCCTATCTGCTAGGGTACGGTTACCTATTGTCCATATTGGGTTTTAGCCCTCCCAGTCCACCTCCCTGCTCCCCTCCCTACTGCTACCAACCTGATTAACCACCAAACTAGTGATGCTCAGATAGTGCTGCCATGGATCCACCAGAGATCCAGCAGATGGTGACACTATCCAAGTGGGATCTGGCCCAGGATCCGGACAAATACAGAGGTCAGATCCTGGGTCAAATCTTGCATTATCCGGTGCCGGATCCAGGGATCTGTTTCCAGATCCCTGGATCCATCATTGGATCCCAGTGCTGGAGCCAGGGATCTGGTGTCAGATCCCTGGATCCGGCACTGAATCCATGGATCCAGAGCTGGATTACGTGGGATCTGACCCAGGATATGATGGCCGGTTTCATGAGCAGATAGTGATGGCATCCAGCTGGATCCACTATCCTGCTACAAGGGCAGTTATCTGGTGGATTCGGATTGGTCCAGATATCATCCGAGCATCACTACACCAAACCCTTTACTCTGTCCCAGCCATGCTTGAAACCATTTATGTTCTTGGTGCTCAGCACCTCCACCAGCAGACTGTCTGTTCCAGGGCACCATCACCCTTTCCATTAAACTGAACTTCCTCACATCCCTTTTAAAACCTCCCCCCTCCAGTTTCCACACTTGATATTGGGTTCTTGACCCTGTACTCCTGCTAAATAGTTCCCCGGAGTTAATTTAGTATATTTCCTTCAGGAACTTGAATGTCTCAGTCATATCCCCTATACTTGCCTGGTCTCCAGTGGTAACATGTTCTGTGCCTTTAGACAATCTTCATAAGATCAGTCCTGCTGGTCCTGAATCATCTTGGTCACCCTCTGCTGCACCATCTCCAGTCTGTTACTATCCTTCCCAATGTGAGAACTCCAAAACTGAGCACAGTATTCCAGATGCAGCCTAACCAGTGACCTATATAGAGGTTGTAGTCCCTCATTTTCCTTGCTGTCAATACCTATTCTGATACATCGCAGCATCCAATTAGCCATACTGTAGGCCTTGTTACACTGACTCGATAGTTTGAGGGAGTCACTAACAATGACTCCCAGGTCCCTTTCCTCTGCTGTAGTGCTCAATTTAACCCCTTCCATCCAGTTCTCTTATTTTTTTTACTGCTAGGTGCACAGCCTTGCATTTGTTTGGTGCTGCATTTCAACTGCCAAAGCACAGAACACCTTTCTGCCTTTGTAGATCCTTCTGCATCTCCCTGATCTCTTCGGCACTATCTACCATACCGAAGAGCTTTATGTCATCTGTGAAGAGACACAATTTGACCTAGTGCACTCTCCAGTGTCACTGATGAACATATTGAAGAGGACAGGACCCGAGACAGATTCGCGAGGCACCCCACTCCTGACCTCCAGCACTTCCAATTTGACCCCATTTACCACCACTCCCTGCTGTCTCTCCTTCAACCAGTTTCCTACACATCTAACTATGTCCCTAACTGTGCCCAGGTCCTTCAGTTTCTTCAGCAATCTTATGTGTGGCACCAAGTCAAACATGTTGCTGAAATCAAAACAAAGTAAATCCACAGTGTGGCCTTTATCTACTACTTTTGTTAGCCAGTCAAAGAAAACTATCTGGTTGGTCTGACAAGACCTCCCTGCCACAAACCCATGCTGATTACTATCTTGTAGATCATTGCTCTCTAGATAGTCCACAAGGTCCTCTTTGATCAGTGACTCCATCCTTTTTCCCACTGAAGAGGTAAGGCTGAGAGGTCTGTAATTCTCTTGTTGCTTCTTGTTCCACCCCTTGTGTAGTGGGATTACATCCACTACCCTCCAGTTTTCTGGAACTACCCCTGTCTGAATTGAGCTATTGAATAGTTCTACTAGGGGTTTGGTCAATTTCACAGCCAATTCCTTGAGCATCCTTTGGTGCATACCATCTGGCCCTAGGGATTTCTCCACCTTTAGGGCTTCAAGTCCCTTCTGGACCCTTTCGCTGGTAAATACTGGCTGCTTCATTTCAGGAATGTTCCTGACAGCCACCTTAATGCCACTTTCAGGGAGGGGCCTCCTGTCTTCCCCTGTGAAGGCAGAACAGATGTAATCTTTAAGGATGGCCGCTTTTTGTTCCTCTTTCTCTAGTAGTCTTCCCTTCTTGTAGCTTCTTGTAGCCCAACAATACCCCCTCTGCTTTTTTTTTTATTAATGTATCTGAAGAACTGTTTTTACCCACCCTTGTCCCCATCTGCAGTAATGCAGCTCCGTGTCTACCTTTGCCTTTCTGACCATCCTCTTTGTTTCCTTAAGTTTTATTAGGAACTCTCCCCATTCCTCCTTCCCCTGCTTTTCCTTGTGCCTGGTGAAAGCCTTTTTCTTGGCCCTCACTACTTCTCTGACCCTTTCCAAGAACCATATTAGTCTCTTGTTCCTGTTTTGTTTATAACAATTTTAGTGCATGACTTTGTTGCCTTGAGAATGGTCTCCTTAATTGTCCCCAATCTTTCTTCTACACCTCCAATGCTGTCCATCTTGGTCAATATGTCTAGGTCCCTTATCTGGCTGAAGTCTGCTCTTCTGAAATCTAGGACTTCAGTTTTTGATAGGGGCATTTTGGTCCCAAGGGCCAGCTTGAACCAAATGGAGTTATGGTCACTGGACCCCAGTTGCTCCCCTACCTTCACTCCACTCACCATATCTGAGCTGGTGAGCACCACATCGAAAATGGCCTGCTGTCTAGTGTGTTCAGTAGCCAGCTACACCACCAGGCAGTTCTGCAATGTATTTAACAGGGCCTGACCTCTGGTGACCTGGACACTGGAATGTACCATTCAATATCCGGCATGTTTGGATCACCCACCACCATCATGTACCCCTTCTTCACTCCCCTTGCCATCTCTTCCATGAGCTCCATATCTCTCTCTCTCTCTCTCTCTTCCCCTTGTCCAGGTGGTCTATAGGTCACCCCCACCTGTATTTTCTTGCCTGAGGACACTATGAAGTGAACCTGCAGTGACTCTGTTTCCCATTTGCTTCCCCTGGTGTGTTCATCCTCCACAGCCTCTATGCCCTCCCTGACATATAGGGCTGTGCCCCTTCCCTTTGCTTTTCCCTCTATCCTGTCTAAACACTGTGCATCCTGGGATGAACATGTCCCAGTCATTGTGCTCTCTGGCCCAAGTTTCTGTGGTGGTTATGAGGTCCACCTAAGTCTCTGCCACCAGTGCCTAGAACTCACTGATTTTATTACCCAGACTGCTGGCATTAAGGCAGACTCTGTTCCAACCAGCTGTGGACTCTCTTTTGTTGTTTTGTAATCCTGCATCTGCATTCTTTCGCATTCTCCTTACCTTATTATTTTTCCTATTGCTTGCAGACCCCGAGATCCTACCCCCTTTGCCTCTTCCACTACTCCTTTGAACCTCAACCTTACTTTTACCCAGTGCTACCAGTCCCCTGTATAAGGTGTATAAGGGATGCACTAGCTAGGTTCCCCTCTCTTACTCCCTTTACCTTGGTTCCCCTGGCCTCAGCATCTCCTGCAGTTACTTTAACTGTCTAATACAGACAATATAGGGTAATATGACCAATGTATTGTGTAAATTGTATTGTCATATGTAATTTGTGTTTTGTACTGTTTTTACTGAAACATTCCACACACAGGACTGTCTTGTATACAGGGATGTCTTTCCTTCACAGCATGTTTCCTGTATAAAAATAAAGTTTCATCTACTATATATATATATATATATATATATAATATGTCCAATGGATTCAAACATGTTGCCTCTGGGAGTCCCATTTCAGAAGCTGTTTAAGACAAGGGTAAGTAATACCTGCTAATAATCTCTATACTGTACTGGCTGACAAAAGAAGCTATAACTAAGAAATGGCTACAAAGAGCTGAAGGTAGTGTCAGTGGCTCAGCAGGTTGCACACTCGCCTCTCAGACCAGAAGATCTGAAGGCTGTGGGTTCTATCCCCATGCCAGGTACTTAGGTTAAATCCCATTACTGAGACTGTAGTGCAGCATGAGGTGGGTGCTGTCTTTCAGATGAGACATTAAACCAACGTCCCATCTGCCTGTTTCAGTGGTTGTTCAGGTAGATGTTAAAGATTCCATGACACTTCTCAAAAAGAGTAGGGAAATATTTTATTTAAAACAAAAAAGGAGGGATACAGAAATAAAAACAAGTTCAGGGGAATAAGTAAATCATAAAAAAAGAGAAAAAGCAAAGCACAAAGTCTCACTTTGAAAATATCAAAAATCAAAATCACATGTATATAAGGTTTCTCTTAAAGAATCAACAATGTATTAATATGATAGAACATTTTCCATACCTATAAGGTGGCTTACATATCCAAAAAAATGGGCCCACAAAACAGCAAGATTTTTGAAGACAAATTTTTGAAGTCATGACAGAAAACCTCTTGTAGTGTAGAATCTACCAAAGAAACAATTGACTAGTAAGTCATCCTAAATTGTTGTAGCACTAATTTACATATGGCTTGCAACAAGTAAAATAGAAACATAGAAACATAGACTTTGATGGCAGATAAGGACCACTTGGGGCACCTAGTCTGCCCATTTTCCTACCTACAGGATAGGCCACAGATCCTAGTTAACCAATAGCCTATTTCTTCCTACCCCCCACAAGAATTGCCTTATGTCTGTTCCACGCATTCTTGAATTCTCCCACAGTTTTAGACCCCACAACCTCCTCAGGAAGGCTGTTCCATGCATCCACTACCATCTCTGTGAAAAAATACTTCCTCATATTGCCCCGGAACTGCCCCCCCTCTATCTTTAAATTGTGTCCCCTTGTTCTTGCATGTCTCTTTTTCTGAAAGATACTACCCTCTTGGACTTTGTTGATTCCACTGAGGTACTTAAAAGTTTCTATCATGTCCCCTCTCCCTTCTTTCCTCAAGGGTATACATATTAAGCTCCTTCAGTCTCTCCTCATACGGCTCCTCTTGCAGACCCTGCACCATTTTAGTTGCCCTCCTCTGGACTGCCTCTATCCTGTCTATGTCCTTGTGGAGATGGGGTCTCCAGAACTGGACACAGTATTCCAGATGGGGTCTCACCAACTGTCTGTACAGAGGGATAACAACTTCCTGCTTTCTGCTGGTGATGCCTCTCCCTATGCATCCCAGTATACCCCAGCCCTCCCTACTGCCTTCTCACATTGCTTGCTAACCTTAAGGTCATCTGATATGATTACCCCCAGGTCCCTTTCCTTTTTGTTGTCGTTACTACCTCCCCCCATTGTGTAATCTTCCCCTGGGTTCTTGTTTCCCAGGTGCATTATTTTGCACTTCTTTGCATTGAATCCTAGCTGCCATACTTCTGACCATTCCTCCAACCTTGCCAAGTCCCTTCTCATCCTTTCCACGCCTCCTTGTGTATCAACCCTGTTGCAGATCTTTGTGTCATCTGCAAAGAGGCATACTTTTCCTTCCAGTCCCTCTGCAAAGTCACTTATAAAGACATTAAAAAGGACTGGACCCAGTACTGAACCCTGTACCCAGTACTAACCCCTCTTTCTTCAGAATGGACTCCATTTACACTCTCTTTCTGGCATGCCATACATACTCTTAATATGCTTTTACTATACCTTCTTAATGTTGTAGGAAAATCACCTAGAAACATGCATTCGTAGGTGAGCTGTTCCAACCAAAGAAGATTACCATGTCTGGCTGCATATACCCAAAACCCTTTACTAATGGTACATTGTAAGAAAAAATGCTCCATTGTTTCTAAGTCTGCCATGCATTCAGGGAAGGGGCATGATTGTTCAGATATAGCCTTGTGTTTATTATTACCCTGAACAGTTAACCTGCCATATGCACCAAGCGATACTACGTCCCACATCCGTATAGGGATGCGTGGATCCTGTAACTGCTCAATTACTAATTGTCATTTTCCTATATGGCAAAACTTAAATCAGGTTCAGTTATATATACATTTTCCAAAATTGTCACATAGAGGTACTGCCAGCTAAATGCAATTATATGCTGATTTTCTACCTTCCACTTTATTAACTTTTGTACAACAGGTTTTAAAAATGCTGTGACAGTTAGGTATATTGGCAACTTTGGGGAATATCTACCCAGCAGGTCAGATAATTTTCCATCATACATTTCAACCATACATTATCACAGGTATCGTGCTCTTGAAATATTAATTTCAAGGAGCTTGACCAAAAGACTATGAAAAAACGTTATTGGGTGGGGCATGGCCATATTCCCTTTATTCTTGGGTAAATACAAAAAATTCCTTTTAATGGGGTTAAACTGTCCCAAAACATCGAAAAAAAATACTATATAAAGTAGTTTCCAACTGAAGTGGCAAAGGGAACACATAACTAACAGATAACAAAACTGGTAATAAGAATTGTTTAATAATCCAATCTCTTCTGACTTTAGAGAATGGGCTATTTTTCCATCTCTAGACTTTCGTGATACAAGACCCTAATTTCTCGATCCAGTTCAAAAAGGCCATATCTCCTTTGCCAAATTTAATCCGTAGAATTTTGATAGGACCAGGGACTAAAGCAATACCACCCATATCTGTTATCACCTCTGTCGTGTCCTGTTAAAAAAAATACCAACACTTTTCTGAAGGTTTAAGGTGGTACATGAAAAAAGAAAAAAATCTTCAAAAAACCTGCAACAACACTTGTCCACTGCCTATATTTTTTAAGAATATACAAATATCATCTGCATAAACAAGAATGTTCAGGGTTCCTACACTTCTACGGCAAGGAAGTCCAAGTATTCCTTTGATGATCTATGATTCTCCGGAAAAAGGGGTCTAAACAAAAGGTGAATAGTAAAGGACTAAGCAGGCACCCCTGCCATATACCCATTGAAATTTTTATGTCTGTACCTACCATTCCTTTATCATAGGTGGAGATAAAAGCATTTTCATAAAGCTTTTCTATCCATTCTACTAGCACTTCAGGTATACCATAGTATTGTAAAGTCTCCCAGATGAATTGGTGCTGCACTCTATCGAAGGCTTTAGCCTGATCCAGTGACAGCAAGAAATCTTCTGCTGGGGTACTGTTAATAATAAGTCAATACATCACATATTATGCATAAGTTATTTCTGATATTCCTATGGGGTACTGAACACGCCTGAGCAGAGTGAATAAGTGATGGTGCCACCCCTAGTAATCTAGTATTCAGAATTTTGGTTAAAATGTTATAATCAGACTTCAAAAGGCATATTGGCCTCCAATTATTAAGATCCAATCTCTCACCTGATTTATGCAAATATATCAAAAGGCCTTTAGTAAAGGAGGCAGGCACTATATCCTGAGCCAATAAGTCATTAAAAATGTTTGCTAGCCAAGGGGCTAATTCCTCGTGGAAAAAAAGGCAATCCATCCCAGCCCGGAGACACACCAGATTTCAGGATTTTTAAGGTTGCTGAAATTTCTGCCGCCGAGCTAGGCACTTGTAAACCCTTTTTTCTATTTCAGATAGTTCCAGAATGTGTACCGAAAACCAATCCCTAGGACAAGGCCTGTATTCAGGGGACCTATTAAATTTAGACTCTGTATAACTGTCTGTTTGTTTAGAAATAACTATGGGGGCTGGCCCAGTGGCACTGAGGGTTGAGGTGCTGGACACCACACCTCGCACCACGCTGGCGACCTGGGTTCAGGAATGAGCCAGGGTTGTCAGGGGTTGGCAGGGGAGGAGACAGATTGAGCATCCATTGGACTGCTCTCTATCTCCGTGGGGGGGGTCATGCCTAAGGCACCTTATCAGCCTCTGGCGTTGGCTGGGGATCAATGCAGGGCACTGGCAAGACAAATAGAGGGAGCTGCTGTGGTCGACACTGGGGAGGAGTGTGTGCGGTTGCGTGCACATGCCTGTCCATGGACGTCATTGCATGCCACACACAAGTGGAGAACAGGAGAAAAATGGGCTCAAATCAAGGTGGCATGATGGCCGTCTTCATGGGGGGATTCACTCAGGCAAGGAACGTGGCACTGGATCCAGACTGCGTGGATGAATGTCGGGGGGGGACTCTCTGCCACCCCGTCGCAGGGGTAATCCACGGGAGTATGCTGTGGGCTGAGCCGAGTAGTCCTCGAGACAGTGGCCGGAATCCTGGGAGGTTGCCTGGATGTGGAAACAGGTAAGCAGACTGGTTGCCCGGAGAGAAAAAGTATAGTTTAAAAAAAAAAATAACAACTGTGGGAATAGTAATCATCTTTCCTGCACTGTCCATTAACATGGAAATTTGTGAAGACACTACTTTTTGTTTACAAGCCAAGCAAGGATCCCTACTACGGCTTTTCTGTGTCCCATACTACAGTTCAGCTGCCAAAGCAGCTGATCTGTCATACTGGTAGATCTTCATTTCTGAATTAATAAGGTGAATTTCTTGTGACACCGCCGCATGGCCTGCATTAGAGCAGGAAATTACTTGTTGCAAATGTGTTCTGAGGGATAAGTACTGTACTTAAGGTAATCAGAATTTTGTTTATGTTTATCAAATTTGGAGAAAAAACATTTTATCTCTTTTTTTTGGTGTCTTCCTACCACTGAAACACAGAATCATATAAACAGGCCAGCCCGGTGGTGCTGAGGGTTGAAGCACTGGATGCCACACCTCGCACCATGGCAGCAACCTTGGTTCGGGAACAAGCCTAAGTTACTAGGGGTCAGCAGGGGCAAGAGAGGACTGAGTGTCTGGAGAACTGTTCTTCTATCCTGGGGGTTGGTGGATCGGGCTCCCACTGTCTCACGACTCCCAGTGGAGACTGGTGGCATTGCTACTTGTGGAAGCTGCATGCAGGCGTATGGAGGCTATGATGCACGTCCTGCTGGTGGTGCAAGAGTGCACCCATTGCACGCTGGACATCACTGCACATCCATGCTTCTGGGGAAACTGGAACACAGGAAAAAAACCCTGCACCTGGACAGGCGAAGGTGGGACCGGGGAGCAGCCACCACACCCTCTGTCAGACTCTACCTGGATGGTCTCCGACTTGCCCACTCTCCCTGGCAGCCCTTCTAGATTCTAGATAGAGTGCCAGAGGAGTTAAAGGTGGTCCCACCCTGGGGGGCTCAGAGCCAGGGGGTGGGGCAGTCTATGGAGGTGGGGGAAGAGCACTGGCCAGAGGAGAATCAGTCAGGAGGGCCTCAGGCCGGGCGGGAATCAAGTTGCTCCACTGGAGTGGAAGTCTAAGAGGCCAGTGACTGGAGCATAAAGAAAATAAAAAAAAAAAGAATCATATAAACATTGAACAGACTAGCTGGCAACAAATAAAGCCTGAATGCCTTGCAGCAAATCAGAGTTCTGCAAGGCGACTGTATTAATCCTCCATCTCTGCATGGGGGGGGGGGGTGATGTGAATTTTGAAAACCAAAATATATATATAATAGTGAATGGTCTGAAAATTCAACAGGTAAAGTTCCAACAACTAAAATGTCCAAATTAGGTGTAAGAAAAAAGGAAAATCAATCCTGGTATGAAAGGACCCACAGGAGTATGTGAACCCTGTTTTGGATGTAATTGTCTGAAATCATCAATTATACCAGCGTTATCTACCATATTTGTCAAAGAAATGACATCACAGTAAACTTCTTCCCACAATTATATTTGATCAAAAAGTCTAAAGAGCAGTTAAAATCTCCACCCAAAAGCACTTTTCGTGAGGTGGCCAAGAAAGGTTTGATTAAATTAAATAAAGTAATTCAGACCGATTTTTACCTGGGGGGCATAGACATTAATGCACTGAAAATGTTGGCCTTTATAAACTATATCTAGGAGTAATGCTCTATCTGATACAATATCTACCAGTCTGAGTAACTGAAGTTGTGTACCATTAAACATGATTCCTAAGCCATTTGCCTTAGCCTGACTAAAAGACCAGAAGGAAGGGCCCCACCACTAATCTCTCCTCATGGACTGCTGATCCAAAACAGAGGCTGTCCAAGTTTCTTGGAGCAAAATAATGCTGAATTTCTCTTGATGTAATAGAGCATACGTTGCTAATCATTTTTTCTTAGCTTTTAGACTATGCATGTTTAAGAAAGAGATTTTAAACCATTCCATATAAGAGGAAAATAGTATCCATTACAATGGCAAATTGACCTAGAAGTCAAGTGACCCCCCCCCCACCCTTTCCTTTAGAAAGCACAGATGTCCTTTTCCTCTTTTTCTTTTTTTGGTCTGGAGAATTCACTTCCTTCTGAGTGACAGACTGCCCAGAAGCCTCAGAGTTCATATCATCCCAATCGGAGTCCCCCCAGTTTTTAGTCAATTGTAGGATTTCAGTCTTGTTTAAGGGTATTGGGGGTTCCTGAAGCAGCTGCTTGGACACCCTTTGCACTTCTATAAAGGCTGATCCATCTGAGGGGGAGACATGCTAGTACCCTCACCAGGGGAAGCTGGGGTGTCTGTCACAGGCACTGAGGTACCCTCATCAGGCACCGGGGGGGGGGATCTGTGACCAATAGTGAGGAAGCTGTAGAAGAGGGCCTAATCATGTCTGGTAGCTGTCCCTCCTGTGGTAGCAGAGCTGGCAGATCAGCCACAGGAGAGGAAGGAGCTATGGGGGTGCCAAGACACCCTTGGAACTGGGACCGGTGCAGGTTTCTGCATGAGTAAAGACTTTGATGCTGGCCAAGAGTCTTGAGGCCTAATGACTGAACTGGCTTGCTGGGCTCTATGGATCAGATCGGTGTGGTTCAGTAAAGTGGCCTGACCGGCCATGGCCTGAGAGCAATCCTGAAACATATGCCCTTTAGTATTCTACAGATTGCAGGTGTTCCATTCGGTGCATGATAGGCTTATGTAACTAAATCCTCCACACAATCCACAAATGGAGTTTGTCACATGCACTAGACAAATGCAATCATGCCCCACATTTATAGCAGACCTTTGGATGGCTTGCATAAATGCAGACCCCCCTTCCCTGCCAAGAAAGAAGCTAGTTGGGATATGACTAATCCTTTGTGGTCCCAGTCTTAAGCGTACTTTAAACAGTCAGCCCCTAGTCCAGAAGCATTCAGAGTCAATAATAGCTTCCAAAATTTCCAAAATGTCACATTTCTTACTCTGTCAATAGTGAATTTCATTGATATTGACATTTTCTTTATGGAACATTATCGTAACTGTCTTTATAAGGGGTTTTGTTAAGGGAATGCCTGTGAAGGGCAACCACACTGAAGTCAGTTTAAATTTCTCATATAAGCTCCAAAATCTTTTCAGACCAGCAGCATTTGAGATGCTGACATCAAAATGATCCACTCTCAGAAGGTGTATTAGAGCAAACACTTCAGAGGGGATAAACTTTAGAGTCCTTCAACAGCACTTTACCCACATAAGCCCTATCTGGCTTTTCAGATAGGCACCCAATATAACAAAGCCACACAGCATTTTGGCGTGGCAAGGCTTCAGGTCTGGCATGAAAAAAATCTGCAAACTTCTGACCTTGGGAGGGGGAAAGCACCCACTTGTGGCTCTGGTTCCCCATGCAAAGAGTCCCCTTGAATTCCCTCAGTAGCAGGAGGGGGGATAGTCAACTGCCCCGTAGAACCCTCAGCATCAGTGTCCTATAACAAAGCCTCCCCTTGTTCAGGAATAGTATCCCTTTGTACATTCCCTATCTGGGCCCCCACAGTACTTTCAGGTGCAGGAAGATCCTGCAAGCCAGCTGTTCCTGGCGAGATGCCAAAATCCTCTGGCTGAGCAATCAAGGTAGGCACTGTGTTATTATTGTCCTCGGGGTTAGTGGCCGAGTTTTTAACTGGAGCCCATCCAGGGGAGTGTGGAGAGCCATCCGCCAACCAAGTTCGGTCAGGAATCCATGTGCCAACTTCATCCTACATCCAGCCTGTGGCTTGCAATACCACTTCAGGCATCCAGGAATCCATTTCTGCCCTCTGAGTCAGCACATTGAAAGCTCTGCCTTTATCTTTGCTGCTGCTGTCAGTGGTGTTGATTGATCTTCTGCAGAGGGGTTTTCCCATTGTTGTTGTTCTAGAGGTATCTGTTGTTGTTGTTCCATTTCAAAAGGTAAGGCCATCTTCTCAAGAATTCATCTCTCTTCTTCCAGAATCTCATTTGCAAGTACACATGGTTCTGCCGGCTCCTCCGAGCCCGCCAACATGGATTTGGTTGATGAAAACACATCTTCCATCTCTTCCTCCTCCTGTTCCAGATCCTCCCTTCGCTCTTTCAGTTCATCTCCGTTAAGCTTATTTACCATTTCTTTGCTCTCTCATACAGTAGTAACAGCAGGGGTAGAGGTAGAGAGCAAGCCTCCAGCCTGCTGGCATTCATCCTCCTCCTCCTCCATGGGGACATCTGCCATCTTGGCATTGGAGCCAACAGAGCCCCTCCCAAGAGTAGGGGAATTTTTTTCATTATAACTTCACAACAAATGATAACAAACAGTGTTAATGCACACAAAAAAATAATACAGAAATCAAAAATAAAGAAAAAAAAAGAAGTATTTCAGGCATACCTTTCAATACAAAATCATAATACAAAAACTGTTTTCCATGTAACAGAAAAAAAAAGGACTAAAAGCAAAATGAAGTATTAATTCATACTTGTCCCCTCTAGAAATTGTATTATAAACTATAACCATAAAAAAACTAAAGGAAGAACTCCGAAATCAAAAATGAATATTATCTATTCAAATCATACATCCTATGCAAACCCTGCCCCCGCTCCTCCCCAAAAACGGTAGGAGAATTGTTTTATTATAACAAATAATCAAATAATATCACAATACATGATAAATTCATATAGATTTAAACATGCAAATCATAATCAAAAGAAAAAAAAATAAGTATTTTATTATACTCCCTATTCTTCTTCCCACTACTTTAAGAGTAGAGGAATTTAGTGTTCTAGCTTCACAAAAATTGAAAACAACAATGACTTTACACAGGAAGCAACACAAAAATCAATCAGTAAGGAAAATCAAGGAATTATTTCAGTCATACATTTTGACCAAAATCATAATGTGAAAGGGAGATTGTTTTTCTATAACAGAAAGGAAACAAATTAATGTCAGCAAAAATTAAGTATTAAATCATACTGGACCTCTCTAGAATTTCATTTTAAACAATAACTTTACCACCTAAGGAAATTCAGGCTGAAAATTGTGTTTTCACAACATACATCCTATACCCCCCACCCCCACCCCCACACACACACCCTTTTAACTAGGGATAAAAAGTTATTAGAAGAATTCAATCCTATTGATAACTTACATCCTATAAACAAAGACTCCATATTCTAAATTCTCACAATAAATCATATGCCCCCACCTTAATCTTGGGGAAGATGCAACAGTTGTAAAGGGACTGGCTATCTACTTGGACCTCTGACTAATGTATCCTTCATGTGGTAAACCAAAGCTTATCCTACATCTTTTGAATCCTTATTCAAGTCGCCTATTGCCTGTTCAGCCAGTATCTAGCCAGTCAATGTATTTACACCATTTCCTATATTGCTGTGGATTTGTTCTTTTCCCATCAAGTGTTTTTAGTCTGTTTATATCTTGCAGCACAGAGAAAACCACTTTTTCTACTGTACATCTATCACGTGCTTCCTAAGGGTAAGGGAACATCTTGTTTGCCACAATTGATATTTAACACATAGAAATATTAGTTGCACAGTTTCTTCTTCATATTTAGATCATGCAGGGGGTACAATACCTAAGAATAACATATCTGGGTTTATTGCTGTTCAGGGAAAAAGGGGCCGTATTTTCCTAAAATATGTCCAAAAGGATATCACATATGGGCACTCAAAGTAGAGATGTTCTGTACTTTCTGGGATATGTGCACAAGAGTCCACTCAGGGACAACAGCATTCAGAAGCTTCTTTGTGCTTCATATTTCCTTTTACCACTAACTTCCCATGTACGGTAAGCCACAAAAGATCCCACATATACATGTTAGCATAGTATATATTTTTAGTAATTCTTTTGGGCCTATTACCAAAATGTGGTATATTAATATAATTATTTTCTACAATGGAACCATACATCTCTTTCCTGAACATATTTTTGAATTGATGTTGTGTAAGTTTCCATAATTTTATTTTACCTAGAAAGACCTGGAAGCTGTCTGAAAGACTTGCTATTGATATCTGTTTTGGAAGAATGTGATGCAAATCCCAAATCTGTAATAGGGGACGTGGAAAGTCCAGTATCGACTCAGCCCAAATGTTATTAATGTATGTGAGAAGGGGAACAATGTTATGGTAAAAAATATATACAATGAAAAAAACTATGGGATGTATCATTCCTAATCCACCACTGGTAATTGGTAAATAGGGGATTCCTCTTTTCAGGGGGTTGAGCTTATTGCCCCACAAACACTGAAAGAAGACACTAAATAATGTGGTTTCTATTTCTTTGGGGGGGAGATACTACTTAAGTATAAAAAAATGGGTATCAAATATGTCTTGATCATATATATATATATATATATATTTATTTATTTATTGGTTTTTTTGGACATTCTCCATTTATTCCAATGACTTACTTTAATGGAGGCTTCCTGTAACCTGATATTGCAATTGTATCTATGCATGTCATATGACCCCCCAAAATCCCTAATATTCTATGAATTCCCTGCTTAACTGGCACACCTAACATTTCCTGTATAGAATCACCTGATTGTCCAATTGGTAAGCAACAACGTTTCACATAATTAATGGTTGATCCTGAAATTACTGATAATTTAGTTAGAATTTTTCCTGCTACTGTACTGGATTTATGGTCTGACAAAATAAGGCAGAGATCATCAGCATATGCGATTGTACAAATTGGAAGGTCCTCACTACTCAGTGATAATCCAAGTATATCTTCAGTCTTGTTTAATTTATGAAGCAGAGGATCTAATGATAAAATATATAATAGCAGGCTGAGGGGGCACACCTGCCTTACTCCTCTTTGGACTGGGCATTGTTTCCCCAGCCAACCATTTATATATGGAACTAATGAAGCTTTAGAATAGCATGCTCTAATCCAATTAATTTACTGTATTTGGGCAGTTGTATGCCTCCAGAATGGCCCATAAGTATTCATGATCCATCTTATCAAAGGCTTTGTTTTGATCTATACTCAGAAGAAACCCCATCAATTCTTCATCATGCCCTTTGGTAAAGATTTCTCATGCCTCTTTGCAGATGACACAAAGATCTGTAACAGAGTTGATACACAAGGGGGGGGTAGAAAGGATGAGAAGGGACTTGGCAAGGTTGGAGGAATGGTCAGACATATGGTAACTTAGATTCAATGCAAAAAAATGCAAAGTAATGCACCTGGGAAACAACAACCCAGGAGAAGAGTACACAATAGCAGGGGAGGTACTAACAACAACAAAACTGGAAAGGGACCTGGGGGTAGTCATATCAGATGACCTAAAGGTGGGTAAGCAATGTGAGAAGTCAGTAAGGAGAGCCAGGGAGATACAGGGATGCATAGGAAGGGGCATCACAAGTAGAAAAAGGGAAGTGGTTATCCCTCTATACAGACAGTTGGTGAGACCCCACCTGGAGTACTGTGTGCAGTTCTGAAGACCTCATCTACACAAGGACATAGACAGGATGGAAGCAGTCCAGAGGAGGGGAACTAAAATGGTGCAGGGTCTGCATCAGAAACTATATGAAGAGAGACTGAGAGAGCTTAATATGTATACTCTTGATGAAAGGAGGGACGGGGGACATGATAGAAACTTTTAAGTACCTCAAGGGAATCAACAAAGTCCAGGAGGGTAGCATCTGTCAGAAAAAGAGAGATGTGTAAGAACAAGGGGGCACAATTTAAAGATAGAGGGGGGGACAGCTCAGGGGTAATGTGAGAAATTTTTTCATGGAGAGAGTGGAGGATACATGGAACTGCCTTCTTGAGGAGGTCGTTGGTTATAAAACAGTGGGGGAATTCAAACATGCATGGGACAGACATAAGGCAATTATAGTGGGGGGTTGCAGGAAGTAGGCTGTTGGTTAACTAGAATCTGCAGCTTATCCAGTAGATAGGAAAATGGGCAGACTGGGTGGGTCAAGTGGTCCTTATCTGCCGTCAAAGTCTATGTTTCTATGTTTCATAGCAGAATTACTGCATCAGAAATCTTCCTTGAAGGTACCCCACAAAACTGTGACTAATGAATATTATCATCCAAAACAATGGAGAATCTAGCACCTAACAAGTTAGTTAATATGTTAAAGTCATTGTTAAGGAGGGTAATAGGTCTCCAGTTCTGTAAATTCCCTTTTTCTCCAGATTTGTATAATAATATCAAAACTCCTATGTGCATGCTATCTGGCAAAAAACCTTGTTCTAATGTGTCATTATAAACATGGACATATTATTCCCCTAAAGATGAAAAACCTGGAGGGTATAATTCACTAGGGAGGCCATCAGCACCAGGGACTACCCATTTGATTAAAGTTTGTACTGTTGTTTGTAATTTGTTTTTTGTTATTTTTGCTGGGAAGCACCAAGATACCTCGTCGGCAAGAATGCCGACCTCCCCCACAGCAACATCACAATACTGACACAGGTATTGTGCCACCTCTTGCTTCACTGTTTTCTGTGGGAGACTGCACCCTCCACACCCCCCATCCGGGGAGGGGGCGGAATACTGGGGGAAGGTCGAAACACAGAAAAAGGACCATTACCGCGAATGTCGCCGTAATGGTCTTTTTCTGTGTTTTGCCGTCAGGGTATTGACCACAAAGGGTGATACATTTTGCTGACAGGATGTTATGGAATTCTTGAGGGACTTTAGGGAGAAGACAAAAATTTAACCATTTTTTTTTTTTATAGCTTTCACTCTTAATGTCCCTCCAGTAAACATGTACTGTACATACTGTTCTATTTCCTATATTATCTCCTGAATTTTAGTAATTTTTGTCCCGTCTCCTGTTAATAAATAGGATACTGTTTTGTTTTTTAAAGCTGGGAGCAACAATCAAAGGGACTGGTGTGAGCCCTCTTTCCTTGTGTACCAAAGGTTTGCTCCCTCTCTAGTGTCTTTTGTCTCTTATACTGTACATCTGGCATTTCTTTCTTTATATCCTGTATTTGAGATGAAAAGTGTCCCATCCCTTCCTTCTGTAGGGAGGAAAGTCTAAAAAGTTGGTTTCTAAGTTCTTTATATCTGTCGGTCTTACATTTCTGTTTAATCTTCCCATGGTTTTAAAGTATAGTGAAATATTTTTTTCTTATATCTTCCCACCAAGTATTTTATCATCATATAGAAAAAATACAGAACAACGTGCATTTAAAATGTGTTGAAACACTGTTGTTATAGTTTCCTTTTCTTATAAACTAAGGTTTAATTTCCATATACCAGGTCCTCTCTGTTGTTCAGGGCTATTCCTTAAAATGACTTCTAGGAGACCATGGTCTGATGTGGCTACCAACTGGGCACTTGCTTTGTTAATTTGTAAATTTGAAGAAATAAAAAAATAATCTATTCTGGAGGATCTGTTCCCACAAAAATACATTCATGGGGGGTATCATATAAACTCTGGAACATATCTACGAGGTTAGCTTATTGTAATAAATCTTTTGAAATGTTGCATCGTGGCCAGCCCGGTGTCTCAGAAGGTTGAGGTGCTGTATGCCGTATGCTATGCCAGTGACGTGGGTTCAGGAATGAACTTGGGTCACTGGGGTGCTGATATAGAGGGAGGGCAGAGCAGGATTGAGTACGCTGGTGGGAAGCTGTCCTTTTCTGAGGGTGGTAAAGGTGGGTTGGCACCTCCACCCCCCCCTACAGTTCCGCTCCCACCAGGTGGAGGTCCAGTGAGTAGCATAAGTGAAGAGGGGATGGCAAAGTATCAGGAGGTGGAAGGGGCTGAGCTGGTGCCACATGGTGTGAAGCGTGCCTCCATACGCTCACACGGCTGTGTGCCAGGGCCTCGGGGAGGTTAGGGGACAAAATCCGTAAAAATACATATGTGTCCTAATCACCAGTTGGCGGGAGGAGGCAACGGGAACCAACAAGCTATAATAACAAAAAAAAAGTTTTCATCACAAAAGATTTTTGAAGTTTTCAGCCCCTATCTAGTACAGACATGCTGCAATTAAAATTGCTGCCCAGAATTATGTTTTTTACTGAAAAAAGAAAGGTTTAATATTTTTAAATCATTCTACCCATGAAGATTTTAATTGGGGGAGGGGGGCTAAATATTAATATACCTGAATTCCATCTCTTGCATTTTAACATCCAAAAGAAAAGCCCATCCTGGAACTATATCCAAAAAAACAGAAAACCCATCCCTGAACACATTTCCTCCCCCATAGTCCAAAAGCTGGGGTCCCAAATCCATCTCTTACTAGCTTTCCCTATGTCGAGTTTAGTATGGAGCTGGACACCCTGGAAAAAACAACATCAAAATCAGAGTTATTAAATGATGCATGGGTGCTAAGTCTTTTCTTGTCCGATTGTAGGCTGTTGGTATTCAGTGATGCTACTTTTATACCATACAAGGCAATAGACAGAGAGGAAAAAAAATTAGAATCAAGGGCCCAGATATTCAAAAGGGTTGCGCCATGCGCAAGTCCAAAACTGCGCCATTTTGCGATATTCAGAAGGAGGCAGTTGCGCCCCCGAAAACATGCTGAGCAACAGTGCAATGAAAATTAAGGCATGCGCAACCGAAGGGGGCGGATCCATGCATAAAGACTGCAATGCGATATTCAAAGACTTGCGCGATGCGCAATAGCGGCACAGACGGAAATTGCGCACTAGCGGAAATGAGCCAAAATAAAAAGGCTCAAGGAAGCGGCGCAAGAACGCTACCAGGCTGCCAAGGGGGGAGAGAGAGAGACAGAGACAGACAGACAGACAGCAAAGGGCAGGCAAGGAAAGTGTGTCCCATAGTCTGTAGAGGCCAGCGGGGGTGCCCGGTGCAGTGGAAGTAGTAGTCAGGACAGTGGGGGTAACACAGCAACACCAGCCGGGGGGGTCAGAAGCCAGGGAGATGGACAGTGCCAGTTTCCACATGGAAGCTGTAATGAGGGGGGTGAGAATGCATGCTGCAGGGGGACGTGGCTGTGGAAGGGCCCATCGGCGGTATGCCCCTGACAGGCGGTACCGTGCCAGCATCAGCTTTGAGCTGTACACAGATGTAGAGATCGTGGGCCGGTACCGCCTGAACAGGGCAATACTGAGACGGCTCTGTGAGCTGTGCAGTGATGTGATGCAGGCACCCTCACGACGGAGTCACGCTCTGTCGGTGGAGACCAAGGTGACAGCCTGCATGTGCCTGCTCACCACGGGCACCTTCCAGAGGCCGACAGGGGACACCACAGGCATCACACAGTTGGCCATGTCATGCATCCTCACCCAATTCCTCAGCGCACTGCTGCCACATGCTGCGGAGTACATCCATTTCCCCAGCACCGCGGCAGAGCGTACAGCAAACATGCAGGAGTTCCACAGGGTAGCACGTATGCCTGGCATGCTAGGGGCCATAGACTGCACCCATGTGGCCATCCGCATGCCACCTGGCCCCGATGGCCACGCATATCGGAACAGAAAGGGATTCCCTAGTGTCAACTGCCAGGTGGTGTGTGATGCCACTGGGCGCATAATCAATGTCTGTGCCACACACCCTGGTGGAGCACATGATGCCTTCATATGGTATCAGTCTGCACTGTGCCATCAATTCGAGAGTGGGGACATCCCCACAGGACATCTAGTGGGTGAGTACACATGTATGGAATGCAAACTCTGGGCAAGGGTGGGAATGCCACAGGTGCCATGGTAGTGGCACACAAAGAGATGGCCAATATGGACCTGAACATGACACTGATCTCCACTATCTCCACACAGGTGACTGCGGATACCCACTTTGTCCCTGGCTGCTCACCCCGTACCGGCGCCCCATGACCCCAGCGCAGCTATGCTATAATGAGGCACATGACGCAACACGCAACATCATAGAGCG
Organism: Neoceratodus forsteri; assembly: GCA_016271365.2. Classification (NCBI taxonomy): domain Eukaryota; kingdom Metazoa; phylum Chordata; order Ceratodontiformes; family Ceratodontidae; genus Neoceratodus; species Neoceratodus forsteri. Next base: position 389,135,418 of record CM028132.1, on the reverse strand, counting down.
GGTGTTTGGGATGCTCAAGGCACGCTTCCGATGCCTAGACACCTCCGGCGGTGCCCTACAGTACAGCCCCCAAAAGGCCTGTGGGATATTTCTGGCCTGTTGCATCCTGCACAACATGGCCAAAGACCATGGGATAGCCGTACAGGTCAAACAGGGGGGACAGCGATGGGGACGCCAGTGGCGCCGGTGATGATGGTGATGAGCAGCCCCCCCAGGACGGAGGGACCCCCGACTGATCCGGCAGGCCCAGCTGCACTGGGACACCATCACAGAGGAGCACTATGCACAACACAGGTAAGTCAAGGGGACATGTGCAACCAACACTATCCATGCGCAAACCACAGGCACACAGGGGAACACACCAGGGGTGCACGACGGTCAGGGGAGTGGAAGGGTCCAGGCATACAAACACACCATCAGGGAGGGGTGAGCACTCATATGGACACACACACACCAGGCACAGAGCGTACATGGGCAGATGCACAGCACTGCAGAACCGACATTGCTAACACACAGCACCACCGACCACCCCCACCACCCGTACTGTCCAAGTATGTGTGTCAGAACCTGGGCACCCTTGCACCTTGGTGTACAGTGCAATGCAGGCATCATCATGCACACGCACCTGTGGACAGCAGTTGGGAGGGTGTGCAGGTGGTCCGTGTGTCGGCGTGGTGAGCAGAGCACCCAGCAGTGCACTGCCCACCATGACACACATTGCACACATGGCAGCACCAGACAGGGCCCGCACTGGGAGACAGCTCAGTCATGTAGCACTGTCCCACGCCACGCGGATGCGTGGCGGCCCGCCGTGACCCAACAGCACGGGAAGGCTGAGCAGGGTCCACATGGGGTGGCACTGTTGCACCACCAGGGGTCCCACTGTGCAAACGTGACCTTGCCCGCACAGGGGTCTGCAGCATGCCGAACAAACCTGCACCAGAGGTGCTCGGGATGCCCACAGCAGAACCCGGCGTTGACAGGCCTGGTGTCGCACGACGCCGGGAACGGGGAGTGGAGAGTGCACTGTGTGGGGTGTGCGGTACAGGGGCACCTGACTGTGTGCCCAATGCGTCCACGATAGAGACCACTGCCTGGGTCAGCCTGTCAATGGCGGCGGTCACATCTGTCCGCATATGGACCAGCTCGGCTCGGTCCCGAGCACACTCCCTGCTGTGCCGCTCCACGGACACAGACAGTGCCTCCATGGAGCTTGCAACCCGCCTCTGCGGCTGTACTGATTCCTGCAGCAGGCGGGTGTGCTCGTCCAATGGGTACTGTGCCCCAACGGCATCCTGACCCCCAGGGTGTGGACGGTCCTGATGCACAACACCCCTTGAGGGTGGGCGCTGTTCGCCAGGACCAGGAATGGGCGGATCAAAGGGCCGCGGACATGTGCCACTGCTTGACACTGTACCCCCAGACCTGGTGGGCGACTGCTGCTGCTGCCCCTCCAACCGCTGTGCCCCCGGGTCCACTCGTTCCACCGCTGTGCTGGCAACAGTGCCAGACACCTGCACAGCCACCGGTGCTGCCCCACGGGTGCTGACAGGCACAGTCTGGGACCGTGCCAGCATGCTGGTACACAAGTTGGAACCAGACAGGCCCAGGGGCACGTGCTGGCCTGCTGTGTGTCGTCATGGGACACACAACCATCACTGCCATTGCAGGCCTTCTATCATCAATGGTGCGAGTGCGTGCTACTGCTATGGTCACAGCGTGGCTGGCATGCTTGCATGCCAGACTGCTGAGACACAGGCTGTGCACCCCCACACCCGTATCACTGACACCAGAGTTTATGGCCCAGTGTGCATGCTGCTGCAGTGCCTGTTGGCTGGTGGTGGAGGTGGATGGACCCTCCTCCATGTCCAGCAGGTCAGCATTACTGTCTGGACCCACCACCACCGTCTCCTGAAGACAAACAGGATCTGTAACAGAAAGAGAGTACATGTGAGTGCATGTGAACAACCGCCCCCCCAAACACCACCACCATGTCATACCGTGCAGTGATGGGCTTCCACCTGTCTGGAATCCTCCGCCTGGTACACCCTCAATGGCACTCGGCTGCATGGCTGCGACCAGTGTCTCCTCAGTTGGGGTCAGTTGCAACACCACTGGCGGGCCCCGCCAGTGCCAGCATCGCAGCGCCTGAAGGCTGCCACCTTCTCCTTCAACCTCCTGCGGTCTGTCCCCATCTTTTTCTTGCATTCCTGCATGGAGCGCTGGTGGCTTCCGTGCAGGTTAACGGCCCGAGCTACCCCCTCCCATGCAGCCGCACGGGACTGAGGGGTGCCCCTCCGTCCACTCAGCACTGGCTCCTCATCCAGGTAGGCCTGGAAGAGAGCCTCCGTCTCTGCTGCTGTAAAGTTGGGCCTCCTCCTACGCCCACCGTCCTCACCCTCACAATGACTCTGCTCGGTCATGGCGATCTGTATGGGGGAAGTGGACACCTGTCACTGTGCAGTCTACAGCATTTTCCCATGACCATCGTCCTGAACATCACACAGCATGCAACTCACCTCTCACCTGCAGTAACCGAATCTCGGCCAAGCGCGGCCCAATGTCGCACATTTATAGCGCAATACATGCAAATTAGGAGTGGAGCAACTATAATGACATGCAAATCGCGCCACTGCGCCCTTGAATGGCTGATCAGATGATTTGCATGTGTCGGCTGAATATCGCAAATCTGCGCTTTGCGCGCAATATGGAAGAGTCAGCTGAGCCAATGGCGCAGATCTGTGCCTGTGTGGTACACTGCATTGCGCATGCCCAGATAGCTTATTCAGGCGTCTGTCGCGCTGCTGACGTGCTGAGCGTGATCGGCAATTCAGGCCATGGCCACCATTGTGCCAGTGGCGCTACAGCAATGGGCATTATATGGCGCTGTGGCACTACTGCGCAATACTCCACTGTGGCACTGGTACGCAGCTGGTCGGTCGCGCAGGATGCCTATATGTCAGATGGCGCTGTGCGTAGCCTTGCGTCATTGCCCATGACCTGGTGTATGACCTTTGCCCCCTGGCACTGTTCGCCTGCCATGTGTACGTCCCTATTGCGCTGTCTGGTGACAGCGCTATGTGAAGTGACGGCGCTGTTCGAACAGCGCGATTGGAGCCTGTGGTGGTCTATTGCGCAACATCTCCATGTGGGGTTACGGTGCAGCTGGGCGCCATATTGCCTGCTGTAAAGTTGGTGCCATGGCTAGGAGGAGGGCGGTGTCCCTGGAGCCAGCTGGAAGTGGCCAACCTGGTGGCCCTAGTTGAGCCACACTATGATGGCCTTTATGGTGAGGTGCCCCTCACCAGTGCAAGGACTGAGGTGTGGCAGCAAGTGGCCACTGACCTGGTGGGGGGTCACTGGACAGTGCCGGTCTGCTGAGCAGTGCCGGCACCGGTACAGTGACCTCTGCCGGAGGGAGCCAGAGCTTTTAACGCAGCTGCGTTCATGTGCCAGGCGGGGCATGGTGCCTAGGCCAGGTGGGTATGCCATCTATACACCTGTATTATCTGTAGGGGTGTGTGTGTGTTTTGGTGGCTGTGCATAGGTGATGGCTCGGCCACGGTGGCTGTGTCAGTGTGTGCAGCTGTGAGATGAATGGGTATGGCTGTGTGGGCAGGCACTGTCACTGGGGCAGGGGGCAGTCTGCTTTTGAGTCACACTGATGTTTGTCTCAACCTATGTCTCCCACAGGCCGGGATGTGAGGATGCGGGGCAACAGTGATGAGGGCCGTGCCAGGGACCCGGTGCCAGCAGGGGTTGGACCCCACCAGCAGCAGCAGCAGCGCCAGCAACAGTGCCAATCAGAGCTGCTTGAGCAGTGTGAGTATCATGACTTCATGGATGCTATTGCATGCTGGGGAGGGCAGTAGCCCTGCACAATACAAACATGCAGGAAAGGGGAGGTCATAATTCCACTATACAAGACACTAGTGAGGCCCCACCTGCAGTACAGTGTACATTTCTGGAGACCATACCTACGTGGGGCGTAGAGTGGGCAGAGAAGGTTCAGAGGAGAGCAACAAAGATGGTGCATGGCTTGCATCACAACTCCTATGGAGACAGGTTGAAGGAACTGAACCTGTACTCCCTGGAGGAGAGGAGGGAGAGAGGGGATATGATAGAGACATACAAGTATCTTACAGGGTGGAACAGGGTGCAGGGAAACACTATTTTGAAGTGCAAAGATGTTCCAGGACTAGAGGGCATGGGATGCAGTTGGAGGGAGGACGATTCAGAGGAAACATGAGCAAGACTTTCTTCACAGAACGGGTAGTGTACAAGTGGAACACCCTGCCAGAGGAGTGAGTGGGGCTGACACACTCACGGGATTTCAGACTGCAGGGATAGACATAACGGAATTTTGAGGTCAGGGTAAGGGCAACAGACTTCTAGGTAAACAAAGTAACTTACAGGCTGAAATGGACTGACTGTGTGGGCCATAGGCCCTTATCTGCCGACACTGGCTATGTATCTATGTCTGTAGGCACGACACAGGTGACATGCATCACTGTCCAGTTTCACAGCACGTCTGTGTATGCATCACTGGTGGTCCATGCATGCACTGGGCACATAGCTGGGTAATGGCATCGCACTCGTTGCCACATCACTTGCCAGCCTTGTTTGTGCTGTGATGGACATGGGCAGTGTGTGTGTGCAGTGGTGCGGCATGGCGTGCCGCCTGTTTGTGATGGCCATGTGCATGTTCACTGTGGGTGGGTGCATGCCATCACAGGTGCGGACATTGGGCTATATGGCTTGCAGGTTGGGTGGTGTTCAGGGTTGTGGTCAGTCACAGCCATTGACTGTGTTCCCATTTTCCTGGGCCTCGAGGTTCTCCATCGGATGGCGAGGGATGTCAGGAGCCATCCGACAGCTTGTGGCCCAGAACAGCGACATCCTGCAATCAATAAACCGCCATGGCGTCACGGAGAGGTGGCAGGGAACTACAAGACACCAGCAGGAGGACGGGCGGCCGGCTGGCCCATGACCTCTCTTCCCTTCCCACTTCTCCCATCCCTACCACCCTGCCTTCCCTCTCCAAGTTTGTCATCCCTACCCCTTGACCAACCCTACCTTGTACCCGTCCCCCCCCTTGTAAATAGTTGTACTTGTTCTTGTTAATGTTTATGTTGAAATACATTTTTATATTTTTATACAAATAATGTGTTGGTCTCTGATTTGCAGCTGCTTATGGGTGCTCAGTTGCAGGGGTGTACATGCCATCTGGGCTGGTATGGTCCTGGGTATGTGTGTGTGTGTGCGCATGGGGAGGTATCTCCAGCATGGCAGTGACTTTCGGTTGGTCTTGCCGTCTGCTGCCACCCACTGCTGGGTGCACAGGGTGTGTCTGGCTTGTAGGCTTCGGTGCTGCATGGGGTTGACGTGTGCTGGGGGGGATGCATGGTTTCCTGCAGTGCCAGTCACTGCACATAGGTGGTGTCTTGGGGTCACAGTGCAGGGTGTGCTGTGCATACGGGGGCTGATGTGCACTGTGGTTGTCAACCCCCTGTGTGTGGCACTCTCAGCCTGCCAGTGGTTGTGCTGGGGTGTCATGGCTCTGCTATGCTTTGTTGGCTTGTCCCCATGGGCAAGTAGATCATCGTCCCACCCCAGTGATGCTGTGCTTGGGGTGTGCAGGTGTGGTGTGGGTTCTGCAGTGTGTTCCTGTGCCCATGTGTGGCATGGCTGGCGGTGGGCCCCAGCCTGCCTCCCTGGATGTGCAGTTCCATTGCTCTGGGGGGCTCTGCTTGCGCTGATGGTACTCTGGAATGCTCAGCTGGCTTGTCTTTGCTGCGCCATAGCGCAACATTTCGGCTCAGCTTCTCCTTCCTGGTTGCGCCATGGCACAGTATGTGCAATATTCAGATGTTGGTTGCTTGCGCAATTTGTTCTGCTCCATGTTTGAATATCGCACCTGTTGCGCATCTGCGCAACTGGTTTATGCTTGCACCTGCTGTTGCGCTCATTTTGAGCGCAGTTTGAATATCTGGGCCAAGGTGTTTTTTTGTTTGCTGCCCTTGTGCCAGTCTTCCACCTATGGGTTCTTGGTTGATCTTTGGGAGGCCTTTCTGTATCTGACATCATGTCAGATTGTGCTGGTGTACCTGAAGCATTGTCAGATTCCCTCTCCATTTCTGAATCTTCCCACTGTAAAACTGAATATCTATTTGTCTCTAATATGGGGGATGGGGGGTTCAGTTTGTTTTAGTAGCAGTTTTTTTTTTTTACTCTTTTCACTCTTTTTTTATCACTTCTGTAAAGACATCATTAATCTTTACTGGGGCCAGGGGTGGCATTTCAGGTGTTAGGTATACTACCTCTGCTTGTGGCTCTTGTACTGTTGTTTCCTGCTTTTGAGCTCGGGGAGGGGAAGGGCAAGGTTCACTGTGAGCAGTGTCCCCCTCAGTGGTAGAATGCTCTGCACCTCTAGGCCCCTGATGGGATTTTCTTGCAGCTTTATGGATGTAAAAATCCTGAATGCCAAAGTCTGCATATTTTGTTCTTTGAGACCCATGGGCAATTAGTAAATATGTGACCTTCCTCCTCACAGAGGTTGCATCTGGGTGTTTTGAAACAATGAGCACTTGCATGTCCTTGTTCCCCACAGTAGGTACACTTCAGGATTTCACAGCTTGAGCTTATGTGCCGTTTGGAACTGTATATGAAGCACGTCCTAGGTTGCCCTTATCACAGCCAATAAAAAAGCAATTTGGAAGGTGGATCACATCATTCAAAGTCTGGTGCAGTCTGATTTTTATTTTCCACCCCTTGTTCCAAAAGCCCTCGTCGTCTATTATAGGCTCGGGATAACCCTGCAAAATACATTTCTTTTCGAGCCAGAAAAGAATGTTCGTGATACTCACTCCTTCATTTCTGAAAAGAATCATTATTAATCTGAAAGGTTGTTTTGTGAGTGGAATTACTGTAAAGGGGACCCACAAGAGGTTTGTCTTCAATATGGAATATTTGCACCAAAACCTCTCCAAAAGCTCTGGCATACGAAAACTAATGTCATAAGTTGTCTCTCCGGGGCCATGTAACAGGGCATACATTTCTGAAGGGGAGAATCCTAAAGATTGCTTGTCCCCCATCAATCTTAATATGACCGCATTTTTTCTTTTTGCAAGATCTATTTGTTTGTAAAAAAGACCTGCATAGGTAGTTTTAGGCCTCTTTGCATCTTTTTTTTTTTTTTTTTAATGTACCCCTTGCTTGTTCATCAGGGCTGTTGTGCCCAGTCTCCCCTGAATTAGGAGCATTTTCTACATGTTCAGCATTAGCCCTTGTACCCTCAGTATGTACAGTACCTTGTTCTGACTGCATCAGAGCTTCACAAAAAATGTCTTGCTCCATGTCTGAAAGGGATGCATGTTCCATACCTGGGAGCGGTATGTTTGGGTCAGGAATCCAGGTTCCAGACTCATTCAGAACCCATCCTGCTTTCTGCAAAGCTTCTCCCAGTGTCCAGCCTGAGACTTCCTTGTTGGTCAGCTCAGTGACACTGGGTGCAGTCCCACTGGCATTATCCAGGTTATTGGTAGGAGCGCCAAATACGAAAAGTTTTGTTGGACCAGCATTTCCAGAGCTCGCCAGTGAATGTTCACCCCATTTTCTTTTCTTCTTCTCCCCACCAGGGATACTGGACCTCTCCTTTTCATTACTTATGCCCACCAGGGATATTGGATGCTTTATTTACATACTGAAGTCTGCGATCGGGCTGCGAGCGGTCCACTGGACCACCAGGTATATTCGATGATTCCGCTATATACTTAGGCCCGCGATCAGGCATGGGGGGGATCGCTGCCATGAAGGTGCAGCCGGAGCTCAGGTGGCCACCCACAGGTGGCAGCTGCTGTGTTGCGCCCCGCAACACGGCAGCTCACCTGTGGGTGGTCAGCCATTGTTTCTGTCTTTTTTTTTGGATCAACTTTGTGTGGCACAAGTAGGGGTTGCACATGCATGGACTCAGCACATCCCAGGCTGAATATCGGGATGTGCGGAGTATGGATGGGCACGCCCCCCCCACCTGCACCACATACATTACTGATGCACTCCGGCACATTGGGATTTGTGCCAGGCACAATTCCCGTTTGCATATCACACCGGGATGCATCAGAGGGTTGCTCATGGCGCAACACTGTTGCGCCATGCTCAACCCTTTTGAATATCTGGGCCTATGTGTAAAAAGATAGGTACTGTAAAGGTTTTTAGTAAATATATTCTTTTTTTATTTGTCATTGTCCATGTTTTCCATTTGACTATCTTACTGTTTGCTATCTTATATTTTTCTTCCCAATTCTCTTGTACTGCAGCCTCTGGTCCAGATATTGTTCCTAACAGTTTAATATTTCCTTTTGTCATCTGCGTTTCTTCTGTGTTTGTTATTTTTGCTTTCCCTATTACCAGTATTTTACTTTTTTCTTTATTTATTTTTATCCCTGTAGATTCTTGTATTTTTTTGTATTATTTATAGTGCTTTTTTCCCTGATTCTAGAGCTTTTGTAATTAGTGCACAGTCATCTGCATATGCTATTATTTTTTTTTAAGTTGTTCTTTTGTCCAGAGTTATTGGTTGTATTTTTGGATGTTGTTCAATTTCCTTAGTATTGGGTCTAAACTTAAAATGTACAATAAAGGACTTAGAGGACATCCTTGTCTACCTCCGTTACTAAAAAAGGTTGATATGCCCCAAAACCCATTTGTTAGTGGGATTATTTGTGCCTCTTTATATAATACTTTTATCATGTTTATCAATTGATCTGGTATACCATATTTATTTAATGCTGCCCAGATATACTCATGATATATTGCATTGAAGGCAGTTTCTTGATCAAATATATATATATATATGTGTATATATATATATATATATATATATATATATATATATATGTATGTATATGTATATACATACATAATATTTGTGCTAACACTTTGTTCCCTCTTCCCACTGTTTCCCTCATATATATATATTAGGTTTTGTACCATACTCCTCCCAGGTATGGAACATATTTGTGTTTCCAGTATCAGTTTTTGGGTACTGTTGTTAACGTATTAAAAATTATTTTTGCTAAGATTTTGTAATCACTTGTTAGTAAACTTAAGGGTCTCCAGATTTTAATTTGCGTATTATCTCCTTTTTTGTGGCTAAAGAACATTACTCCTTTTTTCATGTTTTCACTTAGGACTCTTTTTTCTTGTAGTGTCTTAAATATTTCTTTTAATACTGGAACCATGTAATCTAAGAAAATCTTACAAAATGTGTTCGGTATTCCATTAATACCTGGAGCAGTGTTTGCTGATGTTACTTTTATAACTTCTCTTATTTCCATGTCAGTTATATCTTCTTTTAGAAGATCTGTTTCTATATCTGATAAGCTTGGTATTTATAATTGACCTAAGAAACTATAGTCTTGCATCCTTTGTGATTTTTTTAAAAGTTTGCTTTATTAATTGCATTTGTTTCTGGCTTGTTTGTTTTATCCCTTCTTTGTCTGTTAATGCAGTTATAATTTTGCTTTTAACGCTCTCAGAGTAGCTTTCTTAGGGGGATTATGTGAAATCTGCTTCCTTGTGTACCATATTTTTGTTCAATAATTAAGGACTTCTCTTTATTGTATTGAAATGTTTTCATTTTGTTTTTTGTTTGCTGTATTAGTTCTGTCATGTCCTGTCCTGAATCCCTGGGTTGTGAAACATAGAAACAGACTTTGACAGCAGATAAGGACCGCTTGGCCCATCTAGTCTGCCCAGTTCCCTACCTACAGGATAGGCCACAGATCCTAGTTAACCAACAGCCTATTTCTTCCTACCCACCACAAGAATTGCCTTACGTCTGTCCCATGCATTCTTGAATTCTCCCACAGTTTTGGACCCCACAACCTCCTCAGGAAGGCTGTTCCACGCATCCACTACCTCCTGAAGTAATACTTCTCCATTGCCACTGAACTGCCCCTCTATCTTTAAATTGTGTCCCCTTGTTCTTGCCGCCTCTTTTCTGAAATATGCTACCTCTCTTGGACTTTGTTGATTCCACTGAGGTACTTAAAAGTTTCTATCATGTCCCCCCTCTCCCTTCTTTCCTCAAGGGTATACATATTAAGCTCCTTTAGTCTCTCCTCATACGGCTTCTCTTGCAGACCCTGTGACATTTTAGTTGCCCTCCTCTGGACTGCCTCTATCCTGACAAATTTCTTTGTTAAAACACTAACAAGAACTGAACTATTGTAACTGCTGAACTTTAGAACCAGATTTTTAAAAACTACCAAACTGATTTTAACAAGTATATTCAGTCTTAGTGGAAACTATCAAAAATGGTTATACCAACCCAAAACATGACATAACAGAATATTGAAACATGGTTTTAATTAACAATAATCACATCTCAGATAAATATCATCGGCTACAATACTACCACTCCACTCCACACTTGTGTCAATAATTGTAGTAACTTTGCTCTATGACTTAAATATTTTTCATACACTGTCAGATTCCTTTGTTTAGATATAGTATGATAGCATTTTTAATGCCTTCTTTGGTATCATCCCACAATTCTAGTCGGTTATTGTATAACTCAAAAACTGATTCTCTAGCATACAATAAGTCTATTATTTCTTTCCTATTTTTTTCTTCTTGTAATAATTCTAAATTCAGTCTTCAGAAACCTCTTCCTATTTTAGGACTTTTTGTTAAATTTATCCTTACTTGCAAACCCATATGATCAGATGTTTCTACTGAGTATCTATTTATGTTTTCGACATGTGCATTTGCTGGGATGAACCAAAAATCTATTCTTGTAGATAGTTTACCTTTGTAAAATGTGTGTTCTGGTGTTTGTTGTTTTATGTCATATATGTCTTCCAGGTTAGTCTGTTGCAAAATGCTGTTCAATTTGTTTGTATCACAAAATATTTTCCCTGTTTTTCGTCCCCAATCTCTTTTTGATCTCCCACAATTAAAATCTCTACCCCATAATACCATGTTGGAGGTGTGCAAGAATAGTTCAATTTGTTGGAAGAGTGTGTTCCTTTCTGTTTTAATTTATGGACTGTAGATATTTATTAGTCTAACATATCTATCTTCTGTTAGAATGTCTACCATGAGCTCCCTCCCTGGGCTAATATCTACTACTTTTTGCATTTTAAATTTTGGGTTTTGAAACAGTATTCCAACCCTTGAATACATTTCTTTGTTAATTGACCAAAATGAAGGACCCCATCTCCATTCCCTCTGTGCTGTTTTAATTTGATGTACTGTATGCAATCTTACATTCTGAAAAAAAATTAAATCACCCCCTAAATCTTCTAGTAGTCCAAAAGTTGTTGTCTTTTTCTTCCTGTTTTTTATACTGTTTGTGTTAAGGACTGTACAGGTTAAAATTTCCATTTTTGATGTTGGGGTGTGAGTTCATTATTTGATTTTTCCTTTAGGTATCGTCTCTTTTCTCTTCGATGTTGTCCTTTGCTTTCCTTTGTTTAGATTTGAGTGTCAGTTGATTCATAGTCTGAGGACTGATCTGGTTGAGATGACTGTATTGAAGATGCAGCTGATTCTTCTCCTTCCTCTCTCCATTCCTTCTTTTGTAATACTTCATACTCATTTTTTTAATTTTATAGGTTCAGAGTCTTTCCTCTGTAGTTTAGGTTTTGGTTGCAAAGTTGTCTTTTCCCCATCTTGAGACTCTTTGGAATAGCCTTTCTGGTGAGGGTGGGGGCATGCTTTCTAGAATGTCTTCTTTTCTTTCGTTTTCATTTCCCTTGATTCAGTTTTGAGATTCTGAGGTTTTATCCCTTTCTGTTCCCTGATTTCCTCCTGTCTGATTCTGTCCTGTGGCCTCCTTTTCTGTGCTTGCTTCTTTTTGTAGTTTTTGTGCATTGTGGGCCTTTTTTTTATTTTTTCTTTCTGGGCCAGAGTCACATATAGGTCTTGTTCTGCCTTTTCTGCTGGGTCTGGGCTATAATGCGAGGCCCGGGGACAATTTCTGAAGGTATGATTTTGTTCCTTGCATAAATTACATCTTGTTGGGTTTTTGCATTCTGCCGCATAATGCCCTATTTCTCCACATAGTCCACATTTTATTTTGTCACAGATGTTACTTAAATGTATTTTAGAGCTGCACCTGTAGCAGGCTCTGGGCTGGCCTGCATAGAACATCCCCCCTCTGCCCTACTCTAATAAGAAGAAGCAATTGGGTAGGTGTTGCATTTCTCCTTCTGCAGTTTTTAAGATAACTTTGTATTTCCACCCTCCAGTCCAAAAGGATTCTTCATCTAGAATTGGTTCTGGTGGACCTATTATTTTGCATTTCTGGGAAAGACAGTATGTTATGTCTGAGATATTAACACCCTCATTTTTAAAAAGCACTGTAACTTGTTTGTAAGCTAATTTTGTTAAGGGGATAGCTAAGAATGGTGACTATAAGGGGCTGTTTTTCTTTTCATGATGTAGTTTAAAAAATGATCTAGTCCTGACTGGATGTTTAAAGCTGATATATACCTCATAGGCATAAAACCTCACCCTTTATTTTATTAGTGTCTTTCCTATAAACAATCTGTTTGGTGCATCTTCTGGGTTCCCTTTAAATTCGAGTCTTACAGCATTCCTGCACTTGGCTGGTTCTGTATGCTCTCTCACACTTTCTGGAAATAGTCTCTTAGTTGTGTTTGGCCCCCATGCCCCATTCTAGAAACATAGAAGTTGATGGCAGATAAGGACCACAAGGCCCATCCAGTCTGCCCATTTTTTCTGCCTTATGAATGTGCCATAGGCCTTTACTCTGTCAATGGCCTATCTATTCATACTCATCTGTATTGCTCCCTTATGCCTATCCCATGCCTGTTTGAAGCCCTGCACTGTATTCATATCCACCACTTTCTGAGGTAGGCCGTTCCATGCATCCATCATCCTTTCTGTGAAAAAGAACTTCCTCACATTACCCCTTAATCAGCCTCCTTCTTATCTCATGCTGTGTCCTCTTGTCCTGCTATTTTTCTTATATTGAAACATGTTAGACTATTTCACCTTGTTAATGCCCTTAAGATGTTTGAATGTTTAGATCATATCACCTCTCTCCCTCCTTTGCTCTACAGTATACATATTGAGCTCTGTTAATTTGTCCTCATATGTTTTCTGATGCAGTCCCTGCACCATTTTGGTTGTCCTTCTCTGGACTGCCTCAATTTTGTCAATGTCCTTGTGCAGGTGCAGCCTCCAGTACTGCTTGCAGTACTCCAGATGGGGCCTAACCAGTGTCTTGTAAAGAGAGATTATTACCTCCCTCTTACAACTTGCGATACCCCACTAATACACCCCAACATTCCTCTAGCCTTACCTACTGCTTTAGTGGTCTGCTTGGATGATTTCAGGTCATCTGTGATGATGATGCCCAAGTCTCTTTCTTCCCTTGTGATTGCCAGCAACTCCCCTCCCAACCTATAGGTAGCTTCAGGGTTTTGCTTCCCTATGTGCATGATCTCGCACTTCTTTGCGTTAAACCGCAGTTGCCACTCTTACGACCATTTTTTCCAGTTTATCCAGATCTCTTCTCATTCTTCCTACCCCATCTGGATCATCTACTCTGTTGCAGATCGTGGTGACATCTGCAAACAGACAAACCTTACCCTCCAGTCCATCTGCAATGTCACTGATAAAGATATTGAAGAGGACTTTTTATTTTTATTTTATTTTAGTTGTTTAACCAGGAGTAGCACACTAAGCGGAAAGCTTTTTTACAGGTGCAACCTGGGAGCACAGGGAAGTTAAGTGACTTGTTCAGGGTCACACAGTATGCAAGTGGAAGCTGTGGGATTCAAACTCAGGTCTGGTCTGCTGGATGTCACCAGATTTGCAGCTCAGAGCCTTAAACTACTGCGCTGTACTGCCTCCCAGGACTAATCCCTGAGATACCCTACTTGTGACTTGCATCTCTTCTGACTGTATGCCTTTTACCACCACTCTTTGTTTTCTACCTTATTTTGTTCCTGCTCTGTCACTGACCCCTTTGGCTGTTTGCAAAGTCTCTTCCTCTTCAGTCTCCATATCTGATTCACTGTCTGTGTTTTTACTATTCTCTGCCTTTTTACTTTGTTTCTTTTGAATTTTCAAGTTTTTCATATTGTTTGCTACATTCTCCCTTTTCAATATCCTCATTGCACTGACCTGTTAGTGATGCGTCTTCTTGGTAGTTCGAGTCCCAGCTGTTACTGTCCATTGTTTTTTTCCAGCTCGCTTTTTCTAATGCTTCTGGCATCCAGTCGGGTGTATCTTTCAGTAGACTTTCTATGTATTCCTCCATAGTCGCTGGGTTTGTGAGTTCTTGTTTTCCGCTTGTACTTGCTCACTCCTGCACTTTGTCTTCTTCTTTGCATTTTTCTTCCTCCATTTTTCCTTTTTTCCCCACCTCATCTGAGCATTCTCTTCCTTTTCTCCCTGGTTTAACCTCTTGTTTCTTCTCTTCTAAGTCTGCCATGTCAGACTCAGCAACATTTCATCTTAATTGTGTTTGACAGGCTGCAGCAGCCACATTGCTCTCCAGTCCCTTTGATGTTGCTGCATCCTTCATCACTTGGAGCATCAGGTCGGGTGCTGTCTCCTCTACTGGCATCTGACAGCTTCTTTTTTTTTGTGTGGCCCTGATTGCTTTGGTAAGCTTTTGTTTTCACTCCATATATTGCTTCTCCTCAGCTTATAGCTGCACATATAAGTTGTCTGTATCCATGTTATCTACGGAAACATGAGTCTCTGGATCCATATTTGTGGCCAATGCCTCCGAATTTTGGTTTCCTTTCATATCACCACTAGATGCCATTTGCATGTTTTTGTTTTTCTTTGCCTGTTTCTCCGTGGTCTCTAAGCATTTTGAGGCTGGGGAGACCTGCTCCCCAGCCTCCTGCACAACCATCTCTTTCCTCGACTTGCAGTGAGTAACTGTACCTGACGGCCAAGGGCTACCCCTACTGGAAGAGTAGGGGAATTTGTTTTTATTGAAAATTCATACAAGTATTAGACAATTCATAATACAATTCACTTAACAGAAACCATAACAAATTTATATTGTGCTGAAAAGCATGATATATACAGCAAGGATGTCATACCTCTGTCATTTATGTTATAGGTACATCACTGTCCGTGACCCATGGTAAGTTTCTCCAGTTTCATAACAAAACCCTTCTATCATACCATTTAGATTCAGTCTTACATATTCCCTGTAGTTCATCGGTTATTTTTTGTAGAAGTTCAACATGTGAAAGGTATTTTTGTTGCAATATGAAAAGGCTTCTGCTATTCTATATGAACCATTTGAAAACAGCAAATACCATATTTAGGGTACCTCTATCCCACTTTACCCCATGGAGGAGGTAGAACCCATAGATTAGTGCTTCATGAGAGACTTCTAAAAAAGCTTTCTCTTTCCAGGCATGTGTCACATAGGTCCAAAAAGGCATAATATATGAACAGGTGAAAAATAAGTGATGCAGAGTTTCAAGTTTTTGGATGCACCCAGATCTGGAACAAACCCTTTCCTCTAACTGCTTGTGTTTTTGGTTATGTTTTACATTACGTTTTTCATGACAACATAGCCAATGGATATCTTTTATTTTGGGGGGGAATTCTTTTTTCTATAATTAATTTCTGTAAATTCTGCTGATGTAAATCAGGACATTTCAGGAATGTGACAGATTTGGTGAAATGTGTGTTTATGATATCATGGTATACATATTTTTTTGTCTTTGTAAGGAGCAGTGTACTAGATATGGTCCATGATCTCATTTTGACAAACACCTCTTGAAGGTATGGAGCAACTTGTGGGTTTGTTCTGATGGTTTTTTTTTTGCATTCCATCTTTCCATGCTGAAAACCATTCATTTATTGACAGATGAAAAAAGTCTGCCCAGTGTTTTGTAACATGTCTTAATAAAGGTTGATGGTTTGTGAATATAAATTGGCAATATAAAAACAGCAGGGGATTTACCATATTAAGCCCACCTTGCTTCACAGGTAAATAAATAATGTTTCTTTTGATTGGGTTAAGGCGACTGCCACAGACAGCCTGAGAAAATACATTTAAAATGGTTGCTTTTTGCTGTTTAGGTGGAGGAAAAATATTGCTGAGAAATATAAAGAGGGGTAACAAATAAGTCTTGATTAGATAGAGTCATTTAGATTTACTTAGTTACCACTTGTTCCAATTATTGACCATAGCTTTTCCTTTATCTATTTTTTTTGTCCTAATTATGTAAATCAGAAGCAGAAGTTCCATATTCTACTCCAAAGATCTTTATGCGGTCTCTGGTTAGTCCAATATCTGCAATTTTAGTGTTAGAGAAAGAACCATGTCATAGTTCACTGCCTGCACATTTATTCTTGTGTAAGAAAGTTCCTGATACTGCCCCATATGTTTCACAAAGTTTTATTGCTGTTCTGTAGAGTGTGCGTTAGACGCCAATATACCACTGTCATCAGCACAGGCCATAACTGAGAATGGAACCCTTGTTCCATCTGATTGAATGGTTGGTATTTCTGCATTTAAAGACCTTAATAGTGTGTCTGTACTAAAGATTTATAATAAAGGGCTAATAGGGCAGCCTTGTTTTAACCCTTTCTTAACTGGTATTAGGGGTCCTATGTAACCATTAACTAGTGGGGAAACAGTTGCATTTTTATATAATTTCATTAACCAGTTGATAAGGGTGTCTGGTATACCATATCGTTTGAGAATAAGCCACAGGAATATATGACTCACTGAGTCAAAAGCACTCCTTTGGTCCAAAGAGAGAGAACATAACCCCTCAGTCCAATTCTGTAATCTCTTCCATTGGAATCACCTTAGCTGATTGTAAGGATAGGATACTGGTTAAGAAAAAAATCTATGCATGTGGCAAGCGTCCCTCTATGAAATGTGGGGTCAACCTTTGAATGTATTTTAACATATGAATCACTTAAATTTGCTGTTTGAAGGATGTTTTGTAAACATGACATATCACAAAAAAAAATTTTTTGTGGTCATCCCTCTACCTCTATCCTTTGTGGTTAGACCACAATTAAAGTCTCCACCCCAAATAACATGTTTAGAAGTATGTAGGTAGGGTTGGATTGTTTGAAACAGCTCCAATCTTTCTGCCTTTGTCTGGGGGGCATAAATGCTAATTAATCTAAAGCATATATTATTATAAACAATATCCAATATCAGTGCATGCCCCGGGACTAATATCAGTGCATGCCTCGGGACCAAATCTATTAGTTTTAAAACTTTTACTATAATGTTATGAAAGAGAATGGCTACTCCAAACACATTTATAATCCTAAGGACCAGTAGGATACCCCAGTCTGCCACCATTTTGTAGATATTTCTGTAACTGTATGAAGCCTTGTATCTTGAAAAAATAATACATCTGCTTTATTAGTGCGTAGATATGAAAAAACAGCTGCTTGTTTTGATTTGCTCTTAATACTATTAACATTAGTCGAGCAACAAGTTAAAGAAACAGCCATTTAATACAGGTAAGAAAGGCTAACATCATGGAGGTTTACATTTAGATTTTTTCCCCTTCTTGGTACTCTGATGTTTTGGAAGTGTTTGGGGAACTATTCCTCCTTCTGATTCTGTTTCTGAGTTGCCCTCAGGTGGCTCAGATCCCAAGTGTGAGCTTTCTGATTCTGCATCAGATGGGCCCCGAGTTGTTCACAGGGCCTGAAATCGGTTAGATGTAGGAGTAATGGATATCTTAGGGACTTTTGAGGCCGATTGTCCTCCAGTATGTCTACGCCTAGTGACCATGGAGATGGGTGATTTCTTTTCTATGGGGGGGGACAAGGGAGGGGGGAGCAGGGAGGAATAGCCTCTACATCTGTCTGTTTGGAGGAGGAGGCTTCCATATCGACCTCCATCATGGGTTCTTCATAAATGCTGCCCTCACTATCATCTGGCTGCATGAGAGGGTCAGGTATGCCTGCCACTGAAATGTACTGCTCACTTATTGTCCGAATGTGAGGGGCCTGTGGGACTTCTGCAAAAATGGGTGGGGGCCCCTAGTTTTGCAGAATGTGACCTCTGAGCTATGGCAATATGCAATCTCTGTTTTTCTGAGTCATTTGATGTGTTTTGCCTATGTGCTGCTTCTGGGTAGGTGAACTAAGAGTGGCCTGCTTCTCCACATAAGTTACATACAGCTGTTTTTCTACACTGTCCGCTCGTATGCCCAAGGCTGTTACACTCTGAGCAGCACAGGCAGTCACATATGCTGCTAACGTGGCCTGGCCTCCCACATTTGTAACATGTTTTTGGCTGACCAGTGTAGAATAGGACTGTCTCTACCTAGGAACACACAATTGGGTAACTGCTGTAGGCCTATATCAGCAGAATTCAAGATAATTTTTATTCTCCAGCCCCCAGTCCAGATGTCCTCACTATCAAAGATAGCTTCTGGGTGGCCCACAACTGTACATTTCTGTTTTAACCAAAAAATTAAGTCAGTAATGCTCACCCCCTCATCCCTAAACTCAACAGTTACTGCTTTATGAGCTGGCATGGTCAGTGGTATTACTTCAAGTGGAAACCATAGTGGAGATTTTTTTGCCTTATTGTTCCTGTCCCAGAATTTCTCTAAACCACTATTTAATTTAAAGCTTATATCAAAATTAGGTTATCCAGACATGTGTATCAAGGCATATATTTCTGATGAGTAAAAATGCAAATTACTTTTCAACAAAGTTCTAGCAACAAATTTCCTGTCAGGAAATGTCTCCAAGACCCCTTTGTATATTAGTCTGACAGCACTGTGTCATTTTGCATCATATGTGGGCATTTGAAAAAAGGAGGCATATGAATGAGAATTCTGCCCTGACTGTTCTGAGTTTAAAGAATTATTTGGTGGAGGGCCCTCTTGCTGATCTATGGATGTATGTTCTCCCAGTTGTTCTGTTGATAAGGACAAGTCACTCATAGAAGTGTCCATCCTGTCCTCTACGCTGGGGAGAGGTGCTTTTGGGTTTTTGGAATCCAAATTTAGTATGGGGTTTTGAGTCAGGGTAAGTTCAGGGGAAAGTTCAAGACGTGACTCTGGTAGCTCAGAGCCAATATCAGATACCCTGAGATGTGCGTGTTCATTGATATTGACTTCTATATATTAGTGATTTTGTCTGTCACTTTCCTAGGGTCACTTTGTCTGGGAACAGAGGCATTTTCTCCACTGTTAATCTGGACTCCTGGGATTTATATCAGGGAAAATCCTGAAATCCACTGACCTGTGTTAATTAACTTGGCCCATCCAGCAGATTTCAAAGATTTCTCTACAGACCAATGGGTGTCTGCTTGTTTGGCTTGCTCTGCCCATGAAGTTCTGCGTTTCTCTGAGGGTTTACTAATTTGTTTCTTGGTGTGCTGTTCTGAGTGCACCACAAAAAAAAAAAAAAAAAACAGTAACTTGGCTTTGATCTTTAGAAGTAACTTGAAAGACAGTACCTTTAGCAGTGTTTGTGAGTCCTGGCATCTCTCCGAGGGTTTTCCAGGTGAAAGTAAACTTTGGGGCCTGGTAGCTAGGCATGGACTGTCCCACCTCATTATCAGCTTTGCAAAGCACAGTAGCTAGAGCTGCAGAGAGCTGCTGTTTGTTCCTGTTGAATTTTTCCTCCTCGGTTGCCAAAAGAGCTCATAGGTCCTCTGCGCACTGGAAATCCTCCTCTGCAATAACAAATACTGGATTTATTAGCTCTGATTCTCCGGATAGCTTTTCCTGTGGTAAAGAGATCTTGACATCCATCTCTCCAATTCCAGCTGATGCATCCAAAACACTGGATGTTTTCAAAAACACTTCAGTCTCTTGACGATCCACAGCTAGGGAGGAGACTGACTCCCTGACAACCCCCACGTCCTGCTCCATTGCAG
This sequence comes from Neoceratodus forsteri, assembly GCA_016271365.2. Taxonomy (NCBI): domain Eukaryota; kingdom Metazoa; phylum Chordata; order Ceratodontiformes; family Ceratodontidae; genus Neoceratodus; species Neoceratodus forsteri. The sequence goes on along the minus strand of CM028132.1, from coordinate 389,115,533 downwards.
ATTGCTCAACAACTGAGCGGGCCATCCTTCGACAGCCAGAGGTTTCCCCCTACTGGAGAGTAGGGTTTTTTTTTTATTAGAGAAAAATGAACTTCATTACAATACTTATACCACATCAATTACATTTTTCCATACAATCGTACACTATATTGCAGCATAAACAACGCGTTTAGCAAGAAAATAAAAGAAACAAAAATAAATCAGAATAATGCCCATTACTATACAATTTTGACATACCTATGGAATATACCATACTGTTAAATTTTACCCCTCTACCCAATGTACGCAGGTAATCCATACATGAGCCACCAGTACATTTGACTCATACCATCTATCAAAATTAATCACATCTTGTAAAGTTTTCTTTATATTTTTTACCATTTCAGTTTGAGTGTCCCATTTCTGCTGTACTACCCACAAGCATCTTGCCTGCCAAATTCGATATCTGATGATAGCTAAAACAATGTAAATTGTGTCTACATGACATTTCCCTTTTAAGTGGGTATTTGTCCCATACATAATTTTGGAATATGTCAGCTTTTTGAACTGTGGTTCATGCTATTCTGTTGCCAGTAGATCCCAGAAATTTTTCACAAAACTACAGTCTAAAAATAAATGTTGTTGTGTTTCGATAACTTGGTCACATGCATCCCTGGGGCAATACCTCTCATCTGTTTATGTTTGTTGTTCCCTTTGACACTAAGCCTTCTGTAATTTCCCAACCATTAAGTATCCCATACATATGGAGGGATCCAAGAGTTTATCAACCGTTTCTTAACTTGTGCCATATGAACCTCATCACATAATGGAAATACTATGTTGGACTGACATTCCTGAAGTATACTATATTGATACACAGACTTCCGATCTGAAGATACCAAATTAACTGACCCAAGTTTCCATCTAACTGCCTGCTTTAGACTCTCTAACCCATATATAGGGAGAGACTCACCCATCTCCAACAACCTACCATTACCCTGTTCCCAGGCTTTCATTTTAGGTTGTAGCCAAAGATTAAGTAGAGGTTTCCAAGGCTTCTCCCCAGGCTTAAGAGCTAAACCTAAATTATAACTACTATAAATACTAAAGAAAAATGCCACAGGATGAATCATTCCTACTCCACCCTCCTAGATGGGTCTATAGGTAAATTCCCTCTTTACAGGATTTAACCTTGACCCCTACAGGGCTTGAAAAAAAATACTATACAATCGGATATATACCTGCTGAGGAGGAGGAAACACATAACTCAAATATAAGAATACTGTTATCAACAGAGACTTAATTAAGCATACTCTCTTTAGCTTTCCAATTCGTTACCCCTCCATCCTACCAGTAATCTATCAGCTCTACCTAGGGCCTGTTCCCAGTTTGGAAGTTGCATATTCTGAGGTCCAAAAATTATATCTAACATTTTAATAGGCTCTATGGAGACTCAGACTCCTCCAATATACCCTGAGTCTGGGATAGGTGTAGTCCCTAGAATGATCCCCCTGTGTTATCTAAATTCATACGGGAACCCTGATAATGATGAATATATACCCATGACTTTCTTGAGAGTCTCCTCCTTAGTGTCTGCCCCCAGTGTGAGGACTATATCATCAGCATAAGCTAATATTTGATAGAAGGGATATGTTCTGCCACAAAAATTCATTTTATTTCCTTTTCCTGTAAAACTGCTCTAATAAGCACTTCAACGCCAAAGGCATATAAAAGAGGGTTAAGTGGACATCCTTGTCTCACCCCTCTCTTCACTACAACCCGCTTTCCTATCCAACCATTTATATTTGGCATTAGCATCACATTTTTATACAATCCCTTTATCCATGTTATAAAAGCCCCTAGGATCCCAAATTCTTCCAATACTGTAAACAAGAAGTGATGCGCGACATCCTGTCAAATACCTTTTCCTGGTCTATTGCCATCACCCACACCTGAGCTTTATTTGCTTCACCTTGATAAAATAATTCCCTTAACAGTATCAAATTATTGTATTGTTGTCTGCCCAGTACTGCACATGTCTGTTCAGGATTGATTAGGTATGTCAAGATTTTAGACAACTTCACTAACAGGATTTTGACTAATAATTTACAATCTATATTAAGTAAACTTAGTGGTCTCCAACTATTAATATCTTCCCAAGATCCTTTTTTATATATAAGAACTAATACTGCCTCCTGCATCGAGGAAGTGAATTTACAGTTATAGAGCATGTAGTGAAATATAATTGTTAGCGTTGGAACAAATTCTTCCCTAAACTATTTGCAAAATCCTGCCCCCAGCCCATCAGACCCTGGTGCAGAATCCAATTTTGGTGACTCAATAGCATTGAAAATCTCGGCATCAGAGATCTTTAGTGTCAGACCTGCAATATCTGCCTGCAATACTGGGGGTAACTTTATAGACTTCAAGAATCCACTGGGATTGGTTTTTATAGACTTCTCCAAAGAGTTTCTGTCTCTGGGTCTCCACTACCTCCAGTATGCCCCTAGAGGTCTCCATTACCTCCCCATTTGCAATCAGTGTTGTAATGATTCATGAGTCCACCCTATTCTGGCAATCTTTATATGGGTCCATGCTCCCTTTCTTCAATTGGGTCCCAAATCTGACCTCCTGGCACAGTGATTTTGCTCTGCTATATTGCATCTCTTTCATTTGCTCAGTAAGTACTGTTATTTGAGAACCATAATCAAACTTAGTAGTATCAGCTAAACAGATTAAATGTTGCAGCTGTTGCCTAAACTCAAGATATTTTAGATACATATTATTTTCCAGATGAGCTCTTTGTTGGAAAAAATGTTTTCCAGGAGAGTTTGGTGTCCTCCCACCAGTCAGACAAATCATCATAACACTCAATAACTGATAGCCTAGCTGTTCACTCCCTTCTCCATCCTTTTTGTATTTTGGGGTTCAATAATGAGGTTTCATTCAGCCTCCAGCTATTTTTCCTGCATCTGGAAGAATTCTCCCGTGTAGCCTTAGCCTTTAAAGCTACATGGTCAGAAAACTCATAGGCCTGGATTTTAATCTCCGTAACTTTCAATAGTCTAGACACAAAGATAAAATCTATTCTAGTTTTTATAGCCCCTCGAAAATAGGTAAAACCTCCTGCAGAGTGTAGATACTTATATGCATCATTAAGTTCTGCTGTGGTCACTATTTGCTGCAATAATACTGAGTCAATAAATATTTTTCTTGTTTGGAGCCCCCTATCTGTTTGCTGTAAACTGCAGTTAACATCTCTCATGTATAACACCAACCTAGAGGTGTGTAAATATGGTTGTATGCCTCTAAATAATGATGTTCTTAATGCTTTAGTCTGAGGAGCATAAACAGCAATAAGCCAAAATCTTTCTTTAAAATATGAGATATCTAGGAGTAAATCTCTTCCTGGACAAATCTTGACCAATCTAGACACTTTTAGGTGTTTGTTGGAAAATAGTACCCCAATCCCATCACAGTGATCCACCCCAGTAGAACAAAAAGAGGCCCCGAGTGTCCATGCTTTCGATGCTTGCTGTAATTCTCTATGAAATTTAATGCTGCTATCTAATAAACACATAATGTCACTGGTCTCCTCCTGTAATATTAATATGGTCCCACCTATCTTTGTCTCTGCCTTAATGCTATTTACATTAATGGAAGTAAGTGATAAGTGATCCATTTATACATAAAGGAGACACTTACATTCATTCTCCCATTATGGGATCCTATTTCTCCTGCTCTGCCGAGTTCTTTTAGCTATTGAGTCTGACTCACCACCATCCTCTGCATCAGTGTTAGATGGAATAGAAGAGGTTTCTGTACCTTCATCTCCAGAGTCTCTATCTGTACTTTCAGAAAAGAGCTCTGCAAATTTATTCCCAGCCTTCCAAGAGGGGTTCTGGCAGGGGACTTCTCCATCTGTTTAATAACTTTCCCAAGTCTATTCCTCTTTTGAGCTACTGTTTTAAACCCTGCCTCACTCTGCAAGGAAAAGGGGGGAAGGGAATGCATCTCTTCCCAGTGTCCAGTATTTTTCTTCTCCTGGGTGGGGGAAGGGGTAGTGGAGAATTAGTATCTGCCTGAGGTTCCTCATTTTAATCTCTTTCATCCTGTATAAAATCCATCCATTGCTCTGGTTCTGCCTAGTGAATCCTTCCCTGGTGTGCCTGCCTTAAATTATTCAAACCAGCTCTTAAACTTTGCTCTGCCACCCTTTTTGCTACCTGCTGCTGAGCCATGTTGATAATACCTTCATGAGATGGACAATCTTCACGATTCTGTGATGCCCACGGGCATCGACCATAAGCGTGACCTGTGCGCTCACACAAATTACATTTGAATAAATTAAGACATTTCCCAGCACCGTGACCAGACTCTAAACAGTGACTAGACTTAACAGTGTCGCAAGCCAAACTTAAGTGGGTCCTTGAGCCACTCTTAAAACATGACCTGGGTTGTCCAGCATAGAAAATTGCCCCTCTATCCTTGCCTAAATAAAAGAGGCTTGGAAGCAGGTGTACAGGCCCAGAGTTTGTGAGATACAGTTATACTCTTATTCTTCACCCCCATCCCAATTGTTCACTGTCTAGGGTGGGGAAGGGTTAGTTCAACACCTCACATCTTTGTCACAATCAAAGCAAGATGTCTTCAATGTTCACCTCCTCCTTTTTAAACATCACCGTAATATTTTTAACTGCTGGTTTGGTTAGAGGAATAACATGAAATGGGGTCCAAATTGGAGAATTTGTGCAGCATTATATTGGGACCAAAACCTGTCTATGCTCGAAACATTTTTAAAACTTACATCAAAATTCCCACTTCCTAACCAATAAGGGCAAATATTTCAGAAGAGAAAAATCTCATGGACCCTTTTAAAAGAGTTTTAGCTATATAAATCCTGTCAGGAGTTTCCCCTAGACCCCCTTTATATAACAACCTGATCGCATTCCGCCTAGGGGCAGGTTTACCCTTATTTTGAAAAAATTCTGACATTTTAAGTGTAGCTTCCATTCCTTCATCAACTACTGAAATTCTCTGGGCCAAGATAGGAGAAGGGCCTAACCTTAAAGGCTCTTCAATATCCCCAGAGCTGGGTATCCTATTATGAAGTACATTCTATGGATTAGTACCATCTGTTCTCACTCTATCCCCGTCTCCTTAGCAGGAGATTGAAATAAAATCCCAGCTTCTTACCCCACCCTTTTTTCTGCAGTTTGATTAACAGTTACTTCTTTATTAACAACAATGTCGGACATTTGTTCAGTAGGCAAAATAACTGGAAAATTACCCCAGGGTACGTTGGAGCTCATTGTAGCAGTGTTGTTGGTGGCCACATCCGATGAAGCTTTCTTCAACATCTGAATATATGCAGAGTCTTGTGAGGCCGGAGTCCAAAACCCATTCTCATTAAGTTTGCACCCCGCATTTTCCAGGGCCTTCTTTGGAGACCAGTACTGTCCCCCTATTTCAGTTGTTTGGCTAATATTTTTTTTGAAAAATTCTGTCTGCTTGAACTGCACTATTACTCCATCCATGAGATGTTTTGTCCTGGGGAAATGTACAAACCGTCTCCGTTGTTGCCGCCTGCTCCTCCGTTTGCCCATTAGTTTTGAGTATTTCCTGTGATTTACTTAATTTTGTATTGGAACTTTTTTTCCTTTTTTCTTGCCATTTGTTGCTTTAGCAGGCTTTTGGCACACAGGGGAGTCCCTGTTTAGACTGCCAGCCTGCTCTCCAACCTTCTGTTGATCTCCTGGCTCGCTCCCGCTAGCTGCCACATCATCGTGCTGCTGACTCACTGGGGCTTTGACAGCTGAACTCACGCTCTTGACAGGAATGCTTAGTTCCTTAAGTGCTGCAGTCTCTGCTTCTACATCCTGAACTTCTTGCAGAAGCAGTCTTTTCTTTTCAGCTAAATTTTCTCTTGTTTTCTCTTTTTGTGCACATACTTGTATTTGCAGAGCATTCTCCTGCCCCACAACCTGCACTGCATGTCTTTTCTCCATCACAGCTGTAGTCTCCTCCGAGCTGCACGCCACAAAATCCACAACTACTAATTCAGCATCTGCAGTCTCTTGCGAGTTGGATATAGGAGAGGAGGTCTGCTCTCCTGTATCTCTCATGTCCATCTCCTCCAGCGTTTCCTCCAAACTGACCATCCTGCAACAGGAGGCCAAGGGTTCTCCCTATTGGCAGAGTAGGGGAATTCCCCCTGTGTCCTGGCCAGATTTCCCCCATTCACTAAAAATACCACCAACAGTTTAATCTGGTTCAGTGTCAGTTGGCATCCATCTGTATCCCCCTTCCCTGGGATGAGGCTGAAAATAGGCAGAACTGTCTAATCTTCTTTTCCCGGTCAGCAAAAACAAACTAACAAGGAGGAATGGTATGACATCCTGGTTAACATTTATTTTATTTTATTTTTTATTTATTCATTACAAATTGGGTTTACAACCTTTGAGTCAGAGACTCATTTACAAAGGCATCTCGTCGCGGGGGGGCAGACATCAAGACAGTTATTACAGTGCAGATTAAAACAGAGGATAACATTACAAGTGCAGTAAAAGGAACATTTAACATAGATACACTTACGGAATAGTAAATATAGCATCATACAGGAGAACTCAGCAATATGTATTCTTGAATACAGTAGATGGATAACATGGGTGTTCTATATAGAAGAGCATCATAATACTTTTGTTCCATAACCGAAAAGTAGTGAAACATCCACACATCATGATACATGCTGTCATACCAGACACTCTGACCCATGTAATATGGTCTCCCTATGCACACATGAGGTGCACAAAGTATAGGGACCACTTCCCCTATAAGTGAGCAGTAGCACAGTCTGGTAACTTACTGGTTATTACTAGTTTTCAAAATGTGTCAAACTTGTTTTAGTGTTGCTTAGATAGCATGCTATCAATTAGGATACCACCGGATACCAGTCTTTTTGTTGGATAGTGGATCCAGTCAGACAGTGGCACTATCCGACTGTGGATCTGACTCTCCTGCATCCAGGTCAGATCCCCTGGATCCATGGTCAGATCCCTGGATCCGATGCTGGATCCAACTGCAGATCCCTGGATCCAATGTTGGATAGCACTGGATCTGACCTGGGATCCGACCTCTGACTTGGTCGGATCCCAGGTTGAATCCCAGGTCAGATATTGCCACTATCTGATGGATCACGATCAGATCCACAAAGGCACTATCCATGCATCACTACTTAGTTTAAAAGAAAAATCGATTTTATATTATGTTGTTTGACAGGATGTTTTATATATGACGTACTTTGGATGGCTCCCACTGTTTACTGTAATGGAAGGCTATTTGTAATGGCATTGTGTGTATTTCCTCTGAAAATGTCAATAAAATATATGTATAAAAAAAACACTTGAGGAGCGATATCAGGAGAAATCAGAGTATGCACTGTTCCACTTGAATCCACTTTATTGGGAAGAAGCATGGGTAAATTGCTAGCACACAGACTGCCTTGAATCTGACCAGCACATTGCAACCATTCACTGGTAGAATTCCAAAGTGAATGCTCCCGTTGACATAAATGCCAGCTCGTCATGTATTACAGTGCTTTCCACCAGGCCAGGTTGCCCCCCCCCCCCCCATGTGCAATATTGACTCTTTTGCTGATCTAAATCTTCCCAAGGTTACAGAGATGCAAACTACATCCCATGGAGTACCTCCTTGGGCTAAAAAGTAATCCAGGCAATACCAGCAACCTCAGAGGGTACAGCGTCTGGACTAGATGGCTTTCTGGATGACTTTTAACACAGCTTTGCAGATATCTTGTCTCCACATCTGGTCTCTGTCTCTAATGAGGACACAAGAAGAGGGGTTCCCCAAATTCTTTTTGTACTGTCTTGATCACTCTGATCCCTCACCTGATCTCATTGCTAGATGCTAATATAGACCCCCAGATTGCAAGAGCTGAAGTAGATACCATATGGTGTTCCATGCTCCACCTTTCCACATGGGGTCTGTCAAACTCATCACAGTCCCCCAAGATTTTATATGTTTTGTATAATCTTCCTCTCCAGATTCCACATAAATATTTTCTGCATTAAGAAAAGTGTACACCATGTCCATTTGGAAATCCAAATGAGTTCACCTGACTTTGAATGTCCTAATCAGACTCTTCAGAGGGAGTGGACTTGGACTTCCCAGCCTGTATTTGTACCATTTTGCTTTCACACTGCAGGCTGGCTGGATGGTGTCCACTTCTGATACTACCCCCCACACACCCCACTTTTGCACTATGGATTACTTTATAAACGACATAGTATATACTTTTCTAATCTAAAGGTCTAATACAAACATAATGACTTCCCTCTGTCCCCTACCTTCCCGCCAATGTCTAATTTTTCCTGGACTGCATAGGTTACTCAGGCCCTTCAAATAGACTAGACAGAACAAACCTTCTTGCAAAGACTGTTGTGGAGAAACCCAATTGTAAAACCAGGAGGACAGATGAGTAGGGTGTCTTATTTTATCTGTGTTTTGTGCAATATATGCTGTGAATTGTAAAAGTGCTATCAGTATTGGAGGGGTCCTTAATATAAATAAAATAACTGCCATTACCACTAGAGTAACAAGAATGGAAGCCTAGAGGTATATCAGTTTTGGAAAACCAAGTCACTCCGTGCTTGGTGTCATTTGTTGAACTTCAGACTAGTTATCTTTTCACCTAACAATATTTCTGGCAGTACCTGTAACACCAGAGTGCTCTGTTGATATGGTTAGGCTTTTGTCTAATGGCTAAGTGTCCCACTCAATTACCTGGTGCAATGGCTGGGCAGTAAACCAAACAGCAACCTGTACAAGTGCTTACAGAATACCCTTTATCTAGCAGACACCTCTGCTTGGCAGTGATGAGAGATTGAATTAAGCTATACTATCACAGAGGAAAATTGGGAAGTGGTGTGGAGGGCGGTCTATTGGGGGAGACAGGATCGGAGAGGGTGCTTGTTGCAATATGACATCCTAAACCATGTATACTGTACATCACAAAATCTGACAAACGGGGGTCTCCTCCCAAACAATCATTGCTAGTGGTGTACATTCGACTAGTCAGCAAATTATTCATCAGAGTCCCAGAAACCCAGCTCTGGGTCTATTGGGTGTTTTCCTAGCTCACCCAAAGTAGCCACTCCTGACTAGTCTTTTTTTTCCATCAGTTTATTCCTCCTCACTTGCTTACTTCCAGTTTTGACTTCAGCTTACTGCCCACATAATTCTCTGCAACAGGGAGTGGAGCCAACTATGATACAGGATCTGACATGCAGTACAGCCACACAGCTTTGGCTTACTCCCCCATGTGGGATCCCTCACTTCCAGGTGAGCAAATACCAGAGTACTGAAAGTGTGGAACAGATCACAAAGGGTGGCCCGGCATTGGGGGAGGGGATAGCCCAGTCACATGTTGCAAAGGCATGAGCAGCCCATCTCTTCATCTGCCACCAGTGAAGGAGTGGTTTTCTTCCCAGTTTGGAGGCTACCTGTCTTCCTCTTGTGAGCATGGCCACATGCGTTGATTCTGGGCTGGGAGCATCTGACACCTTGTGGTCAAAGAGCGTTACATTATGCCATCACCAAGTATTGCTGGCAGAGCTGCAACCCACCCCCACAAGAAAGATATCCAGCCAGAAGCTCTGATCCCTCTCCACTGGCATTTGCTACTGATGTCCTGAAATGGGGAAGGGGCAACCCTGGGTCGCCAGCCTGCCAAAGTGGTCCCTTACCACTTAGTGTTATAGAACCAGCACTCTTGACTATTTTGTGGATAGCTGACACCATGCCGACAGCTCAGCAAGTCGTCTTATAGCACTGGCGAGATCTACAGACCATTACACATCAGTAATAGTATTCTAGTCTCACCTGAACCGCAGCCTTTGAGAAAGTTGGTTTTTGCTGATACAGGGAAATTGCAGTATTTCCATCAGCCATGGTCCCTGTTCATGAAACATATGGGACAGCCTACATGAACCTTGGTTGATATGCTGTTTTTCCTGGTAAATAACACAATACACTAGAAAGTTTTACAGATGGGTAGATTTCTGATGATATGATGGGCCTTGTGCCTTTATACTATAGACAATAACTGTAATACTGTACTTTCATGATGTCTGTTTCTTATAAATTGTATTTTGCTGATCTAGTCTTTATGTTTATGTATGTATTTGCCATATATTCATGTACTCTGATGGGTATGCAGGACCTCTCCTAGCCAATGTATGTTCTGATAGGCATGATTCCATAGTAGTGACCACAGAGACAGGCTTGCCACCCCTGAGATAATTGTTAATTACTATAGATAACCCCTCTCAGTATGTGGGGGCCTACCTGCTTGGCTCAATGGAACAACTTCACAGCCACCACTGCATTGCTACCTCAAGCCCTCAAGGCTGTGGACTGGCAGGTGGGGCCAGAAGGTAATGAAGAGGAATGCCATATCTCTGATGCCTATCACATTATTGAATCTGCAGCTTCCACCATACATCAAAGGGGCCACCTGTCATTGATGGTGTAGTTATTGTGTTCCACCAGGGATTCCCCAACCACCTCCCAGAATGCAACCAGAACATTAGAACAACCATGCTGAGCACTAATGGGACCCAACCAATTGTTTTTTAGGACATGGTCCCTTCAAAATGGTCAGCGACATCCCTGACAGTGGCATCTCCCACAGCGATGGAACCACATCGACATCTCTGACACCGACACATCCCGATGATGACCAGTGACACCAACCAACTGTATGCAGCAATGTGGGGGGCTGTGTCCCCCACACCCCCTACTTTAGATATCTATCTTCACGTCGCACAGACAGTGGAGTTAGATGTATGTCCCCTGTCGCCACAAAGTCCGTCCCTGTGCAACACCCGTCGACGCAATATCCATCACCGTCAGGGTGTCACTGTGGGGGTTTTGCTGTCGGCGTGTTGCTGTGCAGTCAGTAAACCCTTCAGGATAGAGACTTTAGGAAAGTGCTCCTTGGACTGCAAAAGAGGCAATCATCTTTAAGACCCTCTGACTCCTATCCCTTCAGCATCAGGATCAGAGGGTACCAGCCTGCAAGAAGCAACCGGGATAACAGAGGACTTCATTATTTGCCCAGGTGTAAGGTTACCAATCAGTCATCAAATGTCAGCTAGATAGACCCTCTCCAGTGATTAATAGAGGGTCTCAGTCAACTGGGCTGCTGGATTATCCAGTGAACAGCAGAAGCTGTTCCAGAATATTTCAGTCTATGCCAGGGACACCTTGGAGGCAGAGCTGCTGTCTGATTGTGCCAGCCTTGTAGGCCTGCTTGGGGCTTCCACAGACAGAAACTAAGAGTCATCCACTGAATTTGAACAGAACATATCAGGAGAAGACTGCTAGATGCAACAGCAGAGAGACACTCAAAGTCAGCAGCTGAAAGTGTTGGTCTATAAGCCATCCTTAGTGGAGGTACTGCACATTTCTTTGTTTTATTCTGCACACAAACTCCCCACCACCACCACCACCACCACTGTTGACTGAGACAAGAACACAGAAGCCACCAAAATCATTGATGACTGCCCAGCAGTTGTGTTAGGTACAGTAGTGGTGTCTTGTTACCTGAACCAGCAGAGGAACATGCCTTCCCTACAGTTACCTTACACGAACACAAAAAATAAATAAATAAGGATTAATGAGGCAATGGGCATGCATGAATTTCTTTTTCTAAAATACATTTTTATCAAGAATATAGAGGAAGGCACATCAGGCAATAGATAGATCATACAGTAGGCCTCAGGCAAGTTACTGTATATAGAGGTACTAAGGCATACCATATGTTAGCAGGCAGTTTACAGTCAAGTATCGGATGCCTCCCACAATCCATAATGTATGATCCAGTGGTACGATCAGACTAAATTATCCAGTTCTTTAAGGGAATACACCAAGTAGTAAGGTCTTCATACAGTATGCACTCTACTAAAAGGATTCTATCTAATTTACATTCATCATTTATTTGGTTGTTTTTGATAACTGCGTTAAGTGCACTAGACATTAAAAAATGTTCATTTTCAGGCACGACCCAGGAGAGTACAGGGCAAAACAGTCATAACACAGTGGTACACAGTTAACAATAACATGGCTAGCCAAGCAGCAAGATATAAACATGAGGGCTGATATTTGAATTATAAACAAACAGTAAAGATTATAGTAACAATGAGTCTTAACACAGGGCAGTAATACAGCATTTCTAAGGTTAAAAAAGCAATACACTAGCAGTGGTACTGGGTGAGAGGGAAAAGTTACAGTAAGATTTAGAGAGAAAGAGAGAGAGAGAGAGAGAGAGAGAGAGAGAGAGAGAGAGAGACCTCAATTGTGTTCCAAGTAATAGGTTAGCTGAAAACAGACTTGAGACAGGGAAACATAAGTGCTGTGGGATAGAGCAAAGTGGACACATTTCGGTCAGGTAACGCAAGGAAGGAGGAGAGACAGGGTGGAAGGTAGTAGGTACAGGGATTATGGCTATTTGGTGGTTGCGTAGCTCCTGTTTGAAGCTAGAATTGGTGGCAGAGAGTCTGATAGATGCAGGTATGGAGTTCCAGTACAGTGGAGCAAAGCATCAAATCAGCAAAAAAGGAAAAGCTTCCAAGTAACTCAAAAAGGACAACACCTTAAATGCCAAAAAATCACCACAAAACGGAATTTAAAAAGCTTAAAAAAATGATTATTAACTAGAAGAACAAGATTTCATTTAAAATTGCCCATACCAAGGGATACAATGAAGCCTTTTTCTCGTATATTAACTGTCAAAAAACTGAGCCAAAACATATTGGCCCTTTATTATCCAATGGTTCAATAATTAAAGACAACAAAACTACCGACAACATCTTAAATGAATATTTCTGTTTTGCATTCAATAAAAAGGGAAATGACTCAGAACTCCAGTTTGTTACTGGTAGATCCACAGTGTCCTTCACCATAGAAGAAATTGAGACATCTGTTAATAAACTAAGGGTTAATACCTCCCCTAGTCCAAACAACATTCAATCTAGTTCTTAATTGAGATGTCTTCGGTGTTATCACTTCCACTTTCTAGTCTCTTTAATAGATCCACAGAAACAGGTGTAATTCCCCGAGAGATCAGCTATTATTGTCCCCGTACACAAGAAGGAAAACAAAGGGTCAACTAGTAATTACAGACTAGTGTTGCTCAGATAGTGCTTGTGTGGATCCTACTACTATCTATTAGATAGTGCTGGTATAGCCTACCTAGGATCATACCAGAAATCCTACCAAGACAGATGTAGGATCCAGGGTCAGATAGCGATGGATCCTAGTTAGGATCCAGGGATCCTAGGTCAGATAGTTAGGATCCGAGCTGGATCTGTTGCTAGGATCCACAGGATCCACAACGTTTGCAGGATCCATGCACTGTATCCTAGAGGGTAAAATCCATATAAACATAGACTTTGGCAGCAGATAAGGACCACTTGGCACAAACCCAGTCTGCTCATTTCCCTACCTAGTGGATAAGCTGCAGATCCTAGCTAACCAACAGTCTACTTCCTCCTACCCCCCACTATAGTTGCCTTATGTCTGTCCCATGCATTCTTGAACTGCCCCACTGTTTTTGACCCCATGACCTCCTCTGGAAGGCCATTCCATGTGTCCATCACCCTTTCCATGAAAAACATACTTCCTCGCATTGCCCCTGAGCCATCCCTCCTCCATCTTCAAATTGTGCCCCCTTGTTCTTGCACATCTCTTTTTCTGAAAGATGTTACACTCTTGGACTTTGTTGATTTCCTTGAGGTACTTGAAAGTTTCTATCATGTCCCCCCCTCCCTCCTTTCCTTGAGGGTATACATAGTAAGCTTCTTTAGCCTCTCTTCATATCGTCTCTGGTGCAGACCTTACACCATTTTAGTTGCCCTCCTCTGGACTGCCTCCATCCTGTCCATGTCCTTGCAGAGATGGGGTCTCCAGAACTGCATGCAGTACTCCAGATGGGGTCTCACCAACTGTCAGTACAGAGGGATGACAACTTCTTGTTTTCTAGTGGTGATGCCTCTTTCTATGCATCCCAGTATCCCCCAGCCCTCCTTACTGCCTTCTCACATTGCCTGCCTACCTTTAGGTCATTTCATATGACTACCCCCAGGTCCCTTTCCATTTTTGTTGTTTTAGTACCCCATTGTGTGCTCTTCCCCTAGGTTTTTGTTTCCCAGGTGCATTACTTTGCAGTTTTCACATTGAATCTAAGCTGCCATACTTCTGACCATTCCTCCAACCTTGCCAAGTCCTTTCTCATCCTTTCCACCCCCCTTGTGTAGCAACCCTTTTGCAGATGTGTGGGTCATCTACAAAGAGGCATATTTTTCCTTCCAGTCCCTCTGCAATGTTATTTATAAAGACATTAAAGGGGACCGTCCCCAGTACTGAACCCTGTGGTACCCCACTAGTAACCCCCCTTTCTTCGGAGTGGACTCCATTTACTATTACCCTCTGCCTCCTGTTGTCCAGCCAGATTTTTAACCAGGCTACCACCCTGGGACCCACTTCCAGGCTGGCTAACTTGTTTATTAATCTTTTGTGTGGGACTGTGTCAAATGCCTTGCTATAGTCTAGGTAGGCCATGATCAGACAGCATTGCTATCCTACCACAGCAACAATCTGGCCAAATGGGAGGTATCTGTTGATATACTAGATTCTAGGATACTATCTGAGTAACACTGTTACAGATCAATTAGCTTAACTTCCCTCTGCTGCAAAACTATGGAATGGCTTATCAAAGACAAAATAAAAACTGAGATCAAGTCAAAACAATTAACAGACCCATACCAAAATGGGTTTACAAGCGGACTCTCCAGCACTGCCAACCTAGTTCGTTTTTATAATGATGTCAGCATTAGTCTGGACAACAATATTCCAGCTGATATCATAATGCTAGATTCTGCTAAGGCATTTGACACCATTCCTCATCATGAACTAGTAGTCAAACTAACCAAAATGGGACTCTACCAACAATTGATCAGGTGGGTTAATAACTGGTTGAGGGACAGAATTCAAATGGTATGCATTAATGGAGTTTTGTCTGACTCAGATCCAGTCAGCAGCGGGGTGACACAGGGATCAGTCCTCAGGCTGACCTTGTTTAATCTCTTCATATCTGATCTAAACATTAATATCACAAATTCACTTTCCAACTTTGTTGATGACATTAAATTAGGGGGGAGTTGACTCATACAACAAATATCTGACAAGGATACAAGACCTACAACATATAGAAGAACTCTGGGCCAAATCCGACAAAATGCTTTTTAATCTTCGTAAATCTGTGGTATTACATTTTGGCAATAAAAATGCCCTATAGTCATACTCACTTAATAATATCATATTGAAATCAGCTGACAGAGAGAGACTTGGGCATAACTGTAAATAGTAAACTGACATCCTCAGACCACTGTAGTAAGATCTTGCAGACAGTGAATAAAATCTTAAACTGCATCAAACGTTCATTCGTGAACAGAAGTGAGGCCTGTAAGCTGGCCCACCGGTGCAGCGGTTGGATTTCACTTTAGACGCCAGCCACCCAGGTTCGAGAACGAGCCCGGGAGCTGGAGGGTTGCCGGGGAGAGGACTTGAGCTCCTAGGGACTGCTCGTCCTCTCCCGAAGGGGTGCCAGAGCTCGGCTCTTGTCTGGCCCCGGGTGGAGACCAGTACAGCAAGTCGATGCGACGGAGGGGCGACGTGCCAGACCTCAGCGCCTTAGCGCCTTGATGTCGGGGGACATGGAACGTCCAGTGAAAATGGGAAAAATGCCTCGCAGCCTCCCGGTAGACAGCGCACCAGGCCCCGACCTTCAATGCCCCTACCAGGCCCGGAGACAGCGTCCCGACGAATATAGATGTTTCGGGGTGTGAAGCCCCCGCCCAGTACCCGCCTGGGGGGTACAGCCACGGCTCCATGGGGGACGGACTGCTCCGGTCACCTGGTAGGTGAGCGAGGGCTAATAAAGGCCATAGGTGTCTCCCAAGAGAAGGAGTGCGAGGAGAGGGGGAGCATAAAAAAAAAGGAAAAAAAAAGAAGAAGTGAGGCCTGTATCATGCCATTATACAGGTCCTACATCCACCCACATCTTACTCAGGATTCCCTTTCTGGAGCCCTTACTTGAAACATAACATAGATATAGTTAAAAGGGTTCAACATAGAACAACCAAAATCATACCCAAATTGAAACATCTAAGTTATGAGGACAGATTGCTCAACACTGGGCTGGCCAGCCTTGAGGACAGGAGATGTAGGGGCAACATACTGCAACTAGTATGCTGGCTGATATGCTGGCTCACAGAACTATTGCCTCAGCTCACCTCAGCTTGGTTCGAAGTCACCTTTCAGCTGGACAATGCATTTTTTTCTGGCACTAGCCTTGGCCCCTTTGTTCCTGAACCCCCTCTGCTCTCCTTTACTGTCATAGACCTAGTCTCTCTTACGCTCCCCCGAAATAGTACTTTAATTGCATGTTGTATATTTTTTGAATGTATGTATACCAGCGTGTAATAGTAATTGTCTACCCATCAGTGTGTTGGTGACCTTGTTGTTTATTCACTGTATTTTTCCTCATTGATGTTAATGTAACTATATGTACAATCACTGTTTTCTCAATCTGTACCCCCCAGTCACACCGAGACGAGCAACTTGTTGTTCAGTGTACCTTCCTGGTGAAGCATTTCAATAAATAAATAAACTTTATAAGATCTTGCAGAATACCGAACTCAGAATCCAGCACAGCTTTCAATTCAACATGTGTACACCCTACTTGAGAACCCACAACAAACAACTGACAGTACCTAAGGCTACCACATGCAAAAGAGATGGATACTTTACTGTCAGGGTTGCCAAATCCTGGAACAATCTCCCCCAACATGTAGTTGACTCCACAAGCTTTGATTTATTTAAAGTCAGATTGGACAAACATCTCAAATGGACTCCAAGAAAGGAATAATTTACCCACACAGATATGGGGGACATTCATTATGGCCATTTGCCTGCTTATGTCTGCACCAACTGAGTAACCGAGTAAAGTGTGAGAAGGTCTGAGATCTCATTGACATTTTGCACCTGGGAACCGACAACTGTGTTCTATCTCCTAAGCAAAGGGCATAGTGATGGTTTGGTGGAGTCAGCATTTGGGATAGGGAGGAGGGAACACCAGACCGGGATAAAGGTATCATTTTTTCTCATTATATAAATAACCCATCCTTGCTATCTGGAATAAAATTTAGTTGATCTAACATGTAAAAAGGATGTTAGTGTTTCCATGGTGTATATGTTGGAAATGATAACACCAGAGGTTTCCACAGGCGGGGGGGACCTGCATCCAGTTCCCTGTAAGAGTTTTTTAGTGGCAAGGCTTTAAAGGAATACTGTGGAGTGAGGGCTCAGCCAAAGCCCAGATGGTGGTACTGACATTAATACCAAAGTTGGGCAGATCAGTTCTGTAGCTGATGTTAATTCTTCATACTGAGTGGCACTATCTTATCAGAAATTTAGAATTATTAGGCTGGACCAGAAGCTATGTGCTTGGTCTGCTTGGGTGTTTCAACATAGTCTCCAACAGTGGCCATAATGTGTTGGCATAAATCTGGCTAGGACCACCGGAGTTCTAAAGAACCAACAGTGGCATTTCCAGGCAAAGTCTCTCCAGTGCATTGAAGAAGTAATCGTTAGGGCAAGTAATGAAAATTATAACTATTCTTTGTAAGTAATGGAGGAGCCAAGTTCCTGGTTCCATTCATCCAGTACAGACAATATGGAATCCCTGAACAAGTCCTGCAACCTGCTGTAAAAGTTACCTATAAGATGTCCTCATAGTGTCCCCTGCAGAGCATCAAAGAAACACTGAAACAGAGTTTGTCAGCACAAAAGAACCACTAGGCTCATCTGGTTGCCCTATTTTTCCCTGCCTATTACTACACCTAGGACCCTATTTGGTAGCTTGTGTCCCTCCTTCCCTCCTCCCTGTCCTCTACTTATGTCCATGTGCCTATTCCATGCGTCCCATGCATTTGCTCATGTGCCTATCCTACGCATGCTTGATGCTCCCCACTGTCTTCTCCCTCATTGCCTCCCTTGGCAGGCTGTTTCAGGCATCCACCACCATTTATGTGATGAAATATTTTCTCACATCCCTCTTAGACTCTCCCCCCAAGCTTTATTGCATGCCCATGTGTTCTGGTGTTCCTTCTTCTCTGAATGGGACTCCCCTCCTGCAACCTTCTACACCTTGTTCACCCTTGTGAGGTACTTATAGGTCTCAGTCATGTCCCCTCTTGCTCTCCACTCCACCAGGAAGTACATGATGAGCTACCGTGGCCTCTGCTCATATGCTTTCTTGTGCAACCCGCACCATTTTGGTAGCCTTCCTTTGGGCTGCTTCCACTCTGTCAATGTCCTTGTGGAGGTATGATCTCCTGAACTGGACAAAGTTCTCATATACTGTACCAGTCAAATGTTTTTACACATGGAATGGGGTGAGAGTTAGGCCTGATGTCCCCAAGGCACACCCCTATGCCTGTTGGTCTGTGGAGGGTGGGTGTGGGGTGGGCTGCTGGGGTTGAATGGGGGGTGTTAGGGCTCAACCCTAACTTCTCATATCCCTACTTCTGTCGCTTCAACCTAACTGATGCATTAATGAAGTTGTTTGCAATTATATATATATTCAAGAGATATCTCTCCCTCTCCCTCTCCCTCTCCCTCTCCCCTCTCCCTCTCCCCTCTCCCTCTCCCTCTCTCTCTCTCTCTCTCCACTCACATATACACACACACACACACACACACATATATATACACACACCCACAGTGTTTTCTGAGAGTCTGCTAATGTAGGGCGAGAGAGATGAGGAAGATAAACCAAAATATCTGAGGGAAAGGGGATAGTCGTTTCCTTGCATATAGTTTGATAGTAATCCAGAAAGGTAGTCATGATTTGACTACAGTTGAGAGTTAGGGCACCTCAGGCAGGGTCCCTCAACTGTGGCATAC
Organism: Neoceratodus forsteri; assembly: GCA_016271365.2. NCBI lineage: Eukaryota > Metazoa > Chordata > Ceratodontiformes > Ceratodontidae > Neoceratodus > Neoceratodus forsteri. The sequence continues at coordinate 389,096,507 of CM028132.1, read as the reverse complement.
AAGCTGCCCCTTTCTGGCTCCAGTGTCTCCACATCAACAGGCATGTTCCTTTGGGTCCCCTTTCATAGAAATAATGTGTGAGAAAACTAATGGACTGCTGGACTTGGGAGTCCAGAATAGCTTGTATTTCTTTTTTCAGGGTCTTGATTTGCTTGGCGATAGCCCAGTCACCTTGAATACAGAGTTGCTGGGGTATGCAGAGTTGCTCTACTAGGTTGTCGTATTTCTCGGTTTGGCTTCTCTTCTTCCTAGAGGTGTAGGAAATGATATTGCCCCATAGGACCATTTTCAGTGTATCCCACAGAGTTGGGGCTGAGATACCAGGAGAGACATTGTCAATAATTATGACCATGGATCACCCCTCTTCCAAAGACTCAGAAACAGAGATAATCTCTGGCACATTGCTGTAGAATCTGGAAAGGCGTCTGACAGACAGGCCTACAACGCAGAATGCAATAAGTGCAGTTGGGCCATTAGGCGGGCCAAGGCAGAGCACTACCAGACCACCCTCACTTCCACTTGGGGTTCAGCCCGGACCTTCTGGGATAATATGAAAGAGCTAAATGGGAAGTCCTGCCCCCCCCCCCACCATCTCATCTCTCCATCAATGGCACCCCCACCACAGATCCACTCCTCATAGCTGATTGCCTTAACACTGCCTTCTCTGATCTAAGCTCGATCCTCCCCAGCAGCTTCTTTGACCCAATCCCCACCTCTCTTCTTCCAGCCCTGCATCACCCACCATTCTACCTGCGCACCCAATCCACCCAAGAAGCCAGGCCGCACCTGCTAAAAGCCTTAGGCAGCAATAACCCCAGCAGTGACCCCCTCGACTCCAGGATCCTCCGTATGGTCTTGGACAAAGTCCTAGTCCCCTGACTGACCTTCTAAACCAGTCTCTATGCCTAGGTCAGTTACCAAGTGCTTGGAAAACTGCTGAAATCACACCCATACATAAGAGTGGGGACTGATACACCCCAACAATTACCGCCCATCTCCATCCTCCCCCCAACTCTCTAAAGCCCTTGAAAAAGTGGTGTTGATCCAGCTCTCTGAATACCTAACCAAGTATGACATTATGTGCCCAGAGCAGCATGGTTTCCACCAAGGACACAGTACAACCATGGCTCTCTTTGAATTCTCCCAACACCTGCATGCTGCTCTCGACTCTGGCAGCCTTGCAGGAGCAGAGTTCATTGACCTCTCCAAGGCCTTTGACACTGTCTGTCATCCCTTTCTACTTGACTCTCTCCACCAACTTGGCTTCTCTGGTGGTCCCATTTCCTGGTTCTCTAGCTACCGGTCTGCTAGATCCCAGCATGTCAATATCAGTGGCTCCCTCTCCAGCACTCTTCCCGTTCGCTCCAGGGTCCCTCAGGGCTCCATCTTGGGTCCAATACTTTTTAGTCTCTACCTCAACACCCTCCCCAGCTCACGTACTGGTAAAATGCTCCTCTATGCCAATGATGCAGTCCTCGTTGCCTCCCATCCCAATCCCACCTCCCTCCAATTATCCCTCCAGCAAGCTTACAACCAAGCCAAAAGGTGGTTCGGTGACGGCAGACTGGTCATTAACCTAAAGAAAACCAAATCAATGCTCTTCTCCTACCACCAAAATAAAGCTAAAAATACCCACCTTTTGATTATCCCCAGCACTCTGCACTCGCTAGAACAAGTGACCACATTCAAGTACCTAGGCATCACGTTCGATACTGCCCTCTCCTTCCACACCCACATTAATGCCCTGTCAGCCGCCATCAACTCTCAGATTGGCCTGCTATACTGGCACAGGGACTGCCTGCCTCAGGTTACCCTCAGGCTGGCCATCACCTCCTCAGTCTTGTCCCTCATGGACTATGGCTTGCCCATCTATGCTGCAGCTGACAACACTGCCCTCTCCAAAATCCAACTCTCCATCAATAAGGCCTGTAGGCTCCTGTCCGGTGCCCCCAGCCGAACTCACACCTGCCTTCTCTATACTACCACCAGTCTTCTCAACTTTGAGGAGTGACTGCTCTACCAGACCTGCCTTCTCGCTGAGAAATCACTGCTAGGACTTCCCCGGTGGTCTCCACCGCCATACAGCAGCCATCTTCGTCCATCACCACCCGTAGCTCTGTTACGGCCTCTTTCAAGGTGCCCAGAACCAAGACCTCTCTTGCCCAGAGATCCTTCCTCTACCGAGCCCCCACCTGGTTCAACTCCCTCCCTAGCTGCATCTCCAATTTGCCAAAAATTGGCTCCTTCAAAACAGCCCTTCGGAACCATATCTTTAATACCCGCTGTTGTAGGTGCAACTAACCCCCTGTTGTAACCTGTGGTTCCCGCCTGTCATGCCCCCTGGCTCGACAACGTCCACTGGACAGCCTGTCCCTCCCCCAGACCTACTCCTTCCCTACTAGGTCCAAACAGGGATGTAACCCGCTGCCTTCTCTGAGGACCTACTATATCCATGAGTGTAACTCACAATTTTGTAACATTATGTAACCTAAGTAACATACAAACTACTACATTATGTAACCTAAATGTATTGATGTTAAATGTTCATTTTACTGCACCTGTAATGTTATCCTCTGTTTTAATCTGCACTATAATACCTGTCTTGATGTCTGCCCCCCTGCGATGAGGTGCCTTTGTAAATGAGTCTCTGACTCAAAGGTTGTAAACCTGATTTGTAATGAATAAATGAATTATTTGTTTTATACAGTCTTGGATAAGTCTTTTGAAATCCTCATCTTTGAGGATGAAGGTAGTAAACCTCCAAAAGGTTAACTGGGGTATTTTACCCATGTTAAGCTGGAGTAGGAGGGGATTGTGGTCTGATAGTGTCTGTGGGCCATTGGAAAGCTCTTAGACTGTGTGAAAATGTTTGCAGGTAGAGAAAAAGTAGTCAATTCAGGAGTAACTACCATGGCGGGGGCAGTAATAATTATGTGATTGGTCAGTGTTTGCCAGACATCAGCTGTTCAGAGGAGGGCCAGGTTAATTTCTTGGTGGCTGACATCCAAAATTTAGCTGAGCTGGATGTGTCCAGATTTATGGACATGATTAAACTGAAATCCAAGTATTAATTGCCTCTGTAGAAAGTCCATCATCTTATTGAGAAAGTGGCAAAAATGCAGTGTATTGGAAGTGGGAGGGAAATACACATTCACACAAGTAACCTGTATCATAGAGGCAACCTTGCAGAATTATATATCAACCCATGGGAACACTATACTCCTGCCACAGAACAAATGGGTTGGAAGCAGAGAAGGACAGCAGCTCCACTTTGTCTCCCTTGGTTATAGGATGAGGCACAGACAGTGCGTCATTCCCCATAGGAGAGTTTGGAATGCTCCCTTGGGAGAGAGGGGTCTCTTGAATAAAGATGACATCTGCTGGGTGGGAGTTGAAGTACTGCATTAGTTTTGTCTATTTCTCTGGTTTATTTAGCCCATTTATGTACTGTGAAAATGTAGTGACTGGTGGCATAGCCATGATAGGGGCTTAAAGAGAAAAACAAGTGTATGTGAGAGTGGAAAGCTAAAACATCTAGGTGAGCACCTAGACAGAGCCAGGCCCTCACTAGTGCACCAGTCCCATAGGACCTAACACAGAGTGGTGACCTGGGGAGACCACAGCCACCATCCCTGAGAGCAGCCTCAAGGCAGGGCCCTCTGTCAGCATGTCCCTGTACAATAAATGCCTTTTGTCACCCTTAGGTGTCTGACTGCAGTGCTCTTTAAATTTTTTTAAACAACAACCTGAACAACCTAACAAACAGACAATGGAAACATTCGGAAACAAGAGAGGTCTCAAACTGGTCACAGGGTCTAACAAAATGTGCCCTGTGTGCATCAGGAGAGAGACAGGTTCCAGGTAGTGTAATGCCATGTCACTAGTGTCCTGGGTCTCCATGGACACTGGTCCACTACAAACATATAGCAAAATGAATAGCGTAAGGAAGTAACGCAAATGAAGGTGGGGAAGGAAGTTTACCATCACAGTGTCCCCAGTGAGCCAGCTTCCCCTCTCTGTGTAATTCCATGGGACTGTTATTAGGTGAGCTCAGTTACTCATAAAATTTGACTGGGAAGGCACCGGAGTCACCCCACATGGGGGGAGGGATATTTCTGCAAAATAAGATAGGATTGTCATCGAAATCATTATAGTGTGGCTCTCCTTGCCAACAATAGCAAATGGTGAACAAACTGTACACTGCTAATTAAAGAAACTATAGAAATTAATTCTACATTCAATTCTGTTGCAAAATTATATAGTTGTGCTGTGACAGAGATATCGCTTGTCTAGGCTGTCCTATAACCAAATAAAGGTGTAGGCTTATTGTTAATAAACCACAGTACCATTTAACTAAGTGCTGGCTGCTGAGGTGGGTTTCAAGCCAGAAGATTAAGTCTCAGTTTGGAAAAGGAGTGCTAGCTGCATCCAAAGGGATTGTCTCTGTGGGAATGGGAGTAACCCGATTGGTTAGTAAAGGAGTGAAGTTCAACTTCCCCAAGGTAATCACATCAGTATAGGCTCCACTGGCCACAGCCAACCAGCTAACCAAGAGGCCTTAGTGCAGGTAATCAGATCTTGTGGATCGGTCAAGCCTGATTAGTACAAATAGCAGAAAAAATAGGTTTCTTCCAGGTTTACAGTGTCATAGCAACAATGTCAACTGAAAACCACTGTAAGAGGAGCTAATAGGAGAGCTTCTCCCAGGTTGGTAAGATCCAATTTAATCCTACTCCTCAAGGAAGGAAGGGACAGAACTGAAGCAGGGGGGTCAATGCCATTGCTAAGGGAGGTACAAGGAGAGCAGAGAGACCTAATGATCAATTCTAAAGTAATTAAGGCAATGAAATTGGGCATGTGTATTAGCGGACAGGTTCAGGCCCGGTCCCATCCCAGCTCCAGCAGAGGTTGTACCTCACCCCTAATTTATCCGGGACCTGAGACTTAAGGTTTGTTCTCTGAGGGGAGAAGGGCCAGAGAGAGGAACCCACCCGATACAGGCACTGCCTCCTCGGGCCTTCAAACCCAGCAGTTCCACCACTAAGGCTATGTTAATGCGGGTGCTTTTATGGTCGGTGATTTCTGGGAAGCCTCAATGTAACTGAGCAGCTGGAGTAGTGCTAGTGTAAGCGGGGGATCCATGAAGAGTCGACCCAGCCACCGAATAGTGCATTCGCTGTGGGCCCTCAAACCCTTCCCCTACCATTCACCACTTACTTCTGGGAAGGAAAGTCAAGGAATGGAAGTACAGTAGCTAGTTCAAGTCAGTGTATGCTCTTGCATGAAGACAGTCAGATGGGAGAGGATATCTGCCTTGGCACTCTTCATCTGGCAGCATCACTGGGTGGAGGAATGCCCAGTCTGCCAATGTGGTAGCTGAGAGGATGCTGCTGTCCACTTCGGACCTCAGTCAGGAATTGCAATGCCTCTTGCTAGTAGGCCTGCATGAGCTTCTGTGTTGGAGAGGTATTCCTTCTAGTCCTCAAGGTATTGCACTAGAAGGTGGGCAGGATAAGGGGTACAGAATTTAAGCTGCCTCTGTCAGAATGCCTGCAAGAGCAGTATGTATTCCTACCTATGCCTCATTATATCAGGGAATAATTATTATCAAAGTATATTTTGGTCTGGCCATAAAACACAGTTCTTTTATTTCCAAGTTACTTGCAAAATTTGTTCCTTAACTGTACTATTCATAAAGTGAATTATTATTAATCTTGAGCACGCTTCTGGGGAGGTCAATTTGGGGTCGAGGGCCTGGTGTATTTTTTCAATGTCCAGGACCAAGCTTGGCTGTAACTCAGCTGGTATGTGGAGGAATGATTTGATTAATTCCACCAGATCGTTGCCTCTCAGCCATCCCACAGAGGAGGATGTTTTTGCATTTAGCTGTTTTCTGAGTCCTCTTATCAGGCCATGGTAAGAGCCTGTGTGTCTTTAATTTCTTTGAGGGCTGTTTCAGTGTCATCAACCTGATTTTCTATGACTGACCTGACACTTACGATCATCGGTCCACTCTTCCAGAGTGGCCATGTCCTTTTGTATTTCTTTCATTGCCTCCTTTATGTCTGTCCTGAATGCCAGGATCTCCTTATGTGCTGTATTTTTTCCAATCCGATTTGCTTGTGAGGAGTCCTTTTTGCCTTTGGTGGGGATCCCACTGCAGCCAGTGTGAGCTCTGAAGCCTGTAAGAGCTCAGAATCAGAAAGACCTATGCAGGATCCATGGCACACAGAAACACAGAAACATCGAAGTTGATGCCAGATAAGGACAGCAAACCCCATACAGTCTGTCTGTTTTCTCTACCTTATGAATGTGCCATAGGCCTTTACTCTGTCACTAGCCTATCTATTCATACTTATCTGTGTTGCTCCCCTTATGCTTATCCCATGCCTGTTTGAAGCCCTGCACTGCTATTTATATCCACCACTTCCTCAGGTAGGCCATTCCATGCATCCATCACCTTTTCTGTGAAAAATAACTTCGTCACATTACACCTTAATCGGTCCCCTCTAATCTCATGCTGTGTCCTCTTGTCCTGCTATTTTCTTATATTGAAGCATGTTAGACTTTCACCTTGTTAATGCCCTTAAGATATTTAAATGTTTCGATCATATCACCTCTCTCCCTCCTTTGCTCTAGGGTATACATATTGAGCCCCATTAATCTGTCCTCATGTTTTCTGATGCAGTCCCTGCACAATTTTGGTTGCCCTACTCTTGACTGCCTCCATTTTATTAATATCCTTGTGCAGGTGTGGCCTCCAGTACTGCACACAGTACTCCAGATGGGGCCTAACCAGTGTCTTGTAAAGAGGAATTATTACTTCCTCTTATGACTTGTGATACCCCTATTAATATACTCCAACATCCCTCTAGCCTTACCTACTGCTTTAGTGGTCTGCTTGGATGATTTCAGGTAATCTGTGATGATGATGCCCAAGTCTCTTTCTTCCCTTGTAATTGCCAGCAACTCCCCTCCCAACCTATAGGTAGCTTCAGGGTTTCTCTTCCCTATGTGCATGATCTTGCACTTCTTTGCATTAAACCCCAGTTGCCACTCTTACAACCATTTTGCCAGTTTATCCAGATCTCTTCTCATTCTGCCCACTTAATCTGGATCATCTACTCTGTTGCAGATCTTAGTGTCATCTACAAACAGAAAAACTTTACCCTCCAGTCCATCTGCAATGTCACTAATGCAGCTATTGAAGAGGACTGGCCCCAGGACTGATCCCTGAGGTACCCCACCTGTGACTTGCATCTCTTCTGATTGTATACCGTTTACCACCACTCTTTGTTTTCTGCCCACCAACTAGTTTGCCATCCAGTTGACCAACCTCTGTCCCACCCAGAGTCTACCCAGCTTATTAATCAATCTTCTATGTGGAACGGTATCGAAAGTTTTGCTGAAGTCAAGGTAGGCGGCATCAACTGCACCCCCTTGGTCCACCAATGTGGTTACCTAGTCAAAGAAATCTATGAAACTAGTTAGACAGGACCTTCCTGTTGTAAACCCATGCTATCTTGGATCCTGTGTTCCTATGGATTCCAGGTGTTGCACTATCCTTTCCTGAAGGAGTGCATCCATAATCTTGTTCACTACTGAGGTAAGACTGACTAGTCTGAAGTTCCCTGTATCCTCCCTGCTTCCACTCTTGCGGAGCTGGATCACATGAGCCCTGCTCCAGTCTTCTGTGGCCTCTCCTGTGCTCAGAGACTCACTAAACAGTTCTGATAATGACTGCTAGTTTTACCCTTAGCTTATTTAGTGGCCTCGGATGTATACCATCAGGTCCTATTGTCTTGTCCACCCTGAGCTTAGCAAGCTCTTGTAGGACCCTTTCTTTTGTGAAGGGACTTATGCACACCTCTCTCTTGCCTGTGTCTATGGTGCCGAACTGTGGGTCCTGCCCTACCTGCTCCTCAGTAAATACTGAGCAGAAGTATCTATTTAGGATAGATGCTTTTCCTTGGTCCTCCTCCACCCTCTCCCCCTTATCCTCTTTGATCTTAGCAATACCCCCTCTGGACTTTCTCCTTTCACTAATGTATCTATAGAAAGTCTTGTCCCCTTCTTTTACTGTTCATGCTAGTGTTTCCTCAGTTTGGGCCTTTGCCTGCCTTACTGCCTTCCCTGCTTCCCTTAGGGAAGTGTGTCATGCCTCCCTGTCTTCATCCCGCTGCATTCCCTTATATTTCCAGAAGGCCAACCTTTTGGCTCTGATCTTTTCTGCTACTGTTTTTGAGAACCAAAGTGATTTCCTCCTTTTGCTCTTGCTTTTCTCCCTAACACAATGGGATGTTGCTTGAAGTATTGTATCCTTAATGCTTGACCACTTTGCCTATACCCTTTCATCTGTATTTTCTTGCCAGGGCTAGCTTAACTCTGTTGGCTATCTTATCAAAGTCAGCTCCTCTGAAGTCCCATATCTTTGCCTTGGAATGGGATGATTTAGTTATAGTGGCCAAATTGAACCATACCATGTGATGGTCACTGGCTCCCAGGTGATCTTCTACCTGGATATCTGTGATCCTTTCCTCGTTAGTCAGTACTAGATCCAGGATAAGCCTGTCTCTTGTAAGTTGTTGCAACAGTTGTTTGAAGCCTTCCCCCTGCAGGGAATCCACTATGTGTCTAGTTCTAGCAGATGTTCCCGGTGGTATTGACCAATCTGTATCTGGCATGTCGAAGCCTCCCATTATCAGAACCTCCGCTTTAGGTGTCATGTTTTTTATATCTTCTAACAGTAATGTGTCTATGTCCTCCCCCTGGTCAGGAGGCCTGTAGACAACCCCAGTTTGTATGACTGTCCCATTTCCTGTTTCCAAGGTGACCCACAGTTCTTCTGCCTCCTTACGTGTATTCTGAATTTCTGTAGCTTTAATATTTTCGTTGACATAAAGGGCCGCTCCCCCCACCTCCCCTTTTGCACCTTGGTCTCTTCTGAACAGTACATAGCTGGGTACTGAAGTCTCCCAAGTGTGGTTACTGGTGAACCATGTCTAGCTAATGGCTACTATGTCCAGTTTAGCCTCTGTCATTGTTGCCTCCAGGTTTGGGTCTTGTTTCCCAGACTGCGAACATTTGTGTACATCATTTTCCATTGGTCAGATTTCGGTGCACTAGTTGTCGGGCGAGGTCCGGCATTTCCCCTACACATCAAGCCAGAGCTTTTTCCTTACCAGGTGATACAAATGAACTACAGACATTGTGAAACTGTTTGATCGCTAGCTGAGGCGGGAGGGGTGCTCTTCCAGTTCGATGCATTAGGTGCTGCGCCCCTCTCCCCATTTGCTAGTTTAAATATTCTGCAAAGACTTCAAACTTCTGCACCAATGCACTGACTCCCTCTTTAGTTATTTGCAGTCCATTGAATTTAAAGTACTTTCTCTCCCAAAACTGTTGCCAGTTCCCTACAAATTTGTGTCCTTTTTCCTGGCACCAGTCCTTGAGCCACATGTTAAGCTCCCTGTCTCCCCTTTTCTGACCTTCCGTCCATCTACCCCCCTCTACCAGACTGACAGGATCTCAGAGAAGGAGATGCCAGACGAAATGCATAATAGTTTGTCTCCCAGCCTGCTTAGACATTCCTTGGTCTCCACAACTGACCGGCTGGCGAGATCATTAGCCCCTATGTGTAGCAGGATGTCAATGTTTTCTCCTGCTTCCTGCATGATTTTAGCAGTGTCTCTCCACACTGATGTACCTGGGAAACATCTGACCATTACCTCCAGCCACAGGTAGGTATCAACTCCCCGAATCATGGAGTCTCCTATGATCAGAAGTGTTTTGGATTTCCTTTTTGCTTTTTTTGTTTTGGTCTCTGTTTTGGGTGCGCTTTGTAGCACTAGCTCCTGTGCTGCAGTGTCCTCTGCCTCTTTGTTTGATTTCAGAGATAGAGGCAGATACCGGTTTGTAGTTTTTATATGGTCTGTGGAGGTGATACGTTGGTGAGCATTGAGTGATGCAGAGAAAGAAGAATCACGGACGAAAGAAACAAGGAGATAAGAGCACAAACAGACAGCCAACAACAAATGCAGTAGCCCTGAAAGCTTATCCTAATGACAGATAAAACTGTAAAACCTGTAAGCACCACCCATAACAATTTCACAAAAAATATACCCTGCAAAAAACACTTTACTACAGAGAAAAATGAAGCAGTAACAGAAGATATACCTTGCAAAAAACAATTTGAATCAGAGAAGATTACATCAGTAATCTGTAAGCACAAAACAGTAACAAACCTGTAGGCATATCCTGTAATAATGCAGCAGAAAGTATACACTGCAACAGCATTTTGAATCAGAGAACAATAAAGCAGTAAAATATAAGCAAAAAACAGTAACAAAACCTGTGAGCACAAGAGAAACTAGTAATATGCAGTATATATGCCTAGCCAAAATAAGGCCTTAATCTTTTTCCTTGCTCTGATAATGTTGTTCCTTGCTCTATCCTTACAAGCAAACCAAAAAGAAAAGAGCTCAGGTGACGCTAGGTGCCTTTACCAGCAAACCTGGTCTTCCACCTGGGGTCATAATGTCACAAGACATTATGCCGCAACAATTTAACGTGATGCCAATGCAGCACAATATATTGCCAGCGGTAATTGTCTTTGTTTTCCCCTCGCACCTCCCCCAACTAAAATAATTAACTCCAGTGGGGAAGGGGCTTAAAAGTTAAAATTGCACAAAGTGCAAAAAATTAAAAAATCCATGCATCTGGGACCGAATCAAAACCCGTCCCAAACACACACTGCCTGCCTCGTGCTGCCAGTGGCTCATCTCGCCAAGTCACGGCAGCTGCTTGCTGGCCCCCTGTTCCAGCAAAGCTCTTATCCTCTGCCTGGTAGAGTGAGAGTGCACTACCGCACATACACCCTTTCATGGTTTTGTACCCTCTTGCTCTTCCCTACCACACTGTTCCCATTGCACAGTTTTGTTGTACGACAAAGCGTATGACATACTGACCCAGTAGGAGGATGGCATTACCATACTCCTGCGGCAGTGCCAGTTTTGGTTTGTTAGATTTCACCATCTTGGTAAGTTCCAACCACTGTATTTTTGCAGTCAGTTTGGCTAGGATTAGACAGGTTTTAACAAGGATAATTAGTGAGAAGAGAGGGGAAGCTCTTGGTTCAAGTGGCCATTACATCCATGCAGTCACCGGACATTTGTGCATGCACAAATTTCTGATTTCGTTACAACAGGTAAGAAGGTTTATGTTCAATTAAGAATATTGAACTATATGTTCTTCAGTCAAACGTTCAAAATGAACATGCTTTGTGGTGGATGTTTGCCCACTGTGAGTTATTTTTAATGAGAAAATGGGCTTCAGAATCCTCACAACTTCACTGATGTAAAAACATCACCTTTTATTTATTTTTATTTATTTATTTATTTTTTATTTATCAAGTCTAGGATTACAAATACCTTTGAGCCATGGCTCTTTTACAAAGGTTCCGCATCAGAGAAATGCAAATTATGGGGAACGTCAAGACAGACATTACAACAGTGTGGACATTGCAAACAGAGTACAGATTAATACAGTTCAAGGGTAGCATTGTAACAAGGCAGCCAGCGGCATTTGTCAGAGAAAACAGACAACAGATAAGAAGTGCCAGAGTCATAGGGAGAGGGAAGAGGGGAGGGGGGGAGAAGGAATGTAGGAAGGGTGGCGAGAGGGTGAAAAGTACAGCATTGGGTAATCTCACCACTTTACCATTGCTTAATCTCTGAACATCACTTTACCATTGCTTAATCTCTGGTATACTCAATGTTTGTAACTAATCTACCCTAATCTACTTAGCAACAGCATAACTACATGAAAATAAAATCTTTTTCTATTAAAGAAAACATTTTCTGTTATATAAGTGCAATAACTCACTCCAGGACATGTGTGTATCATGCATTAATGCACTTAATGCGTGGTTGGGAGGATCTTTGGCTTTTATCTCATGCCTCAAAATCACCTGGGGCATGCATTAATGCCTTAAACACCTGTGCCCAATCAGAGGTTATAGCTTACTTATAAAATGATAGACACGGTTAAGCAATCAGATTGGCTGGCAGCCCTTGCCAGTTTAGTTTTTTTTAACTTATACACAAGACTTACGAGAAGAGATAAAGGGATCTCAATGTGTACTCGCTGGAGGAGAGGAGGGAAAGGAGGGGACATGATAGAAACATTCAAGTACTTCAGTGGCATAAACAAGGTGCAGGGGGGATCTTCCAATACCAGGAGGAGTACAAGAACGAGGGGGCATGACATGAAATTGGAAAATGGCAGGTTAAGAGGGAATGTGAGGACGTTTTTCTTCACTGGGAGTGTGGAAGACATATAGAATGTTCTGCCACAGGAGGTAGTAGGAGCAAGCACTGTGGATGGATTTAAACATGCATGGGACAGGCATGGGGAACACCAGAGGTAAAGAAGGGGGAGAGTTAGAAGCTATAATCATGTACAGGGCTTACAGGCAGACTGAAAGCGTCTAGCGGTCCTTATCTGCTGACAATTTCTATGTTTCTATGTATGGGAAATAACAAGTGCCCAAACTTATATCTGCAGTACAGTGCAGATCCATCCAATGGCAGTGTAAAGTGTTTTGCCACCATTTGTTTTCCTATTTAAAGAGTAAAATCAAAAGCCAGAAATGTTACAACACTTAAAAAGTATTCCTTTTACTGCTAAAATTATCTTGCTGTCCCTCCTGAGCTGTTCCCTCTCTCTCCTGACCTGCTGGTATCACTGACTCCACAAACTCCCTCCCGACCTGCAAACAGAGTGAGATTACCAGGATTTTGGTGCAACACCACTGCAGATGGTAGCGTGCTGCTGGCAAGACCTTAAGGAAACCGTAGTCTTGCCAGTGGCCTAAGGCAGTGATCCACAGCACAGAGCAGTGCCTATAGTGACACTAGCAAATAGAACAGCATCCCAAGGGAAAGCAGCAGGACTATTTCAAATGAAATAAAATAAACAATAAAAAAATCTGTTATCATTAAAAAAAAAAATACCACAGTTTCTCAGACACATTTTATTAGTGCAATAACACACCTGAGGTGTGGGTTATCCTCTGACAACTGCACTTCAAGTTATGCTCCGACAAATGCACTTCATGGGGGCAGTAAGGTGCTGCAAGCATGCATTTATCAGAGCATGACCCACACTCCATCATGTGTTATTGTTTACATAATTGAATTGACCAATACAGCATGACATGTGTAGGTAGTTATCATGAGATAATCCCACCCATGGGGCATTATAATGTGGGAAGTAGTACCAAATACCTTTTGACACATGCAAGTGAGAATATCTCCTGACTGAATGGGAAACTAGCAGCTCCACAAAATTTATGTCACACAAGGGTGCTGCCACTAAAATCCTAACAAGATGATTAAAAGACAGTCATCACTTGAACCCAGGTCTCAAAACTGCACATCACCACAGTACCACCAACCATTTTTTCTGAAGTCACCCCTTGTGACAGCTTAGCAAAAACAATGAGCTGGCTACCACTCATAGCACCACAATGACTGGACCAGTAGTTAAAGTACACTCTGTACCAGCAGCAGCTGCTGCACTCCGGGCTATTTTTAGATAAAGGGGAATAGATTACTTCTACCAGACCTGGACTAGAAATGTCAAGTGTTCAGGTGTTGGGGAGGGGAGGGGGGTAAAAGGCATACAATTCTTTTTAGTTTACTAACATACTATACCCATTAAGGCACATTAGACTCATTAGAAGGGATTGTTTCTTTCCCTCAACACAAGGGAATAGTTGATCTGAGCCAGTCTTTACATGGGGATGCTTAATTCCTAATATGTTGAGAAAACGAGTAAAATATCAAGAACGGAGAAAAAATGTCACTTCGAAAGGCTCCACATAGTTCTGATAATTACACTAAAAATGAAGAAACACTTAAAAGCCTTGAAAAAATCATACTAAAGATGGGGATACGATTACTGAATGGCTCTTGTTTTATTCTAAATTTAAAACTGAAAGGATGTACTTGTTGGTACTTGTGAATTGTTTCAAGTTTTATTTTTTTTGATAGATTGATTAATTCAGAAAGCTGCTCAAACCTGGCTAAATCCAAATATATGACAGCAATGTAACTCAACTGAAAGAGACTAGGAAATAATGAGAAAGGCACTTTGGTGGCATTAATGGAGCCTGTGTTTCCTTGGTAACCACATCAGATAATGTGTCTTATTTGCGCCTGCTCTTAATTGCTGGCATTGAAAAAAACAGGCTTTATGAAGGATTAGATATCAAATATTTTGTTCCTTAAGGCTACAACTATAAAAAAATAGTATGTTCCCTACCCCAGGAAAGATTGCTATTTCTGTATTTTCTGCCCACTCCATTTTCATTGAAATGCTGAGCACTCGCTTGGTAATGATGGGAAAAACTCTAATTAAAGGTAAAACAAGAACTTTCATTTTACAACTTTAATTAAGAGATTTGTGCTGCATGAGCAGCATAAACATGGCCATTTCATATTCACTACGCCAAGGAAGCCCCTTTCTAATGTCAGCTTCCAACCATTTCAACTTGAATGGGATGTGAAGGAGCATTTTTTTCTGGTGCAATGCTGCCCACAAGTGTATGCCTGTGAACATTTTGTTTAACAGAATTCATCAGTTGCACACAACATGGAATGGACATCTGTGCTAGAGTATTTCTTTTTATCATTATTATTATTATTGTTGTTGTATTTGTAGGTTCCTTGCTCCATGCCAAATCCCATCTAGCCCTCCCTTGCCTAGTCACCCACCATCTCTGGGACTTACCCTACTGTCTCCACAACTTACACCTCACGGCAGGGTAAGATGAGCTAGCCCATGTCCTTCAGAAGTGGGATCCATGTGGGTGCTCAGTCAGTGCTGCCAGGCCTGCAGGGGGCCATCCTTCATCCCATCAACCAAGGATTTTCTTCTGAGGTTTTCTGCCCTTAGAACATTGATGTGCAATGACGCAGAACATCGGTTGACCTCCCATGCCCTTCCAAGCCTTCTGACCGCCTTGATCCCCAGCCTCTGCTAGTTGTCAGCCATATTCCAGCACCCCCCTCCCGTGGCCATGCATAGCCTTACAGTAACAGTGCATTGAACTCTTGGCACCTGCCTTCGATGATGAAATCCCTCTGGTATCGCTGTGCAGTTGAGTTGTGATTTCCTGTATAGTATCCACCTCATGCTGCTGTTACCCCATAGAAACATAGAAACATAAAAACATAGCATTTGACGGCAGATAAGGACCGCTTGGCCCACCCAGTCTGCCCATTTCTCTACCTAATGGATAAGCTGCAGATCCTAGTTAACCAGCAGCCTACTTCTTCCTACCCCCACCCCCTAGAATTGCCTTATGACTGTCCCATGCATGCTTGAATTCCACCACTGTTTTTGACTCCACAACCTCCTCCTCCTCCGGAAGGTCTCCATGCATCCACAACCCTCTCTGGAAAAAATACTTCCCAAATTACCTCTGAGCCGCCTCTATCTTCAAATTGTGCCCCCTTGTTCTTGCACACCTCTTTTTTTGAAAGATGCTACCCTCTTGGACTTTGTTGAGTCCCTTGAGGTACTTGAAAGTTTCTATCATGTCCCCCCTCTCTCTCTCCTTTCTTCAAGGCTATACATATTAAGCTCCTTAAGTCTCTCTTCATATGTCTTCCGGTGCAGACCCTGCACCATTTTAGTTGCCCTCCTCTGGACTGCCTCTATCCTGTCTATGTCCTTGTGGAGATGGGGTCTCCAGAACTGGACGCAGTACTCCAGATGGGGTCTCACCAATTGTCTGTACAGAGGGATAACAACTTCCTGTTTTCTGCTGCTGATGCCTCTCCCTATGCATCCCAGTATATCCCCAGCCTCCCTACTGCCTTCTCACATTGCTTGCTAACCTTAAGGTCATCTGATATGATTACCCCAGGTCTCTTTCCTTTTTTCTTACTACCTCCCCCATTGTGTATTCTTCCCTGGGTTCTTGTTTCCCAGGTGCATTATTTGCACTTCTTTGCATTGAATCCTAGCTGCCATACTTGTGACCATTCCTCCAACCTTGCAAGTCCCTTCTCATCCTTTCACGCCTCCTTGTGTATCAACCCTGTTGCAGATCTTTGTGTCATCTGCAAAGAGGCATACTTTCCTTCCAGTCCCTCTGCAATGTCACTTATGAAGACATTAAAAAGGATTGGACCCAATACTGAACCCTGCGGTACCCCACTAGCAACCCCACTTTCTTCAGAGTGGACTCCATTTACAATTACCTTCCGTGTCCTGTTGTCCAGCCAATGTTTTACCCAGGCCACCACCTTGGGACCCACTCCCAGGCTGGTTAATTTGACTATTAATCTTTTGTGTGGGACTGTGTCAAATGCCTTGCTAAAGTCTAGGTAGGCCATGTCCACAGCCCTCCCTGGTCTACTACTTTGGTCACCCAGTCAAAAGAAATCTATTAGATTCGTCTGACATGACCTTCCCGCCAGAACCCATGCTGCCTTGGGTCCTCTGCCCCACTGGCCTCTAGGTACTCAACTCTTCTTCCTTCAGAAGTGACTCCATCACTTTCTACCACAGAGGTCAAACTGACAGGTCTGTAGTTTCCTGCCTCTGTCTTGGTCCCACTTTTGTGAAGGGGAATCACATCCGCCTTCCTCCAGTCCTTGGGTACCACACCATCCTCCCATGATTTATTAAAAAGAGTAGCCAGTGGTTTCACTAGTTCCCCCTTAATTCTTTTAGAATTCTGGGGTGAATTCCATCAGGCCCCATTGCTTTGTCCACCTTCAGTTTTAGGAGTTCTTTCAGAACCCTTTCTTCTGTGAAAGGACTGGGATTGACCCCCCTATCAAGAGTGCTTCTGTTAATTGGATTAGGCACTTCCCCCTCCTCTTTTATGAATACTGAGCAGAAATATTCATTCAGTATCCCTGCTTTTTCACTGTCCCCCTCTGCCTACCCACCGTTCATTCTATTCAGCCTCACTATCCCTTCCTTTGTCTTTCTATGCTCGCTGATGTACCTATAAAAGGTTTTATCCCCCTTCTTAACCGAGTTGACTCTCTTTTCCTCAGTTTGGGCCTTTGCTATTCTGACTTCCCTTCCTGCTGCCTTCTGCCTTAACTGGTACAGCTCTCTGTCCTGCTCCTTCTGTGTTTCCTTATACTTCCGAAATGCTATCTTTTTCTTCCTGACTTTCACAACCACCTCCTTTGAGAACCATAGTGGCTTTTTCTTTCATTTTGATTTGTTTATTTGCTTCACACAAAGGCTTGCTGCCTCTGTGATGGCAGTTTGATGATTCCCCATTGTTGCTCCACACCTCCTTCTAGCCTGTTTGCTAGTGCTTTTCTGAGGCACTCTCCCATCTTGCCAAAGTCAGCCCTCCTGAAGTCCAGTACCTCACTTTTGTGGCTTGACTCTGTAGCCGAGTTTAACATGAACCACACTGTTTGATGGTCACTTGTTCCCCAGATGGCAACCCACTTCTAGATCTGAGATCCTCTCACTGCCCCCGCTTGAGAGTACAAGGCTCAAGATTGCTCCCTCACGAGTGGGTTCCAAAACTAGCTGTCTGAGGCCTGCCACCTGTAGGGCATCAAGAAAGGCCCTGCTCTTGGATGTGGCTGCAGCAAATGTGCTCCAGTTAACATCTGACATATTCAGGTCTCCCATCAACAGTATCTCCCCTTTCTCTGCCATTCTAAGAATGCCTTCTATCATATCCTTGTCCATTCCCTCCCCCTGACATGGGGGTCTGTACACAACCCCTGTGCAGATTGTGATGCCCTTTCCAGTCTCCAAGGTGACCCACAGTGCCTCCTCTCCTCCCTGTTTACTCTTTTGTTCAGTTGCTTTTATCCCTTCCTTTACATAGAGAGCTACTCCCCCTCTCCCTGCCTGTCTCTCCTGTAGGTTATGTACCCTGGTATGTTAACATCCCAGTCATGGTTCTCTGTGTACCATGTTTCTGTGACTGCTACGATATCCAGGCATCCCTCTTCCATCAAGGCCACCAGCTCAGGGAGCTTGTTGCCCAGACTACAGGCATTGGTACTCATTACCCTCCATTTCCTGATGGCCTTACACCTTTTTGCCCCATCCCTGTCCTTCTTGCCTTTGTCACTTTCTCCATTTACCCTTGCCCTTCTCCCTATCGACACCTCTATGTTGGTGTTTACCGCACTTACTATCGTGATTTTTTGGGGGCTAGGATTTCCCTGCTCCTTTCCAGTGCCTCCCCTTGGCTAGTTTAAATGCTTGCCAATGAAGCATTTAAATCTATCACCTAGGATCCTGGTTCCTCCTGGACAGATGCAGCCCATCATGCCAGTATAGGCTTGCATCACTCCAGGTGGACCCCAGTCCCCAATAAAGCCAATCCCTGAGCTCCACACCAGTTTTTCAACCACTGATTGAATCCCACGGTGTGGAACACCCTAGCCTCTCCTACGCCATAGATGGGCAGCACCTCCGAGAAGATTACCGTGCGTGCTACTGGTCTAAGGCCCCTCCCCAATTCCACAAACTCTTCCTGCACTTCTCTAATCCCTTTCTTAGCCAGGTCATTTGTCCCTAGGTGGACAATGACATCCAGCTCCCTCCCCTGTGTAGTTGCTCTGGCAATTCTGAGGATTCGCTCCCTGTCCCTCCAAGCCATGGCGCCAAGCAGGCAGCTTACCTCCCTCTCCCCTTCCTCCCCCAGTTCTACCTTCCCAACAATGGAGTCCCCTACCAGGAGCTGTTTCCTTCCCCTGCGGGGTCCCCTGCCACCCTCTTGTGGGTCTCCTTTGTGGAGGTTCCCAGCATCCTCCTTGGTCTCCACTGTGGGTGCCTCCATAGAGGAACCACACTTTGCCAGAATGGCATAGGAACTGTGGAGAGGTACAACTGGAGGGATGTGCCTCTGTTCCACCACCCTCACCCTCCCTGAGCCCACTGTGTTCCAACTGCTCCTCTTTCTTGGCAACCTCTGAGGCAATGGCAGTGGCACTGGTGGTCCCTGGATGGAAGAGGAGGTCCCACAAATCCTGGCCAACTCAGCCTGGAGATGAGCAAAGAAGTCAAAGAAATCTATCAGATTCGTCTGGCATGACCTTCCCGCTGTGAATCCATGCTGCCTTGGGTCCTGTGCCCCTCTGGCCTCTAGATACTCGACAATTCTTTCTTTCAGAAGTGATTTCATCATTTTCCCTATCACTGAGGTTAAACTAACAGGTCTGTAGTTTTCTGCTTCTGCCTTGTTCCCACTTTTGTGAAGGTGAATCACATCTGCCCTCCTCCAGTCCTCGGTACCACCCCATCCTCCTATGATTTGTTAAGAGGGTAGTCAGTGGTGTCACTAGTTCTACCTTAGTTCTTTTAAATTCTGGGATGAATCCCATCAGGCCCCATTGCTTCGTCCACCTTCAGTTTTAAGAGTTCTTTCAGAACCCTTTCTTCTGTAAATGGGCTGGTATCAACTTCAGTATCCAGAGTGTTTCTACTGTTTGTTTTATGTACCTCCCTCTTCATTTGTAAATACTAAGCAAAATATTTGTTTGGTATCTCTGCCTTTCACAGTCACCCTCTGCCCACCCTTCCTCCCCTTTATTAAGCCTCACTATCTCTCCAATGGTCTTCCTTCACTCCCTGATGTACCTATAAAAGGTTTTATCCCCCTTCTTAACTGAGTTCGCTATCTTTTCCTCGGTTTGGGCATTTGCTGTTCTGACTGCCTTCCCAGCTTCCTTTTGCTTTAACTGATACAGTTATCTGTCCTGCTCCTTCTGTGATCCCTTGTACTTCCTGAATGCTTTCTTTTTCTCTTGAACCTTCACTGCCACTTCCTTTGAGAACCATAGTGGTTTCTTACATCATTTTGGTTTGTTTATTTGCTTCACACAAAGGCTTGTTACCTCTGTGATGGCAATTTTTAGTATTCCCCATTGTTCTTCCACCCCTCCTTCCTGCCCATTTGCTAGTGCATTCCTTGGGCACTCACCCATTTTGGCAAAGTCAGCCCTCCTAAAGTCCAGTACTTTTGTCTTTGTATGGCTTGACTCCATTGCTGTGTTTATTGTGAACCATACTGTTTGATGGTCGCTAGTTCCCAGATGGCTACCCACTTCTACATCTGTGATCCTCTCCATCTCCATTTGAGAGACCAGGTCTAAGATTGCTCCTCTCAGGTGGGCTCCAATACTAGTTGTCTAAGGCATGCCCCCTGTAGGGCATCTAGAATAACCCCCTCTTCGAAGTGGCTGCTGCAACTGCACTCCAGTTAACATCTGGCATATTCAGATCACCCATCAGCAATATCTCCCCTTTTTCTGCCATTCTAAGTATACTTTCTATCATTTCCTTGTCCATTTCCTGCCCCTGAGAAGGGGGTCTGTATACAACCCTTGTGCGGATTGTGGTGCCATTGCTTGTCTCCAAATTTACCCACAGTGCTTCTTCTCCTCCCTGTTTACCCTTCTGTTCTGTTGCTTTTATTCCTTCCCTTATGTAAAGAGCTACTCCTCCTCCTCTTTTACCCTCCCTGTCCCTCCTGTAGATAGTGCATCCTGGTATGTTTACGTCCCAGTCATGGTTTTGTGTGTACCATGTTTCTGTGACTGCCACGTTATCCAGATGTTCCTCCTCCATCAAGGCCACTAATTCAGGAAGCTTGTTACTCAGACTATGGGCATTGGTACTCATTGCTCTCCATTTTTTGATGGCTTTACCTTCTGTTGCAGCATCCCCCACTGACCTTTCTACCTCGGTCTTTTTCTCATTTAGTACCCTGTTTTGTAGGGAGAGGCTGGGATTTTCCTGCTGCTTATCAGTGCCTCCCCTTGCTAGTTTAAAAGCTTGCCAATGAAGCATTTAAACTGATTGCTCAAAAGACTTGTTCCTTCCTGGACAGATGCAGACCATCCTGCCAGTATAGGCTGGTGTTCCTCCAGGTGGAACCCCAGTCCCCAATGAAGACAAACCCTGTGCTCCACACCATTTTTCAACCATTCATTAAACTGCATGGTGCAAAGTACTCGCCTCACCCATGCCATTGACAGGCAGCACCTCTGAGAAGGATACTGTGTGTGCTACTTGTCTTAGGCCCCTCCCCAACTCTACAAAGTCCTCCTGCATTGCTCTAATCTCATGATGAGCCAAGTCATTTGTCCCTAGGTGGACAATGACGTCCAGCTCAGACTTCCGTGCAGCTGTTCTCGTGATCCTGAGGATGCGCTTCCTGTCCCTCCAAGCCATGGCACCAGGCAGGCACCTTACTTCACTTTTCCCTGCTCCCCCCAGTTCTATCCCCCTAATAATTGAGTCCCCCACCAGGAGCTGCTTCCTTTCCCTGTGGTGTCCTCTGCCTCCTTCCTGTGGGCCTCCTTTGTGACAGTTGTCCTCAGCCTCCTTAGTCTCCTCTGCGGGTGCATCCATAGGGGAGCTATGCTCCCCCAGAACGGTGTATGGATTGTGGAGTGGAACAACTGACTGGGTGCCTCATTCTCCCAATCTATGAGGCCAAGCAAGAAGTTCATGCCTTCATCACCAAGCATGCTCTGCAGTTTAATACCTCAGATGCTTGGCCATCTCACCCTTGGCTGACCCCTGGTGACGTGAATTTGCTGCCAAACCTGGGTCACCAGTGTAGTGAGCAACAGCCCTGCCTGTGCACTACTGGGCTGGTCCTATAGGACAGCATTTCAGTAGACAATTCAGAAGGTGGTGAATTACTGTGGTTGCCCTATGGCCTAATGAAGGTGACCCAGTTACAGGAATAAGCCCGAGTCCTAGTCCCTTGATGTCAGCATCCCACAGACAGCAGCTTTTTTGGCAGCAGTATACTATACCTCAGTGATGGAGGTGCTTTTACAGTCTTCCTACAACAACCCCCTGTACCAGACAAGGAAAGGTTTGCCACATGTGCTTCCTCATTGAGGGCACTGCAGAGCCAGAGACGTCTGATGCCTTGGTGAGAAAGATGGGAGGGGTGATGGGAGCAGGGGACATTGTGGCAGTGTGGTAGGGCCAGCACTGTCAGGTGTCAGAGTGCCTCAGGGGCCTGCTTTGTGATGGATGGATGGATGGATGGATGGATGGATGGATGGATGGCCGGCCAGCCAGATGGATAGGTTTTATTTATATTTTGGTACCCAATCCCAGAGGCTCTGGGCACCATTACACTAGGAACAAGGTTAAGGCAGGATCAATTACCACATTTCATCGGTAAAACAAGACATAAAATCGAATTTAAAAACTGTCAGCAAATGCCTTATTAAAAAGGTAGGTCTTCAGGCCCCCTTTTAAATGCTTCCACTGTTGGGGCCTCCCTCAGAGATTTTGGCAATGAGTTCCAGAGGGCTGGGCCAGCCACCTCAAAGAAACAATCCCCTGAGGTTTTCAGCCTGGCCCTCAGAACCACCAGGAGGCCCTCTGTGGAGGAGCGGAGGGAACATACCGGGGCAGCTGGAGTAAGGAGGTCAGACAGGTAACCAGGGCCCAGGCCATATAGGGCCTTACAGGTGAGCAAGCCCACCTTGAAGATGATCCTCCACCTGACCAGCAGCCAGTGCCAGTACAGATGACGCAGGACCACGGTCACATGTCAAAACCTCGTAAGGCCTGCCAGCAACCTAGCCACTGCATTCTGCACTAGCTACAGCCAGCGGAGGATCCCTCCATTGACCCTGAAATACAGAGCATTACAATAGTCCAGCCTGGAAGTCACAAAGGCGTGTACCAGTGATGGCAAGTCTTCCAGAGGAATCAGGGATTTAATTTGGGTGACATTCCTTAAGTGGTAAAACCCACTTCTGACAACAGATGACACCTGGGCTTCCATGGTCAACCTGTCATCAAGGATGATGCCCAAATTCCTCACTCTGGGGAAAGCCATCAATGGAGTTGACACAAGAACCAGCCCAGTTACCACTCCGGAGGCATCCCCATCACGCCATAGACACAGCTCAATCACTAGCACCTCCATCTTATCTTGGTTCATCCTCAGCCACCTCAATGACATCCAGCCCTGAATCTTGTGAACACCAGACTATCCTGGCAAACACTGGACCAGTGACCTTAACCCCTCCCACTGGGAGACGAGTCGAGCCAGGGTTCAGTTCTTAGCATGTGGACCGCAGCTTTGAAATCACCACAACGACCTCAGCCACCTCAACCAGCCTAAACTCCCCCCAGGTAATAGGAGTACCTCTGCTTGGACCAGGATGACCACTGCAGAGCAAATTTTGTCCCATTGGGGAGATCCCTGCCCAAATGGAGGACACCCTGTCTGAGAAGAATAGAGCAAACTCTTTGCACAATGCAGTTGAAAATGCTCTTTTCTGCTGTAGACAGGCTGGATGTAACAACCTGTCCAGAGTCCAAAATAACTGAGCAGGTCTGTTCCTCCCAGCAGCAATCTCCCTGGACAGGAACGTTGCCTTTTTACTGTTGATTGCCCCCTGATAATCATTATAATGATTTCTCAGGGCCAGTCTATCCTCCATGGACTGGATCCTCCACCTACAATGCTCCAACTTCCAACCCTTAGTCTTCATCTCCTTGAGAGCCCCGTCAAACCATGGGATCTCAAGCAAGAAGACATTGGTGCAATGGCATTGAATGCCTTGATAATGATCCCATTATAGGCCACCACCACCTCACTCATGCAGACCGCACATGCAGCACTCACGTCAGAAAAGTCTACTACCACCAACAGTCCCTAAGGGCAGTAGTGGGCCATCTCAACAGGGGAGGGACTATCGGGGGTCCCCAAACCAGAACTTCACCATGCAGTGATCAGACCAAATGACCTGATCAATCTTGATGTCAGTCACATCAAGCCCCAGTGAGAATACCAGGTCCAAGTTGTGGCTGTGTTGGTGGGTCGCAGAGGTAATTACTTGTGTCAAGCCCAGAGATGTCATTGTATGGAGGAGGTGATAACCAAAAAGCGAGGATTCGTCATCGACCCAGGCATTGAAATCCCCCAGAATTAACCACCTAGGGAACTCCAACACCCTGTCAGCAACGAAGTCCACTACCTCCTGCAGTAAATCCCCACCCCCATCCCAGAGGGGGGTAAATGAGGAGAATCCTGCAACCTGCACCTGGACCCCCACACACTGCCACACATTCAAATGATGAGGTAGTGCTCACTGGGTGCACGGAGAAGTGCAGGCTGGATCTAAAACAGATGGC
Organism: Neoceratodus forsteri; assembly: GCA_016271365.2. Taxonomy (NCBI): domain Eukaryota; kingdom Metazoa; phylum Chordata; order Ceratodontiformes; family Ceratodontidae; genus Neoceratodus; species Neoceratodus forsteri. Next base: position 389,072,324 of record CM028132.1, on the reverse strand, counting down.
CACTCCCCCACCCCAGGCAATGCACCACTGAGTACCTGGCAGGGACCAACATCTCCAATACTGGACCAGTATCATCCCCTAGCCGGGTCTCAGTGATGCAAGCCAGGTCGACCGAGGAGATCAAGTCCGTCATAATAGCAGTCTTGTTCCTCATTGACCTGGCATTGCATAGCACCACCCGAAGGGGACTAGCAGAGACTGCAGGCCCTCTAGCTACCTGCCCACGCAGTCTGGTTGGAACCCTGGGGACAAGAACCAAGTGGCTGTGTGTCATTGTCATGGACAAGCTTACAAGTTTAATTTTGTACTTTGCCTATCCATGTGACATTGTAGCTGTCAGTGGTGAGAGTCTGTACCGCAGTTTCCACCTCCACTGGAGGGGGGGGATACACAGCTGCAAAAGGGAATGATACCCGCCACATCTGATCATGGTGCCAGTGCACTAATGCAAGGCAGGGACACAATTCCTCAGTCAGTTCAATGCCATGGTGCCAGCATGGTGGGGTGGCAGCTTGGACATGCTACAGATGATCAGCTGGACCACTATGGAGGTGCCTTCACTGTACATATTGTATAATTGCTATTGGATATTCTACACATATTGTTGGGTGGATAGGGCCCCACCACATTCTGCAGGGGTGCCCTTACAGGTCTTGCCATAATGTGCATGGTACAGTCCCTGCCATTAAGGGATGCTGCCCACTATGTATGCCCCCACTGTTTATTATTTTTTTAATTTTAATTTTAGTCTTTGGTATCTGGGTAAGGCCCACTAGGCACCAGTGCCTGTTTTCAGGGGTGACCTGGGAGCACTAGGCAGTTAAGCGACTTGCTCAGAGTCACACAGTATGCAAGTGGAGGTTGTGAGAATCAAACCAAGGTCTGGTCTGCTGGATGTACCAAGCTCGTCCACAGTGCGTTACTCTAACTTCTAGGCTATACTGCCAGCCCACTGTGTACCTGCCTTCATTACAACAGCCCCCATGTACATGTGGGCTGCCGTCCTTCACTATACCCACACTAAGACCTTACAGGGCTGTGGATTGGCCTCACAGCTGGAGCATGGTGCTTATCACCAGTCACACCCCATGTCTCAACTCCACCGACCCCCCATGTGAACACATTCACAGCAGGGCTGCATGCCTGAGGCAGACACACTATAGATGGCTGTAGGGATGTACTGCACAGCATTCATGTGTCTCCCTCTGTGCTGCTCTGCTCTGTGGCCCCATAGGGAGCCACACCTTCTGTACAGCAGGCCATTAGTCAGTCTGCTTCAGTATTGTCATCTCAGTCTTTGTTCATTACAGATCCAGGCATTTTGTGAGTGTCACCGAGTTTTATTTCTGATTTTGGCCTTTGATATGTATTTGTGTTTCCACTACATTTTCATTCATTTCACTCACAATTAATATCAGTTGTTCCGTTCAGCAGTCATCTATCAGTCAGTCAATTTCTGCCTCCATGCCATGAGGGATTATGAATGCATTCATACAGGCTATAATCATATTTCTCAGAATTCTTGCCCTCAGGGCTTGCCTGTGCGGTAAATATGCTCACTCACCCCCTTTGAAGTCTTCATCTTGAGTGTGAGTCCCTCATCATGGGCAGAGGTCCTTCTCTATTGGCCGCATGTCTTTAGCGGTATCTCCTGGCAGTCCCATCTGGTGGTAAGGTCCAGTGCTCCAGGGTAAACTTTATCCATGCAGCTCTTCAGTCAGTGGTACCTCATAGTGTTGCACTTAAGAATTCAGCTGCCAGAGGGTGGAGCCCTAAGACTACAGGGGTGCATTTAGCTGTGCAGACTACATCATCAGCACCTCTAAAAGCTATTCTCTTGCATCAGCCTAAGGTGGTCTCACTCCATATTCCCTTCCTTTAGTTTCTAGTCAAGATTAGGCATCTTCATGGTTCTGAGGCTGGATGCTAGCCTTTCAGCAGTCTCTTCTCTCCTCATTCCATGCTTTGAGGTGTGAACCTCTTTCATGGGGAAACTTCCTTTAACTGTAGAGATCGACTTCTGGCACACCACAGGGCTATCTAATTAGAGGGCTAGAGTGAAAGTTAACTCTCCAAACTTTCCCTGAAATTAATTCCAAAGTAGCAGTAGGTGAGCTGTCATAATAACAATAATAATAATAATAATAATTACACGTGCCAGAAGGAATGAGGCTGAGGCCACGGATCCCCGGAGATTTCCTCTACAAGGATTTTTCTCTCCGGAGTGCCAAAGGCCATAGTGTAATATACAGTATTAAATATAGAATGATGCATGTAATGGTGTGTTTAATGAGATTTTACTCCCCCTTCTGAGGTGTTGAATGCTACATAAACCCTGAGAGCGAAGCGTGATTTATTTAAGCATCCAACAATGTGGTATGCAGTGTAAAATTCGAGTTAAACACACCATTCTACAGTTTATTTTATATAATTGCTGGAAGCATTTTTGCCACAGCAATTATATAAATTAAAACAGCCATGCTCCAGTGTGGACTACAGGCAGTCCAATGGTCTGGGGCCGAAAGCAGCCAACCTCTCCCCCCAAGGTTAGCAAGCAAGCAAAGTGAAGAGTTGAGAGGCAATTTTTTTTATTTTTTTGACTTACTGCCGAGTGATACTGGTGGTGTCCAGGCAAAGTGTCTGGCCCCTCATAAGTGAGGAGGAGGAGATAGCGGAGGTAGGCACAGGTGTGGAGCACTGGAAACCCAGCACGTGTTTGCCGTTATAACGGCGAATTATAACCCAGGTTTCCTATGGGAGAAAACACTCCCCAGTTATTATTATTATTTAATTATAGTGTTTACCACAGTATAATATACAGTATCCATATTTAATTACAGCATTTAACCATAGTATACTATACAATGTTAATATTTAATTATAGTGTTTACCTTAGTAGTAGGATTTCCACTGTAAGTTGGGGTTTTCAATTTACTGTACATTTTCTCCATATTTCACCCAGATGACCATCATGTGCCACACCCCTGCACTGAGCTCCCCCACCACCTTCCTCAGCCTTACCTCCACTGCCTTGTCCTCCCTAGCATGCCCCCAGGTTGGGGCTGTCAGAGGTGGGCACAAATTCCAAGATGGAGTTAGAGCTCGGTTGGCAGTGGGTGCTGCCATCAGCGGTGGAAGGAGAGCATCATACTGCATCATTCAGGGAATTTTCCACACTGTCATCCCCATCCCCTAGGTCAAGACCTGGGCCCTGTAGACAGACATATATATAGGTTGGCAGGTGGTTAGGAGGGGAAAATCAGGTGCCCCATTACTCGGTGCTCTCCAACATATCACCTCCACAAACCATATAAAAACTACAAACAGGTATCTGCCTCGATCTCCAAAATCAAACAAACAAAGGGGCTGAAGACACAGCAGAGCAGGACACTGCAGCACAGGAGCTAATGCAACAAAACTTGCCCAAAACAGGAATGAAAACATAAAAAAGCAAAAAGGAAATCCAAAAAACTTCTAATCATAGGAGACTCCATGATTCGGGGATTTGATACCTATCTCCAGCCAGAGGTAATGGTCAGATGTCTCCCAGGTACATCAGCATGGACAGACACTAACCGCATTGCTAAAATTGTACAAGAAGCAGGAGAAAACATTGACATCCTAGTACACATAGGGACTAACGATCTCACCACAGCCGGTCAGTTGTGGAGACCAAGGAACACCTGACCAGGCTGGGTGACAAACTATCATCCATTTCATCTGGCATCTCCTTCTCTGAGATCCTGGCAGTCTGGGAGAGGGGGGCAGATGGACAGAAGGTCAGAGAAGGGGAGACAGGGGAGCTAAACATGTGGCTCAAGGGCTGATGCCAGGAAAAAGGACACAAATTTGTAGGGAACTGGCAACAATTTTGGGAGCGAAAGTTCTTTAAATTTAATGGACTGCATCTGACTAAGGAGGGAGTCAGTGCATTGGTGCAGAAGTTTGATGTCTTTGCAGAATATTTAAACTAGCAAATGGGGAGAGGGGTGCAGCACCCCATACATTAAATGAGAAGAACACCCCACCCCCCCTCAGCTAATGGTCAAACAGGAGTTCAGCATGTTTGTAGTTCATTTGCATCACCAGGTAAGGAAAAAGCTCTGGCTCCCATACGATGCACAGGGGAATTGCCAGACCTCACCCAGCAACTAACACACGAAATCTAGCTAATGGAAAATCATGTACACAAATGCTCGCAGTCTGGGAAACAAGATCCCAGACCTGCAGGCAATAATGACAGGCTAAACTGGACATAGTAGCCATTAGCGAGACATGGTTTACCAGTAACCACACGTGGGAGACTTCAGTACCTGGCTAGGTACTGTTCAGAAGAGACCAAGGTGCAAAAGGGGGGTTGAGTTGCCCTTTATATCAATGAAAATATCAAAGCTACAGAAATTCAGAATACACATAAGGAGCCAGAAGAACTGTGGGTCACCCTGGAAACAGGAAATATGACAGCCATACAAACTGGGGTTGTCTACAGGCCTCCAGACCAGGAGGAGGACATAAACACATTATTGTTCGAAGATATACAGAACATGACAGCTAAAGGGGAAGTTCTGATAATGGGAGACCTCAACATGCCAGATACAGATTGTTCAATACCAGCAGGAACATCTGCCAGAACTAGACACATAGTAGATTCCCTGCAGGGGGAAGGCTTCAAACAACTGGTACAACAACCCACAAGAGACAGGGATATCCTAGACCTAGTACTGACTAACAGGGAAAGGATCACAGATATCCAGGTAGAAGGTCACCTGGGGGCCAGTGACCATCACATGGTATGGTTCAATTTGGCCACTAGAACTAAATCATCCCATTCCAATGCAAAATATGGGACTTCAGATGAGCTGACTTTGATAAGATGGCCAATAGAGTTAAGCTAGCCCTGGCAAGAAGAAATACAGGTGAGGGGGGTACAGGCAAAGTGGGTAAGCATTAAGGATGCAATACTTCAAGCAACATCCCATTGTGTTAGGGAGAAAAGGAAGTGCAAAAGAAGAAGGAAATCACTTTGGTTCTCAAAAACAGTAGCAGAAAAGGTCAGAGCTAAAAAAAAGGCTGGATTTCAGGAAATATAAGGGAACGCAGTGGGATGAAGATAGGGAGGCATACCGAACTTCCCTAAGGGAAGCAGGGAAGGCAGTAAGGCAGGCAAAGGCCCAAACCGAGGAAACACTAGCACAAAACAGTAAAAGAAGGGGACAAGACTTTCTATACATACATTAGTGAAAGGAGAAAGTCCAGAGGGGGTATTGTTAAGATCAAAGGGGATAAGGAGCATGTGAGGAGGACCACAAAGGAAAAGCATCTATCCTAAATAGATACTTCCACTCAGTATTTACTGAACAGAAGGTAGGGCAGGGCTCACAGCTCAGCACCATGGACACAGGGGGAGGGAGGTGTGCACTAGTCCCTTCACAAAAGAAAGGGTCCTACAAGAACTCGATAAACTCAGGGTGGACAAGGCAATGGAACCTGATGGCATACATCCCAGGGTACTAAAGGAGATAAGGGTAGAACTAGCAGAGCCATTATCATAACTATTTAGTGAGTCTCTAAGCACAGGAGAGGTCCCAGAAGACAGGAGAAGGGCTCATGTGATCCCGCTCCACAAGAGTGGTAGCAGGAAGAAGGCAGGGAACTACAGACCAGTCAGTCTCACCTCAGTAGTGGGCAAGATTATGGAGGCACTCCTTAAGGAAAGGATAATGCAACACCTGGAATCCATAGGAGCACAGGATCCAAGACAGCATGGGTTTACAACAGGAAGGTCCTGTCAAACTAATCTCAGATTTCTTTGACTGGGTAACCAGAGTGGTGGACTGAGGGGGAGCAGTTGACGTCGCCTACCTTGACTTCAGCAAAGCTTTCGATACTGTTCCACACAGAAGATTGATTAATAAGCTAGGTAGGCTCGGGGTGGGTCAGAAGTTGGTCAACTGGGTGACAAACTGGTTGACAGGCAGAAAACTGAGTGGTGGTAAATGGTATACAGTCAGAAGAGATGCAAGTCACAGGTGGGGTACCTCAGGGATCAGTCCTGGGGCCAGTCCTCTTCAATATCTTCATCAGTGACGTTGCAGATGGACGATGGACTGGAGGGTAAGGTTTGTCTGTTTGCAGATGACACCAAGATCTGCAACAGAGTAGATGATCCAGATGGGGTGGGCAGAATGAGAAGAGATCTGGATAAACTGGCAAAATGATCAGAAGATTGGCAACTGGTGTTTAATGCAAAGAAGTGCAAGATCATGCACATAGGGAAGAGAAACCCTGAAGCCACCTATAGGCTGGGAGGGGAGTTGCTGGCAGTCACAAGGGAAGATAGAGACTTGGACATCATCATCACAAATGAACTTGAAATCATCCAAGCAGACTACTAAAGCAGTAGGTAAAGCTAGGGGGATGTTGGGGTGTATTAGTAGGGGTATCACAAGTCATAAGAGGAAGGTAATAACCCCTCTGTACAAAACACTGGTTAGGCCCCATCTGGAGTACTGTGTGCAGTACTGGAGGCCACACCTGCACAAGGACATTAACCAAATTGAGGCAGTCCAGAGAAGGGCAACCAAAATGATTCAGGGACTGCATCAGAAAACATATGAGGACAGATTAACAGAGCTCAATATGTATACCCTGGAGCAAAGGCGGGAGAGAGGTGATATGATCGAAACATTCAAACACCTTAAGAGCATTAACAAGGTGAAAGTCTAACATGTTTCAATATAAGAAAAATAGCAGGACAAGAGGACACAGCATGAGATTAGAGGGAGGCCGATTAAGGGGTAATGTGAGGAAGTTTTTTCACAGAATGGGTGGTGGATGCATGGAATGGCCTACCTCAGTAAGTGGTGGATATGAATACAGTGCAGGGCTTCAAACAGGCATGGGATAGGCATAAGGGAGCAATACAGATGAGTATGAATAGATGGATCATTGACAGAGCAAAGGCCGATGGCACATTCATAAGGTAGAAAAAAAAATGGGCAGACTGGATGGGCCTTGCGGTCCTTATCTGCCGTCAACTTCTATGTTTCTATGTTTCTATGCATGTACATGATAGTGCACACATCCACTGCAGTCTGAGTGCTCCCTACCCGTGATCTGCTGCACCAGCTTGCACCACCACCTGTGGTCACTCAGTGGCGGTAGAATAGCAGTCTGTCAGCCCTCCCTGAGAAGCAGAGCATCCTTTGGAATGATCGATCCTCCTCCCCAGCCAGCCCTCCTAGGACTCAGGCTCAGTTATCCTACAATCTTGCCATTTCCTCCCTCCTTCTGCAAGTCATGCCTCAGTCTCCTATCAGTCATCTATCAGCTACTACAGTGGCTGTCTATGTCATTACTTCAATCCACCTGTGCTGCTGCCACCTGCTATGTAGTTATTTTGGGCTCCTTCCCTGGTGTCAACATGGCTCAGTTGGTAGCATATCCACCTCTGGGCCAGAAGGTCATGGGTTCTCATCCCACACCAGGATTGGACTCGTACTTAAAATGCTGGCACCCAAGTGCAGTATTAGGGGGTGCTGTACTGTTGGAGTGTGCCATCCTTCGGATGAGACATTAAACAGAGGTCCCTTCTACCCATCCTGGTGCTGTCCTGGTGGGTATCCAGGTGGAAGTAAAAGAACCCAAGGCACTCTTCACAAAAGAGTAGGGGACTTTTCCCTGTGTCCTGGCCAATATTCCCCTTCCCATAAAATTGGTTAATGCAAATATCCAGGCTGTGTATGGGTGATGATGTGCGATATGGCTGCCACTTCACATTCAGTCACTTCACTACCAGTCTAGCATTGCTTGTAAAGCACTTTGGGATACATTGTGTATGAAAGCTGCTCTTTAATGCGGATACTTCTTCTTAAGGTGCCTTTAGCCTAAATGAATTATGTTCCCACTGTAGCTATAGGGGTGAATCTCCTCAAGAGGATTCCTTTGCCTTCATGGTGCCCAGACAGGGTGATAGTCTCATAGGAGACAGATACGGTGAATGGCTAATGCATCCTAATATAACAGCCAAACAACTCAGTCATTCAACTGGCCTCCTGACTATCAACAATGTTGCACAAGCATAACTTCTCATTTTAGTGGTGCAGCCCATTAATTGTAAGGCTATGTCTGCAGCTGGGTGGATGGGAGCAACCAGCCACACCACCTTTGGACTATATAAAGGGAAGGTCCACTCGGTTTTTTTTCTGTTTACCTGTGTAGTTTGTAAGCATGAACAATGGTTGCCTCTATTGCACTCTCCTAATTTCATCAGGATTTAAATATAAATTAAGTTACTTAAGTCTGGTGTGTAAAACTGCTTGACTCCACTGCAAAGGTCATGACCTGACTCATGAAAGGCATCCTGGAATTTTATGATCTGTATATTTGGGTTAGAAATAAAATGCTTTTAAAGAATACAGGACTTCACAAGACATGGAACAGATATGACTGATAGTACAACTTCTAATGGCTTGTGCATATACGTATCATCAACTTTCATGATACCTTGTATGAGTAGGGTCATAACCTTTGCAATGCAGTCAAGCAGGTTTTCACACCAGGGCAGAACAGAGTGAAGAACTCTCATTTATAGTTACATTAGGATGAAATTAGGGGATGCAAGAGAGGGAATCATTGTTCATGCCTACAAACTTTACAGGTATACAGAGAAAAAAAAAAGGTTCAGGGGACTTTCCCTTTAAACCAGCTTCCTCCAGACTCCTTTGTTAGGATAACTTAGTTTATTTATTTAAGTATTTATTTATTTATGTATGTAGTTTTTGTTGACCACGTAGGTGCACTTGACAAACATTATTGCCTATTTTCAGGCATGACCCAGGAGAGTTACACACAATGGGCCCTCTGTACTAATGGGCGGAGTGGCTGCATGTCATGTATCCACAGTGCATAGCCACTCCACACCCATTGCACCCCTGCATGGAATTCACTTACCTGGGTGCACAGTCCCTATGCACCCAATCCCCATCCACGCCGACCGCAACGTGCCAGGGGCAGGCGAAGGGCGTGCCAGCACTACACACCATGCACAAAGGGATGTAGTGCCATCGGCAGGAGTGCAGAACAGTCTGCAGGTTACAGCAGGGGGACCGTGCTGTAAATATTCTATGCATATCCGCACACAGTGCCACCCACCTGGACCAGGAGGACAGACCCAGTTCACCACAAGCATCTCCCCAGCTCCCGTCCACCGTGCCTGCCCACCTACCCCAGCACACAGCCATGGCCATCCCTGGTACTTCGGCTCCCCCCTCCACATACACAAGGGGGCACCAGCCCTGGAATGCAGGGCCCCCCCCCCGACACCCATGCCCCATCCCTGTACATGTCTACACCCACACACACACACACACACACACACACACACACACACACCACCAGTGGTAAGCACCCCTGCAGTAATGCCCCCATCATGCTGGACAATGCCCTCACACACTGGAGGCCAGGCACAGATGGTGACTCATTGCCAGTGTCCACCCACCAGCAAAACACTTCCGCCTGGCATAGACCTGCCATTCCAGTATATGACCTCAACATCTTTGGTGTTCAGTGGCAGCCCTCACCCCTCTGCAGCACCGACAACCCTCCCTATCCTGTTCCATATCAGCATAGTCAGTGCCGCAGGTCGGACAGCCAGCAGCACAGGCCTCCGCACACCTCCATGGCCATTGGCCATCCAATTGATGCTGGGAGCATGTGACCTATATACAGGGGCACATTCCCAGCATCACTTGGATGGCCAGCGGCCATGGAGGTTTGCAGAGGACTATGTCACTGGCCGTCCAGCCCATGGCATGAGCTATGCAGGTACAGGACAGGGAGAGGTTCATCGGTGCCGTGGGGGGTGGGGGGAGCCATTGAACACCAATGATGGGACTGGGGTACCATGTTCAGGGGTTGGGTACATTAGACCAGTGCACCTGTGTGCATTGAGGGGGTCAGGGCTGCAGTGGGTGAATGAGGGGCCATCATGGATTACCCTGGGGACAGGCGCAGCCATGTGTGGGGGGCAGGGGGTGCCTTGTGTGTTGGGGAGGCCTTGCTACATGGTTGCCAGGGCTGCCCTATATTGCTGGGGGGGTGCAGCAGTGTTGTGGGTTGACCCCATGCTCCAGGGGCTTGGACAGGTGTCCACAACCAGAAGGAGCATAGCCACATGGATCTGGGTGTCCATTTGTGCTATTCATGCACGCAGACCCACGCCATGCCGCGCAAGGGATCCACTCAGGACCCAGGATGGGCATCCGATTAGATGCCCGACTGGGTCTGCAACTCCACCCCTGACCGCCCTCTGGAGTACTGCACGCTGGAGGGCGGGACCGCGGACAGGTAGCAATAGATGGTGCATGTCAGTCATGCAAACCAGTCTGCAGGTGCAGGGCTACATGGGCAGATGTGCCTCCGGCACATAATTCCCACCCGATAGTGCATAGGGCCCATTAAATGAACAGCATTGCAGTGGCACAAAATACAACAGCACGTGGGCTGGCAAAATACAGAAAGAACATGAAACAATAAGTAGTGCATAGAGGGTATCATGTCATTATAGTGAGTCAATTACAGCGAAGGTATTTGCATGAATACATTACAGTGACTGATGATTCAGCGAGTGCACAATGACAGCGTGCACACTACTGAGTGACTGTCACAATAGATAGGAGATGCAGTTAGAGCAACAGCCTGTTTGGCGACTGGATTTGTAGCCTACCCCCACCATCAGGGTGCGGTGTGGAGTTAGAATCTAAAAGATAGAGGGGTTCGGGGGGGGCGCAGTCCCCATGTGTGACAGATGAGCACATGACTACTTAAGTGGGGATGTATCCTGGGGTAGGTGTTTGTGAGGATGGCGGTCAAATTCATTTGTAGCCTGAGGAGCATGCCTTTCTTGGAGCTGGTCGTATCAGGCTGGGCTGATGGTAGTGGTCGGAGGAGGTACCGGGATCTGACAGAAAGGATGCTGCATTTGGTCCGTGAGTACCCCATATGTACCAGGCTAGAGTACTTACCTGGTACAGGTATTGCATACAATATACACGTCCACATGTGAATGGTGGTCTTGTAGCTGTGATACACCAGTAGCACAAAATGTATTTGCTCTGGTGTGCAGTCGCCGGGAAGTGCAGTCTTGTTACTTGTCATCGCTGTGTTATTGTGGCTCAAATTGCTGTCACCCAGAAAACTTCACTGTAATGACATGGAACGGTACATAGAGATAGTAGATTTGAGAATACAATTACAGTAAGTGCAAAAGATAAAGCGAAGTTAATTAAGAATACAATATATCAATTACACATACACTTATCATTAGACAGTAAAAACTTCTGCAATTCTTTCTTAAAAACCTGGTGAGACTCAGTGCATCAGAGCAGTGGTGGGATGTGGGTTCCCTCCCTTTGTTCACGTTATAGTAAAGTTCGGGGGCTGGTGGGCGAAGACACAGAATTAAATAAGAAAAAGTTCAGCCACTCCATAAATGTTCATAAAATGTTTTGGACATTTTATTTTCTTCTTTTAGAGATAGATCCTCTAGCACCAACTTTTCACCTCTGTAGGCTTCTTCAGGGTTGGGATCTAGTATTTAAACATATTTGTAACATGGCACTAAAGTGAATGTGCAAATGGGGATGTGCGATTGGTTCAAATTGATCACATGGGGGAAATCGGAGTGGGGATTAATCCAGCATAACTGCCATGCCAAAAGTGAAGTACCAGGACCAACCAGAGAGCCAGATAAGCAGCACCGGGGAGAGACAAGAATGAAGTGTGAGAGGGACGCTGGTCTTGGGTAGGCAACGAGTGACCAGAAACAGAGGTGAGGAATGGCACGGCAGGGAAAGCACAAAGAGAGCAGAAGCAGTAGCACCAGATCGAGCAAGACACGGAGTGCAGGACATCGGAGCTATCTCACAGGAGCATGAAGAGGTGAGCGATGGAGGATGCAAATTCGTTATGGAAGTCCAGATAGTGGTGCAGAAAGGACTCCACCGCAGACCTCCAATGAGTGGTATGAAATGAATACCCGTCTAGAACGCAAAATAAGTCAGTCTAGGATGTGAAAGACACCGTTCTGTAGATATAGCAGTAGACAATGTTTTCACCCCATCAGCATATAAAAGCTTGTCTGTAACAGGTTTTCAAAGTGCAGTAAAAACCTTATGAAAACATAGCGAGTCGCTGGGTTATGTTGTTCATACGATGTGAAATAGAATCATGGCAGGTCTATACTCGCGTGGCCCATGTTACAAGCGCATTAAGCCACTCCGAAGTTGGCATCTAATGCTATTAATGCATGGTTGGGCTGTTGTACACCCTCCCAACCATGCATTAATCCATCATTAGATGCCACCTTCGGAGTGGCTTAATGCTTACTTGTACAACTTTTAGACATTGTTCATAATCTACTTTCATTTATAACTCAAATTCATTTTAAGCATCTGTTGTTTATATTTTTCACCACTAGATGGCATGTGACCACTGTTATTTAACTCTGGTTCAGACTTCACATACTATAGTTCTCACATTCTTAAGCATAAACAAAATAAATCTTAAATAAATTAACATATGTACTATTCACATGAACAGTGTACTGCCAAGGCAGAGGTGCAGAAACACTAGACATCCCACAGCATCACTCTGTCAGCTACATATCTATTTATTGTCTTGTCATATATTCATTAACCTCTGTAGTATTATCATTTAACATACCTTTTTAATGATTTTAATTTCCACATCAGTTTGTGTATACATCTTTAACATGTTCCCATAATACAATAACTAGCTGGCTTGATTCTACTACTCAGAACATTGTTCTATGAAAAACTGCCCCGGATACCTTTCTTAGAAGGTTGACTAACAAGATTCCTTTCTTCAGATAAATTTCTAACTGCTTCAAGGCCTTAAGGGTACTGTGTATATAATTACGAAGATTATTGGTAATGGATATACTTTCATGAAAATAATTAACATATTTGTATGGCTTGAATGCTAACCTGTGAATATGACAGACTGCCAACTTTCCTCCTGGTTAGTGATACTGTGATTACCACTATTTTTGTTCTGAAACAGGCAAAATAAATGAGCTGGGCATGAATTCCTCTGACTAATATATGTTCCTAATGGGCGTTATGGTCAAACTGTTTTTACTCACATTCTAATTGGCTTCATGTGCTGCCATTTTCTTAGCTGTGCTATCTTTTGTGGGGAATTTAATAGCTGTGTGCAGAAGTTCAAAAGTACGTTTAGTAACAGTCTTGACATGTAGGCATGTTTATATTTATCTGTTAAACATAAAATAGATATCAAAGTGGCCCAAAGGCTGTAGAAGGAGCTTACACAACTAGTTTAGTATTTGCATCACATCTGTGTTTCACATAATCCAGAGTAGGTAGAAGCAGGAAACTGTATCTATAACAGAAAACATTGCATTCAATGAGTTACTTTACAAATGTATGTCAAAAACTGAGCCGACAAGCTTGCTTACCCCCAGTTGTCTCTCAGTGTCTGCTTCCAGAAGCACAAACTGCACTGCATGTGTAGAGTGCTGGCTTTTTATTTCAAGAGGGGCCAAGGGGCGGAACCCTAGAAGAACCACGAGATTTCGGCGCTCTCTCTGGCTGGGAATACAGTTGCTTAGCAACTGTATACACCACGCCAAGCCATGAGGTTTGGTGGGTGCTTTCTGCCCCATGGCTGCCTCAATGTGTTTCATCCGTTTGGTGAACCTGCTGCAGGATGATTAGCCTGACCTGTAACATGAGTAAAATTTATGGTGCTAAATATGTCTATAATGTAGTCTATGGCTAGACATAGGTTATAGATAAATGGTGATGAGATAAAGGAATGTTATATTTTGTATAACGTTTCTCTGTTTAACAAAATGCCACACTATTGCTGAGGGCTTGTGTCTTTGTTTTTTAAGCATTATATCTTGGTCACTTTGTAATATTTGTTAGAGATTAGTTTCAGACTTCTAATCAATAAACAGTTCCAGGCTACTACGGAGCAAGGTCACCAAATGGAAATGTTGACAATGTTCAAAACTTCTTTATATCTCAGTGCAATTGCACTTTCAGATGTGTAGTTTGAACACTTTATAATTCCATGTTGATCATTGGTGTGTGTTTTTGGTTTTTGTCGGAGACATATTAAGGAGGTCAATCAATGTGCAGGAGGTCATAGAGGAAAAAACAGCATACATGGGGCAGTGCCTGTTGGCACATTCTTAGATACATATAGTAGTGTGTTCAACATTCTTTAGCTGTGCCATAAAAGTAGATGATGGCTGGGAAAGGACAAAGAAGAGAGTTGGGGGGAGGGGTTCTTTAGCTAGCATGACTAGGTTTTGAATGCTGGAATTACCAGGTGGCACTCCAGTTTTCCTCTTCATTTAGTCCACATCTATCACTAGTTGTATTGTAATTGTAAATCCAGTACACCTCTTGCTGCTTTAGTGCCTGTGTCCAGTTGCCACCCCTAGTGGGTTGTTCGACATGTTCAATGCCCCAAAATTTTAAGGCTGAAGCTTGGTCTCCAGCCTCTGTAAAATGGATTGCTACAGGGGAGACTTCGTTCCTTAGTCATATGTTGCTTTTATGTTCAATCACCCTGTGTTTGAGAGGTCTAATTGTCATGCCCACATACAGTTTGGAGCAAGGGCAGGTGAGAATGTATACTACGCGGTCAGTGTCACATGTTATGTGAGTTTTGATAGGGTATTTTTTGTTGCCATTTGGGTGTGTGAATTCAGTTTTTTGGATGTGTTGTTACAATGGCAAAATCTGCCGCAGTCAACCATTACAGGTGCTAATGGCCCTAGGTGCATACTGTGTGACCCTGAGCAAGTCACTTAACTTCCTCGTGCTCCCAGGTTGCACCTGCAAACAAGCTTTCAGCTTAGTGTGTCTCGCCTGGTAAAATAATTGGTAAAAAAAAAATAAAACGGTTGTCCATGTTTAGTATCAGTGTCCTTATGTTCTGAATGGACAAGTGAGTCCCTCAGAGTGTTTACATACTTTATTTATTTTATTTTATTTATTTTTATTTCATTTTTGTTGATCGGGTAAGTGCACTAGACAAATTCTGCCTATTTTCAGGCATGATCCGGGGGAGTGGGATACAGATGAAAGCCAACCGACCTTGAACCAGATTAAGCTGTTGGTGGTATTTTTAGTGAATGAGGGAAATTTGGCCAGGACACCATGGAAATTCCCCTACTCTGTGCCAGTAGGGGGACCCTGTTGCTGTGTGAAGCAGCCATTCTGTTCCCAGCTATGGAGGAGGAAGGAGCATTGCAAGGGGCTGTGACAGCCCAGAGTCCTGCAGTACATGTTGTACCCACGTTGAAGGGATCCGCTGAGGTGGCTGCTGGGATGCACCCGCGAGATGGCCAGCACATCGCCCGACTCAGCGGTCCCCTGGAAGCTCCCGAAGTATTAGGTTTGAGCTTGGCAGAGAAACAGCGATGTTTAGAGGAGGAACTTCTTCGGGTGAGCGATTTATTGGCGCAGGAGCATCGGAAACTTGATGTGGAGGACGACAGGAAGCGGAAGAGATCTACAGGTTCGCCGAGTGCTTCTGAAGCAGCGGGGCCCAGTAAGCTCCATTCGGCTGCTGAACGGCAAGTTGCGGGTGGCAGTTAGACTTCTACGGCTTGGGGGGACCTCATGGATGTATCCTGGTCTCCAGATAGAGCACTGCGAGAGGCGGGCTGGATTCCGATTTCGGGGGCAGCATGGAAGCCAGCTGAGGAGGTTTCAACTATACAAGAGAATATCCAGATAAGTACAGTGTCTATACCAGCTCAATCTTCCAATGTTTTGGGTGCAGTCTCCCCAGTTTCCCCTGACCCTCAGGCTGCTTCTAATCCTGGCCTTCCCTTGGGGTTATTGTTGGGTGAGGTGGCTGAAGATTTGGCTTCTTCTACTGAAGTGCAGGGGCCAGCTCCAGAGCCCATAGAGAAGCCTACCTATGCAAGCCATTTTCGGCAACCTTTGGAACTGGCTAAACGGCGTAACGCCATCCGTTTGCGCTATGTGGGGCCCAGAGACAATCCCCCCCCCCCAAACAGGTTTTATGTTGGGAAGACACTTTTAAAACATAGCATGGGGTTCTCCCCCTCTGAAGTTTATGCTTTGATTCATGTTCCTGGAGAGTTCATTTTCTATATAAGTTTCCATACCCCTGCACTTCTGGAACTCTTTTGGAGTCGTTATTTAAATCTGAAGACTAATCCTTTGTGGTCTGACTTTATTGTGTTACCTCTTTCAAAACAGCCCTTTAGGGTTATTACGATCCTGTTTAGGAATGAAGAGGTTAACATAGTTGTATTGTAAACTGGCTGTCTAAAAAATGTGATATCCAGGAGAATCCTGTTCCTATCCTGGATGCTGAGGGTTTTTGGAATGGGGGTTGGAAATTTTGGGTAAAGCTCCATTCAACTGATTCCGATTTAATACATCTCCCTAACTGTTTTTTCTGGGTAGAGATAAGGGTTTCCTTTTCTACCCAGGTCAACCCAGAGTCTGTTTTAAATGTGTGTCTCAGACTCACATAAGCACCTCGTGTGAAGTGCTCAAGTGTTCTTATTGTGGGGAGACTGGTCACCCTAGTGCCCATTGCTTTCAATCGTCCAAATGTAATCTCTGCGATGAGGTTGGTCACACTTTTGAATCTTGCCCTTTGGCTGCTAAAAACACAGCCGAAGCAGATTTTGGGGTCCAGGATCATTATATCCGGGTGGCTGTGCGATGGCTCTCTCTCTGGGGAAAGTTGGCTCCCAGTACCTCTGTGGCTGCTGCCCCTGGCCGAGACAACCTTGACTGAGGAGCCTGATTTGGTTTCTGATAGCATAGATTTATCTGCAGTTGGGTCTTCCAAGGTGTCTGAGCTGGAGATTGGGGGGGTTGCTAGCCTTGCTCCTCCTTTGCCATCTGCTTTAGGCCCCTCGGATGACGGTTTTGTTATAGTTAGTGGAAAAAAAGGGAAGTCAGTTAAAGGAAAAAGTAAGTTGGTTAAAAAGCCTGTTGTAACTGTTTCAACTTCTTCTATAGCTGACCCTAATATTTTTGAGGTTTTAATGGAAGATCCAGAGGTGGTGCCAGAGATGATTCAGCCTTCTGTGTTTCCTCCTCTGCCTGAGCCTCAGGAACCTTCTGGAGCCCATTCAGACCCTAGGCCTCAGGATTGCAAAAGTGGTAGAGTAACAAGGGCATCCAGTAATGTAAAGTGAAATTGTCCCTGATGCATTTTATGGCTCCCTTTCACTTTCGGATGGCATCCTTAAATGCAAACAGCATTAAATCTCCTGTTAAGCATCGGAGCACTTATTCTCATTTTTTACATGAGAATTTGGATTGTGTTTTCCTTCAGGATGTTCGTTTGCACTCTCCTGAGGAGTTGGTGGCTGCCACTACTGGTTGGATGTGGGGGGATTGTTTTTGGTCACAAGGGAGGGATTTGTGCTGTGGGGTTGGGATTTGTTTTTTTCTCTCACATATTCAGATGATTCATCATATAGAAATCTTAGCAGGCAGGGCCTTGGTTTTGGATATTAAATGGGGTTCTCTGCCTTTGCGGTTCATAAATATTTATGCACCACAATCTAAATTCGATAGGGTGTCCCTTTTTAAATCACTTTACCCCCTTTTGTGCACCTCTTCTATAGTTATTCTTGGTGGGGACTTTAACCGTTCACTACCCTCCCTGGTCCCTTCTGCTAGTAGGAAGAAGGTGTATTGTGAAGTGGCTAGTTTGTCTCAACTTCTTGCAGGTACCGGTCTCGTTGATGCTTTTGGGCCTACTTCTGCGGGGTTTGGCAATACCTATTTTTGTGGTTCCAGAGCATCCCGGATTGATTATTTTTTCCTTTCTCCTGGGGTTGTTGTGCAATCACAATCTCTACAGGAGGTGGCTACGTCAGATCATAAACTGCTTAAATTGGCTTTATGTGATGTGCCAGAGGTCCGGAGGGGGCCGGGCATTTGGAAATTGAACACTGCATTACTAGTTATCCCTTGTGTGGCTGATGGGCTACATTCTATTTTTTTGGCACGACAGTCTGTCTTGTTTTTATATGATGATTTCAATACTTGGTGGGAGGATACCAAAGGTGAAGTCAGAACCTACTTTAAAGTTATTGGTCGATTAAATGGGAGGTGGAAGCATGATGGGCTTCACTATCTCAGAGGCCGCTTCACTTTTGGTCTACCTTTCGCCAGCATCTGGGGTCTGACTGCCTGGATCGGATTAAGGGGTTGAAAGTGGAGTTGGCTAGATTACAGTCTCAGGTTTTGCAGGATATGGAGAGGAAGCATAAGTATGGGGTTTGTGGTAAGAAGCAGGAAACTTTACCTTTTGAAGCTCTGAAACCTGTTAAAGAATCCCAAGGTATGTTGTATTTAAATACTACAGAGGGTGGGCGTGTAACAACAACTGATGCCATTTTAGATGCTATACATACTTATGCTTCTGCCTCTTTTAGGAGTAGATTACTTTCAGAAGCCTCTATTTGTGATTGGTTCACTAGCAGACCAGTTCCTGTCTTGACTCCTGATGAGCAGTTCAATTTGGTATAGCCCATTACAATGGAAGAATTAAAAACTGTTATTTGGTCTTTGAAGTCAGGCATTACTCCTGGATCTGATGGGTTACCTCATGAAGTTTATAAAGTCCTGTGGGAAGTCTTGGGTACTGAACTGTGTGAGGTATTGAATGCTGGGTTGCAGGCTGGGGCTCTTCTTCATAGCATGTTACAGGGCGTGTTACTTTTGCTTTATAAAAATAAGGGGGATCGTGGGGATTTGGCTAACTGGAGACCTTTGTCTCTTTTAAATACTGATTATAAGATTTTGATGAAAATCTTATGTATTCATTTCCGGGGGGTTTTAGTTTCCTTATTGCATCCATCACAGTTTAGTGGTGTACCTCATAGGAGAGTTCAGGATGCACTGATTCTTCTTAGGAAGCTTGTCTGTAAGGGAGCATCTGGGGAAATTTTTGAGCATCTGGTTTGTTTAGATCAAGCCAAAGCTTTTGACCAGGTAGAATACAATTATCTCTGGGAGACCTTGCGGAGGTATGGTTTTCCCTTACAATTTGTGGGCTGGTTACAAACTTGCTATAAGGGCATCACTCTACTGCCAAGCGTAAAAGGCTGGTTGGGAAGGAAAATTGAGGTGCATAGAGGTGTTAGGCAGGGGTGTCTGCCTAGCCCCTTACTTTATGTGCTCTCCTTGGACCCCTTCTTGCATGCCTTAAATAGAACGGAAGATATTATTGGGTTGTCAGTAGGCTGTATGGATCTGCAGATTGTCTTTATAGCGTATGCAGATGATTTAGTTTTGGTCTTATCAGATAAGGCTTCTGCTGTTGCAGCACAGCTGTTGTTACAATCCTTTTCTGACATGTCTGGCTCCTTCATAAATAAACTTAAAAATGGGGTATTGCCTTTAGGGTATGGGGCCGCTGATGTGGCTACGATTTGGGACATGCCTATTGATCCTGGGTATAGGAGGGTTCTTGGGGTTTATTTCGGGGGTGTAGATGCCCAAAGGTACAATTAGGATAGGCAATTGTTGGAGGCTTGTGACAGAGTGGTGCTTTGGAATAAAGGCCGAATGTCTAAAGCTAAAAGGCTTTATCTGATTAAGACTTTTTTATTGCCGTATTTTTTGTTTATAGCTGCGTTTTTTCCCCCTCCCCTTTCTTTGGAATCATCTCTTTATGGTGCGTTTTTTCTTTGTTTATGGGGAAGTAGATTAAACCCAGTGAGGAGGGGTATTACCTATTTACCTATTGGTGAAGGGGGTTTGGGAATGTTAAATCCAGTGGTGTTCCTGCATAGTATTTTTATTTTTTATAATTTAGTTCCATTGCTTAAAGGGGATAATAAGATCTGGTCCCCATGGGTGGCTGATAGCATTGGTCTCCTTCTAGGGCACTGGGATTCTGATTCATTTCTAGCTCATCAGGTTAGGCTGTGTACCTTGGCTAGCCATTTCCAAGTGATGTTTCAGAAATTGAAGTCCTGGCATATTGTTAAATACTCCCTTCTTCTCCAATCACGATGACAATTTTACTGTACTGTATTGCAAGATTTCTTTTTCGGAGATCCCTGGTTTCATGATTTGCCTATTTCTGAACAACATTCTAAGTTGCAATTATTGGTCAGTAAGAGAGTTCCTAGGCACATGTGGGATTTTTTATGGCTTTGTCTTCACAAAAGATAGGGGGTGAAGGGTAACATGAGGCATAAAGACTCTCAGAGAGGTTTTGTCCCATGGAGGAAACTTGTATGGGGGTGGTTGAAATGATGCAACATTTTTTTATGGACTGTCCCTTTGTTGTTTCCTTCTGGTCCCACTTTCATGCTGTGTGGTCGATGAACCCTTTTCAGGGTTATTCATCTGAGATTTGGGTGGAGGGGGTCCTTCCGGGCTCCTGGGTTATTTATGATGCAGTCACAATTCATCTGTTAATGGGTTATATTGGTTTTCAACTGTGGCAGGCTCGGTGTAGTCTAACACTTTGGCAGCAATCACAAACTGAACATCAGGTTGTCTTTAACATTAGGAAAACAGTACTTAGTTGGAGACTGCAGGAAAGGGGGAAGGTGCATCCTGATCTGTATAAACTATGTTGGAGGAAAATGAACCGGCTAGATACAGGGTAATGGTTGTTGTGAGAAAGTCCCTGCTCCTCTAGTGGGGCTGGGATAAGGGTATATGTCATTATAGTTAATTTAATTCTTCCATTTTTTTGTATGCTGTAATATTTATTTCCAGTTTTGCTTCCCTTCATTATGATTTGTATGCTGTCATATAATTTTTTATATTTGTTTGGAGAGTTTGGAGGAAAATCCCATACTCTTTCATAGGGAAGAGGGAGACTGGCCATAATGTTTTCCTTAGGTTTGGGGTTACAGTATAAATTAATACATGTGTTTGTTTTATTTTTCACTATACTTCTGGCTTTGTATGATGTAATACAGTTTTGTATATGATGTTTTGTTCTGCTTTCACTAGAATCCCCTGCTCTTTAAGTGTGGGGAGGGGGTACTCAGTATTTCATACTCTGTTAGGTCGCTAATACAACAGATTTTTGTGCTGAATATATGCTGCAATACTTATTTTTGTTTATTATTTGTTCTTGTATTATGATTTGTGTGCAGTAATACTATCTTGCATATGTTTACTTTTTACTAAAAAACTTCTCCTACTCTTTGAGTGGGGGGGTGGTCAGCATTTGTTGTTTTTTGGGTCACTAGAACACTGATGATTTTCTGAATGTATGCTGTAATATTTATTTCTGTTTATCCTTGTTTTATATTATAATTTTGTGTGTTGTAAACACTATTGTGTATATGTTTTGCTTTCCAGTTGTAATAAAAAATTCCCCTACTCTTTTGGTAGGGAGGGGGAAGGGGTTTGTTTTTCCTTTCAGTTGGGGGTTTCTGGTATGTTGTACTGATCGTGTATGTTTTTTCTTTTCATTTATTATGATTTTGTATGATGTAATACAATTTTGTTTGATTGTCCTTTTGAGTTTTGAATAAAAAATTCCCCTACTCTGTGTGGGGGCGCTGTTGGACCATGGATTCGTTCGTGGGACCCAGTCATTCTGCTGGTGTACCTGCAGGTCCAGCTTTGGAGCCTGAAGTACTGAGGACGTTTGACCATTTTGTTGATATGCTTGTGGATCTTGCTGTACCAGATGAATCTTTACCTGCTCAGTCTGCCTCTGCACCGTCAGATTTTTTTGCCTGTGGATGAACTTTGGTTGAAGTCCCTCCTTGCTGCACATCGGGACCAGGTACTTGCTGTTGTTGATGCCGTTAGTCCTTTTGAGTCGGCCTCTCCTGGGACATGGACTCTGACGCCAGAACTAGGGGCTGTGGAGGATCTTCCTTCTTTCATTACAGATGCGGTACCTTCGGGCTCTTTGGAGGTGCAGAGTCAGCAACAATCTTCTGTAGCACCGGTCCTACCAGTGTTGCACCATGCTCCATTGGAATTTTCGGTTCATATAAATCTGGATCGAGCAGTGTCTTCTCCGCCTTTGAACTCGTCTGCGACTTTGCCTGGTAAACTTGTGAGTACTATGCATCCTAGACCGTGTGTTTCACCTCCTAATGTGCAGACTGTCTCGCCTGTTTTGCCTCCTCCCGCTTTGTTGCCTTGTTCTAGCCCACTACCTGTCTCTTTAGAGGCCTCCCTGTGGAGTGCGGGTTGGAAACCAGGCAGTTCGGGGCATTGGATACCTGACCCTGCCCATAGCCCGATACCTGGTTGTGGAGGGCAACAGCCCCCCTTGATAGACGTGCCTCCACCTTTGCCTGGTAGCCCGGAATTGGATTTGCGTGCTGAGGATGTTCAGCATCCAGCATTGGATACTACTCTGCTGGCTAAAGTTCCTTCTTTGCCTCCCTCCTCATCGGGTGATGAAGGCCCTAGCTCTCAGGGACCAGCGTGGGGTGACAGAATGGACATGGATGTCCCGCGCCCTGACCCTCCTCTGAGCCCTTCTCCTGACCCTGGGGACAAGGCTAAATCTACTTGGGAAGAATTTTGTAGAAGAGATACGTTTCGGAACTCCCCCCCCAACGATGGAATGCGGTCCGCCTTCAGTATATTGGGGGTCTTGATGTAGCTCCAGACCGTCTCTATGTGGGAAAGTCAGTTTTGAAAGGATCTTCGGGTTTTTTTACAAACAAAATATTTGCTTCGATTCATGTATCAGGTTCTTCCTTATATGACGTTAGTTTTCAAAGCCCTAGAGGATTGGATCGATTCTGGACAAAGTATGATACTCATAAATATACTGAGTTGTGGCTACCATTTCGGGCTTTCCCACTTACTAGATCTTCTATTAAAACTGTCACCATTTTGTTTAGAAATGAGAATGTAGCAGCTAGTGATATTACGCATTGGTTAGCTAAACGCCAGGATGTCTTGGGTTGCCACAGCCTATATTTGACTCTGAACACTTGTGGACTGGTGGTTGCGTATAGGGTGCGACTTAGAAATATGAATGTGGGTCCCATACACTTACCTAATAGTTTGTTTTTAGGTAGGGAATGGGGGCATTGCTTCTATGTGGGGCAGTCTTGTACCTGTTTTAAATGTGGCTCCCCTTCCCTTCTCAGTGCAGTCTCTGATAAACCACGATGTTCCCTTTGTTTATCTTTTGGCCATGCTAGTGCAGATTGTAATTCTGAACTAAAGTGTAACCTGTATGAAGAACTAGGTCATGGTTTTAGATCCTGTCCTTGGGCTTCCCATAACAGGGAAAATAGCCCGGATCAGGATGTGATCCTTCTTAATGCCCAGAAAAAGGATACTGCCACAGCGAAGTCCCTTTCTTCGCATGTTAAGGTAGTCACTGGTCCCCCTTTATGCCCTGATATTGCGGTGCCTGCTCCCCAGTCAGTGGTTTCAGTATCTGAACCTTCCTCTGAGTCTCCTTTACAGGAAGTTACACGACCGGTTGTACAGGACCCTTCCTCTATGCCCCCCCCCTTCTGTTGTTTCTCTGGTTCCTGCTGAACCTGTGCCTGTCCCTGATAAACCTCTGGATATTATTATTATGCCCCCTCCTAAGTCTAGTGTTCAGACAAAGAAACAGGCTCAAAAACAGACTACAGGTAGGACCAAACTGGCTAAAGCATCTTCTCCTGGTGGCTCTGTTCTCTTAAGTAATAAATTTGAGGTCCTGTCCCATCACACTCAGTCTTCCGATGTGGAAGCTGATTCTGACACCTCCTCACAACCTATGGTATCCTCTGATTCTGAGAATGATAAAATCAAAGGAGTCGCCTATGGATACTAGACCCTTGCGGTTGGGGGTGAGACCCTGGAGAAGTACTAGAAAGGGAAGGGTTACTTGATGTTGACTTATTTTTATTTTGGCCCTTTATCTGATTCTCTTTCCTGGCCACGGCATTTCATCTCATTGTAGCCACCCTCAGTGTGAACAGTGTGAAAAATGCTCGGAGCTTGATTACTTGCAACTTTTGAGTGATTTGGCTGTAGATATTTGCCTTATTCAGGATACCCGCCTCAATACCCTTCCTTTGGTTAATATGGCCTAAAAAGCTTTGGCGATGGGGCCTTCTTTTTTCTTTAGGATTAGACACATGTAGTGGTGTTGGGGTGTTGTTTAGGGGTGTTGGATTTCATGTTACCAAGCTGGTTGAACTGCTTATGGGACGGGCCTTAATATTGAATTTTACTTATTTACATTACACTTCGAGATTAATTGTGATTTATGCACCAGTTACGAAGAAAGGTCCAGTGGATCTCTTTCGTGAGGTGCAGCCTTTTTTGTTCACGTCACGCTTTCTCATATGGGGTGGTGACTTTAATTGTGTAGTGCATAAATCAGATCGGGGGGCCCGGACTGATAAGGATTTCTGTGATACACATTGTCTCAATCACATTATTGTCCAGGGTCGTTTATAGGATGTTTATAGGGTTTGTCATCCTACTGGTGGACGTACTTTTTTTTTTAAGGGCGCCTTATCCACTAGGATTGATTTTCTTTTTGTCTCTGCAGCTTTGAGGGTGATTAAAGCTCAAACCATTCCAGTGGAGATTTCAGACCATAATGTGGTAACTGCCACGTTAGGGGTAGGCCGTAATGCTAAACTGGGGCAGGGGATATTGGAAACTGAATTCTTTACTGCTACTTGATGACAGGTTTTTGGCCCAAGTTCATGATTTGTTGAAAGCTTGTATGTCACTATCTGGACTTTCCGAAGATTTGTTATACTCACTAAATCTGAAATCTCTACTTTGGCTAGGAGGGCATCTAAATTTGCTGCAGTGACTAAATATAAGAGATATTTGTCTTTACGTATGCAGTTGGAAACATTATATTCAGCTATACACTCCCAAGGCTTATCTTTGACAGCACAGGTACAGAATGTAAAAAAAGAAATGGCTGCACTACAGTATACTAGAGCTACTTCCCTGTTACATGAACATAGGGTTTGTTCTGCTAATAAATCTGCTTTGGGGATGTTTTGATTGTAGTCATAGGCGTCATGGATCGCCTTTCTGACTGAAGTTGTGATACTGCTGGTAATAGTTACACTGCATTTCAAGATATCTTTATGAGCAGTCTCTCGCATTTTTCAGACTTATATGCAGCATCTCCAGTGGATAGCGCTGGTGTAGAACAATTCCTTTCCTCTCTCCATATTGCCCTTGTTCTGATATACTATTACAGGCTTTTAGTTGCTCTGATTAGTGTTGATGAGGTTAAAATGGAAATTTCCCGTTTACAGAATAACACGGCGCCTGGTATTGATGGCTTGCCTGCGGAATTTTATAAAACCTGTAGTCCTTTGGTTTGTGATGTGCTCACAGTAGTGTTTAATTGGGTTTTGCAACGTCACACTCTCGATTTCCATTTTTGTACTTCAATTCAGATTTTGTTATATAAGAAAGGTGATAGAACTTTATTTTCCAATTGGAGGCCTTTAAGTCTCATTAATAAGGATGTTACAATTTTAATGAAAATATTGAATACCAGATTGTTGTCCATAGCTCCACATTTGATTTCCCTACACCAATCCTGTTCAGTACCGGGCAGATCTATCTATAATAATCTCCTTTTGCTTCGGAACTAATAGAGCTTGGTAAAGTTGATGTTATAAAGGGTTTTCTTATGTCCATGGATCAACAAAGGGCCTTTGATCAGGTCCTGCATAGTTATTTGTTTCAGGTTTTACGAACCTATGGAGTTCCTGATCACTTTATAACCTGGATTGCTTTGCTTTATAGTCATGCTTATGCTATGCCCTTGGTAAATGGTTACTTGGGTTCCTATATCCCTATTCGTCGGGGGGGGGGTGAGACAAGGCTGCCCTCTGAGTCCATTGCTTTATGTTTTTAGTTTGGATCCGCTTTTACTTACAATTGCCTAAGATGTGCAAATTCTTGGTATTGCTTCCCCTCATGGTACCCTTGAGGCCAAAATTTTGGCTTATGCTGATGATGTCTGTGTCTTTGTTGCTGATTTGACCTCTGGAGATAAGGTGTTACATCATTTTTCTAATTTTTTGGATGTTGCAGGTTCCTCCCTTAATAAATCTAAGAGTTTTTTTTATCCTCTGCATACTGCTATTCCTGAGGTTACGGAGCTGCAAGGCGTTCCTGTTGTACTGGGCCTGGTCCAAATTTTAGGCATTGATTTTGGTAAAGGTGATAATGCGTTACTTAATTGGTCTGCTAAAATTGAGGCAGTTCAGTCCAGAATCAGATTATGGAAGTCTTGGCAACAAACTAAACAGAAAAAGGTTATCATTACTAAATCTTTACTTCTCCCTCAATTTTTATACCTTAGTGCAGTATACCCCATTCCTTCGGGTTTGGAAGCCACTTTATTGGGTCTTTTTTTTCAAATTCTTTGGGGGAGTCGCCTAAATCCCATTAAAAGAGATGTGTTGTATCTTCCTATTGCACAGGGTGGTTTGAATTGTGTGAATCCAATTACTTTTTACTATAGCATTTTTTTCATTGGAATTTACTAGACTTTAGTCATCCGCACTCTGTTATGGGTGATTTATGCATATGGTTGGTTACCTAAATTGTCCTCAGAGTGGCCAGGTTTGAGCCAGAAAAATGTACACACTCCTAGCTACCCGATTTTTGTCAGACCTGTGATATCGAAACTTAATAGATAGAAGTTACTTCCAGCCCATGTGTATTACAAATCGCGCAAATATATTTATGATGTCCTACAATCTAAAGCACATTCCATAGTCCCCATTTTTAAGGATGTACCGGATGGTCATGTCGATAACCTCCTTAAAAGTTTGGTAGATAAACGGATTCCACCTAGATTATGGGATGTTTTATGGCTTAGTTGTCATGGGCGACTCAGTGTTAGGGGGAATTTAAAGCATAAAGTGGTTACTGAACGTACTTGTCCGAGGGATACTTGCATTAATCAGGAGGAAACAATGTCCCATTTTTTTTGTTTCCTGCCCCTTTGTGCAAGAATTCTGGATGACCCTTTCTGTCCGTTGGAGCCAGCCTTTCTGGCAAGCTGTTACATATCTGGAAGTTGAGGGAGGTTTTTTGCTACATTCTACTTTGTTGGATGCAGGTGTAGTACGGCTGCTGTTCGCTATGTTCAAGTTTCATTTATGGCATGCCAGATGTCACCTTACTCTACAACAATTATACCACTCACCTCTTGAAGTTCTTCAACATGTTGAACATGACTTGTTGTTACAATGTGATTCTGAACACAAATGTTTGTCCAAAAATGTATGGCTTATGAGGTGGAAAGAGGTTCCTTTTTTGAAAGACAAAATAGGTTGAATCATTATGCTGTCAGAGAACTGAGTATTGCTGATATTCTCTTTGTTATGTTTTTTTTTCTTATTTTCCATGAATTGTATTACTGTTTTTCTGATTTGTTGTTCTGTTTATTAATAAAAACCTTCCCCTACTCTTTTTGATAGGTGCCACTGGATCTTTAACATTCACTTGAACTACCACCAATCCAGGCAGATGGGACCTCGGTTTAACGTCTCATCTGAAAGACGGCACCTCAGAAGTGCAGCACCACTCTCATGCTGCACTACAGTGTCAGTAAAGGGATATTAACCCAAGTGCCAGATGTGGGAACTGAACCCACAGCCCTCTGATCTCCCGGCCTCAGAGGCAAGTGTGCTACCTACTGAGCCACTGACACTGCAAGATGTTTAGATGTTATGATCAGTTTATTGCAAAGCTCTGGTATCCCCATGGGTCTAAGGGTATCCCAATTTTTGTGTACATTTTTTTTTGATTGGTTCACTGAACCCTGAGTATATCAAGGGTAATACTATTCTATTACCAGTGTTTTCACTTTCCTCATTTCTCCTAGTGGGTTCTACTGGTACCATGGTCTTCTGTATAGCTTCATTCAGTACTCTGCATAAATGGTGTAACCACACTTGACAAGAAACTCATTGCTGATACCTTCAGTGTCGCTTTCACAGACCTCAGCTCTGTTCTCCTCAAAGGTTTTTTCGATGAGGAGGTTCCCACTGCCTCTCCTGCCCCCTCTGGCCACCCTACCATCGACTTTAAAGCAGTAAAAATGCATTAGGTCCGCAGTTATATTGCCAAAGCCATCAGCAACTCCAGAACAAGCAATGACTTCCTCAACCTCAAACTACTATCGCTCACCCTTGATGAAGTTCTCCGGCCTCTGACCAGGATCTTTAACCGCTCCCTCAACCTCAGCCAGTTCCCAGACATTTGGAAATCCACTTCAGTAACCCCAATTCACAAAAGTTTGAACAAAGCAGCACATGAGAACTACCTCCCAATTTCCATCCTACCACCACTCTCCAAGGCCCTGGAAAGGATTGCGTCAGACCAGCTCACTGACTACCTTGACAAGTACGGCATCATGTGCAAGGAGCAGCATGGCTTTAGAAAGGGCATAGCACCTCCACAGCCTTACTCGAATTTACTGGTGCAATCCATCACTCACTAGATAACAGTCAAATAACTGGGTCCACCTTCATTGACTTAACTAAAGCCTTTGATACCATCAACCATCATCTACTTCTTGCCCAGCTTCAGCTAGCAGGGCTCTCACCCAACTCAGTGACTGGTTCAAGAGCTACTTAAACAACCGGTACCAAAGAGTGAAAATTGAGGACACACTGTCAGACCCAAGACCAGTCCGGTCCGGTTTCCCGCAGGGCTCAATCCTGGGCCCCCTCCTCTTCAGCCTCTTCTTAAACTCACTGCCAGATTCCTGTCCTGAACAACTTCTACTCTATGCAGACGATGCTGTCATCTTGGCCTCCCACCATGACCCAGTACATCTTTAAGGAAACCTCCAGTGGGCCTTCACAGCAGTCGAAGACTGGTTCGCTAAACACAAACTGATCCTTAACCAGAAGAAAACAAAGGCCATGATTTTTTGCAGCACCTACAACAAACTCAAACAAAGTCAACTCTCCATTAAAACCAAACATCACCCTTGAGCAAGTCCATTCCTTTAAATATATTGGTCTCACCTTAGACTCAAATCTCACCTATGTTCCACACATCAATAATGTGGCAAAGGTAGCGAACACCAGGCTGGGCCTTCTGTTCCAACATAGGAAACATCTAACCCCTGAAGCTTTGTTCGTCACTGTCCAGAGCGCCATCATCAACATCATCAACTATGGCCTCGTTGTCTATAGATCTGCCACAACTTCCTCTCTCAAACGAGTCTCAACTTCCCTCAATCAAGCCTGCTGTCTCGTTACTGGTTCCCACCGTCTCACCCACACCTGTGACCTCTACTCTAAAACAGGGTGGCTGCAACTTAACAACCGAATCAAATACCAAACCTGCATCACAGCTAAGAAAATCCTACTGGGTAAAGCACCTCCTGGAGTCAGTACACTCCTCAAACCCAAAATTAACACTGTCAACACCAGAAGCACTAAGCCACATATCCTGCAAATCCCCCACTGCCGCACATCACAAGGACAAAGGTCATTTGCTTACAGGGCCCCAAGTTGGCTTAACAGTCTCCATGGGGACACCTCCTCCGCAGCAACACTAGGTGTCTTCAAAACTAAGCTCCAACTCTCCCTTATAGGCAGCAACACCTGTGGGTGCATCACCTAATCAAGCTGTGGCCCCTAAACTGCCCCTAAACACCCCTGGGTCTGTTCTGTTCTGTTCTCTACTTGCACTTACCTGTCCTCAGCCACTTCCAAAGCACTTACCCCGCGTTTTTCTGACAAAGCCCATCGGCTGCCACACTCTGCCCTCTCCCACATATGCCATCCCTTTCCTCAGCCCTTCCCCTGAACTGTCTTCTTCCTAGTGTCTGTTTGTCACGTCTCACCAATAATACCTAATGTCTTCCTAAGTTACTATATGCTATCTTGTGCCATGTAACTAAACTGTAACCATGTAACCAATTTGATGCCAATTGTATGTACTACAGACATGGAACCTTTGTAAAAGGGCCTTGGCTCAAAGGTATGTTGTAATCCTAAATTTTAAATAAATAAAAAAATAAAATAAAATTCACTGTTCTCCTCTCATATCCCCTGTTTAAGAATCTGTTGGACATATCCATGTATCCCTGTTCTCTGGTTAGTGCCTCACTACAGTTTCATTTTACCCATAGCATCTGTGAATACGGTATACTTTGTATAACGTGTGAGGGGTGGTAACTAGTAGCATGAATCAGAGTGTTCCTATCAGTTTCTTTTCTATATATGTGGTGCTCAATTGTGTCTTGGCCCTTATAGATGAGTAGGTCTAGGAAAGGGATTTCTGTGTCACTTGCTGCCACGCTGAACTGTAGGTTGTCATCCATTAGGTTGAGGTGTCTGTGGAAGTCCTCTAGCTCCTCCCTCATGCCACCCCAGATAAAAGGCAAGTCATCTATGTATCTCTTATATGCAATGATGTTTTGAAATAATGGATTGTACATTGGATTAGTAATGAACTGGGTCTCAAACTGTTCCATGTACAGGTTCGCATAGGTGGGAGCCATGGTGCTGCCCATGGCCATACCATTTATTTGCCTATAATATGCCCCTTTAAACCTGAAATAGTTTTCATACAGGACCGGACATGCTAAGTCGATGAGTGTACTGGTTGGTGGGGTGTGGGCATCCCTAATCTTGCTTATTCCAATTCCCAAGGTGTATAAACCTTCTTCATGTGGGATGCACGTATCTAGATCCTTCACGTCCATTGTGCAGAGTATTAATTGGGAAAAGGACTGTATGGACATAGACTCATTCAGTTTTTGAATGGTTTTGATCACATCATGGGTGTCACATAAATAGCTCTGCCTCAGTGGTACAGCATGTTTAGTATAATGATCAACACATTTGGATGGTCCTTCCAATATTGAATCATTGCCTGAGACTATGGGTTGGGCGGGTGGATTATCTGGATTTTTGTAAATTTTTGGAAATCCGTAGAAAACCGGGGTTTTGGGGTGATTGTTTTTCAGGAGTTTCACCTGCCATTCATGGAGGTGGCCCAAATCTTTTTCTGTTTGTAAAATAGCATCTAGACAAGCAGCTATTCTTGAAGTGTGATCTGCCTACAATTTTTCATAGTTTGTAGGTACATTTAAGAGTGTTTCACGCATGTCCTCATATTTGCGTTTATCCATTACAACAACCCCACCACCCTTGTCTGCAGGTTTGATGACTATACTGTCATCCTGTTCCAGGTTTTTCAGTGCCTCTGATTCAAATCTGCTCAAATTATACTTGGGTTTTGGGTTGGGGTGTCTCTTAGGACTGTTTCTACATCTAGCAGTACTTGTTTGATGTAGGTCTCAATGCTCGGATGTTGTCCTTTCTGTGGACTATAAGTAGATCTGTAGTTCATATCTGTTCTTTTTTTTTTCCAATTATTTAACCAGGTGAGACACACTAAGCTGAAAGCTTGTTTACAGGTGCAACCTGGGAGCGCAAGGAAGTTAAGTGACTTGCGCAGGGTCACACAGTATGCAAGTGGGGGCTGTGGGATTCAAACCCAGGTCTCCAGATTTGCAGCTCAGAGCCTTAAACCACTGGGCCATACTGCCTCAAATTCCTAAATTCATAACTATGGGATCGGGGGGTGGAGGTGAAACTCCTTTAGAAGAGGGCTGCACGCCCATTGGCTCTGCTCTGAACCAATGGGCGTGCAGCCCCACTGAGCAGTCAGTCGGCGGGAGGCAGCACCCCACCCGCTTTGCCGCCGTGCCGACTGACTGTTGTGAGGTATTAGGCATGGTTCAGAGCAAGAGCCATTGCTGTAGCAGCTATAACAGATAAAGTAGTCCAGATATGGAATGAATTCATTCACATATCTGGACTGCTTTGTACAGTATGAGCTGTACGCCCATTGGCTCTTGCTCTGAACCACTGGGCGTGCGGCAGCCCTACCGCAGACAGTCAGTCGGCGGGCGGTGGGCGCAGGCGTGTAAGGTGCTGCCACCCGTCGGACGATGGGGGGGCGGGTGGTGGGGCTCCGTGGGTGGGTGGGGTGGGGGCCACTAGATCACCAGGAAATTGGACCTTGGGGTTTGACCTAATGCCCACGATCGGGCATCGCGGTCCACTGGACCACCAGGGATATTGGTCTTTGGGAGGGTTGAACTCCGTACTGCCCACGATTGGGCTAGTCGAGGGGTTTGAACTCCATTCTGCCCACGATCGGGCTAGTGGGGGTCATTTCGTTATGCCCATGATCAGGACAGTGGGGGTTGTTCATTTCGTTATGCCCTGATCGGGCCAGTCGGGGGGTTCATTTCTATTTTGTCTGCAATCCGGCCAGGTGGGGGTTGTTCATTTATGTTATGCCCGGTGATCAGGCCAGTCGGGGTTGTTCATTTATGTTATGCCCGCGACGGGCCAGTCGGGGGAGTAGATTTGCCCACGATCGGGCTAGTGGGGAGCGTGTTCTGCCCGTGATTGGGCTACGGGGGGTTACTATTTTGCCTGCGATCGGGCTGCAGGGGGAACACAGGGAAGAAGTGGAGGGCCACCCACAGGTGGCAGCTGCTGTGTTGCACCCTGCAATGCAGCAGCTCACCTGTGGGTGGCACTCGACTTAATCCTTTTTAGGGCTCAAAGTTGTGCAGGCGCAGGTTGAGCCGCGCCAGACACTCTGCACAGCCCGCTCAATATCGGCTGTAGTTTATGCATGGTTCCTCCCTCCGCCGAGCATTGCCTTCATTAGCATTGCGCGCTGTTGCTCAGATAGACTTGGGGGGGCGCAACTGCCTCCTGCTGAATATCGCAGAATGGCGCAATTTTGGACTTGCGCAGGCGCAACCCTATTGCGCATGGCCAACCCTTTTGAATATCCAGCCCATTAAGTGTTAACTAAAGGAAAACTAATTAATCCTGAAAAAAAATTGAAAAACATTAGGATTTCTTCTTGATCCATTTACAGGAATCCATCCTAGATTTATTTTTTTGAGGAACAGTCAAATCTTCTGTAGAACGCTCAGTGTCTGATCCTCCATCTGCTTGAGAGGAGTGAACCGAAACTGAGTCTGATTCTGTACCTACATCAGGTTCTTCAACCTGCAAGGTGGAAAAAGTGTTTTGCACTGGAAGATGGAAGACTTCTGAAACAGATGCTGCAGTTTTCTTCCGAAAACTCCTTCTTCGATTATTAACT
Source organism: Neoceratodus forsteri (assembly GCA_016271365.2). Lineage (NCBI taxonomy): Eukaryota > Metazoa > Chordata > Ceratodontiformes > Ceratodontidae > Neoceratodus > Neoceratodus forsteri. The sequence continues at coordinate 389,039,154 of CM028132.1, read as the reverse complement.
ACAGTGAAGGCACCTTCTGGTGGAAGGGGGGGGGGAGGCATAGAACCTACATCACCAGATACCTCTAGTACTAAAGGTTCTGCCAGTGTCCTGGCCAAATTTCCCTCATTCAATAAAAAATACCACCAACAGCTTAATCTGGTTCAAGGTCAGCTGGCATTCATCTATATTCCCCTCTGGGTCGTGCCTGAAAATAGGCACGATTTGTCTAGTGTACTTACCCGGTCAACAAAAACTAAATAAAATAAACATACTAAATTCCCCACAAAAGATAGCACCGCTAAGAAAATGGCAGCACATGAAGCCAATTAGAATGTGAGTAAAAACAGTTTGAACATAACGCCCATTAGGAACATATATTAGTCAGTGGAATTCATGCCCAGCTCATTTATTTCACCTGTTTCAGAACAAACAAAGTGGTATTCACAGTATCACTAACCAGGAGGAAAGTTAGCAGTCTGTCATATTCACAGGTTAGCATTCAAGCCATACAAATACATTAATTATTTTCATGAAAGTATATCCATTACCAATAATCTTCCTAATTATATACACAGGACCCTTAAGGCCTTGAAGCAGTAAGAAATTTATCTGAAGAAAGGAATCTTGTTAGTCAACCTTCTAAGAAAGGTATGCGGGGCAGTTTTCCATAGAACAATGTTCTGAGTACTAGAATCAGGCCAGCTAGTTATTGTATTATGGGAACATGTTAAAGATGTATACACAAACTGATGTGGAAATTAAAATCATCAAAAAAGTATGTTTAAGTGATAACATCCAGCGAGTTGGAGTATACGAAGCAATAACCAACTTCTGTGGATGGTTAAACGCCGTGAAGCTAAGGCATTACTTCCCACAGAAGCTGGTTATTGCAAGTATACTCCAACTTGTTGGCTGTTATTACTATTATATGAGTGAGGGAGTTTTCTTTGAAGTCAACGTCGCAGCAGTACGTTTCTTGAAGACATTGTGCTAGCTGTTAGTTCCATTGAGGGAGACTGTAGTGCTCTCCCCCACCCCATCGCCACCTAACAATGTGGACTTCTCAACAACAAATAGAAAGAGGCATGCAAAAAAACACATATTGTGTTGCTTGTATTCATGTTGATTTATGTGTTTAATCGCCAATACTGCTGGTGCTGGAGGTTGTGGTGGGGTTGCATATGACGGTTGAGGCTGCGAGTAACCACTGCTGACGAGGAATAACATCTTATTTTTATTCAGAGACTACAGCGGTCATGAAAACAGGGAGGTCAGCTTGATTGTGGATGGTTTTATAATTAAATAGGAATTAGTCGGGTTTTAAAAAAGAAGCTATATGGTTAATGTTATTACTGAAGTGAAAGTGAGACTGGGCATGCACACACGTGTCAAGTTAATGCGCATGGACGGAGTAGCAGTTTTGTACATCGGTGAGAAAATGTGGAATAAAATTGTGTTTTTTTAAAAGTGGAGTCAGTTTTAAAATGCTTATGAGTGATGGCTAGAAAAAAATGACATTTATGTAGGAGAATTCAAGCAATCTGGAGAACGGTATGTGAGCAGTACAGGTTCAGACGTCGCGGTTAGCAAGAATTCATTCGGGTAGTAGGAAGAGCTTGCTAGACTGATTAAACTACTGTGGGGGTGTCCTTAGTGTGTGATTAAACAACTGTGGGAGGGGTGAAGATGAATAAATGATTCTGGGGATCCGATACGCAGTTTATGGAAGAATAATTGGCAGTAGTTCTTAATTGTGATTGGTTGACAGGAGATGCCTCTTGTATAATAAATGATAATACTACAGAGGTTAATAAATATTTTACAAGAAAAGAAATAGATATGTAGCTGACAGAGTGGCGCTGTGGGATGTCTAGTGTCTCTGCACCTCTGCCTTGGCAGTATGCTGTTCATGTAAATAATACATATGTTAATTTATTTTAGATTTATTTTGTTTATGCTTAAGAATGTGAGAACTATAGTATGTGAAATCTGAACCAGAGTTAAATAATAATAGTGGTCACACGCCATCTAGTGGTGGTAAATATGAATAACATGCTTAAAATGAATTTGAGTTATAAATGAAAGTAGATTATGAACAATGTCTAAAACTTGTACAAATATGTCTAAATACTGGATCTCCACCCTGAAGAAGCCTATAGAGGTGAAACTTTGGTGCTAGAAACTCAACGCACCTAAGGGGCATTGGAAAGTTATTTTCTCTTTAAAGATAATTCCTGAAGAAGTCCAATGGTCAGAACATTGGCCCGGATTCTCAAAAGGTTACGCATAGCGCAAAGTGATTTGTGCCAAAAAATGGTGTAAGTAGTATTTTGTGCCATGAGTTCTGACATTTGAGATTCTGCAAAGCAGCTTGTGACGTGTTGCAGGCTGCTTGCGCCAAAGTGTACTTACACCACCAGGTATGCCATAAATCCCCTGCAACATGGCGTAAGGGGATTTATGGCAGAAGTTGCACCCTATTCTGGAAGGGCGGCTGCCACATCCCCAAATTTACAATTCTAAAAGAACCCTTGGAGGACATCCATCAAAGTACACATACACTAGCTAGTCGATGATGTAAGTGTACTTTGCATCCACTGGGAGTTGCACCAATGTGCCACCAGCCCATCCCCCAGGTCATTAATCCCCCTCCATGCCCAGATCTCCAATGATATAATGCTCCACAGGGCCATCGGCACACCCTCTGCCCCAGCCCTGAAGCCCCATAATAGCAACAGCCCCATCCCCGATAAAAGTAATAGCCCTGCTCCCTGAACCCTCATAATATTTATAGCCCCCCTCTCAGCCCCGATCCCCTGTAATACTAATAAAATCCCCCCTCCAAGCCCTGATCCAGATGCTGCACCCTGCACCCCACAGGGCAGTATGTCAGCTGTAAATGTAAAAATGCAACTAAAATAAAAAAAAAAAAACAGGCCCCATAGTCCATGATATCCCTGGTAGTCTAGTGGCCCCCACACCCCACCAGCAGTGCCAGATCACCCTGCTCCCCCCCAACCCGTACCCAGCCAACAACTGGCATAGCCCACCTCTCACCACTGCAGCCAGCTGCCGACTGAGCTCCACTATGAGTGCGTATTTTTAATAGTATGCACTCAGTGAATGACAGCAGCCTTGATTGTATGGAGCTGTAGGGAATCCATATCCCTGGTGGTCCAGTGGACCATGTCAGCCCTGAACACCTGTACACAGTAATGTACCCTAGAACCCCTTTCTCATAGTGTAGTGGCCCCCCTTCCTGAACCATGAGCACCTAAAGAATAATGCCATCCCCTCTCCCCAGCCCCAATCACATGTAACAGAGGGGAGGGGGGATGACTGTCTGTTACATGAGACTGGGGCTCGATCAAATCAAATCAAATTGAATCAGTCTGTATTTATAAATAAGTGCAATTCCAGATTTGATCACAGCACTTGTACAGCAAAATTTAAAATGTAGACAAAGTAAAAACAATCAATTTAAAATCTCATAATATCTAAAGAGTTCCTAACTACTTTAAACATTTTTATAAACTACACAGATCAATATAATTTTAGATAACCTTCACAAAAATTCTAAAAGCAATCAGGGAAGGCCAGGCTAAATAAATATGTTTTTAGAGCAATCTGCAAACTCTGGATGGTCAGGCACTCCCTCACCCGATGAGGTAGAGAGTTCCACAGGGTCAGGGCCACAAAGGCAAAAGAGCGGGCTCCTGAGGTCTTAAGTCGGACCCTGGGAACCTCTAGCAATCCCTCACTGGAGGAGCAGAGCGGGAGGTAGGGACAAAAGAGATCTCGCAAATAAAGAGGGCTCTGTCTGTGTAGGGCATTATAGGTCAGTATCCTGACCTTGAAGGTGATCCATCACTATACTGGTAGCCAGTGCAGTCCATGGAGCACAGGCATGACACGGCAAGATCTTGAACTGCCAGTAAACAGCCTGGCTGCCACATTCTGCACCAGCTGCAAGTGGCTGATATCAATCCCCAGACGCCCTAGATAAAGGGCATTGTGGTAGTCAAGGTGGGAGGTCATGAAGGCGTGGACCAAAGTTGGAAGATCATCAGGTGGGACCTGGTATTTTATCAGGGCAATATTTCTCAGATGGTAAAAAAGTCATGACAATGGCAGACACCTGAGATTTAAGCATCAGGCTGTCATCAAAAATAATGACCACATTCCACACACTGTCAGACTTTGTCAGTTGGATGCCTCCAAGCCAAAGTCCAGGTGGCTGTCTTGCTGACAATCCCACACCCTGATGACCCAGGTCCACCACCAACACCTCAGTTTTATTCGGGTTCAACCACAGTCAGCTGGCACTCATCCAGTCCTGGATCTCAGAGAGACAGTTGTTAAAGACTGAGAGGGCTCCACCCTTCTCGGGCACAAAGGACATGCATACCTGAGTATCATCTGCATAGCAGTGAAAACTCAAACCATGCCACCTAATAATGTCTCCCAACAGCAGCATATACACTGCGAACAACATGGGTGACAAGATGGAGCCCTGCAGCACCCCACAGGATAGGAAGAGGTGGGTCGAGGAATAAATCCCTGAAACCACTCTCTGAGTCCTACCCTCGAGGAGAGATCAAAACCAACTGAGAAGTGTACCAGACAGTCCACAGATCAGCCACAGGTGCTCCAACAACACACCATGGTCCACAGTGTCTAACGCTGCAGAGATCAAGGAGGACCAAGATTGAATGAGTCATTCGATCCCTCGCTATTCGGAGATAATTAAGTACCTGAACAAGTGTCATCTTGGTACTATGTCCCCTCCTAAATCTGGACTGGAGAGGATTATAGACATCCTGGATGGTCAAATGATCATCCATCTGCAACGCAACCACCTTCTCAATAACCTTACCCACAAAAGGCAGGTTAGAGACAGGTCTGTAGTTCGCAAGACAGTCTGGGTCAAGGGAGGGTTTTTTAAGGAGTGGTCATACAACCACCTCCTTCAGGGTGTCAGGAAACATCCCCCTCTCCAAGGACTTCCACACTATCTCAGATAAGACCAGACCGATTTCCTCAACACAGCCCACAAGGAGGCGAGTTGGACCCGGGTCCAAACTACAGCAGGTTGGTCGCAAAGTCTAGATAATCCTCATGATGTCAGTGCTCACCAGCCAGCTGAAGTCAGACCAGGAAACCGAGAGCTTGCAACCTCCTGCTGGCCTCCGCAACACCCAATAGAGGGGGCTGGACAGATTCCAGATCTAATGGTGGCAATCTTATCTGCAAAAAATTGAGCAAACTCATCACACTTATCTTGTGACAATGCTCCTCCAGACTGAAGACAGGTTGGATTGTACAATCTGTCGAGAGTCTGGAAGAGCTGAGCCAGTCAATTTCGCACAGCAGCAATCTTCCCGGACAGGAACTCTGCCTTCTTACAGGTGATTGCTGATTGATAGACCTTATAGTCATCCATCAATCTAAGTTTGTCATTGAGCAGATCTGTTTTCCACTAGCGCCTCTTCAACCTTCATCCTATTCTCCTCAGCTCCTTCAAGGTCTCATCAAACCATGGGGACCTTGGGTGAACAGTGGGGACAAACGTGGACAGGAGCTAAGGAATCCAGGACTGCTGTCACTGCCTTATTATAGGCATGTACCAGATCCCCTGGATCCAAGCATTCATTCAGCATACCAGATAGGTCAAGTATCGCCATAAGACCATCTGGGATTACATTGCTTAAAGGGCGGTACCAGACTATCTCCATAGGGGCAGGTTTATTAGGGGGAGCCATGAAACTGAACTCTGTGGTGTGGTGGTCTGGACATCCAACTGGTTTCACCACCAGTTCGGAGATCTCCATCCCCAGTTGGAACACCAGATCTAGTGAGTGACCATGATTGTGAGTCGTGGAGGCAATTACCTGTGTGAGGCCCAAAGAGGTCATCAGTTGGAAGAAGTCTTGACGAAATTGCGAGAGTTCGTTGACCCAGGCATTGAAATCTCCAAGAATTAACCATTTGGGGGATTCCAACACTATGTCGATGATGAAGTCCGCGACTTTCTGCAGGAATGCCTTCCCATCACCAGGTGGACGGTAAATGAGAAGTATCCTACATCCTTCACCCGCGCCCACGATACACTGGAACTGCTGATGCCAAAATGGGACCAGCATTTTTATCCAGCCAGGTTTTGGTGATGCAGATCAGATGTACTAACAAGGTCAGCCATTACAGCAGTCTGTTTTTTTATAGACTTGGCATTGCACAACACCACCCAAGTAGGATGGGCAGATGAGGTAGACTGTGCTACTTGCCTACATAAAGTACAGCCCTTGGGTATGGGAACCAGGCAGGGAGGACTCCTGTCCTGGTCCCATTCACCACAGGCTGCCTTCTCGTCCCTACCACCCCAATCTGCCCACCCCGCTCCGCAACCCCACCAGGCCCAGTCCCCCCCCCCCACCTCTTCCTCCTCCTAGCTATCCCCAGTGCACGGCAATGTCCATACACTTCTGCAGATAGTGGGGACAACTAAAGAAACGGAGGTCTCTGAGCCTGGTGGGCGAGTAGTACCTGACCGTCTGTGACCTCTGCCAATACATAACAAAACTAACCAGTAGCAGATAGATTACTACATAAATATACACCACACAACCACACACACAAACTTAAACAAAATGATACCCCAACCCCCAACACACTCACAAACTTAAACAAAACGATACCCCAGCTCCAATTATATAAAGCTTAAACTATACCCCCATTCAAACTTCTTTAAATTGCCACAAATGTAGCAAGAGATTATGTCCAGGATTTTCAAACTGTGCCTATAATGGATGCAAGTGCCTGCACCGTGCAACTGAGTAGTGCCGGAGTGCAAACTTTCTCTTTTTAAACGAGATGCACTCTCATGCATCCCATCTGAATATCAAAAAAGATGCGGGCAGCGCAAATTGGGGCCACCGAGGTTGCGCAGGTCATCCCTCGTGGTCTGAATACCTGGAATGGGAATGCACTTCACATCTGCGGGATAACATGCAAATGGGGTCATTAGCCATGAAAGGTACAAATGGGGCCATTTGCATATCATTATGTCTCCATTTGCATGCATAACTGAACATAAAAGCAACATAAGACTAAGGAACAAAGTCTCCACTGTAGCAATCCATTTTACAGGGGCTGGACACCAAACTTCAACCTTAAAATGTTGGGGCACTGAACATGTCGAACAACCCACTAGGGGTGGCAACTGGAGACAGGCACTAGAGTATTGACAGATGTACTGCATTTACAATTGCAATACAACTAGTGATAGATGTGGACTAAATGAAGAGGAAAGCAGGAGCACACCTTGTAATTCCAGCGTTCAAAACCTAGTCATGATAGCTAAAGAACCCACCCCCCAACTTTCTTCTTTGTCCTTTCACAGCCATCATCTACTTTTATGGCACAGCTAAGGAATGCTGAACACACTACTATGTGTATCTAAGAATGTCCCAACAGCCACTGCCCCATGTATGCAGTTTTTTCCTCCATGACCTCCTTAATATGTCTCCAACAAAAAACAAAAACACACACCAATGATCAACACAGAATTATTATGAAGTGTTCAAACTCCACATATGAAAGTGCAATTGCACTGAGATATAAAGAGGTTTTGAACATTGTCAACATTTCCAGTTGGTGATCTTATTTATTTATTTATTTAAGAGATTTACCAGGAAGGCATGCTGAGCAGCGTACCGCTCGATTCCAGATGCGCCCTTGGGAAGGGAGTTACAATGGTATAGTAGTACAGAAGAAACAAAAACATGCTTACAAGTGCTTGGTACAACAAAGGATGAGGCAGTCATAATACAAATAGAGCAGGTACATATTCATTTGCATTTTTAAAACATTAGGTGCAGACCGAAAAAATAGAAACCCAGACTGGTGATAACTGCTGGTAGGTAGGAGATGGGGTTCAACGGGGGAACAGGAGCAGTTGGTAGAGAAGTGCATTTTAAGAAGAGCATTCTGTTGAGGAGTACTTGTGGTGTCTGACATCAGCTGCCAGGAGTTCCATAATTTGGGCAACCTGGAGCTGAAAGCAGCCTGGCCAGACCGGGTGGATCTGTGTGGAATGTGCAGGAGCCTAGAGTCTATATTCTGAGAGCGTAGGCAGGTGGGGAGAGGGTGGTTAGAGGACGACAGGTGGGGGAAGCGTCACGACCAGAACTTGTCAGCGGTTCTAGCACAGTGAAGCAATCATCGGATATGGAGTGACGGGAGGTCCACGGACTGGTAGAGGTCGCAGTGATGGGTATTGGGAGGAAGGTCCAAGGAGAACCGGCAGAAGGAGTTGTAGAGGGGAACAAGCCTAGCTAAGGACGTTTGGGGGGGGCGGCACAGTAGACAACATCCCTGTAATCCATAATCGGGAGGATAATTTTTTGGACTATAGCTAGCCTGGTTTGTAGAGGAATGCAATTCTTGTTCCGGTAGAGGGCTCCCAGCATGGGATGTAATTGTTTGTGTAGAGTGTCTATATGCACTGAGAATTCAAGGTACTGATCAAGCCAGACGCCGAGATAATGATATGAGGTGCAGGTCTCAAGTGGGGATCTGTCCAGAGTGTAGAATGTGGGTGGTGCGCTAAGCCAGGTTAGTTTGGCCCGAGAGCCGAAGGTGAGGGAGACTGTTTTTTTGTGTTTAAGAATAGTTGGTTAGAGAGGAACCAACGTTGGATGGAGTCAAAGTCCTTCTGTAGACAGGCTGTCATGGCGCTTACGGATGGGTCAGAGGCAAACAGCACCATATCGTCTGCGTACATATGGATAGCCGTTTGTGGGCAGGCAGCAAGCAGATCATTGAGAAAGATAGAGAAGAGCAGCGGGCAGAGTACAGACCCTTGGGGACTCCACAGGTGACAGAAAGTGAGGTGGATCTCGACGAGCCAATACGGACTGATTGGGACCTGCCTGACAGGTATGAATGGAACCAATTATTTGCGTTCACAGACAGTCCAGCTTGGGCAAGTTTGGCTAGCAACAGGGGATGAGATACTGTGTAGAAGGCTTTCGCCAGGTCGATAAATATGGCTGCTGTTAATTCCCCTTTGTCCATCCCTGTAAGGATGGAGTTAGTGAGGCGAGGGAGGTGATGGTGGAGTGATTTTTTCTGAAGCCGGCTTGGTAGGGGGTGAAAAATGATATGGTATCTAAATGGTGGTGGAGCTGGGACAGAACTAGACGCTCTTGAATTTTGGCTAGGATGGGGAGCAGAGATATGGGCTGGTAGTTGGATGGGGAGGAGAGGTCCCCTCCTTTGGGTAGGGGAATGACTGTGGCTTGTTTCCATATACTGGGGGCTGCCCCGAGTTTGAAAGACAGGTTAAAGAGCAGGGTTAGAGGGTGGGCTATGGCCGGTGCCGAGAGTAGGAGCATTCTGGAATCCAGGCCTGATGGACATTTACCTTTAGATGGGTTGAGTGACTGCAGTATACTTAGCACCTGGCCAGGTGAAACTGGGCGGAGCGAGAAGGAGGCCGAGGAGGATATTTTGGGGGGCACAAAGGGCAGGGGATGGGGGTGGGAGGAGAGTAGAGAAGAAGCATTGGTGGAGAGATAAGAATTAAGCTCAGTGGCAACCAAGCAAGGATCCGTGAGGATTCTTCCTTCGAGATTGAGACTAGGTGTGGGGGGCTGGGCCGGTGGGGAAAGAAGGGATTTTATTTGCTTCCAGAATTGAGCCAGGTGAGCGAAGTTATTGTTGAGTGCCATTTTAAAGTAATTTGATTTGGCCTGATGTATTAGTCTTGTACAGGCATTTCTTAGTGACCGGTAGTGTTGCTGAGCCATCTGCACCCCTGTAGCCTTGAAGGATTTCCAGGCACGGTCTCTGGCTCTTAGGTGTGCCATGAGGTTAGTTGTTACCCATAGTAAGTGGGATCCTCTTACTCGGGATTTCCCGAGCGGAGCATGGAGGTCCCAGATGGCTAGGAAGTTATTAGAGAAATAATTCAGAGCATCGTCCATGGAGGTGGCCCTGGGGATGAAGGACCAGTCAATGCTGGTGAGGTCGTTTAGGAGAGCTGTCAAGTCAAGGGATTTATAAACTCTGATGTAAAGCGTCCGGGGTGGAGGGGCCAGTGGACGGAAGATTTTACGCACCATATAAGTCATGTGGTGGTCGCTAAGGGAGTCTGGTAATAGGCCAGCTTTAACTATCCGATGAGGGTGAGTAGTAAGTGCCCAATCCAGTAGTGTGTGTTTATTGGATTTGTGGTTTAGTCGAGTGGGTTCCTTTATTTGCTGGTGCAAGTTTAGGGCATTTATTTGGCATCGTGATTTTGAGGCTGCACTGCCTAGCCAGTTCTGATTGAAATCTCCAAGGATGTGTAGTTCTCTGCCTTCTGTAAGGGACCTCAAGTTACCAAGGTGGTCAAGAATGCTACCCAGAGGTGTGTCTGGCAGACAGTATGACCCTGCTATGTACAGTGGGATAGAGTATGGCAGGGGGATTTTAATTAGCAGGGAATCTATGGTTTGTATGGGTGCCGTCGGTGTGATTAAGGAAAACTGGAGATTTGAGGAGATATACATGGCAGTGCCGCCACCCATCTTTTTGCTCTGTCTGTCCTGGCGGATTAAGGAGTAACTGGGTATAGAGAATTCTACATCCCGGTTATGGGGCTTTAGCCAAGATTCAGTGATGATTACGATATCTGGGCGGAGGGCAAGGACCGTGGTTTGTAGGGCTGCTATTTTGTTTAGAATGCTGCATATGTTTAGGTGGACAATTTTAAAACCCTTGGGGAGGTGTGTAGTTGGTGCGGGGGGTTGGCCAGCTGTGGGGGCCGGTGGTCCTGGGTTACGTTCAACGTCCCCTGCTACAAGGAGGAGGAGAGCTAGGGTGTGCCTTAACAAGCGCATGGTTTTTACTGATGACCCCCGTCCAGTGGGATGGTTGGGGGTTAGCAAGTTTATCTTGGGGTCAGAGTAGAGTGGGATATATAGGGCAGGTTGCTCAGCGTGGAAAGAGGGAGGGAGAATAGAGGCTCCCAGGGACCAATTGTGCCAATGGTACCGGTTGTGTTCCGCTGGTGCTGAGGTGGAGTGGAAGGGTGGCTTAGTAACTGAAGAGAGAAGAGGCAAAGGGCTAGGTAGAATAGGATGGGATGGGGGTGGAAGGTAAGATATGGTTAGGCAAAGCATTATAATAGTTACTGTGAGAAACTGCATTTTTTTAGTAGTAAATTGAATCTGCTCTGTGGTAGCCACTAGAGGCAGACAATTATAAGGAGCTAATGGGAAAGTGGGCTGATTAGTTATCGAAGGTCATGTGCCACTACCTATAAAACTGAGTGACGACCAAGGGTGGTGGTGGGGGCGGTGGGGAGCCGGAGCATAGTGACGGCTGGGCCGAGTCCCTTCAGAGCACTGAACAGGTAGGCAGAGCTCAGTGCTATCATCAGTCGTACCTGAAGTGATTTTGGGGGGTGGAGGAGGGCGTCCTAAGCCCTCGCGGACCCTGGGGCTGCCTCCTGCTGATAAGGCTTTCTGTACAACCTGGGGAAGGAAGCAGAAACAGACGAGGTTTAAATACAGGTACAGGGGCTTCGGGGGGGGAGGGGACCTGCAGTACTTTGTTTTTTTTGTTTTTTTGTAAAATCGTGAGTCAAAGTTTTGCACAAGATCTGTAGTACAGGGCTCAGATTTGTTCCAAGGCAACACACTTGTAAATGCAGGACTAATTACACAAAGCAGGCAAAACTTAGCTTAAACAGGTATAACACAGCTTTAAAAAAAACTATCTGCATTTGTGTGGGGACACTTAATTGAATTTTTAAAGGAGCAGTTTTTCGGAAAAAAGGTGCCAAAATTAAGTCCCTTCAGAGCACTGAGCACATAGACAGAGCTCAGTGCTATCGTCCGTCGTACCTGAAGTGATTTTGGGGAGTGGGGGAAGGCGTCCTAAGCCCTCGCGGACCCTGGGGCTGCCTCCTGTCGACACGACTTTCTGTACAACCTGAAGTGATTTCGGGGGTGGGGGAGGGCATCCTAAACCCTCGCGGACCCTGGGGCTGCCTCCTGCCGACACGGCTTTCTGTACAACCTGAAGCGATTTCGGGGGGTGGGGGAGGGCGTCCTAAGCCCTCACGGACCCTGGGGCTGCCTCCTGCCGACACGGCTTTCTGTACAACCTTGCTCCATAGTAGCCTAGAACTGTTTATTGATTAGAAGTTTGAAACTAATCTCTAACAAATACTACAAAGTGACCAAGATATAATGCTTAAAAATCAAAGACACAAGCCCTCAGCAATAGTGTGGCATTTTGTTAAATAGAGAAACGTTATACAAAATATAACATTCCTTTATCTCATCACCATGTATCTATAACCTATATCTAGCCATAGACTACATTACAGACATATTTAGCACTGTAAATTTTACACGTTACAGGTCAGGCTAATCATCCTGCAGTAGGTTCACCAAATGAATGAAATACATTGAGGCAGCCATGGGGCAGAAAGCACCCACCAAACCTCATGGCTTGGCATGTTGTATACAGTTGCTAAGCAACTGTATTCCCAGCCTGAGACAGCCGAAATCTCATGGTTCGTCCAGGGTTCCGCCCCTTGGCCCCTCTGGAAAAAAAAGCCAACACTCTACACACGCAGTGCAGTTCATGCTTCCGGAAGCAGACACTGAAAGACAGCTGATGGTAAGCAAGCTTCTCAGCTCCATTTTTGACATACATTTGTTAAGTAACTCATTGAATGCAATGTCTTCGGTTATTATAGATACAGTTTCCTGCGACTACCTACTCTGGCTTATGCGAAACACAGATGAGATGCAGATACTAAATTAGTTGTGTAAGCCCCTTCTACAGCCTTTGGGCCACTTTGATATATATGGTATGTTCAACAGATAAATATAGACATGCCTTCATGTCAAGACTGTTACTAAACGTACTTTTGAACTTCTGCACACAGCTATGAAATCCCTCACAAAAGATAGCACCGCGAAGAAAACGGCAGCACATGAAGCCAATTAGAATGTGAATAAAAATAGTTTGACCATAACGCCCATTAGGAACATATATTAGTCAGAGGAATTCATGCCCAGCTCATTTTTTTTGCCTGTTTCAGAACAAAAATAGCGGTAATCACAGTATCACTAACCAGGAGGAAAGTTGGCAGTCTGTCATATTCACAGGTTAGCATTCAAGCCATACAAATACGTTAATTATTTTCATGAAAGTATATCCATTACCAATAATCTTCGTAATTATATACACAGTGCCCTTAAGGCCTTGAAGCAGTTAGAAATTTATCTGAAGAAAGGAATCTTGTTAGTCAACCTTCTAAGAAAGGTATATGGGGCAGTTTTTCATAGAACAATGTTCTGAGTACTAGAATCAAGCCAGCTAGTTATTGTATTACGGGAACATGTTAAAGATGTATACACAAACTGATGTGGAAATTAAAATCATGAAAAAGGTATGTTAAGTGATAATACTACAGAGGTTAATAAATATATGACAAGAAAAAAAATAGATATGTAGCTGACAGAGTGACGCTGTGGCATGTCTAGTGACTCTGCACCTCTGCCTTGGCAGTACTCTCTTCATGTAAATAGTACATATGTTAATTTATTTTAGATTTATTTTGTTTATGCTTAAGAATGTGAGAACTATAGTATGTAAAGTCTGAACCAGAGTTAATAACAGTGGTCTCTCCCCATCTAGTGGTGGGAAATATGAATAACAGATGTTTAATATGAATTTGAGTTATAAATGAAAGTAGATTATGAGCAATGTCTAAAACTTGTACAAATATGTTTAAACACTAGATCCCCACCCTGAAGTAGCCTACATAGGCGAAATATTGGTGCTAGAGACTCAGCGCATCTAAGGGGCACTGGAAAGTTATTTTCTCTTTATAGATAATTCCTGAAGAAGTCCAATGGTCAGAACATTGGGCCGGATTCTCAAAAGAGTACGCATAGCGCAAAGTGATTTGTGCCAAAAAATGGTGTAAGTAGCACTTTGTGCCATGAGTTCTGACGTTTGAGATTCTGCAAAGCAGCCTGCGACATGTTGCAGGTTGCTAGCCAAAGTGTACTTACATCACCAGTTATGCCATAAACCCCCTGCAACATGGCACAAGGGAGTTTACGACAGAAGTTGCACCCTATTCTGGAAGGGCGGCTGCCACATCCCCAAATTTACAATTCCAAAAGAACCCCTGGAGGACACCCATCAAAGTACATATACACCAGCTAGTCGCTGATGTAAGTGTACTTTGGATGCACCGGGAGTTGCACCAATGTGCCACCAGTCCATCCCCCAGGTCATGAAGCCGCACCCATGCCCAGATCCCAAATGATAAAATGCCCCACAGGGCCATCGGCACCTCCTCGGCCCCAGCACTGAACCCCCATAATAGCAAGAGCCCCATCCCTGATAATAGTAATATCCCCCCTCTGTGAAACCCCATAATATTTCTAGCCCCCCTCAGCCCCGATCCCCTGTAATACTAATAAAATCCCACCTCCCAGGCCTGATCCAGATGCTGCACCCCGCACCCCACAGGGCAGTATGTCAGCTGTAAATGTAAAAATGCAACTAAAATAAAAAAAAAAACACAAGCCCTGTAGTCCATGATATCCCTGGTAGTCTAGTGGCCCCACACCCCCACCCAGCAGTGCCAGACCACACTGCCCCCAACCCATACCCAGCCGGCAACAGGCATAGCCCACCTCTCATCACCGTGGGCAGCTGCCGACTGAGCTCCACTATGAGTGCGTACTTTTAATACTATGTGCTCAGTGAATGACAGCAGCCTTGATCATATGGCACTGTAGGGAATACATATCCCTGGTGGTCCAGTGGACCATGTCAGCCCTGAACACACGTACTCAGTAATGTACCCCAGAACCCTTTTCTTATAGTGTAGTAGCCCCCCTCCCTAAGCCACGAGCACCTAAATGATAATGCCATCCCCCCTCCCTAGCCCCGATCACATGTAACAGAGGGGAAGGAGGATGACTGTCTGTTACATGAGACTGGGGCTCGGTCAAATCAAATCAAATTGAATCATTCTTTATTTATAAAAATGCGCAATTCCAGATTTGATCAAAGCACTTGTACAGCAATATTTAAAATGCAGACAAAGTAAAAACAATCAACTTAAAATCCCATAATGTCTAAAGAGTTACTAACTACTTTAACATTTTTTATAAACTACACAGATCAATATAATTTTAAATAACCTTCACAAAAAATTCTAAAAGCAATGCAGGAAGGCCAGGCTAAATAAATGTGTTTTTAGAGCAATCTTAGAACTCTGGATGGACAGACACTCCCTCACCCGATGAGGTTGAGAGTTCCACAGGATCAGGGCCACAATGGCAAAAGAGCGAGCTCTTGAGGTCTTAAGTCGGACCCTGGGAACCTGTAGCAATCCCTCGTCGGAAGAGCAGAGCGGGCGGTACGGACAAAGGAGATCTCGCAAATAATGAGGTCTCTGTCCATGTCTTGATGCCCTACAAGGGGCATGCCTCAGACAGCTAGTATCGGAACCCACTCAGGAGGGAGTGGTCTTAGACCTGGTACTCTCAAACGGGGACGGAAAAAGAATCTCAGATTTAGAAGTGGGTAGCCATCTGGGAACAAGCGACCACCAAACAGTGTGGTTCATGAGAAACACAGCCATAGAGTCAAGCCATACAAAAGCAAGAGTATTGGACTTTAGGAGGGCTGACTTTGGGAAAATAAGAGAGTGCCTCAGAAAAGCACTAGCAAACAGGGAAGGAGGAGGGGTGGAGGAACAATGGGGAGTAACCAAAACAGCCAGCACAGAGGCAACAAGCCTTTGTGTAAAGCAAATCAACAAAACACAACAAAGGAAAAAAATGCTATGGTTCTCAAAAGAGGTGGCATGGAAGGTTAAGGAGAAAAGGATAGCATTCAGGAAATAAGGAAACACAGAAGGAGCAGGACAGAGAACCTTATCAGTTAAAGCAGAAAGAGGCAGGAAGGCAATCAGAATAGCAAAGGCCCAAACCAAGGAATGGATAGCCAACTCTGTTAAGAAGAGGGATAAGACATTTTATAGGTACATTAGGGAGCAAAGAAAGACCAAGGGAGGGATACTGAAGCTTAATAAAGGGCAGGGAATGTGGGTAGAGGGTGACAGTGAAAAGGCAGGGCTACTAAACGAATATTTATGCTCAGTATTCACAAAGCAAGAGGAGGGGGAGGTACTTAAACCAAACAAGAGAAACACTCTGGAGACAGTGGTCGATACCAGTCCATTTACAGAAGAAAAGGTTCTGAAAGAACTAGTAAAATTGAAGGTGGACAAAGCAGTGGGGCCTGATGGGATTCACCCAAGAATTCTAAAAGAACTAAGGGTAGAACTACCGACACCGCTGACTACTCTCTTTAACAAATCATGGGAGTATGGGGTGGTACCTGAGGAATGGAGGAGGCGGATGTGATTCCTATTCACAAAAGTGGGAGTAGGGCAGAGGCAGGAAACTACACACCAGTTAGTTTGACCTCAGTAGTAGGAAAATGATGGAATCACTTCTGAAGGAAAGAATTGTTGAGTACCTAGAGGCCAGTGGGGCACAGGACCCAAGGCAGCATGGATTCACAGCAGGAAGGTCATGTCAGATGAATCTAAAAGATTTCTTTGACTGGGTGACCAAAGTAGTAGACCAGGGAGGGGGCTGTGGACATGGCCTACCTAGATCTTAGCAAGGCATTTGATACAGTCCCACACAAAAGATTAATAAACAAGTTAACCAGCCTTGGAGTGGGTCCCAAGGTGGTAGTCTGGATAAAAAATTGGCTGGACAACAGGACGCAAAGGGTAGTAGTAAACAGAGTCCACAGTGAAGAAAGGAGGGTTACTAGCGGGGTACCGCAGGGTTCAGTACTGGGACAAGTCCTTTTTAATGTCTTTATAAGTGACATTGCAGAGGAACTGGAAGGAAAAGCATGTTTCTTTGCAGATGACAAAAACATCTGCAACAGGGTTGATACACAAGATGGAGTGGAAAGGATGAGAAGGGACTTGGCAAGGTTGGAGGAATAGTCAAATGTATGGCAACTTAGATTCAATGCAGAGAAGGTACAGGTGATGCACCTGAAACAAAAACCAGGGAGGAGTACACAATGGGGGTGAGATACTGACAACAATAAAAACGGAAAGGGACCCGCGGTTAATTATATCAGATGACCTAAAGGTGGGCAAGCAATGTGAGAAGGCAGTAAGAAAGGCAGGGGGGATACTGGGATGCATAGGGAGAGGCATCAACAGTAGAAAACAGAAGTTGTTATCCCTCTGTACAGACAGTTGGTGAGACCCCATCTGGAGTACTGTGTGCAGTTCTGTAGACCACATCTCCGCAAAGACATAGACAGAGTGGAGGCTGTCCAGAGGAGGGTAATCCAAATGGTGCAGGGCCTGCACCAGATGACATAATGAAGAGAGACTTAAGGAGTTTAATATGTATAGCCTTGAGGAAAGAAGGGAGAGGGGACATGATAGAAACTTCAAGTACCTCAGGGAATCAACAAAGTCCAAGAGGGTAGTATATTTCAGAAAAAGAGATGTACAAGAACAAGGGGGCCCAATTTGAAGACAGAGGGGGGACGGCTCAGAGGTAATGTGAGGAAGTATTTTTTTACAGAGAGGGTTGTGGATGCATGGAACAGCCTTCCTGAGGAGGTCATGGAGTCAAGATAAGTGGGGGAATTCAAGAATGCATGGGACAGACATAAGGCAGTCCAAGTGGGGGGTAGGAGGAAGTAGGCTGTTGGTTAACTAGGATCTGCAGCTTATCCGTTAGGGTAGGAAAATGGGCAGACTAGGTGGGCCAAGCAGTCCTTATCTGCTGTCAAATTCTGTGTTTCTGTGTTAGGGCTTTATAGGTCAGTAACCCGACACTGAAGGTGATCCACCACTGTATCGGCAGCCAGTGCGGTCCGTGGAGCACAGGCATGACATGGCAAGATCTTGAACTGCCAATGAACAGCATGGCCGCCACATTCTGCACCAGCTGCAAGTGGCGGATATCAGTTGCCGGAAGACCTAGCTAAAGGGCATTGTGGTAGTCAAGGTGAGAGGTCATGAAGGCGTGAACCAAAGTTGTAAGATCGTCAGGTGGGACCTGGTGTTTTATCAGGGTGATATTCCTCAGATGGTAAAAAGAAGTCAAGACAACGGCAGACACCTGAGATTTAATCATCAGGCTGTCATCAAAACTAATGCCCAGATTCCACACCCGGTCAGAGGTTGTCAGTTGGATGCCCCCAGCCAAAGCCCAGAGGGCTGTCCTGCTTACAATCCCACACCTTGATGACCTGGGTCCACCACCAACACCTCAGTTTTATCCGGGTTCAACCGCAGTCAGCTGGCACTCATCCACTCCTGGATCTCGGAGAGACAGTTGTTAAAGACTGAGAGGGCTCCAACCTGCTTGGGCACAAAGGACATCTATAGCCGAGTATAATCTACATAGCAGTGAAAACTCAAACCATACCACCTAACAAAGTCTCCCAACAGCAGCATATACACTGCAAACAACATGGGTGGCAAGATGGAGCCCTGCAGCACCCCGCAGGATAGGGAGAGGTGAGCCAAGGAATAAATCCCTGAAACCACTCTGAGTCCTACCCTCGAGGAAAGATCGAACCCAACTGAGAAGTGTACCAGACAGTCCACAGATCAGCCACAGGCGCCCCAACAACACACCATGGTCCACAGTGTCAAACACTGCAGAGAGCTCAAGGAGGACCAAGATCGGACGAGTCGTTCCAATTCCCTCATTATTCGGAGATAATTAAGTACCTGAACAAGAGTCATCTCGGTACTATGTCCCCTCCTAAATCTGGACTGAGAGGATTTGAGACATCCTGATAGTCAAATGATCATCCAGCTGCAACGCAACCACCTTCTCAAATAACTTTACCCACAAAGGGCAGGTTAGAGACAGGTCTGTAGTTCACAAGACAGTCTGGGTCAAGGAGGGTTTTTAAGGAGTGGTCATACAACCACCTCCTTCAGGGTGTCAGGAAAAATTCCCTTCTCCAATGACTTCCAGACCATCTCAGCTAAGACCGGACCGATTTCCTCAACATACCCACAAGGAGGCGAGTTGGGCCCAGGTCCAAACTACAGCAGGTTGGTCACAAAGTCTAGATAATCCTCATGATGTCAGTGATCACTGGCTAGCCGAAGTCAGACCAGGTAAACCGGGTGCTTGCAACCTCCTGCCGGCCTCTGCAACACCCAATAGAGGGGACTGGACAGATTCCAGATCTAATGGTGGCAATCTTATCTGCAAAAAAGTGAGCAAACTCATCACACTTATCTTGTGAAAACGCTCCTCCAGACTGAAGACAGGTTGGATTGCACAATCTGTCAACAGTCTGGAAGGTCTGAGCCAGTCAGTTTCGCACAGTAGCAATCTTCCCAGACAGGAACTCTACCTTCTTACAGGTGATTGCTGATTGATAGACCTTATAGTGATCCATCAATCTAAGTTTGCCATTAAGCAGATCTGTTTTCCACCAGTGCCTCTCAACCTTCACCCCACTCTCCTCAGCTCCTTCAAGGTCCCATCAAACCATGGGGACCTTGGGTGAACAATGAGGACAAACGTGGACAGGAGCTGTGGAATCCAGGGCTGCTATCACTGCCTTATTATAGGCATGTACCAGATCCCCTGGATCCGAGCATTCATTTGGCATACCAGATAGGTCAAGTACCACCATAAGACCATCTGGGGTCACTTTGCTTAAAGGGTGGTACCGGACTATCTCTGTAGGGGCAGGTTTATTAGGGGGAGCCGTGAAACTGAACCCTGTGGTATGATGGTCTGACCATCTGACTGGTTTCACCACCAGTTCGGAGATATCCATCCCTAGCCAGAACACCAGATCCAGTGAGTGACCATGATTGTGAGTCGTGGAGGTAATGACCTGTGTGAGGCCCAAAGAGGTCATCAGTTGGAAGAAGTCTTGACCAAACTGCAAAAGTTCATCGTCGACCCAGGCATTGAAATCCCCAAGAATTAACCATCTGGGGGATTCCAACACCATGTCAATGATGAAGTCCGCGACTTTCTGCAGGATCTCCTTCCCATCACTGGGTGGACGGTAAATGAGAAGTATCCTACATCCTACACCCGCGCCCACGATACACTGGAACTGATGATGCCAAAACTGGACCAGCATTTTCATCCAGCCAGGTCTTGGCAAAGCAGATCAGATGTGCTAACAAGGTCTGCCATCACAGCAGTCTGTTTTTTTGTAGACCTGGCATTGCACAACACCGCCCGAGTAGGATGGGCAGATGAGGTAGACCGTGCTACTTGCCTACATAAAGTAGAGCCCTTGGATATGGGAATCAGGCAGAGAGGACTCCTGTCCTGGTCCTATTCACCCTAGGGTGCCTTCTCGTCCCCATCACCCCAATCTCCCCACTACCCTCCGCAACCCCACCAGGCCCAGTTCCCCCACCCCCACTTCTTCCTCCTCCTAGCTATCCCCAGTGCACAGCAATGTCCGACCACTTCAGCAGATAGAGGGGACAACTAAAGTAATGGAGGTCTCTGAGCCTGGTGGGCGAGTAGTACCTGACCGTCTGTGACCTCTGCCAATACAAAACAAAACTAACCAGCAGCAGATAGATTACTACATAAATATACACCACACAACCACACACACCCCAAACATACACACAAACTTAAACAAAATGATACCCCAACCCCAACACACACACACAAACTTAAACAAACCGATACCCCAACTCCAATTATGTAAAGCTTAAACTATACCCCCTATTCAAACTTCTTTAAATTAGCACAAATGTAGCAAAAGACTATGGCCAGGATTTTCAAACTGTACCTAGAATGGATGCAAGAGCCTGCACCGCGCAACTGAGTTGTGCCGGAGTGCAAACTTTCTCTATTTAAACGAGATGCACTATCACGCATCCCATCTGAATATCGAAAAAGATGCAGGCAGCGCAAATGGGGGCCACCAAGGATGCACCGGTGCATCCCCCCCTGAATAACTGGCATGGGGATGCACTTTGCATCTGCGGGATAACATGCAAATGGAGCCATTAGCCATGCAAGGTACAAATGGGGCCATTTACAAATCATTATGGCTCCATTTGCATGCATAACTGAACATAAAAGCAACATAAGACTAAGGAACGAAGTCTCCCCTGTACAATCCATTTTACAGAGGCTGGACACCAAGCTTCAGCTTTTAAATTTTGTGGCATTGAACATGTCGAACAACCCACTACGGGTGGCAACTGGACACAGGCACTAAAGCATCAAAAGATGTACTGGATTTACAATTGCAACACAACTAGTGATAGATATGGACTAAATGAAGGGGAAAACAGGAGTGCCACCTTATAATTCCAGCATTCAAAACCCAGTCATTATAGCTAAAGAAACCCCCCCCCCCCAAACTCTCTTCTTTGTCCTTTCACAGCCATCATCTACTTTTATGGCACAGCTAAAGAATACTGAACACACTACTATATGTATCTAAGAATGTGCCAACAGGCACTGCCCCATGTATGCAGTTTTTTCCTCCATGACCTCCTGCACATTGATTGACCTCCTTAATACGTCTCAGACAAAAACACAAACCAATGATTAACACAGAATTATTACGAAGTGTTCAAACTACACATCTGAAAGTGCAATTGCACTGAGATATAAAAAGGTTTTGAACATTGTCAACATTTCCAGTTGGTGACCTTGCTTCATAGTAGCCTAGAACTGTTTATTGATTAGAAGTCTGAAACTAATCTCTAACAAATATTACAAAGTGACCAAGATATAATGCTTAAAAAGCAAACACACACGCCCTCAGCAGTAGTGTGGCATTTTGTTAAATAGAGAAACGTTATACAAAATATAACATTCCTTTATCTCATCACCATGTATCTACAGTATAACCTGTGTCTAGCCATAGACTACATTATAGACATATTTATCACTGTAAATTTTACACGTTACAGGTCAGGCTAATCATCCTGCAGCAGGTAAACCAAACGAATGAAACACATTGAGGCAGCCATGGGGCGGAAAGCCCCCACCAAACCTCATGGCTTGGTGTGCTGTATATAGTTGCTAAGCAACTGTATTTCCAGCCTGAGAGAGCCAAAATCTTGTGGTTCTTCTAGGGTTCCGTCCCTTGGCCCCTCTTGAAATAAAAAGCCAGCACTCTACACATGCAGTGCAGTTTGTACTTCTGGAAGCAGACACTGAGAGACAACAGGGGTAAGCAAGCTTGTCGGATCAATTTTTGACATACATTTGTAAAGTAACTCATTGAATGCAATGTTTTCTGTTATTATAGATACAGTTTCCTGCTTCTACATACTCTGGCTTATGTGAAACACAGATGTGATGCAGATACTAAACTAGTTGTGTAAGCTCCTTCTATAGCCTTTGGGCCACTTTGATACCTATTTTATGTTTAACAGATAAATATAAACATGCCTACATGTCAAGACTGTTACTAAACGTACTTTTGAACTTGTGCACACAGCTATGAAATTCCCCACAAAAGATAGCACCGCTAAGAAAACGGCAGCACATGAAGCCAATTAGAATGTGAATAAAAATAGTTTGACCATAACGCCCATTAGGAACATGTATTAGTCAGAGGAATTCATGCCCAGCTCATTTATTTCGCCTGTTTCAGAACAAAAATAGCGGTATTCACAGTATCACTAACCAGGAGGAAAGTTGGCAGTCTGTCATATTCACAGGTTAGCATTCAAGCCATACAAATACGTTAATTATTTTCATGAAAGTATATCCATTACCAATAATCTTTCTAATTATATACACAGGACCCTTAAGGCCTTGAAGCAGAGCAGTAAGAAATGTATCTGAAGAAAGGAATCTTGTTAGTCAACCTTCTAAGAAAGGTATATGGGGCAGTTTTTCATAGAACAATGTTCTGAGTACTAGAATCAAGCCAGCTAGTTATTGTATTACGGGAGCATGTTAAAGATGTATACACAAACTGATGTGGAAATTAAAATAATGAAAAAAGTATGTTAACTGATAATACTACAGAGGTTAATAAATTTATGACAAGGAAAGAAATAGATATGTAGCTGACAGAGTGACTCTGTGGGATGTCTAGTGTCTCTGCACCTCTGCCTTGGCAGTACGCTGTTCATGTAAATAGTACTTATGTTAATTTATTTTAGATTTATTTTGTTTATGCTTAAGAACATGGGAACTATAGTATGTAAAGTCTGAACCAGAGTTAAATAACAATAGTGGTCACTCGCCATCTAGTGGTGGAAAATATGAATAACAGATGCTTAAAATGAATTTGAGTTATAAATGAACGTAGATTATGAACAATGTCTAAAATTTGTACAGATATGTTTAAACACTGGATCCCCACCCTGAAGAAGCCTACACAGGCAAAACATTGGTGCTAGAGACTCAGCGCATCTAAGGGGCATTGGAAAGTTATTTTCTCTTTAAAGATAATTCCTGAAAAAGCCCAATGGTCAGAACATTGGGCCGGATTCTCAAAAGGTTATGCATAGCGCAAAGTGATTTGTGCCAAAAAATGGTGTAAGTAGCACTTTGTGCCATGAGTTCTGACATTTGAGATTCTACAAAGCAGCCTGCGGCATGTTGCAGGTTGCTTGCGCCAAAGTGTACTTACACCACCAGGTATGCCATAAACCCCCTGCAACAAGGTGGAGGGGGTTAACGGCAGAAGTTGCACCCTATTCAGGAAGGGTGGCTGCCACATCCCCAAATTTACAATTCCAAAAGAACCCCTGGAGGACATCCATCAAAGTACATATACACCAGCTAGTCGATGGTGTAAGTGTACTTTGGATGCACCAGAAGTTGCACCAATGTGCCACCAGCCCATCCCCCAGGTCATGAAGCTGTACCCATGCCCAGATCCACAATGATAAAATGCCCCACAGGGCCATTGGCACCCCCTCAGCCTCGGCCCTGAACCCCTATAATAGCAAGAGCCCCATCCTCGATAACAGTAATAGCCCCCCTCCCAGAACCCCCATAATATTTATAGCCCCCCTCTCAGCCCTGATCCCCTGTAATACTAATAAAATCCTCCAAGCCCTGATCCAGATGCTGCACCCTGTACCCCACAGGGCAGTATGTCAGCTGTAAATGTAAAAATGCAACTAAAATAAAAAAAAAAACACACAAGTCCCGTAGTCCATGATATCCCTGGTAGTCTAGTGGCCCCCACACCCGCACCCAGCAGTGCCAGATCACCCTGCTCCCCCCCAACCCGTACCCAGCCAACAACTGGCATAGCCCACCTCTCACCACCGCAGCCAGCTGCCGACTGAGCTCCACTATGAGTGCGTACTTTTAATAGTATGCACTCAGTGAATGACAGCAGCCTTGATCATATGGAGCTGGTGGTCCAGTGGACCATGTCAGGCCTGAACACCCATACACAGTAATGTACCCAAGAACCCCTTTGTCATAGTGTAGTGTAGTGGCCCCCTTCCTGAGTCACGAGCACCTAAAGGATAATGCCACCGCCCCCCAGCCCCAATCACATGTAACAGAGGGGAGGAAGATGACTGTCTGTTACATGAGACTGGGGCTCGGTCAAATCAAATCAAATTGAATCGGTCTTTATTTATAAAAAAGGGCAATTCCAGATTTGATCAAAGCACTTGTACAGCAATATTTAAAATACAGAGAAAGTAAAAACAATCAATTTAAAATCTCATAATATCTAAAGAGTTCCTAACTACTTTAAAATTGTTTATGAACTACACAGATAAATATAATTTTAAATAACCTTCACAAAAATTCTAAAAGCAATCAGGGAAGGCCAAGCTAAATAAATGTGTTTTTAGAGCAATCTGCAAACTCTGGATGGTCAGGCACTCCCTCACCCGATGAGGTAGAGAGTTCCACATGGTCAGGGCCACAATGGCAAAAGAGCGGGCTCCTGAGGTCTTAAGTCAGACCCTGGGAACCTCTAGCAATCCCTCGTCACAAGAGCAGAGTGGGTGGTAGGGACAAAGGAGATCTTGCAAGTAACGAGGTCCCTGTCTGTGTAGGGCTTTATAGGTTAGTAACCTGACCTTGAAAGTGATCCACCACTCTAACGGCAGCCAGTGCAGTCCGCGGAACACAGGTATGACATGGCAAGATCTTGGACTGCCAGTGAACAGCCTGGCCACCGCATTCTGCACCAGCTGCAAGTGGTGGATATCAACCCCTGGAAGCCCTAGGTAAAGGGCATTGCAGTAATCAAGGTGGGAGGTCATGAAGGAGTGGACCAAAGTTGAAAGATCGTCAGGTGAGACCTGGTGTTTTATCAGAGCGATATTCCTCAGTTGGTAAAAAGAAGTCATGACAACGGCAGACACCTGAGATTTAAGCATCAGGCTGTCATCAAAAATAATGCCCACATTCCACACCCGGTCAGAGGTTGTCAGTTGGATGCCCCCGAGCCAAGGCCCAGGTGGCTGTCCTGCTGACAATCCCACACCCTGATGACCTGGGTCCACCATCAACACCTCAGTTTAATACAGGTCCAACCGCAGTCAGCTGGCACTCATCCAATCCGGGATCTCGGAGGACAGTTGTTAAAGACTGAGAGGGCTCCACCCCACTCGGACACAAAGGACATGTATAGTTGAGTATCATCTACATAGCAGTAAAAACTCAAACCATACCACCTAATAATGTCTCCCAACAGCAGCATATACACTGCGAACAACATGGGTGACAAGATGGAGCCCTGCAGCACCCCGCAGGATAGGGAGAGGGAGAGATGGGCCGAGGAATAAATCTCTGAAACCACTCTCTGAGTCCTACCCTCGAGGGAAGATCAAACCCAACTGAGGAGTGTACCAGACAGTCCACAGATCAGCCACAGGCTCTCCAACAACACACCATGGTCCACAGTGTCAAACGCTGCAGAGAGATCAAGGAGGACCAAGAACGAACGATTCGTCCGATCCCTCGCTATTTGGAGATAATCAAGTACCTGAACAAGTGTCATCTTGGTGCTATGTCTCCTCCTAAATCCAGACTGGAGAGGATCATAGACATCCTGGATGGTCAAATGATCATCCAGCTGCAACGCAACCACTTTCTCAATAACCTTACCCACAAAGGGCAGGTTAGAGACAGGTCTGTAGCTCGCTAGACAGTCTGGGTCAAGGGAGGGTTTTTAAGGAGTAGTCATACAACCACCTCCTTCAGGGTGTCTCTCCAATGACTTCCAGACTATCTCAGCTAACACCGGACTGATTTCCTCAACACACCCATCAAGGAGGCGAGTTGGGCCCAGGTCCAAACTACAGCAGGTTGGTCGCAAAGTCTAGATAATCCTCATGATGTCAGTGATCGCCGGCCAGCCAAAGTCAGACCAGGTAAAACGGGTGCTTGCAACCTCCTGCCGGCCTCCGCAACACCCAGTAGAGGGGGCTGGACAGATTCCAGATCTAATGGTGGCAATCTCATCTGCAAAAAAGTGAGCAAACGCATCACAATTATCTTGTGAAAATGCTCCTCCAGACTGAAGACAGGTTGGATTGCACAATCTGACAGTCTGGAAAAACTGGACCGGTCAATTTCACGCAGCAGCAATCTTCCCAGACAGGAACTCTGCTTTCTTACAGGTGATTGCTGATTGATAGACCTTATAGTGATCCATCAATCTAAGTTTGTCATTGAGCAGATCTGTTTTCCACCAGCACCTCTCCGACCTTCACCCCACGCTCCTCAGCTCCTTCAAGGTCCCATCAAACCATGGGGACCTTGGGTGAACAGTGGGGGCAAACGTGGACAGGAGCTATGGAATCCAGGGCTGCTGTCACCGCCTTATTACAGGCATGCACAAGATCCCCTGGATCCTAGCATTCATTCGGCCAAAAGACTATCTGGGGTCACATTGCTTAAAGAGCAGTACCGGACTATCTCCGTAAGGGCAGATTTATTAGGGGAGCCATGAAACTGAACCCTGTGGTGTGGTGGTCTGACCATCCAACTGGTTTCACCACCAGTTCAGAGATCTCCATCCCCAGATGGAACACCAGATCCAGTGAGTGTCCATGATTGTGAATCCTGGAGGTAATTACCTGTGTGAGGCCCAACAAGGTCATCAGTTGGAAGAAGTCTTGACCAAACTACGATAGTTCATTGTCGTCCCAGGTATTGAAATCCCCCAGAATTAACCATCTGTGGGATTCCAACACCATGTCGATGATGAAGTCCGCGACTTTCTACAGGAACTCCTTCCCATCACCGGGTGGATGGTAAATGAGAAGTATCCTACATCCTACACCCACGCCCACGATACACTGGAATTGCTGATGCCAAAACTGGACCAGCATCTTCGTCCTGCCAGGTCTTGGTGATGCAGGTCAGATGTACTAACAAGGTCTGCCATCACAGCAGTCTGTTGTTTTATAGACCTGGCATTGCACACCACCACCCAAGTAGGTGGGCAGCTGAGGAAGACCATGCTACTTGCCTACATAAAGTAGAGCCCTTGGGTACGGGAACTAGGCAGGGAGGACTCCTGTCCTGGTCCCATTTTCCCCAGGGTGCCTTCTCATCCCTACCATCCCAATCTGCCCACCCCACTCCGCAACCCCACCAGGCCCAGTTCCCCCACCCCCACTTCTTCCTCCTCCTAGCTATCCCCAGTGCACGGCAACATCCGTACACTTCAGCAGATAGTGGGGACAACTAAAGGAACGGAGGTCTATGAGCCTGGTGGGTGAGTAGTACCTGACCGTCTGTGACCTCTGCCAATACATAACAAAACTAACCAGCAGCAGACAGATTACTACATAAATATACATCACACAACCACACACACCCCAAACATACACACACACAAACTTACACAAAACAATACCCCAACCCCCAACACACACACAAACTTAAACAAAATGATACCCCAATCCCAATTATATAAAGCTTAAACTATACCCCCTATTCAAACTTCTTTAAATTAGTACAAATGTAGCAAAAGATTATGGCCAGGATTTTCAAACTGTCTAGAATGGACACAAGTGCCTGCACCGCGCAACTGAGTAGTGCCGGAGTGCAAACTTTCTCTATTCAAACGAGATACACTATCATGCATCCCATCTGAATATTGTAAAAGATGTGGGCAGCACAAATGGGGGACACCAAGGATGCACTGGTGCACCCTCCCCCGGTTTGAATACCTGGAATAGGGATGCGCTGCGTATCTGCGGGATAGCATGCAAATTGGGCCATTAGCCATGCAAGGCACAAATGGGGCCATTTTCATATCATTATGGCCCCATTTGCATGTCTGGGGCAGGGATGTGCCCGACAGAATGCACGGGGCATCCTGCAACATCTGTGTTGCATGGAAACACTCCACAACCCCCTGGTAGTCTAGTGGGTCCTCCATCCCCGATCGTAAAGAAAAGTGATAATACCCCATATCCCCAGTGGTCTAGTGGCCCCTCTCCCTTCCCAAACCTAATCCACATAATACATAAAAATCAAAACACCCTGGGTGTCTAGTGGTACCCCCTTCCTTCCAGAACCTCATCTGCATTTGTGAATGAAAGCTTACAGTACACACTGCAAGCCCATTGGTCAATAATGTCGACCAGTGGTGTGGCGGTGCTTACTGTAAGCTGTCATTCAGTGACAGCTCAGTTGGCGGGCAGCCATTTGGTGTGCGGGTGGGTTTTGCTGCCCACCGACTACAGTTGCCATGCTGGGATGGGGAAGTGGGGTAGGGTGTGGGTGCCTCAGTGGGTGGGGTGGGGGTTCCACTGGACTATCGGGGAAATATTGGGTTGTGTGTTATGCTACAGTTGAGGCTGGGAAGGGGAGTACTACTAGACTACCAGGGACTTTCAATTTTTATGTATTGTGCAGACGAGGTTTGGGAAGGGGAGGGTACCGCTAGACTACCAGGGATATGGGTGTATTGTAATTTTTCTTCACAGTCAGGGATTGGGGGGCACTAGGCTACCAGAAATATGGGGGTATTATCATTTTTCTTCATGATTGAAGATGAGGGTCCACTAGACTACCAGAGATATGGGGGTATTATAATTTTTCTTCACGATTCGGGCTGGGAGGGTAGCCACACAGGGATGACAGCTGCTGTGTTGTGCTGTGCAGTACAGCAGCCTGCCTGTGGTTGACAATGACTTAGGCATGTTTTTTTCCATGCCTAACTTTGCGCGGCACATCTCCGAGATGTGCAGGCAGCTGCACCGCACATCTCGGCTGAATATGGAGATGTGCTGCATATGCAGGGGAACGCACCCCTCGGGATGCGCTGCATACATTATCTTTGTGCTGCAGCGTATCTGGAATTGTGCAGTGCATCACCCCCTTTTGAATATGGCACAGAGGTGCATTTCAGAGATGCACCAGTGCAACTCAGTTGTGCTGGGCGCATCTCCTTTGAATATCTGGGCCCAGATTATAGCAGGATTATAAAATGGTCCTTGCATGTTTCAGTTCTTGAAGGTATATCAGTCTTTCACAGTTCAATCTCTTGAGTAACGCCAGACCTCAGAAGGAATGTTGAAATAACTGGCTAGGCAGAGCTCTCACCTCTCCTAACCCAAAGAGCCAAAAATGGCACATCAAAATGCAACACTCTCACTTTTGCAAATTCAGTGCTAAACAAGTATTCTTAAATGTCAGATAAAATCTTATCACTCTCACTGCCAAATATAAGTCCAGTTTCATAAAGCTCAAACCTTCCCAAATCCAAATCCACTGTCACCCTTCAGAATGTTAGCTGGAACAGCCTTTCTTTCATTCACCAAAGATTTCCTTTGTAGGCTCCTGCACCAGACCTGGCCAAGATACACCCGCCGCCCTACGCAGTTCACCTCAGTGGTCACCACCATCACAGTGTATGCCTAAGACCACGCTCAGGCAGCAGGCAGAACCAGCCCAGGCCCTAGCACAGTCCAGTGAGTGGACTGACATTATTTTCCATGTGATAGAGGCTGGGGAGGGGGGATGGCATTATCCTTCAGGTGCTGGGGGCTCATCAAGGGGGGCCACTACACTATGGAAAAGGGGTTCTGGGGTACATTACTATGTTCGGGTGTTTGGGGTTGACATGGTCCACTGGACCACCAAGAATGTTGTATCCCCTACAGCTCCATGCGATCAAGGCTTGGGGGAGGGACTGTCTGCCCTGCCCTGGACTATGTGTGTGGCACCTCCCAACCCCTCGCATAGTTAAGGTAGGGTCCTGAAAGCATTACTATGCACTGGTGCAGCCGGCCATAGTTACACTTGGGGGGGGTTGAATATTGTGATGTGGGGAATATGCATGAGGGATTCCTCATTTGCATTCTTGCGTCACAATATTCTGTGCAGTGGTGCAGTTGGGTTTGTGGGGTGCATCAGGGACTTCTGAATATTTCCACACCCCCGCCAGCCCTCGCAAGTCAGGAGATGCACAGGTGCATCCAGGAATGTGCTGTGCATCTATTCTAAATATGTGGGCCTCAGTGTATTTAACAAATCCCGAGCAGTCGCTATCAAACATCTGTGACTCCTTAGACACCTATGGTAGCCTAGGAGCGTACAAACATAATTATAATTTATTTTCTTATTAACAATTTTTGACCAGGAAAGGCACACTATGCTGTGCCAGCTTTTGCCCAGGAAAATCCTGGGAGATGTATTACATGGACCTGTTGTTTTTTATTGATGGGGAAATGTTGGCCACAACACCGGGGAAATCCCCCTGCTTTTGCTGCAGAGGGTGCCTCTACTTCCTGTAAGCAGGATGGAGGAGCCCGGTTTGGAGGTGGAGAGAGGAGGAGGAGGAGTATGACTTGGAGCAGAGCCTACTACTGCTAGTTCGAATATACCAACACAAGTTACTGGATTTGCTGACCTTAATGATTCAGAATTGCTGGATGCAGAAAAACAACTTCAGGATGAACTGGAGGCAAAATGGACACAACTTTTACAAATGATGTCAGAAGCAGAATGAGTGTATGAACAGAATAAAACTAAACTGGAGGATGAAAAGAAGTGGAAACATTTATCCATTAGCCCTCCCAGAACACCCAGGAAAAAATTTCAACACAACATCACTAACAATTCTACAGCCTTAAATCAGAATGCCAGCCCTCTGGAGGGCTCAAGCCAATCTACTGGATTTACAACAGAGAATGCACCGGCGGCATGGTCACCAGAATCAGCACTGCTACCATTTCATCATGCAGGATGGATTTTTATTGATGGAAAATGGGTACCTGATGACAAGATTCCACTTCCAGGAGATGAAAAATTGCCTCACATCAATGTTCACACTGTAAACATGAGCTCCGAACCTACTGAGCTACAGAGGACCCAGCAGACAGCTATTGCAGCCGTGCACAGCAGTGAAACAGATACTACTGCATCAGAGGCAATGGCAGGGAGTGTTGAATTCACCTGCCCCAGACTTGGAACCACAGCTTGGAAATAGTCTTTCGGACCTCAGGGCACAGCAGCCTGATGATACTGAATTAAATATAACTCTGGAGCCGAAAAGTGCAATCCCCACATAAAAAAACAGCAAGTTATGCCAGTTTGTTTCGGCAGCCTGCTGAAGCCGCTAAACGCAGGTATGTGGTGCAGTTACGATACAGCTGTGGGCTAGACCAAGTTCCTGATAGGAATTTTGTGGGCAAACCCCTGATAAATTATTCCTTGTACTTTACACCGACTGATGTGTATGCCTTCATACATGCCCCTGGGGATTATAATTTCAACATCAGTTTTAGGAATGCTGCTTTACTGGATAAATTCTGGAACTCCTACTATGCTGTGAAAGATTCTCTGATTTGGGCACACTTCATGGCTATTCCTATCACAAAACCAACATTTAAAACGATAACTACTTTATTTAGAATGAAGGAGAGGAGTAAATGTCAATGACATAGTTTCATGGCTGGAGAAACGGTGTGACTTGCAGGGAACCTCTGACCCTATCATTGATGATAACGTTTTTTGAACTGGGGTCTGGAAATTTCGGATAACACTCAGACTGACAAAGGCATTCAACACTTGCCTAGTTTTTATTTGGGAAGGGACAGGGGTATTCTCTTCTACCCCAGACAGCTCAAATCTTGCTGCTGCTGTGGCTTTCTTGTGCACCTTAATACTGATTGTGACAAGAGTAAATACTTTCAATGCCCACATTGGGGAATTTGGTCACATGGACAATTTATGTACTTTGGCATCGAAATACAACCTGTAAGGTGAAGAGGATCACTCATTTAGTACATGTCTGTGGGCAGCTCATAACTCTGCTGATTTTGTGAAACAATATTATTATGTCAGTAAGGCCACAAAGACCCATCATACAGCACAGGCAGTTTATGTAAGCAATAAGATATGATGGGGTATGCATGGTACAGATTTTACCGCACGCCCAGGGACCTAGTGAGGCATGAAGCCACAGGATGACTGCCTTCAGCCCCTGTAAGTGGGTAAAATCTGTTCCATGCACACCCCCAGAGTGTCTTATTGCACTTATAAAATGGGCTCCTTTATTTTTACTTTTTACAGTTGAGAAAAGCATGTTAATATGTAGAAACAACAGATTTACTTGCGTGCATTTATGATAAAATAGTCCTTCCACCCACTGTAAATTATGTCATTGATGATGTAATTGTATTATTGTCTACTTTCTTCTTCCTGTTTTTTTTTCCCCCCTCTGTTTTCCCCACATTCAAGATATGGAATGTTTACCATGGAATACAGTACATGGATTCAAAATTTTGCTCAATCCACTGGTAGAATGTTCCTCTCCTAACATGCTGTATACATACACACACATACACCCCAAAGCCCTCTTCTAGAGCCAGAGACTCAATTATCTCACTGTCTGGGCAAGCAGAAGAGATTTCCCTGATGAGCAGGTAAAGACAGAAGGGGGATTTTTATAGTCAGCAGAGAAACAGTTGTAATGAAAATTATAAACAATACTTAATGTTTCTGATGTGTTTATGTGTGTAACGAGAGTGTGATGATCAGGGAAGCAACATTTAATTCATTTGTTTTATTTTTTTTATTTAAGGTAATTTTATTTTCAGGGCCCCGCTGAACGTTATTTACAGTGTAGAAGTGGCAGCTATGTTTGTAATGGAAGATCAATTCTGGTTGTAGGGGGGCTGATGGAAGATAGTTTTAGTTGTAGGAGGACTGATTTGCTCATTGTGTGATGTGGTTTAGGACCAGGATGACTGTGCAAGGAACAGATTTCATGCACGGTCACATGGTATGTTTTGACCAATGAGGCTTCTTTATTTTGGATGCCCATTTTATAATGTTCCTTTCCCTATGCTTCAACACACTGACACTGATGTTCAGATTCTTCCACCTCTGCCACTTGCACCCCAGTCAGTGGTGCTTGCACCAGAACAGAACTCACCTTTACAAGATATACAGTAACCCTCAATGTTTATGGAAACTCCAACACAATACATGCCAGGAAACAAAAGAACATCTCTGTTGAGTATCCTATTCCACTGGACAATAGGTTTAATGCTTTACAATCTTGGGGGGATGTTATGGATGGGGAAGACTCCAATGTCTCGGTCCACTCATCACAAACTGAACTTTTTCCTGATACTGGGGAACCCAGCACCTCCAAGAAGATGGTAAAAAAAAAATAGGAAACTCGATCAAAATGAAGGAAATCTTTACAATCATAACTTTACACATTCATCTACATTTAGGATAATAAGCATCAATGTAAACAGCATGAAGTCGGAACTTAAGAGGACTACCACTTGTGCAATATGAGAACAGTTTCATTATGATATTTTTCTTTTTCAGGACTCTGTTACACACTTTACAAGAGGTCAATAAAGCAAGGGCTGGGGGGTTGTGGGATGCTTCCTATTCATCTGTTGGTGAGAAGTAATGTAGTGGCATAGGAATATGTTTCAAAAATCCTGATATAATAGTTCAGAAGTTGACAGATGTTAGCCCAGGTAGCGCTTTAATTCTGTTTATTATTCTGAATGGATTGGCATATAGGATAATAAATATTTATGCTCCTCAAGTTAAAAATCAGAGAATAGAACTTTTAAAACAAATTCAACCTTTTTTATATACCAGCAAACAAGTTTTATTCGGCAGATATTTTTAATATCAGTTTATTTAAATCAGATAAGAGTTCAAATACCACTAAAAATTATTCTGATGGTGCCTATTTACACTCTTTACTAAAACAAACAACAGTAAAGGATTCATATGCTGGAAAACTGACTACACCACAATATAGATTTTTTTTAAAGGTAGATTGTCTACCCAGATAGATTTTTGGTTTGTGTCCCAACACCTTCCTGTTTCCCAAGTTGATACTACACCTGTGGAATCCTGTGATCATGCTCAGATAGGAATCCACATCTCAAGATTCTATTCCTAGATCACCTGGAAAGGGTGTCTCGTGCTTAAATGAAAGTGTGTTAGCTGACCCTCAGACTAGAAAGGAATTGAAAATTATAATAGAAGACAGAAATTCAATTTTCTTTCTCTATGATTCCATCCTAACTTGGTGGGAGGATAGTAAAAATTGCTTAACTGATTATTTTGAATTATACCATGGACATAAGTGAACAGCCAATGAAATCATCAGACTGGCAGTTTACCAACGTTATAAATCCTCTTATAACTAACGGCTGTGGATGAGTATATCTATATCCTCTGCAGCATAGGAATAAGTACAATAAAAATAAAAAAAAACAAATCAACCTCTTTAATATTTGTATTTTTAGTATAGTAAAAAAAATGAACCTTGGTAATCATAATAAGCCATTCTGAGGATGTGGGTTATCAGGGATTTACTGGCTGGAAGTAGTGATTTACCACTGCCGCGCCTCTATGGGCAAACCACTGTGGTAACTTCTCGATAACCTACACCCCTCATGGCTTATTGCTTAATAATGGGGATTTGGGGCAACAGTAACACATGTAGTGCAGTCAATAGCATATAGTCATTCTTTTGTGGCATCTCTTGACACACCTGCCTGGGCCCAGCACAGCAGCACATAACAATATGTCTTTGATTTGTCTCACTGATCTCTCTCAGTTCTCCCAGTGTATCCTACCCTCTCTGTGCTGCTGAGTGTTTTTTAGTATGTATATTTTCAGGGAACCCCTTTCCCACTTTACACTGTTCATCTCTCTCTCTCTCTCTTCTCTTCTCTTCTCCCTCCCTCCAGCTTACTTTTTCCCCTTGTGCTGGGCCATCACTTTTACATTGCTTGCACAAGAAACATTTTGCTACAGAGAACGATATTTCAGAGGTGTGTCACTGACTAGCCCAATGCAGGTCAAGCTGCATAGGGCGTGTCCCTGACAGACCAATGATCATGCAAGGTAAGTATGACAGTGGTTCATAGTTTATGGTTGGAAACTTTGTGTAGTTGAAATGAATGAAGCACTCCAATGAGAGAACACTTCATCCATTTAATTTGCCTAATGTCCCCTCCATCGCTTCGTTTTCCTTGCTGCCTATCTAACAAAACAATAAATAAAATAAAGCCAGAAGCCACTCCGTGACTCCTACAAATACGGCTAAGCATGCTTCTCCACCAATTCACCACAGAGACTGGCATGTCATGTTCACAATTTGCACATAGATTGTACTTGTCCAATCAGAAATTGAGGCTTACAGTCAGCCTTGTTGTCCAGATTTGGTCCAAGTCCAGCTCCCTTCACCATGCATGATGCAGTGCTTCATCTATGTGGAGCCTAGTTAGCCATTTTGTCAGGTCTATGTCCTGACACAAACCCTGCCACCTGACACTGGGAGCCCGAGCAAGCAGAAAGGAATGTGCAGTGTCCCTCTGATGCTATCTAGGCTTTGCTTGTTACAAAGTTTGAATGGGGACTTTTCTCACCCTCTCCCTAAATTATAATTCTAATTGTACTAGAAGTAAACTGTAATTTCTGACAAGAGCCTGACAGACGCACCTCATCAGTGGCGGGGGACAGCTCCGGATTCCTCTTTTCCATGCTTTTGAGGGTCTGCTCCAGCGAGATCCATTCCCCCCTGCTTACCAGCTGCAGCACCCTGCCACCACCTGATGTCACTGCAGCTGTTGCATTGGTAGCACCGCCACATCCTATCATTTGGAATAACGAGTTACTGAAGAAACACCCACAAAGTTGACTTGTCAAGTAGGTCTGCCTCCCAAGTCCCAGAACCAGGTATGTCCCCATACGTAGACAGCTTTCCTTTCTGCTTTTTCTTCATTCGGTACCTATGCTGGGAGAAAGGGAGGTCTGATTCTCACCCCTCAGTCAGTCACTCCGTGACTGATGTCACTCGTACTCTCTTGCTGGCAGGTAAGGCTGAGCAGAGAGTCTCTCTCTCTCTCTCTCTCTCTCTCTCTCGGCTCTGCCAATCATTCCCTCACTGGTGCAACTTGGAGTTTCCTAACACCGCCTGTGCCAGTTCAAGGCCAGTTTCCTTGGATTTGACTTCTGGGCAGTGAAAAGAGTAGCACTTTTTTTTTTGTTACTGTACTTTACAAAGCAACTAAGTTCTCAACTAAGCAGTCCCTAATTTACTGACTCGTTCTTGATTTTTGTGTCAGTTACAAGTCCATATTGCAAGAAAACTTGACTTGTCCTGCTAAACGTTACTTCAAAATTATCTTTTTTTTTTTTTCAATTGTTTAACCAGGTGAGACACACTAAGCTGAAAGCTTGTTTACAGGTGCAACCTGGGAACACAGGGAAGTTAAGTGACTTGCTCAGGGTCGCACAGTATGCAAGTGGGGGCTGTGGGATTCAAACCCAGGTCTCCAGATTTGCAGCTCAGAGCCTTAAACCACTGCACTATACTGCCTCCCTTTCTTTCAATTTAAAACTAAATTATCGACCAAACTTAGCTTGCATGTGAATTTGAGGTATGGGTGAATTCTGGAATGCTGGGACCTACACAAGCCGCCAAAATGCATGTAAATATTGCATGTGTTCCTCCATTCTATCCTAGACCAGAATGTGTATGTTGTGTGCCCAAATGCTCACCCTTTATGCTACCAGAATACCCACCCAAGGGATGAAATGCCAACCCTGGGTGCCAGAATGCACACCCTAGGGCAGTAATGCCAACCCTGTGTGCCATAATACACTGTATGTCAGAATGCTCTCCCTGTATTCTGGAATGACTACCCTGTGGGTGCTAATGTCCACAGTACAGCCACAATAGAAATATGGAATGATAAGGACAGAATCAAGCATTTGTCAATGTCGAATGTTGCTTGCTTGTCTTTGCTGTTTAGATGTTTGACACTGATGGTGCAGAGGCAATAATGAACAAATTAAGTAAATTAAAAAGGTTTCAAAAGAGATTAAATAATCAAAACATCACAAATGCATTTGCACTGGTACATCATACACTTGGTATTAACTTCAGTAGTAAATCATTCCAAAATATAATGATTGTCAACGTAAATAGCATTTAAGTTCAGGAGTGTCCAAACATGCCAATGCATGAAGACTAGAGCAAATATATTGTAGACTAAGTAGGAAAAAGAATGGTGCAGATGCCAAGTCCAAATTGAAACTTAAGGAGATCATGAATGGGGACTCCCTAGTAATTGAGGTGAAAGTGATGTGATAGCTGCAGACATATTTGGAAATGTAAATGCTGTACACTCGAGAGCTGCAGGCTCGAAACATTACCATGCTGTATCTGGTTCCCTTCAGTCCATGGTTGAAGCTTCCCCCAGCTGATCACATGGATGCCCCAGGAGCAACTGCTCTTACCACAGACTCTCTGCCTGTTCTAACAGCCCCTCTCTACTGTATGGACAGACATTAGTACCCCTCTCAGCTCCCTTCCAAACGTGGCTGCCACAGATGTAGCCTATTCCTCTCCTTTCTCCCTCAACTTAGGACATGCCGGATTAACAGGGAGCAAAAAAAAAAAAAAAAGAGAGAGAGAGAGCTTTGCTCACAGCTCTGCACAGTTCCTCTCAGCAAAACAATAAATAAAATTAAGTTAGCAGCCACTCCATGTCAACCGTGCTCAGACTCCTACAAATGCTGCTAAGCAAGCTGCTCCTCCGATTCACCAGTGCGACTGGCATGTCACGTTTACAATTTGCACAGGGACTGTACTTGCCCAATCAGAAGTTGAGGCTTACAGTCAGCCTTGGTGTCCAGATTTGGTCCGAGTCCAGCTCCGTTCATTCCCGACACACTGCTTTATCCATATGGAGCCGATATGGCAGATTTGGGCTGGAAGTAGTAGACCTTCCAGGAGTGGTTGTAGCAGTTGCCCCTCAAACCACAGTAGGTATGTCCCAAGCCTCATTAGCAGTGGAGGGACACTGCACATTCCTAGCTGCCTGATAGGGCTCCTGATGTCAGGTGGCAGGGTTCATGCCAGGTCTTAGGCTTGACAAAATGGCTAATGAGGTTCCGTATAGATGAAGCACTGCGTCGAGTACGGTGATGGAAGCTGGACTCGTGGTATTCGGAAAATAACATTCGGCTCTTGCACAGCCGCACTAAACAGCAAATACAAGCAAGCAACATTTGGCATTGACAAATGCTTGTTTTTGTACAGTAATTAAGTAGTGCTGATCACTCAGCTGAAAGAGGCATGCAGAAGTCCAGTATTTCTCTCTCTCTTGATTTCTCTCTCTTTTTGTTTTTATACTGATCTATTTGCATCTCTAGTCTTGCATTGTCTGTCTCTATCTATTCTCTCTTATATGTTTTTTGATTCCTTAGCCTCCTTTTCTCTGTCACATTCTCTCTTTAAAATGTTTAAAATCTCACTTTCTCAGTCCCTCCTTATCTCTCGCTGCCCAGCTCTCAACTGATCTCTGCAAGGAAAGCCAACATGTTGAGCCAGATCACAGGAAGATTCACAGAGAAATGCCAACAGAGAGGAAGGGCTCACAAGATTTACAATACTGCAGACCTAGCTATATCCTCTATGAGATGCCCTCATGCACAGCCAGATACAGCAGAAAAAAAGTCACATCAGGTGACCTCCTCCAGTTCTCGCCTCCACCCACCAAATCACGTAAAGCATTCATGAGCAGTGTGAGGGAATGCAGAAGCAAAGTGCATAAAAAAAAGTACTGAAAGTGAAAATCATAGCTCACTAACAGACTGGGAGCCGAACTCCAGCATCTGAGTCTCTATTGATGCAAGTCCATGAGTGAGTCCTGGATTGGGGAGGGGGGTCAATTTGTCATGGAACAGTCCACCCACCCCAAACAAGTACTACCGGCAATGCAATCTACACTGATTGTCACCAGGCATGACCTAAGAAGTCAGTTGTACCAGCCCCACTACTTGTTGCAGCCAATCACTCACGTTATTTGAGTCACAAAGCACTTCTAGCCATTGCCAAAGAGATTAGTGATGGCGAACCATGAAAAGCTGACTCTCATTAAGGACCTCAGAGTTAACCTACTGCCAGTGTCCAAGTCACAGATTTAAAAGGCCCCTTTCTCTTGAGGAAATGTCCTAGATTTGCCTGTTTACAAAACAACTTCTTTTCAAATGGTGCTTAGCCCTGCCCCATGGCTGTCAAACCACCTCTGCTTCATGTCTGTTCCACCACCTCGGCCTCAACTCCCCCAAGTGTAGAAATGCTCTGCTGCTTATGCAATAGAATGCATTCTCAGATGGAAATGTGGAAATAGAGGACTGCTGCACCCTTGAATCACACATGCCAACAATGACGGCAGGAGGTGAAGAGAGTGATAGTGTAAGCCTCCAGTCCCTGACTTCTTAATCCTGGCTGCAATTTTGTGATGCTCTCATTAAAGGACTCGTGGAGAAACCTGGAATTGGGTTTGAATGCCACAGACACCATTTGCATACAATGTGACCCCGAGCAGGTCACTTAACTTCCTAGTGCTCCCAGGTTGATCTGGAAATGAGTTTCAGCACAACGTGCTGTTCCTGGCCAAGAATTATAAAATGAAGGTTAAATAAATAAATAAGGACTTGGAACCAGACTCCTGCGACTGAGTCCTTATTTTTCTGAGTTCTGGAATGAGGGCTGGATCTGGGAAGGGTGTTCTGATTTAAATAAGAACTGTTTGCACACCCATAATGGAAACTCACACCTGTGGAAATCACATGTAAGCATTAATCCCCAACAGAGGAGGGCTCTACCGGTGGATTAATGCCTGGGTGGGGGGGGGCTGGTGCATGAGGCCACAGGCCAAGTGCTTTCAACCACCCACCCACCGGGCATTAATCCACTGGTAGAGCCTGACTCTGGAGGGGATTAATGCGCTTGTAACATGGCAAGTGCAGGGGGAGTATTGTTGACAGTACAGTGTTACTCACAACCAGATACAGATTCAGACGATCAGTAATTGTACTGCAGAAGTCATGGTGCAGGGTCATGCTTTTGAGTCGCTGAACATCTATCTTGTCGTGTGACACAGACACAATGTGATTGTTTTTTCCCATTCTCTCCGGCAGTTTTACTGTATTCACCTTCAATGTTACATCGGCAACATATGTGCCCGTGGTGCCTTCTGAGAGATACGTTTCTTTTTTTCACTACTACCGATAAGATCAGGAAATACTCCCTGTATTGCCATCTGTCAAACTCATTCTATGCTGCCCGCTTCACTTTATTGACTGTGATTGGTCATACTTGCTTACATCACCGTGCGCTCACAGCCACATGTTGCTGCTGAAGGTATTTCTCTCAGTCCTCTCAGCACTTGACGCACTTGTCTTCGAGTTTCCCCAAGCTACTGCAGCACTCCGCGTGATCCTGACTCTTATTCTCTTACTCTTGGATCACACGCACCATCTACAGGTAGGAATACATACCGTCACAGAGTGTGTCTGTGTGTGCCAGCGTTTTGAGGCGCACTCCTGATATTATCTTTTTGTTGACTCCTGATGCTCTTAAGGTGGCTTGCACAGGTACTGCAACAGCAGACTCTACTGCTGGATTAATACCCGCTCTGTTTTGATCACCTGATGCCTTTCAACCACTCTCTGTTCTGTATTTCAGTCTAATCTTTTGTGCCATGTTACAATATTGCATAATGCCTTTCACCTGGGGAGGTGAGCAGTGGTGTCCTCCAGGGGTCAGTCCTGGGGCCCACACTGTTCAATTTGTTCATCAGTGATCTAAACAACAATATTATGAACTTCCTAATCAAATTTGCTGATGATACTAAAATAGGGGGCAAAGTAGACACAGCTAAAAAACAACTCGGCCTCATTCGAGATCTTGAACAGATTGAGACATGGGCCAGAAACAACAAAATGGTGCTAAATTTGGATAAATGTGTTGTCTTACATATGGGTTGAGACAATCCACATTCTGCCTATTTGATTGACAATCATCAGCTAAAAGCGGTAACTAAGGAAAGGGACCTGGGGATTATTATTAATAACTCTTTGTCAACAGTAAATCATACAAAAAAAATTATACAAACTAGTAATAAGATTCTGAATTGTATTAAATGTTCATTCACTAATAGAAGTAAAGAATGTATTATCCCTCTTTATCGAACATACATTAGACCACATCTGGATTATTGTTCACCACTCTGGAATCCCTATTTAAAAAGTGAAATTTTCCATATTGAGCGAGTCCAACATACAGCAACTAAGTTAATCCCTGCAATAAAAAATCCATACCATATCCATCCAGGTTATAAAAAACTGGATTAGTTTCCTTAGAAGAAAGAAGGATGAGGTGTGACCTACTTCAGCTCTACAAATTAATCAATGATCCTGTTTTACAAGCACAATGTGGGCTACGGTTTGCAAATTATAATGTAAATTCTTAGGTCGCATAACTGTTGATTCCCAGGACCCATACCAAGAAACATGACCATTTTTTCACCATTTGTTCTGCTAAAAAATGGAGTATGCTCCCCCAGTCTGTGGTAGAAGCCCCAACCTTTGAACTCTTCAAAACTAGGCTTGACAGATATTTAAACTGGACATAACCACCACTAATATACCCACGCATTCATTGGAGACAATCTCAGTGGGCCATTGCCTTCTTTTGTCCAAATTACCTAGTAACCTAGTAAAAACATTTCTGACAAAATGTATGAAGGGTTGCTAATATTTTTATTTAAATCTAGAGACAAATCAAGTTTGATGAACTGGAGGCCAATTACACTCTTAAACGTAGATTTTAAGCTGTTAACAAAATTATTGAGTACTAGGTTAGCCACTACCCTGGAGACAATTATTCCCAATTTACAGTTTTGTTCAGTCCTGGGGAGACGTATTACTGACACATTGCTGCTTCTCAGAGAAGTCTTTGATAAAGGGAACCATTGGATGTTAACAGGTTTTCTTATTAGTCTTGCCCAATCTAAAGCATTGGACAGAGTATCCCATGACTTTCTATACAAAAATATGGCTTTCCTTTACAATTTATTCACTGGGTTAAGCTTTGTTATGCAAAAGCATATGTTTTACCCTATGACAATGGCTGGTTAGGAAACACATGTGATATCAAAGTGGGAATCGGGCAAGGACGTCCACTGAGTCTATTACTATATATTTTGACGATTGACCCTTTTCTTAGACTTCTATAACAGTCCCCTAGAATACAAGGTGTCAGTTTCAGCACTATACCTGCTTTGAAAGCATTAGCCTATGGCGATGATCTCTGTTTATTAGTGAAGGATGCTAATTCTGGACAAATAGCGTATGATCTTATTCAAACCATGTCATAAATCACTGGCGCAAGGATTATTATACAATGGCAAGAAAATTTCCTGGACTCTGATCGGTCAGTGTGCACCCGAGACAGTGATGATATTACATAATAACATCACTGTGTGGATTTGGCATTGGACTATACTCATCTTCTCTTAAGAAACAAAGATATAGTGCCACACTAAAAATCTACTAAAAACATTTTTTTTAAATGTTTTTTATTTTGTATAAGAATGAGCCATTGTGGAATAGCAATAAGGCACTCCAGTGTGTGTGTTATTGTGCAATAACGTCACTCCTGGGATGGTGGAAGCACTCGGCTTCACCTCGTGCTTCAACCCACCCCAGGAGTGACCTTATTACACGATAACACACACCCTATCATGCCTTATTGCTTAAATATACAGAACTGCTGTAGTTTAGAGATTGGTGACAGTGGGATGAAGGATCACTTGATAGCTGATAGAAAAATAGAACACTAACCCTGCAAACTGTTGGGAATATTTTTCTGGCCCGGAGATTTGGCTTCATACAACTGGGGGATGCAGATTAACTTGAGGAAACCAAACATTTCCAGGTGGAACACTTGGTATATGAGCAAGATGAAAATAATTAATTTAATAAAAACATTTTTAATTCCTATATTTTTATTTTTAAGTTACATCTTCCCCATACCAAAAGGTTAGAAATGGCACTTTACAGTTGTTTTTTTAGTGTCTATGGGGGAGTCATATGAACCCTGTAAAAAGAAGTATCACATATTTAGAGATTCCCAAGGGGAAGGGAGTGGGATGTTAAACCAGATTGTGTTTTTTCTTGGTATAATTTTACTCGCTAATATAGCACCTATATTAAAAGGCATAATGGAGGATTGGGTGACATGGGTGACTCCCTCCCTTACTGGAATTTTACAAGAAT
Source organism: Neoceratodus forsteri (assembly GCA_016271365.2). Classification (NCBI taxonomy): domain Eukaryota; kingdom Metazoa; phylum Chordata; order Ceratodontiformes; family Ceratodontidae; genus Neoceratodus; species Neoceratodus forsteri. Next base: position 388,995,544 of record CM028132.1, on the reverse strand, counting down.
GGAAATCCAACACATTTGTACATAAAACCAAAAGGGAATACAAATTAGACCAAAATTGGACTTATTGTTTTGATTATATAAAGAAGTGGGGGATTACCACCACTTCTCTTTTAACAGTATATTGGAACTGATGTATGGCAAGATACTACAATTATATTTTGTAGAAACACAAAACTGCTAAATCTGTCATTATGCCTCAGCCAGTTCCCCCAGCGGTGGAAAGCAGCCATAGTCATGCCCATCCACAAAAGTGGCGACCTAGCCCAGCACACAAATTACTGGCTGATATCAATCCTCCCCCCCCCCCCCCCCCCCAAGGCACTAGAACACATAATGGTGGATCAACTAACCGGGTGCATCAGGAAATACCAAATCCAATACACACAGCAGCATGGTTTCTGCAAGGCACATAGTACCACCACAACCTTGCTTGAATACACTAATTACAAACATAATGCACTTGACCGGGGTCAACTAATGGGGGTGATATATATCGACCTCACCAAAGCATTCGACACAGTCATCCATACCATCCTGCTAAACCCCCCACCACATGTCTGGCCTATCTTATGCTGCAATAGTGTGGTTTAGAAGCTACCTTGGTTGCAGGTCTCAACAAGTAACAAAATAAGTGGCATCCTATCTGACAGCTGGCAAGTGCTATCTGGTGTTCCACAAGGCTAGATCCTGGGCCTCTTACTCTTCAGTCACTTTCTCAATACCCTCCCTCTAGTGTGTACCAATAATGTACTTCTATATGCGGATGATGCCATCATTTTCACTAGTCAACCCGACCCGCTCCTTCTTGAATCACAACTCCAGGACAGTTTCTCAGCTGTCGAGGCCTGGTTAACCAAGCTCAAGCTTCTAATGAATTACAAGAAGACTAAAGCCATGCTTTTTTCAGGCCCGCACAACAAATACAAATCCCACCAGTTAACCATACCGAACAGCATAGGCTCCCCCACCCCCCTTGAACAAGTACAAACCTTCAAATATCTCGGGTCACACTTGACAGCGCCCTATCCTATTGTACCCATGCTGATCTTGTTGCAAGAGTGGTAAATACCAGGATAGGGCTGTTTAGGCACTGTATGATCCCAGATGTGCTCTGGCTTGCTGTAACTTGTTCAATTCTATTATTGACTATGGCTTAGTAGTCTATGGATCAGACATCATGCTCAGAAGGATCTGTACAGCACTAAACAAGGCATGCAGGCTGATTACCTCCTGCACACAGACTAATGCATATCTGCAACCTGTATGCACAGTCTAGCTGGTTAAACCTTAAAGGCAGAATAAAATATCAAACCTGTCTGTTATTAAAAGATTAGTCTTGGTCAGTCCCCCGCCCATAAATTCCTAATCCGCGTGTCTAACCCTCACCGAACTCTGGGCATGTCAAACCAGGCTTATCAAGTCCCTTTTTGCCGCACCTCCCCAGCGCCGCAGTCCTTTTCATATATGGTGCCCCGCTGGCTAAATGACCTCCCCTTAGTTATACGGGATGAGACTAGGATAGGCCCTTTTAAGATTAAACTAAGACAGCATCTCACTGCACTTAGTAGCTGTGACTGCCACCTTTAGGTTGCCTCCCTTCCCTGCACATCTCACATCCCCCCTCTCCACCTTCATTTCATTTTATTTGTATATTTCATCAGGATAAGACACTAGGTAAGCCTATTTTCAGGGCTGTCCTGTTTACAAAGTTACAACACTCCTCGAACATACAGATTCTGCCCCCATCACCACAAACAACTTTATTAACTCTCGCTAGTAACCCTCGCCCCTTTTCCCCCAACCCCCTCTTTCTACCTCACTAACATGCTTCTGTTACTGGCTCACCCACCCTAGCCTTAGCCCCTACCTACCCCTATCTCCCCTCTTTGTTGTTGCTACTATCCCCCTCTTCTTACCTCACCCTCTCCCTACCCACCTCTCATATCACCCCCCCAACAAAGCCTACCTCTGGTTGCTTTTTACCTGCTAACTGTTTTGACAATAGCCTTCCGACCAGCTTTATAAGGCCTCAATTTTTATATGCTACTGTTATTTAGAATGTATTGACATGAATGTTTCTAAACTGCCTTAATTGTATTTATTGCTTGATTTGTTGATTTCAAATGTTTGTCTATTTTGTTTTGTATACCACTGTATCTACCTACTGACATGGAACCTTTGTTAAAGAACCTCTGGCTCAAATGTATTGTAATCCGAGACATACATACATACATACATAAATAAATCGAAATAAAACACCCTTTTCTACTTATACATGCACGGAACAAGACATAAGATCCCTGTTAAAGGATCCTAGAATTCCCCCCAAAATGTGGGATATCATTTGCTTAGGAATACATGTTGGTAAGGTTAATGTGAAAGGAAATCACAAACATAAAAAAAGGTAAAGGATCGATTTTGCCCTAGAACATCTTGTAATGCAGTAATTGAGACTATAGACCATCTATTTCTGGATTGCCCCTTTATCACTGATTTCCAGAATCAAATTTCTGATCGATGGAATACTCATATTTTTATTGGTCTGACTCTGAAGGTTTTATATATGGGGATTTTTCTGCCCACCTGGAGTAAATATAACCACAGCAGCTTGAGAGTAGTGATGGCTTGTTTTAAATACTGGCTCTGGCAAATCCGATGCAAGTTAGTTTTGCAACAGCAACAACATACAACCTAAATGGAATTATGGTACTCCATCTGATAGCAAATGAATTGATACAAATACATGATATGAAATCTCAGACAGTGGGGCCTTAACAATGGACCGATAGATGGAGTACTTTGAAATGGTTGAAATGAATTGTATGCCAGTATAGCAGACACAGATTTCTTGATGATTTCCCTTTAATATTCCTTTATATATTATGTTGTGTCCAATATTGCTTCATGATTATTGTTCTTTATTTTCGGAGGAAAGGGGTTGTTCTTTTATGAATGAAATTACATTTTGTTACATCTTGCTTTATGATTTCTGGTTGTACCGATATATTACTAAGATGTTTCAATAAAAAAAAATTCCCTATCCTTGCCAGTAGAGGGAGTCTCTGCCTGTGAGGTCAGCAAAATGGCTTGAAGTGGAGGTGGTGGTGCTGGTGGTAATTCCCACATTTTGGGGGAGCTAAAGGAAAGTTTTGCATTTACTAGCTCTGTGGATGTCCTAGATAGGCTGGATTGAATTCCAGCTCCTACAGGCTCTGTTCAACATATTTTTATTTATTTATTTAGTTAGTTTTTGTTGACCGGGTAAGTGCACTAGACAAATCCTGCCTATTTTCAGGCACGACCCAGGGGAGGGGGATACAGACGAATGCCAACTGACCTTGAACCAGATTAAGCTGTTGGTGGTATTTTTAGTGAATGAGGGAAATTTGGCCAGGACACCGGGGAAATTCCCCTACTCTTTTCGATAAGTTCCATGGGATCTTTAACATCCACCTGAACTACCACCAGTCCAGGCAGATGGGACCTTGGTTTAACGTCTCATCCGAAAGACGGATATTACATATGAATATTACATATGAATTTCTCAGCTTCACCCTAGCAGTGTGGCCGTCGCCTTGCCGATGACTCTGACTCTCCAGTTGCTTCTGCAGATACAGAGCTTGCCTCTGTATATAAATCCATTGTCTCTGACAGATGATGCGATAATTGCTGGGTTTCAGGATCATCACCAACAGCTGCTGCAACTTCTTGCTAACGAGGACGTCGCTTTGCAAGCCCTCGCTGAAGTTCCTGTTTTGGCTCTGCAGCATTCTGATCAAGTATTTAGTTCAGCACCTCTATCGGTTCCCTTACATTTGGCTTCTGTCCCAGTTCTGACAGAAAATGTTCCTCCTTACCTGGTGGCAGGGGCTCCTTGGTCTCCTGAATGAACCCTTTTGGATGCTGGCTGGACCCGATCTCTGGAAAGAGAAACCTGAGGGGCTGTTGTGTCTCCCACAGCAAAAGAAATTCATTGACAGACTTGTAGTAGCCCAACTAGTTATTCTGACCCTGTTTCCAACCCTGTTTCCAGTTTTTCAAAAACTGTATATGTTGGCCTGGTCGGGGTGCAGACCATGATTCCAGTTGCCCCATCCATCTCCATGGTAATGCTGCCAGCCAGCAGGTTATCAGCTGGCAACAGTTCCATGACTGCTGTGCTGGTAGCTTCTGTTTCAAAGTTTAAGTTGAAGATTCCTGAGATGTGCCCAGTGGCTTCTGAGCCAGTCCATGGAGTCCCCTTGGATTTTAATGATCAGTTTGCTGTGCTGAAAAACTTGGTTTCCATGGTGGTCTCTATGACTGGAGATATTCCAGCACCAGTAATGTACTATTGTCCTTCTGCTGAGTTTGCTAATAATATGGTTTCACTTAAGCCTGTCCTTACTGTGACCTCCGACTCTGCTCCCTTGCATATTGATAGTCCACTTGGGTCTCTGTCTAGCATGGACTTCTTGAAATAGCTGCTAGCTAACAGACGGTCACTCCCAGTTCCTGGACTCCAGTCAAGGACAGGGGCACAGGTTACTTTCCCTTCTGTTTAGCAGGAGCCTATTGGCTCTATTTCTCAGACTAATGCAAGTTTTACATGTGAAGTGCACAACTCTGATTTATTTATTTAAGAGTTTTACCAGGAAAACATACTGAGCGGGTTACCGCCCGATTCCAGATACATCCTGGGGGATAGGGACATGTGGAACATACATCATAAGAAGAGTGTACAAGAAATGCAGTTATATTAACATACAGTAGAGGAAGATTGTACATTTTGAACAGTACACTATGCAGGAAGTTGTTATGAGAACTCAGAGGGGAGGACAGGAGCATACAAGTAATAGCCATGAAGTGGAAGCACATGTGTGCAGCTTACATATTACAAACAGTAGGAGAAATAGTGCATGTGACAATTAACAAATAGGTATAATTAGCTGTGAAACAAGTACGAAGCAAAAGAGTTTATACACAGTTCTAAGAAAGGACTGCTCCTGCGACCCCTAACAATTTGCTCAATTGCTCAATTGATACCATTTCACTACCTGCTACTCTTGTGGGCAGCTGCCTAGACTCCCCCTGTCCACAGGTTAGTGCATTAAAATTGCCTACGGATTCCTTTCCTGCTCAACCCTCCACATCATGGGCTGATATTAATGACAAATTTGATGCCTACTATCCAATCTGTTCCTGCTCCCCCCCCTGACTGGGGCTTTGTCTGCAGGGGCCCTTAACACTATACTTATGGATGTTGACTCTGCTCGGGCTTGTAGACTGGACTCTTCAAAAGGTTCTTTTAGAATGACTGATTTGTTTACCAACCTGGAGGAACCAGCTAAACGCCATAACACTGTTCGTATGAAGTATAAAGGCGGCCTTGCTGAACCCCCAACAGGGTTTTTGTGGCACACATGCTGCTAAGAGTCTTTGCATTCTTGGCCTCAGAGATCTTTGCGCTAATTCACACCTCTGGGGATACCCAATTTGATGTCAGCTTTAGAACGCCTCAGCTTTTGGATCGGTTCTGGGCAAAATTCAACACCCTGAAATCTTCTTCATTATGGGCCCCTTTTATTGCATCCCCCTTGACAAAACCTACACTTAAGACCATTACCATTTTGTTCAAGAATGAAGGGGTCCACATATCAGATAGTATTGGGCAAAGCAATAGGCAGATGTGACAGCTCGCCCTCTCCCCATTTTGGATTCTGAAAAAATTGGACTGGGGATGGAGGATCAAAGTGAAACTGCGAACCATTGGCATGGGTACCCAGCATCTTCCCAGTAGCTTCTACACTGGTCATGACAGGGGTTTCTGTTTTTATGTGGGACAGCCCAAGACCTGTCATAGGTGTGGCTCTTAAGCTCATCTGAGCAATGCCTGTGATACGGTAGTTTTTAAACTCTGCATGTGGACTGGACACTCTGGTCATTACTGTCTGAACCCAGTGAAATGCAACTTGTGTGAGGAGCTCAGACACTTTTATAGAATGTGTCCATGGGTGGATCATAATAAAGGCTCTTAAGACCTGGACAATATGGTGCAAGAAGCACAATTACAAAAGTCCCATCTAGGGCAATCCTTGGTTACTGCTGCACTTCTTCAGACACCTGAATCTGAACTGAAAGACACTGCATTGCCTGCTAGTCCCAGCTCTGTTTCTGATGACAAGGAGTCTGACGCTGTTGCTTCTTCAGTCTCAGTAGCCTTAGTGGACAATACTGCCTCCCCCCATTGAGGCTACGCATCTCCTTTACCAATTTCTGCTCCTTCAGTCCAGATTGGCGCTATTGATGATCAGCAACTCTCTGCTATGCCCCCCTTCACCCCTTCCACAAGATGGTTTTAAAGTGATTGCAGGGAAACACAGGAGCATCTGCTTCAACCTAAAATCTTACGAAAAGACTCCGTGATGATGCACAACAGCTTTTCTGTCATTCAAGAAGAGACTGAGGAGGAGGATGGTGACTCCAACACTTCTTTTATCCACTCCTCTCAAAAAGATTTTTCAGATACTAATGGGGACATTGCTGATGTTAAGATTACCCAGAAAAGGACTAGATTGCCCGTTTTCTTTCCCACATCATGTTTTTCTTGATTTTTCTTCTTCCTTAAAATGATTAACAGGTCTTCTCCTACTTTGAAGGCGACTTCCTTAAATGTGAATAGTATTAAGAATTACAGGACACGACTTACTACTTTTATTTCATTGTGTTCCTCTGGTGCCAAGATTGTGTTATTACAGGACACCAGATTAAATCCCAACAATGATGTTTATATGGCTCAAAAGGCTTGGTCCTGGGGACCATCAGTCTGGTCTATGGGGGAGCATCCTTGCTCAGGTGTGGAAATCTTGTTTCACTCTCTTGCTGTACAAATTGTGAAAGCTATGAATGTGGAGCCAGGTAGAATGTTATTTTTGGATGTCCTTATACATGACATACCCATGAGGCTCGGGGTTATTGATGCTCCTCAAACTAAGGCTGCCAGAGTAGATTTATTTACCACATTACATCTGTATTTACATACGGCAAAATGTATTGCTTGGGTGGGGACTTTAATTGCCCCTTGGAATTTGGGTATCAGTCTCATAAAACCAATAAATTACATTACAATGCCAACTATTTTACGTCAAATGCTCTCCACATCGAGTCTAAGGGACGCATATAGATACTTGCACACACAAGGTGGACATACCTATCACGGGGTCCATTATCCACCAGGATTGATTGTTTTTGTTTCCCTTGGTAGTAAGCTGATGGAAGCACTTATTGTAGCCTCAGTAACCATTTTGAGGTTCATGTGACACTTGGCAGGGGGTTTAGCATCCTACAGGGAAAGGATATTGAAAACTAAATAATTCCTTGTTGGATGACCCTGAGTTTACTTATCAATGTCGAGAGCTTCTTAAGGCTAGAGGAACAGTTCTGGTCTGTTATGACTCTTTGGTTGAATGGAGGGTAGACACGAAAGCTGACTTGAAAAGGCTTTTTCTGGTGTTAGGTAAACGAAAAGGACAGTTGGATTATTTAAAATATTTACAGCTTAGGACACAGCTCTGTCACATTATTACTCTTCAAACTGTAGAAAAAGGTCCTATAAGGCTCAAGTTGACAACCTGCAAGCTGCCGTGAGTCGTTATTTATATGACAAGACAAAAACATTGAGGGTTGAACAACAATTTGGAGTTCATAATATTAAATCTTCCCTTGATATCTTTAAAAAGAAATTGCCAAGAGGGTGTTCTTTCCAAGGTTATAACCTCTATTACAGATTCTTTAGGACAGGTATGTTCTGATCCCGGATGTATAGTATCTACTGTTGAATCAAGTATACAGTCCTTTTTTCGCACCCCTCTACCAATGACTAGTTGTATCAATGACTTTTTGCAACATCCCTTGACTGGCCTACTGGCTAATGAGGACCAACAGACTGTTGTAGTGCTCATTGGTCTAGTGGAGATGGAATTGGCTTTGACTTCTTTATGACCTAGGATCGTTCCAGGCCCGGATGGTATTAACACTGAATTTTATAAATGTTTTTCTGATATTCTTAAAATGTTTCTTCTAGAAGTTCTTAAAGAAATGTTAAACACTTTGTGTGCATCCAGGGTTATGTTTCAAGCCATCTTGATTTTGTTGTATAAAAAGGGGTATACGACTGACCTGGGTAATTGGAGGCCTGCTGTATTTCTCTCCTGAATATGGATTTGAAAGTCTTGGCGAAGATCCTAGTTTGGAGACATAGTACGATTCCTGCTAAGGTTATATCCCCGCATCAAACTTGTTCCATTCCAGGCAGATTGCTTTGTGACAATGTAATTCGGTATAGGGAACTACTCACTCATGGGCAAATGAACGAAGCTCATGGTTTTCTTATTTCATTAAACATGGAGAAAGCCTTTGATCAACTTTCCCATGAGTTTCTGTTTCAATATTTTGCCTTTCATGGGGTTCCCTATTAGTTTGCATTATGGATTAGGGTTTTGTACAGTAAGGTTAATTTTTTTCCCTTTATTAAATGGCCTTCTGATTGCTAGGGGGGTTATGCCAAGAGTTCCCTTTGAGTACCCTCTTATATGACCTTTTTGCATAGACATTTTGCTGTGTCAAATCTGTATGTCTCCAGAAATCTCAAGGTATTACAGTTACTGGTGCCACAGAGCTACTGAAGGTCAATGCTTATGTGGATAATATTGTATCTGCCTTTTTTTAACTGACCAGAACTCCTGTCATAGTACATGGTGCCTTCTTGAACAGTTTTTTTCTCCTTTCAGAGGCTAAAATCAATGCCCAGAAAAGTAAAGCATTATGCTTGGGATGCATGTCAGGACTGGGTTTTATGGAGCTTGAAGATATCCAAATTGTTCCATCAGAACTTACAATTTTGGGAGTAATTTGGGAACCTGAATATGGAACTGTCTAACTGGGAGCATAAAATTCAGGAAGGAGAATGGTTAGTTGCTAAATGGAAATCTCTGCAAATTCTGAAAAAGAAAAGGGTTTACCTTATTAAAACTTTACTATTGCCCATATTTCTTTAAGTTATATGTAATCCCCCAACCCCAGGGACTTACCTTTATGGCTCACATTCTCCCCGTTTTTGCCCATTTTCCTCCCATTCCTGTGGGGTTTTCCCATTGCCCGGCAAGTCCTCTGGTGCCCCTGAGTTTCCCCCTGACTGGCCCATGCTTGATTTCAGCCCATTTTTGGGCTTGGAGTGCTGGGTGCAATCACTGCTATTGGAAATGCTCCTCGGAGCTTGCAGCGATCATGCGTGCATGGGATGTGCTTTGTTGTGCTATTTCATCAGGGCCCAAACAGCCGATCAACCCATGGCAATGAACAGCCTGCACCTTGTGGGTACCCCTAGAGACAATTAAGGTAGACACTGGTACCAGTAAGGGTGGGCCTCCAGGGGTGGGCTTGGCCTATGGCCCATATTGTTACTGTTACTTGTTCTCTCTAACCATCTTTTTATTCACAGCCATCCCTTGTCTCGGTATCCCTTCCCTAGTCCCTACCCCCCAATAAAGCTATGATTTATCAATTGAACTGTGTGTGCAGGAATTCTCTGAGTCTTTTAGATCATTACTGTTTATGGTTTATGGTATTATTGAACGGTTGGGTATTCAGAGTGTGGGGTGGTTGGTAAGGGAGGTGGGTAGGTGCAACATCCCAGGGGACTGTGCCAACCAGCCACCTGACCCACTTCTATTTCTCTCTGGGTGGAAGCACCATGCTATTTTTATTATCTTTGGGACTGAACTGCCGAACACCACCATAACAGGACCCAGGCCCCTTAACCTGTTAGAGAGTCAACAGGCAGTGGTAGTAGCCCACTGGCACACACTGCCTGGGCTACATACGTTTTTCCCTCCTCCTCCACAAGAATCAGAGATCCATCTATATAGTTTGTTTTTTTCAGGCTCTTTGGGTTAGTAGACTCTGCCCTGTTAGCAAGCAGCTTACATACCTTCCAGTCAAACAGGGTGGTTTGTCTATGGTAAATCCAGTTATTTTTCTATATTCCACTTTTTTTTACGGTTACTTTCGAGATATATTTTTCCGACGTCAATGTGGACTGGAAATTATGGATCCATGAATGGCTGGATCCTATTTTACTGGTTTGGGAATAAAGAAATTTGAGTTCCTACTGAGCTTGGAGGATTGAGGAACATCCCAAGTATATGGTGCTTGCCCTTAGGAAAATTAGACAGTGAAAACTGGATACTGACCTTTTTAAAACATTGTCCCGGAAATGTTTATATTACCATAGTTTAGCTACTTATTTTTTGGAACCCTTGGTTTTCCTGCACAGCACTCCACTCACTACTGCAGTGACTTTACGGCAACTCACTGACCCACAACTTGCTGCTAATATTTGGGATACAGTTTGGCTTACATCTCATGGCTGTCTAGTAATAAGGAACACTCATAAACACAAGCAGCTCTTGGAGAAGTACTGTCCCAGGGATACTTGCAATGGTCTGTTAGAGACACAATTCCACTTAATTTTTGGAATGTCCATTTTTGCTACATTTTTGGAGAGTTTTGGCCAGATAACTCAATACTGCTGACCAAGGTGATGGCTCCCTCTTGTGGTCTTGTATTCAACCACAGCTCATGTTACCACAATTGCTCTATGGAAGTACTGCTCGGGTTGTTAACCTAACAGTTCTCTTAATTATATGCCACCAGCAATTAACCTGTGTTTCTCCACTGGATTATACCATATTCTTTTTTAAGACTGCATGGCAAAGCCATGCTGTCTTTTTGCTATGAAGTAGATTAGAAGAGGAACTTGCAGGACAGCAATTGAGTGTAATTACACGGTGATGCAGTCATTTTCATAGCATTAGTTTTCCACTGTCTTCCCCGCCGCCAGACCTCACAACCCCCTCTCCCTCTCCCTCCTGCAGGAGCACTGAAGAAATAGTTCTGTAGACCTTTTAAAAACACAGGATATGACCACCAGTTTCTAAGTTTATTCTGCTATCAGTTGATGATGTGACTGGCACTAGGACCCGGGGGAACTCTAAGTCGAAGGCAGATGCTGAGTTAATTTCTGGTCATGCAGTGTTACATTACAGTGAAGTGCTGCAGACTGAAGAATAAACTGCTTGCAGTTTTTTTACACAGCTCCAGGTAAATTTACATAGATTACTGTTTCTACATATTAACATAATTTCCTTTCATGATTCAAAACAAGTTCGTCTTTCAAATGTTTAGTAATGTAATCCCCTGCTTTCTGAAAACGTTTCACAGTAGAGAAGTGTATAAAACAAATGCCTTTCAATATAGTTTGCAGTAATAATTGTTTAAATAGTAGTAGGACAGTGCTGGGGGTGGCGATAGTGATTCAGGGATGATATACTTTTCAGAGAATGCAGAGAGAGAGAGAGAGGATGTGTTGGTTGGATTAGAAGGAAAAAGGACTGAGGGTTCCAGCAGTGGTCTGTAGGCTGGGACAGACCTTGAGGGAACAGGCTGCAAAATGAGGTTCGGGTACTGGAAAGCAAATATATATGGGTGGTCAGTACCAGTGGATTCAGCTATGTATCCAGGTAGCACCCACAACCTCATTAGTCCAGCAAAAATCTGTTTAAAACTAATCTTGGCTTTAAATGGTAATATTTTACATTTTGGGGAAGATTTGCCGCCTTGAAAAAATTCTAGATGCACCCCTGTGATCAGCAGTGCAGAAAAGTACCACAATTATGTGTGCAAAATCTGCTTTATATGGTGCAGAACAATATACAACTGCCCACAACTCAGATAAGACACCTCACCTGGGGAAGAGTTGCCCCTTGAAAAAATTATAGATGCACCCCTGGTGATCAGCAGTGCAGAACCGTACCACAACTCTGTGTGCAAAATCTGCTTTATATGGTGCAGAACAATTCACAACTGCCAATAACTCGGGTAAGATACCTCACCTCTACTGGTTTCGTAGGACTACTGCCTCGTCACCCTCCTGATGACGCAGTCATCCTGTAAAACTGGTTGAGGTGTCTTTCCATAGCTGTGGGTGGCTGTAAATTGTTTTGCTTCTAATAAAGTTGATTTTGCACACAGAATTATGATGCCTAAAACTTAATATTTTACATTGGGCAGATTGTGTGGTGCAGCCGAGATTGCTGTCCCTTTGAGTGCATAAAAGTAACCTAGCACCTAGATGCTTAGTAAGGTAAGCTACAGTAACTGAGTTTTTGAATGTACATTCAGAGTGCCCCCCATGGCACCCACAACAAGATTTATGACAGCCACTGTGGAGCGACAGGTGGGGCTAATGGCAGACAGGGTCAATTCCACCATTGGAGTTAGCCCTAAAGCCAGAGGACTGGGCGTGCAACACCAGCGGGTGAAAAATGCTGTTTTAAAAAAAGAACGTGTCTCCAAGTAACCCTGACTCTTCAGTACTCCAGTTATATTTCAGTGGTGCTCCCCTGGTTCAGATTTAGAGAAATCACCTCCTGGCTAACTTCATTGCTGTGTCTCACAGCTTGCTAACTTCTTTCAGGTACTAGAAGCTATAGTGTGGCAGAAACATGTGCAGAATCTGGAAGGGGGGTGTAGTCTTCCTCACAGCATTATCAGTGTGCAGACTGCTCTGCCCTCCCCTGTCAAGAGCTCCATGTTACTACTACTACTATGCCTTAATGGAGCAGGTGATCACGGGAGAGATAGCTGTACACAAAAGAAAGGAAGAATAGCTGTGCAGATCAGCACAATGTAGTAACCTATAGAAAATGCCAAGTTGCAAAAACCCAAATACTTTAATTAATTCAAGGCAGGTTAGACCATAGGCATACACCGCTGTGCGCAGGGTCTTTGAACTTTAATGGAGCAGGTGCACTGTGGGAGGGTGAAGACTTAAGGTAGCCAGGATTTATCTACTGTTGCTCCCTCCCTAAAATTATAGATCAGACGTCAGGAGGCGAGGGGACCCACCATTGACATATCTGTCAAAAAACTATGGGGGCTTATTTGGGTTTGGAGGTATCCTTGACTTCTAGCATGCAGTGCCAGGGAACCAAACCTATTTAACAACAACAACAAAAAAAGATTGTGGTGGAGGGTGAGAAATGATTGCACTGGGAAGAGGGTGAATGACTTAAGAACTTACCTTAGGTTCCCGGGGCACTTTTTGAGCATTTACTTTATTTTTTCAGGCCCAGACATGGAGTTCTGACTATTTACAGGGGCTCACCAACCCTCCCAGTTGCCTTGTAGTGCTGTGCTGCTAGGGATGTCTGATGTCTCCACATTTTCAGCCTTCCCCTCTTCTAGCAGCTGTAGTCACCATCAGAGATATTGATATTTCATGATGCATTCATGCACTGAAGTAGTGACTAGCTGATCAAGTGTCTGTATTTTTCTGGGTGGTGGCGATTGCTCAGGACAATAAAACATCATAATGGGGCCTCTCCATCACTTCTATGTATCAGCACAGTGTCAGAGGTGTTGAGACCTAAGCATTTGGTCAAACCACAGCCTTTTGTTTGGCGGTGGGGTACCATGAACCAGCACTGAACTGCTGGCAGCTGGGAAGCAGTGACCACCATGACCTCAGTCTATCACATGGTCTCTGCTTAAAGCAGGGTTGGGGGAGCTAAGAGCTGCATGCCATAGTGCTGAGTTGTTGCCCCTCACATAGGGATGCCCACAATAGGGTGAAAACAAATTAGATGAAGGCGATCAGTGCACAGGAAAACAGGCAACAGCAAGATGCATGCCCTGCAATTGCACTGTGCACCTTGCTGGTCAAAGTGCATGTTGGTCCCATTGCAGGAGGGCTTCATCCCCACACACCCCTTTAAATAAATATAAACATCCCTAGCCTGAACTTAAGGGTATGGACTTCAATTGGGGCCCCACTTTCCTGTCCACCCACAATTGCTGCTGTATTGAAGTCCCAGCCACCCAGATCATAGTCTCCCATAGTGCCTCACCTACATTCCTTCGCCCGAAGTCCTGTGTCCACCTGATGGTATCACCTTCCATGCAGGGTCTGGCTCCTTTCATATCTACCCTTTAAAAAGCTTTTTTTTTTTTTTATCATTTCAGGCTCCTTTCCTTTCCTATTTCAACTGCTGCACCAGTGAGTGGCAGACCCAAAGGCTAAACCTCCCTTTGCCACAGTGTAAATGTGAACGGAATGACAACAGTAGAACTATACTTACACGTATGTAGATTGGTTTGCTATTGCTCATTACTTTAACTCTTTTAAAGGTAAATTGAAAATGTTTAAATGGATTAGTTACAGGATGCCTCGATAGCCCAAGGCACTGCACCATGAGGTCAACCTGAATTTGAGAGTAAGCCTGAGTCTCCAATTGTTGGCAGCCTGGGGAGGGAGGATTTGCTTTCCAACTCCCATAGCAACCCCAATAGTGGCCTAATGGGGTCATCAGATGGATAGGGGATTCAAAGGTTGCAGGGAGGTACGCGATGAGGAGGTTGCAGTGAGTGCTGGATGTGCAGTTTGTGTAGCTGGAGCTAGGAGGGAGAGGATTTTGTGTTAGCAGTGTTGAAAATGGGGAGGGGGTGCTTGATCATCTGGTTGAGGTCTGCTCTGGGCTGAGACACATAGGCCAGTCCTCCTGCAAGGCAGCTTTCAGTCAATCTCTCTGTCATTAATGGAGTGTGGGCCAGTAAGGATATTGAGTTTTTGGGATGGGACGGTTTGATCAGCTGACTGGGTCAGAGAACATGACTGGGAGTTATGGGGGGGCACAAAGATTACTGCAGGAAGTTGCTGCTTTTTTTTGTTTTGTTTCATTTTATCCTCTATCACTGTATCTCTGTTGCTCTTACCTTGATCTTAAAGAGCAACTCTGCACTTCAGTACATGATTTATCATAACCATAAATAAGATCCTGCTGTCTACAGTTTACTAGAAAACATATTTTTAATTTTCGATGTTCCTTTCCAAAATTTACAGTACATCTGAGAAGTCTGCATAGAAAACATTTGCCTCTCCCGTTAACCTCACAGTGCCTTGAGTTTTTAGTGCTCACCATGACAGACTGTGATATCACAAACAACAATGGTGTGGTTAGCAGAGGAGAGTAAGATACATTTTGAAAGATTTAGTGAAAAAAAGTGCTGCATTACTTACAGTATTTAGTAGACCAATGGCATGGGGGAAAAATAACTAGAAAACAAAGTTAAGGCCCGGCCCGGTGGTGCTGAGGGTTGAGGCGCTGGATGCCACACCTCGCGCCACGCCGGCCACCCAGGTTCAGGAACGGACTTGGGCCACCGGGGGCTGGTGGGGAGAAGGAAGGATTGAGTGTCCTATGACAGGTCTCCTTCCTTCGGGGTGGGTGAGGGATGTGCGCCGCGCTGCAGTGACGCCCAGCGGAGGCTGGGTGTTCAGCAGGCTGCAGGCATTAACAATGGGGGGGGGGAGCCGGCGGACGTCTGCACGTTAGTGCGCTGACGTCACTGCACATCCGGCTCTTCAATGGGGCAGAAACAAAAAAAACTCAAGGGTGTCTCCTCCTCTATGAAGCTCTCCCCGAGCTTCAATTAGCCTCTGTAGCCAGATCCCCCAACCAGATATTGGTTCAGCGAGCTGGATAGGGGACCAGTTCCACGGCCCCGCCCTCCAGGGAAAGCCGGGGGTGGCAGGGGTCTTACGGCAGAGACAGATGGTGGAAGCTTGGGGGCCATAACTAGAGCAGATACTTGGAGGAGAACTCTACAAAAAAAAAAGAAAAAAAAAAACAAAACAAAGTTAGAATACAATTGGTATAAATCTAGTGTTTTTTAAGTTTTTTATTATAGTAGAGAGATGCTCTTTATCTTTTCAGCTTACTCCTATGCTGTACAGTACCCTTTATCTCTCCACTCCATATCTCTACTCACGCTACTATAAGTAGCGCATACTTACCTAGATTGACCTTTATTTCCATAGGTCTAGCCAGATGTTGGCTGTCTACCTTTCAGATAAGTATCTTATTTAATTCTGACTACTATAATCTCTCCTCTAGGACCTCAGATTCTTTGCATCTCCACAACCTTCTCTGAGCTTTCCTTTTAGGTTCTACCAGATTATCCCAAACCCAAAAGAACCCAACTCTGTGCACTGTGACTTGGACAGAGCAGGTAAGTCATATTAAATTCAGGGGTCAAAACTGAGTTTTGCAGCCTCTAGCCAGCAGGGCTACTGGCTGGGGAAAATCCCCACTGAATTTTCCACTGTCCCAGTTGATGTACTTACCGAAGTGTTACCCTCTCCAGCACATGCCTGCAGGACTACCTAAAGGAAAATCTTAATAGCTGTATACAAAATCTACCAGCATTTGCTAGTGGGATGGTGCCAGTTTTGACTTGAAGCAAAGGAGGTGGGGTTAATGTCAGGGGCCGGGGGGAGGGTGCTAGTGTTTGGGGCTTTGGAAGGTGGATAAGCTGCGGTCAGGAGCTTTGGAGGGTGGGAGGGGGCTAGTGTTATGGCACATGGAGTGAGAGTGTAAAAGGAAAGGTGTATGCATGCCTCTGGTTTCTGAGTAGATGGTGTCCAGGAGAACTTTGCAGAGAAGGTGAGCAACAAGGGTTTGGGTGATTCTTGAATGACTAAGGAGGAAGAGGTGTGGCTTCTGAGAGTCAAGGGACAGGAGGAAGGTGATATCCACAGAGGTTAGAAAGTGGGGTGCCTAGAGAGAGATGGGTGTTCAGATGGACTGCGGTAAAAGGGTCGAGGATTGGTGTGACTGGGTTGTGTCAGGAAGTGGAGGGAGGGGGCTAGTGTCTGGGGTAATGGGGGAGCCGTAGAAGTTTTGGGAACTGTGCATGGTGTACATTCAAGAGGGCTGCTGTCATGGGGGTTGTAAGGGAAACATGCTAGTGTCTGGTACTGTGGAGGGAAGGGACTAGTGTCAGAGGGGTCTGTGGAGGGAGGGGGGGCTAGTGTCTTGGTTAGAGGAAGGAGGTGTGGACATTGTCCGAGCTGTAGGCTAGTTAACTATACAGACTGGGGCATACAAAGTTCAAGTTATTCTCAAGAAAATGTGTTCTATTGGTAAAGCACCTAAAGTGTCTTCCCAGTTATTTTTTTAATTTTTTATCGAAGTGTAGCTGCTTAACAGGCTTTGATACAACAAACTGTCCAGTGATATATATACTGTGTTGTGTGTGTGTGTGTGTGTGTGTGTGTGTGTATATATATATATATATATATATATACATACATACACATACCTACCTCTACACATATACACACATATACACACACACACACACACACACACACACACACCTGGCTGGGATTACATCACCTGCATCTTGGGAATGTGTCATTAAATGCTCACTGAAACAATTCACTTTAGCCAGTGGGTCCCTTTGTGAAAAAATGTCAATGGCCTGAGGGTCAACTTAGTCCATTCAGGTCAGTTAAACAATTTATAAACTTGTTAGCGGGTTTAATGATACCATTCAGTGGTGTAGAGGTCAGAGATACTTGGGATGATGTGTATGTTGAGATCTGACTAGACTACACTCTGTGTTAGAATAAATGACAGGCATGAAAATGAGGGGAAAATAGCAACTAGTAGGCCAGAATGGCTCCCCATTTTCTGCAGGCCCTGCATCACCAAGAAGTATCATATTTATTTATTTATTTATTTAGTTGTTGTTGACCGGGTGAGTGCTCTAGACAAATTCTTGCCTATTTTCAGGCACGACCCGGGGGGAGGGGGATACAGATGAATGCCAACTGACCTTGAACCAGATTAAGCTGTTGGTGGTATTTTTAGTGAATTGCCACCAGCCACCTAGCAACATCATCCACCATCCCAGGGACTAAATTTGGACCTTCATAACAGCCACTAATTCCATCCATGGGGGGAGGCAGGAGGGGAAGGGTCATCATCCCATCCCCCCTTCCATAGACTTTCATCAGCTATGGTAACCCCCACAAGACTCTGTACCAATTTGGTCTGGGGTCCTGTTGATGGTGAAGGGGAGTATAACAGCTGGGGCCTGATATTAAAATGTTTGCCCAGGTGCAGATCCTAGTATACCCAAGCAAACTGGGTTTTGCACCAGTGTCCTATATTTAAAAGACTTGTTAGTGTGGGCAAAACGGGCTTGCGCCAGGTAAACCAAGGAGGGGATGCAAGGCAAAATTATGCAAATCAGGGGTGGGGACCTGAATATCAGCGCAGTTCAATACTCACAGTATTTGTTCTGTGCTAGAGAACTTTGCATGGTCCCCTTGTGCAGAGAAAACGCTGACCTAACCCTCGCCTTAATCAGGCACAGCCATAGCAGTTGCTAGAGGTACTGTAGTGTCAGTGCCATCCCATCCCAAGACAGTACTCCCTGGTGATAATTGGTACCCCATCCCTCTGAACCCAGTCCCGTTAATGAAATATTTATCTTTGCCATCCAGTGATCCCTTCCTCCCACCTGATCCCAATCCTGTTACAGGAAGATACTGTATATCCCTGTTGTCTAGTGGTTCCCATGTCCCTCCAAACCTAGTCCCATTAATGGAGGATATATCCCTGGCATTCAAGGGTTACTCCCCCCACCCAATCCAAGTCCAGTTACAGAAAGATAAATCCCTAGCATTCAGTGGTCGCTCCCCCAACCTGATCTCAGTCATTGTATTAACAGTTACCCTAGTGTCCCATGATCCCTTCCCACAGCTGAACCCCATCCTGGAAATGAGTCAGTTTGCCAATGCCCCTCGACAATGGTACTGCCCTTGGCATGGCAGTAGTAAAGAAGTCCTGCCTCCCTCAACAAAGTCCCATTCCGAACCATGAGCAGTGCCCACCCCAGCCCACACCCAGTTAGTAGTTAATGGCCCCCCCTTACCCAAAGCACCTACAGTACCCCTACCAGTCTGTCACTGCTGCAATTCAATGACGATGAGTGGCACAGCCCACCTCATACAACCACAGCCACCCAGCGTCTATCTGTAGCAGGGAGTGCAGCTTATTTACTGTATATGGCACAGTGATGCACTTTGTCTTATTCATAGGCTGCACTCCCTGGTACAAATAGATGGAAGGCAGCTATGGTTGTGCAAGGTGGGCTATGCTGCTCGCTGTCATTGAACTGTGGCATCAACAAACAGGCATGGTGATTGAGGGTCGATGTCGGGGTCAGTGTCAGTGCCAAGGGTGGTAGGGAGGCCAGTAGCCACCAGCTGGGTATGGGTTGGGGGTGCTGCTTTCAGTTCGGGACAGGGCTTTGTTTTGGAAGAAGGACTTCTTTGCTCCTGATGCAGTCCCAGAGGAAGGTGCTGCAATCAATGTTAGCAGGTCGGTGCAGTAGCGAGAAGGGCAGCCTGCCCAACACACAACAGCACAAAGAATGAACTGCTACTGCACTCAGGACCATAACAAAAGTAAGCAGTCAGGCTGTTGCAATCAAAGTGAATTTATTCCCAATATGAAAGAAAGACCTGACCAAACGGTCAATTACTTTGATTGCTGCAACCCGACTGCTTACTTTTGTTATGGTCCTCTGTGCAGTAGTGTTGAATTTATTCCAAATATGAAAGAAAGACCTGACCAAACAGTCAATTACTTTGATTGCTACAACCCGACTGCTTTATTTTTTTTAACCAGGAGAGACACACTAAGCTGAAAGCTTGTTTACTGGTGCGACCTGGAGGCACAAGGAATTTAAATGATTTGCTCAGCATCATACATTATGCAAGTGGGGGTTGTGAGATTGGTAGGCCGTGACATGGGCGTTGGCAATTGAGCACTTCCAATAACGATGACTCTAACACAGCGCATGTCATGCGGGCTGCCAACAAGGTAGGGTGACCGGATGGGGTAGGTCCGCGCATATAGGGACAGTATGTTGCTACACATACGCGCACGGGGTGGGTTGGAGTGAGCACGCTCAGCAAGGGGTGGGAGGGGTTTTGAGGGGTGGTGCCATGGTGGGCTGCCAAGCTGGCCCGTGGTATGGTGGGTGGGTTCACAGCTTGGGTGGGCAAGGTGCTGAGTTTGGGTCCAGGCACAGGTGCGTTTCTGTGCACCGCCCAACTTTTTTTTAATGTTTTGTACCCCCACATGCACTCCCCTGAGTGAGAATCCTTAAGAAGTGGGTGTGGGAGGCACAACCCCCTGCATAAAACATTAAAATGCAAGTCCACAGTGCCATTTTGCTGTGTGCCAGGGAGTCAGAGTGCTGAAATTGATTTTCTGTGCTCTGACTTCACCATAACGCCAGTCTCCTTTCGGCAGTTGCAGTTATGGCATGGAACCATAAGATTCAAACCCAGGTTTGCAGCTCAGAGCTTTAAACCACTGCACTATACTGCCTCCACTGCGATATACTGCTTACTTTTGTTATGGTCCTCAGTGCAGTAGCAGTTTGTTCTTTTGTGCTTTTTTGCCCCTGCCATGCAAGGACAGTGTGACTGTAGGGAGGAATTTGGAAACTGGGTGGGATGGTGTTCCCACAATGGGGATTGTGTGTGGGGAGAGACCACTGGACATTAAGGAAATGGTTTTTCTACATGGACTGGGATTGGGTGTGAGAAGGGACCACTGTACACCAGGATATACCATTCTTGAATGGGACTGCAATTGGGTGGGGGGAGAGACCACTGGACACCAAACATAAATCTTTCATTATACGACTGGGTAAGAGGGGGCACCACTGGATGCCAGGGATATATTTGTCTTTCACAAGACTGGGTTTGGAGGGTGGAGGAATGCCACTAGCACCAGGGACAACTCACTGGGGGGGTGCTGGGCAAAGAAGTCTCACTCTCATGCAAATGAGCCCATAATGGACATGCAAATGACCCTTGGTGCCTTGTGTTTCCAATGGGCTAATTTGCAGGGGGACTTTTGAATACTGCAGATTTTGCCCACACACATGCCATTGAAGGGCCTAATTTTGGGTGCGCTATCAGGTGGCGCTAAGTAACTTAATGCCTCGATACAATGTCCCTATATTCAAAGGGATAGTGCCATGTGCTATCCTTCTGAATATAGCAGTTTTGCACACATGCGATATCACAAAGCACAGCACTAATTATTGCACTCCACTTTGGGCATTTTTAAATATTGGGCCCCGGTGTCTTCATCCTGCCCTGTGTTGGTTGATGGGTGGAACAACATGGCCCCCAACCCCAACAGAGATCAGTCCTAGGGACACTGAATCCTCCCCACCATGATGGCCCGAGTGACCAATCTATTCTAACATCAAAGTCGCTGGTGTGGTACCAGTGCAGTATCCCCCATCCACCCACACACACACAACCCACTTTATTTTTCAACCTCTACAGGTACTTCCCAACTGGTCTACAGTAGCTGATCAATATTTGTATTCTTTATACTGACCCATTTTTCCTTTTATATCTACAGGTCTGACAGGACGCTGATCAGCTGAAGGAGGGCACTGACCATACATATCAGATAAGTATTGTTTTTTGTTTACCCTACCATATTGCAGTTCTTGTTTTACAGGTGCAATGTTCTCTTGAGACACCCTTATCCCAGGCTCCATGAGAACCAGATAAGAGATCTCTTAACTGTGTGAGGATGCTAACCTGTAACAGTGCTACTCCAAATAT
This sequence comes from Neoceratodus forsteri, assembly GCA_016271365.2. Lineage (NCBI taxonomy): Eukaryota > Metazoa > Chordata > Ceratodontiformes > Ceratodontidae > Neoceratodus > Neoceratodus forsteri. The sequence goes on along the minus strand of CM028132.1, from coordinate 388,973,994 downwards.
TATGACACTAGGCTTTCACTTGTTAAGTGGTTGGTGATGTAGCATTTGAAATAGCTCCACTATGCTGTTAAGTTTCCACTATCACAAAAGGAAAGTGTTTTACTGCAGAAAAACTATGTTAATGCAGACATTAGAGTGGAAAAATGCAAAGAGTACAAAGTACACACATAAAACAGTAGATGTTTGAGTCCTAGGAGTCTGATCCTGTTGAATGTGCCTTAACTATTTTTTGGATCACTCTACCGGCAGATTTTCCCCTACAATGTGGTCCGTGTGCTACCAGTGACCCATGCAGGCTACTGTGATACCATGCTGCATGACCATTGTGCTACCACCGGCATAAGGCATGGAATGAGACCATTGTATTTCCACTGCAGGTGCACTCATTGTGCTACCACTGACACATGGTACCACAGTGATCTCAATAATAGTGCAATGGAATAAAACAAATCCATTGTGATATCAAGTGCGGTGGTATCACACTGGTATTCACCACTGTGCTACAGTTGCACAAGAGTTTGCCACTGTGCTACCACTGGGTGTTGATGGTATAACAGTTGACACAACAGTATCCCACTGGAATTGGAACAAAACCACCGTGATACCAACAAACAATGGTATCACAATGTTGCACATTGTTACCACTGTGGTACCAGCAGATGTGGTGTTACCAGTGAACTACTGCTGTCTGCATGGTATCATATTGGTTACAATGATATCACAATGGAATTGGAACAAATCCATTGTGATACCATTTATGAAACCCACAATGGTAATACACTGGAAATCGTAGTGGTAATACAATAGTAAAGAATAGATAATACAATGGTATTCCAAATAAATCTTTGTAAGGGACGGCATGTAGTGTAGCAAGGAGTAAACAGAACTGCATGAGCCACAAATATAGGTAAGCAAAGCCATTTACAGATAGTTGTCCTGCTATTCAGTATGATCGGAGAATGACTATGCTTCTGTGCTACAAATGTGGCTGCAGGATGTGCTAGGAGATTGATTTATTTATTTAGCTTTTGTTGATTGGGTAAGTGCACTAGACAAATCCTGCCTATTTTCAGGCATGACCTCGGGGGATGGGGATACAGATGAATGCCAACTGACCTTGAACCAGATTAAGCTGTTGGTGGTATTTTTAGTGAATGAGGGAAATTTGGCCAGGACACTGTGGAAATTCCCCTACTCTTTGATAAGTGCCATGGGATCTTTAACATCCACCTGAACTACCACCACTCCAGGCAGATGGGACCTTGGTTTAACATCTCATCCCAAAAGACAGCACCCTCTCATGCTGCACTACAGTGTCAGTACTGGGATATTAACCCAAGTGCCAGATGTGGGAACTGAACCCACAGCCCTCTGATCTCCTAGCCTCAGAGGCGAGTGTGCTACCTACTGAGCCACTGACACTTAATATTTTGGCCTGGGATTGAGAAAGCCAGGCTTTTTCCTGCGATGCCAGCATCATGCTGTACACATGTCTAAATCCCTTACTTAAGCAGCTGTGAATTTATACATTCCAGAAGTCTGTTTAACAAGCCAAGCAATGTAAAGTTTAACATACAGAGCTTATTGTCCATGTGCTGTACCACTTGGTGTCTGTTTAGAATCATTATATATTATGTTTATCTTATGCAACAGAACTGTGAAGTTCTTGCAGCTGTCTCTTTTTTCTTATGTTGCTCTTAGCTAATATTTGCAGTACATTCAAGAGTCCCACATATTCCAGAACTGAAAAGTATGACATACCACATATACAGTATGGGCAGTCTGATTATTAGGGTATTCACTGTCACACTGTAAACACTGGCACCACAATACATTATATGGAGTGATGCTGTACTTTCGTGGTGTGCTGTCCCTTGCATGAGGGATTAAACCGAGGTCCATTCTACCTATCTCTGTTGCTATCATTTTGGATGTCCAGGTAGAAGTATAAGAACCCAAGGAACTGGTACTGAAACAGTGGTCCAGTTGTGTGTGTGTGTGTGTGGAGGGGGGACTGGGATATGGATTTTCTGACTCTTAGCAGGATGCTCAGCTTTAGGGCTGGTCAGTGGGCAATAATGTCTAGAGGGCCATCTTGTGGATGGCATGACACTCCTGGGGTCTAAGTTAAGTTTTACAGCCACTAGCCAGCAGGACTAGTGACTGGGGAAATTCATTAACCCCACAGACTCTTCCACTAGCCCAGCTGATGTACTTATTGGTTACACTATCCAGTACGTCTGCAGGGCTAGTTAAAGGAAAATTTTACTAGCCTAACACAATATCTACCAGAATTTGGCTAGCAGGCCAGTGCCAGTTTTGACCCCTGCACTCTCTGCAATGGTTTGCCAGTACTTAAACAATTTTTTAAAAGATTTTATGACTGAGGTGTGGTCAGTGCTGGGACTGCCAGTGGTTGGTGGTCAGTGCTGTGACTGTCAGGTGCATTGCTGTAAGGGGGAGGGTAAGTCCTATGACTGTTGAGAGAGGTTCAGAGGCAATGCTATGTTAATGGTGGAGGTCAGTACTATAATTTTTCTGTGGTTGGGGGTGTTGGTGCTGTAACAGTTGAGCATGGGGAGGCAGTGTGGTTATTGTCAGGGGGGGTGGGTGACCAATGTCGTAACTGCCAGGTAGGGGGCAGGGTGTTACTTTTGGGAGTGGGGGGCAGTGTGGTGACTGTTGGGAGTGTGGGTCACTGCTGTGACTGTCCGTGGAGGGTATCAGCCCTGTGACTGTTGCAGATATTTGGGGACAGTGCTTTGACAGTGGTGGTGGGTAGTGCTGTGATCATTGTGGGTAGAGGTCAGTGCTGTCACTGTTGGGGGGATAAGGATCAGCACTGTGACTGTTGGATAGGTGGCCACTGTAACTGACAGTAGAAGGTGTTAGTTCTGTGACTAGTGAAGGGGTGGTTCAGGTCTGTGACAGTGGGGGTGGGGCTCAGTCCCGTGACTGTTGTGGTGAGGGGGGTAGTGCTGTGGCTGCTGTGGATGGGTGGTCAGTGCATTGACCCTTAGGAGTCAGGGCTCAGTGCTGTTATTGTCAGGGAATGGGAATTACTGCTGTGACTGATGGTAGAGGGTGTCAGTCCTGTGACTTTTGGGGGTGGGGTGGCTGTGCTGTGACTGTTGGGGATGGATAATCAGTGCTGTAAGATGGGGGTGGGGTGTAGTGCTTTGACCAGTGCTGTTACTATGGGGGAAGGGGATCAGTGTTTTGACTCTGAGGAGTGTATGGTCATTGCTGTGACAACAAGGTTTGGGGGGGCAGTTCTATGACTGTTGGAAATAGTAAGAAAGTGTTGTGACTCTCAGGGGTGTGGAACAGTGCTGTGACTGCCAGAGGTGGGTGGTCATTGTCATGACTGTTGGTGGAGGATGTCAGTCCTGTGACTGTCAGTGGGGTGGTACAATCCTGTCAGTGTGGGGGGGGAGGTGGTACAGTACTGTGACTTGGGGGGTTACAACCCCATTACTCTGAAGGAGGGTGTTTCAGTTAGTCTTGTGACTGTGTGGGGGTTGTTGGTACAGTCCTGCGACTGTGGGGGTGGGGGTTGGGGGTACAGTCCTGTGATTGGGGCTGGCTGGTGCAGTCCTCTGACTGGGGCGGCAGTGGTACAGACTGTTGAGGGGTGGTCATTGCTGTGACTGATGGTGGAGGGTGTCAGCACTGTGACAGTTAAAGCGGTGATACAGTCTTGTGATTATTGGGAAGAGGGTCAGATATGCAACTGTCAGGGATAGGGTGTCACTTATATGACTGTCAGAGTGAGTGTCATTCCTATGACTTTTGGGAGGTGTGCTTCTGCACAATTCTACAGCTCTGAGGGACTGAATTATTTGCATGAAGTTGCACATGCGGCAGGAAGGTTGTATAAGGCACCAAACTAAGTGACTGTTCTGGGAGGGGGTCAGTCCCGACCCTGTGGGGTGGTCTTCAGTACTGTGACTGAGGCACAGTGCTGTGACTGTTAGGGGTGGGGATTACTGCTGTAACTGCCTGTGGAGTGTGTCATCCATGTGACTTTAGGGGGTATGGGGGCAGTGCTGTTGTGGTGGTGGAGTATAGTGCTGTGACCGTTTGGGAATAGGGATCCATTCTGTGACTGTCAGGGGTGGGTACTCAGTGCTGTGATTGACAGTGGAGGGTTTCAGTCATGTGACTCTTGGGGGGGTAGAGTCCTGTAACTGTAGGGGGTAAAAGGGTCAGTCCTGTGATGGTCAGTGGTCAGTGCTGTGGCTATAGTGTAAGTAGTGTAGAGTGGTGTGCACTGAAAAAGGTGGTGCATGAGCAAAGCAGCCAGCTTGTGAAAATAAAACAAAAAAAAAACTCAGCACTCGTAGATTCAGTGCAAGATTTAGTTTCTGGCTATATGCTGGTGTGCACCCACTAGCCCCAGTGCTTCAACCCTTCAATGGGCCTTCCTCAGGGAGTGGGTCTGAGGAATGCAAATGTGCATATCTATACAGATGTCTTAAAATGATATACACCACACACTAAAAACAACGTGCTATTCAAGCTGAAAACACATGAGTAACTCGGTTTCGAACATTTCATTATTCTGTTTTTTGTGTTTTGTTTTTGACGTTCATGGTAAACAGTTAATGATATTAGTATACTACTTAAATTAAACATACCTCTATATCTGTTACTTCATTTAATTCTGTAACGTTCTATCTAAAGCAATATTTGTTTTACCCTTTACACTGTACTATACCCCTTTTGTATCTGTCTTCTCTATTGTTCCCACTACTGTATTTACTCCATATTAACATTTTTCTATTTACTTTCACAGTCTCACAGGATGTGAACTCCTTCCCCATCAGATAAGTATAACATTATGTCTAACCTTTATTATTTTTCCTAATAACTATCTAAGAATTGTGGATCCTTATTCTACATGTCTAAGAAACCTCATCCCTTTAAGACTCCTCCCTCTAACTCCATAGTACCCTGGTAGGAGATCCTGTACATATTACCTATACTTGGTAGGTTTACTGTAACCCCTGTTATGGGAGGGCTGCGTATATGTGTTAAAGTCATATATACTGCAGCATTTCCCCCCTCCATAAACATTTTTGCCTTGCTTGTTAACTCAGGCAGGCTCTCAGCCCTGTCCCCACCTCCCCTGTCTGCCACTTCCATGTCCCAGACTGCTGAGTCTAAAGTTCCTCATGGATTCCCCCCCATGATAGGGCCAGGAAGGGGAAAGTCATCCTCCCCACAACCAGTCACTCACATCTAGAACTGAGCCACTCATCCAGTTGGTAGTGTGTGACTGAGGTAGGTGGGTAGCCGGTGCTAGCCATTTCTGCATTCCCCCTTCCCTTGGATTACTGTCTTCACCTGGAGGAAGCAAAGTTCGAGTCAGCATGCCTTCCCACCCAGGGACAGGAAAGTTATCTGATAAACGTTCAGTCTTATCTCCGACCCTTGGCAACCAGAGCATGTTCCAGAGCTTGTGTCACTGATGTAGCAGGAATCAAGGCACACAGTGCCTCATCCCTCCATACCACTGGACCAGACTGACCTTATACTGCAGCAAGAAATTATTTATTAACACAGCAGGCGATTGGACAACAATGGAGCCACTGCACATCAGGGAATTATTTATTAACATGGCAGGTGATTGGACAATGATGGAGCCACTGCACACCAGGGAATGATTTTTTATTAATGGCCCAGCAATCAGAGGGTGGGATGTATCTGTGGACACCAGAGAATGTGTTAACTTTAACAGGGTCAGCAATTACAGGGGAATATTGATATTGGCAGGCAGTTCAAAAGAAATATTGAGCTGCTTGAGGTTTCATATAAAAGCAATTTTCCTGTAGATGGCTCCTAATCCCTGTAAAATAGCATTATGCAGCTTTGTTGGCTCTGACCAGAGTTTGTTATATCTGTCAACTGTACTCCCTCCCTACAGGTTTAATGACACCTGTATTGGACAGACAGGCATATATTATAATCCAGTACTGACAGTAAGGTCTTGGCTTCCAGAATGACCCTTATAGCCTTCCTCCTACTTATTTTAAAAGTGCACTGACATTACTTCCCTGTCTAATTATAGTACTTATTGTCTGGGTGGGAAGGGACATCCCTACCTGAGAGCATGGGATTTGTTTTTCTTAGTCTGGTTGGTTTGTACATCCATATGCCAAATTAGGAGCCCAATATTTTTAGGGGCTCTAGAAGGGGGCTTATCTGTGATGGGCACTAACTCCTCTTCCATCCCAACCCCCATCTCTGAAAATAACACCTATGGGGTCAGAGAACAGAGGTCTGTTATTCCAGACTTCCGACCTTGGAGGTATCTATATGCGGTTGTTAAATGTTCTGATAGCCCTTTTAACAATGTGTGGTTTTGCTTGTTCTCTTCCACATTACTATTTAGTCACCATATGTCCACAAGTAGAATATATCTGGTACAAGAAATTTCTAGTGTCCTAGTATAGGGATCAGTGATTTACCAGTCTAACCTACTTAGCTTATGAAAACGGATAACATAGAAACCCTTACTCTATCTTATAATGTACATGGTTTATCTAACCCTGTGAAATGAAGTAAGGTCCTCAGTCGTATCAATAAGTCTAAGGCCCATTTCATCTTTCTGCAGGAAACCCATATGTCCCTATCAGAACACGATAAACTGAAGCATTTTGGAGACAAGACCATGGCTGCCTCCTCCTATAAATCTGATCAAAGGAGGGGGACTGTGCTTTGGTTCTGAACAAGGTCCCTTTTAGTTTTAATACAGTTGATCATGCTGGCCTTGTGGCACTGAGGATTGAGGCGCTGGATGCCACACCTTGCGCCACGCCGGCGACCCGGGTTCGGGAGCAGACACTGGCCATCGGGGGTTGGCAGGGGAGGAAAGGATTGAGCATCTGGAAGACAGCTCTCCTTTCCTGGGAGGGAGGGGGGACTGGCCTTCAGTGTTCGATGACCCCTAGTGGTGACTAGGGGCCATACAACAGTCGGGACCCAACATATGCAGGGGTGTGGCCACAGTAGCTCTTCTGTGGGTGTGGGTGGGAGCGTCCACATACCCCGCTGAAGAGCATTGCATAGCTGGGCCTATGGGGGTAGAACAACAAGAGAAAAAAACCTTTAAGCCGGATAGGCGACTGCTCCCCACAATGCATGACGACACATGCCCAATACTGGGCGGGCCTCTGTCTTCGCCCCCTCTGACTCTCCACCGACCTAGCCAGATGTTCTAGATTCTAGACAGAGCACCAGTACGTGGAGGCGGCCCTACCTCAGGGGGCTCAGACCTGACGGGAGTGTCTGGCTTGGGACTGGTGGAGAACAGCTAACCTCTGAGGAGCAGGACCACGGTGGATGGTAGTGATCCAGTGAGTTGGTGTAGCCTGGAAAAGTTCAGGTTCGGGGGGAGAGAAACAAACTTCAAACAAAAAAAAAAACCTCACTTGATCACCTAGTTGATAAAGACAGTCACTATGCCCTTCTTAAAGGGCATTATAATGGGACAGTAATCACTCTGGTTTCCATTTATGCTCCGACGGGGATGGATTTCACTTTTTATTGCAATTTATTTTCTAATGCTAGCTGAATGGGGAGAGGGTTTGCTAATCTGTGAGGGGGATCTCAATTTAACGATTAATCCTCATCTTGACACAACTTCATGGATCCCCATATGGGACCATAAAGTAGCCAAACAGGTATGCAAACTACATTAGTATAGGGTTTTTGGATGACTCGACACTTACAAGGTCTGGATTAGGATTACACATTTTACTCCTCTCCCCACCAAATGTAATTGCTTATTTTTTGGTTGATAAAGAATTAGGTGGATACCTAACAGATAGTTGGATAGGTGACTTCACCCTGTCTTATCATGCCCCATTATTAATGAAACAGTCTGGGAAAGGTTCACTGGACCACATTTTGGAGACTGAATGTTTCCCCCTTACAGGATGAGGACACTCAGAAAGGTATCTCTGAATGTGTGTATCAGGCAGTCCAGAAGAACGATACCCCAGATGTATTCTGTACTCTACTCTGGGACACACTGAAAGCCATCCTGAGAGGAAAGTTCATTCAGTTCTCCTCTCAGAAAAAGAAGCAATGAGAGACCCAAAAACTTGAGCTTCAGGCCCAAATCAAGGCAGCAGAAGCTCTCCAAAATGTGAAAATCTCCAGACAAAGAGGACAGCTTCTCCTCCACATCAAAAAGGAATTTGGTTCTCTCTTAGATTACCAGGTAGATCAGAAACATATATTTTAAGACAATGATGTTATGAAAGTGGCCCCAGAGCATCAAAACATTAAGCAGGTAGACTGCATAACCAACAGGCTAGAGCTAATATTGCTAGACTAACACATCCTAGCATGATACATCTTTATGGGGTCTCCGACATTTCTGAAGACTTTACATCTTACTACTCTAATCTTTTGTAAACCGCCCCCCCAGGGGCTTACATGCTGTTTCCCCATTTCCTCCCCATTATTCCTGGTACCCCTGGTTCCCCCACATTCGGTTCAGCCCCCAGCATGTTTTCTGCCCTGTTGGGTGTAAGTCCTGGGCCATGAGCTGCCAGAAAGCTCATTTCGGCTGGCACCTGCGTATACACTCCTAGTGCTTTGATGTGCAGACAGCTATTGCAGTCCAAAAACGGGACGTTTGTTCATGGTCCCAGTGCCCCTCCTATGTCCTTGGGGACCGGATACCTGAAGGGGATTGTGCAGAAGCCTGTGATTGCAATACAATGGAAGTTTAAACAGTGGGGGCCGCTTGTGGGTCATGAATATTACTGAGCAGCCCCATGAATGTTAATGAGGTTGCTGCCTGCCACCTAGGGGGACAGAGTTTCAGCGGCAATGACAGCTAAACTGCTGGGAGAAACTTAATGAGAGTGGGCTTGTTTGACAGGGGACAGTTGGAGCTACAGTCTGATGGGGTGACTGTGTAAATAAAGGATTGTGTTGGACTGAAGTAGACTCTTGAAGGGGAAAGATTTGCACTAAACTGTATGGACTCCATAGACCTGAATGAGAGCAGACATGTTTCTGACACTTGACCCTGATATCTAGGTAGGGAAATGGGCAGACTGGATGGGCCAAGCGGTCCTTATCTGCCATCAAAGTCTGGGCTGTGAAGTCACTCCCAGGTCTGGGCCTTCTGGAGCTGGTGCTGTCCTGCCACAGTGCTCTGCAATGGGCCAGAAGCAGCTGAAGTTGACAAGCTGCCAGAACTACAATCAAGGTGACCAGCTTCAAGATCCTCAAGCAAGTTCCATCCTGTCAGAGGGATCCTGGCCAGCCTTTTTCTACTTTACTGCACTAAACAAGGAGCTCCATACCCCAGTTGTTGAGATTACCAAACTGTGAGTACGCAGGACCTGGCTTGGTTGGTTGGAAAGGTGGGTAGGTACAGTATCCCAAGATGCTATACCAAGAGGATACCTGGCCCACTTATATTCTACTCTGGGTGGAGGCATGGCACTATTACCTATATCTTTGGGAACAAACCCCCAATTGTCACCGTAGCAGGACCCAGGCCCCTTGCCTGGTACCAGGGACAGCAGGCAAGGGGGGTAGACCACTGGCACATGGCACCGGGGCTACACTTTACAAAGCAAAGGTCCCACCTGATGAAGGACCCATCCCCACCTTTCTTCAGGGGCTTCATGTACTCTAGGTCTCGGAGATGCAGAATGCATCCCTAGATTCTCCAATTATCTGACATGAAATAGCCAGGGAAATAGCCAGACTTAAAGCAAGCAAGTGCCCCAGGACAGATGCACAGGGGAGTTTTATAAACAGCGTAAGGACAAGAAAACCCCTTTATTACATAACGCATACACCTCAGTATTGAGTGAGAGTGAACAGATGCCCCCGGCCCCAGGCCATTATATTGGTGATCCTGAAACCTGGCAAGGGCCCCACCAGTTGTGCCTCATATAGGTCTATCGCTATCCTAAATAGTGTACAGACCATAAGATACTAATGGCCATTCTCACCAGGAGACTATAACAGATTATCCCGCAGCTTATCCACATAGACCAAACTGGTTTTGTTCCTGGCTAACAAGCACAGTATAACATTCACTGGACAGTCAATATTATTGATCACTTAAATAGAACTAAACATCCCGCTTTCCTGATGAGTTTAGATGCTGAAAAGACTTTCAATAAAGTCTCATGGCCTTTTCTACAGGGAGTCCTTGGGGGTTTCTGTTTCACTGACCAGTTCTCAACTTTATTTCCAAACTTTACACGGAACCCTCAGGCTAGGTCCAAGCAAATGGTCATATTTCTAGTCAATTTCAACTGGGCAGGGGTACTAGGCAGGGGTGCCCCTTTTCCTGCTTTTATTTGATTTGTACATAGAACTGTTAACACAGAGTATCTGGCTTAGCACAAACATAAAAGACATTAATTTAGGTAAGTTAGAACATAAACTAGCACTTTACACAGACTATGTGCTCTCTACCTTGCTCATCCAGAAGACTCCCTCCCAAAAGTTTTTCAACTAGTTAAATACTTCACAACACTCTCAGGCTACACTCTTAAAACTGGTAAGACTAAAGTACTGGTCTTCTCAACCAGGTGGTTTCAGCCTGAACCCAAAGACAGTTCCCTGAGAAATGGGACTTGACTATAGTTAAATACTTGGGGATATATCTTGGGTCCCACACTTCCACCGTATACACAGACAACTACACTCCAATAATTACAGCCCTGACTGCAGACTATAAACACTGGTCTTTACTCATCTCTCTCTCTCTGCATGCTAGGCTGCAATCCATTAAAATGAACATACTGCAGTGTTGGGTAGTAACACGTTACTGTAATCTAATTACATTGTCAGTAACGTGTAACGGTAACGGATTACTTGAAAGAAAATGTAATGTGTACAGCGTTACTGATTACATTTTCTTTCAAATAACGCAGTTAATGTAACTAAATTTACAGTATTACTTTGGGATTAACTCCCCCACCCCGCCCAGCACTGAAGTTTAAAATTCCTGGCTCTGCTGCTGCAGGGATTGAGGGAAGTGTGGAGTGACCCCTTTAAGAGTGGGGAGGGGAGCATGGGTGGTTGCCATGGAAACAGAGCATGGGAAGAAGAACCAGTACATCAGTGTGGTAATTTTTTTTTCCCCCGATGACCATCAGTCCCAGACCCAGCTGTACACTGACACCCCCCCTCCACAAGACAGGTCAAATTTCGCTTTACCGTGTGTGCATTTTTTTAAAATTTACAATTAGGCACTTCAGCAGATCACTTGTTCAGATCTAGAAGTCGTGGGCCACTCCATGGCAGATGGTGGGACACACGCTCCTGGATTGAAGATGCACTGTGGACAGGAGGACCGCTTAGCACCATAGCCGTTTACTGCTAAGCCGAACTTAACTGCTGCTACGGGCCCGTTCAGAAAAGCGCCCTTGTCTGCTTGGTCCGGTGGTCTCCCAACTTGTCTGCAACCAATTATACCAGGTAACAAAATGGAACCTTAATAACTGGAAAAAAAAAATGGAGACCCCTCTCTCAGCTTACTCAGTGACACCTAATGAGGTAGACAGAATTTTCTGCTTTTAGCTTGGCTCAATAGTGTGTTTTTGCTGGTAGAGTGGAGCCGAGGGGGTTGTACACGATTACCATTTCTTATTTCATTTTGTGTAGGAAATCTTGCCAAAACATGTCTCTTGGCTTTATTTAAATAATTCTTGTATGGTCTCCTCTCTGGTTGGGTGGGACTGACTAGTCTGAAGTACAAATTTACATGTACCCATTGTTGGGTAGTAACGTGTTACGGTTGCCAGTTTGCTGAATTAAGTCCAAGTGGTGCTTCTACTTTTAGTTCAGCAAATGAAGTTATGCTAATTTTTGTTTGGGAATGTTGTGGGACTGGGCTGCTGCTTGAATGTCCGATTCATTTTGGGACTCCGAGTCACTGTTGTGGCTTTAATTTAATGGATGGGGGAGCGTAGACTCTGCTGTGAGGAGGCAGTTTTGGGCTGCTCGGACTCCGTTGATTTTTTTTATATGAATTAGGGACGGATTGTCTTTGGCTGGTTGTCACCCTCACTACACAGAATTGTTTTGCCAGGCAGGGCTGAGTCATTAGAAATTCGATTCTGGAATCTTGTGTTGTGAACTTTTTGGGCTGGAGACTAGTTTTGCGTCTTTAATATTTTTTGATTAATAAAATTCTGTAGTCTCTGCTGCTTCCTCTTGATTAATATATAAACATTTTTTGGGGACTGCCTCTGTGGGAAATTAAACTGTATAAAATATATCTAGTTTGCTTGATGAACTAGTAGGCAAGCATGCTGATTTAAAATTCTGTTGATTGAATGAGCCCCCTGCCCTGAAAAAAATGTGTTTAAAAATGAATTTCAAATGTAATGCTTTGCTAATCTTTCTCAGAAAACCTAAGTCTATATCAAAGCTCTTTCAAGGCTTTCCCTGCATTTGCTTGTGCTGTCTGCATTTTTGCTGTGCTGCTGCCTGCAACAATCCTTTCTTGTATATTAATTCTTTAAAGAGCAGCTGACACCTTCAGGAAAACTTTACCAAAATATAATGTTTAGATACAGTTCAGCCTGTATCTCACGTTAGTTCTGTATTCCTCTTCCTCATTATTTATTACTAAGGTCATGGACTTGAAAACAGGGTCTTTGCTCCTGAACAGTTCATCTATTCCTATTTCTTCCTCCCTACCCGAGGTCATAATGCACTGATTGTGACATCACAGTTTCTCTAATGACAGCAGACTGTGATGTCACAACAGAGGATTATGACTTGAAGCAGGGAGTAAGCTACAGAGGCAGATAAACTATAAGGGAACTCTATGGGATAAAGTCACAAAAATCATATTTGCATCCAAATTTGCTCAGTAATAAAACAAGCATTTGTTAATGCCGAATGTTTGCTTGCTGGCATTGACATTGGTGGGGTGTGCCTTTGGGTCATCAGGCATAACAACCACACCATTTCACCACACACTACCCTGCAGACACCGACAAGTGTCATAGTGTGCCTTGGGTCTTTGGCCCTTATGCTCACCCCATTCCATCAGGAAATACGGTGAGATGGGTGCAGTATAGGAGAATGGGGTGAACTTTGGGGCCGAAGAGTCCAAGGCACACCTTGGTGCCTCTCACTGGCTGCAGGGTGTGCATGGAGGTGGAATGGTATGAGCATTACAGGCGACAATCCCAAGTCACACCCCTGATGCCTGTCAGTCTCTACAGGGTGGGGCACTATGGTCGGAAACCCTAATGCCTCAGGCGTTCATTGGTATTTTCACTCCAAATTTTCAACATGTTTTTTGTGACCCCCACCTTATGAACAGTGGCAATATTAGTTAGTTAGTTAGCCGAAAGCTGATTTTGCACAGTGACTACGGCATTTGGCACCACAGGTGCAAAAACACATTTCGAACAGAATGTGAAAAATGACAGCTGTACTGTTCATGGGGAGGTGTAAATAATGGCAATGTTGAAAATCTGCAGTGAAAATAATAAAAAAACTGATGAAGTCACGAGCGTGCGTAGAAACTGCACACCACACCCTTAATGTAATTAGTTTTTTTTTTTTTACAGCAGATTGTCAACACAGGCATTTTGGGACCTCCACTCATGAACAGTGTCACTGTCATTTTCTTAATCTGTCCCGAACAGTGATTTCCCACAGCGACCACACATTTCTGCGCAGAAAGTGTGAAAACACATTTCAGCCATGTTGTGAAAAAGTACAGCTGTACTGTTCATAAGGAAGTGTGAAAAAATGCCAGTGGTGAAAATCTGGACTGAAAATATAACAAATTCATGAGCTTACGAGGGTGCGTGGAAACAGCACAATGCTCGCTTGTAACGCAGTCATTTTGGGGAATTTTTTCACCAAAATTTCAACATAGCCATTTTAAGACCTCTGCTCATGAACAGTGTCACTGTGATTTTCTTAATCTGTCCCAAACATTGATTTCGCACACCGACTGTGCCATTGTGCACTACGTGTGCGGAAACACATTTTTGGGGAGATGTGAAAAATGACAGCTATACTGCTCATAAGGGTGGTAAAATGCAATGTTGAAATCTGGAGTGCAAATATTAAAATTCACGGGAACTTCACGAGCATGCGTAGGAACTGCATCAGCGGCTCATAAAACAGTAATTTGGAAATTTTTCCCCAAATTTTCAACATAGGGTTTTCGGGGGCCTACCTCATGAATTGTGACACTGTCGTTTCGTACATCGGTCCCTTCAGGGATCACGGCCACAGAAACTGAGGGCACTCCAGAATTCAACTGAAGGTCACATGGCTCTGGATGTCTTCTTTCTTCAGCCACTAAGATCTCCCCGACCCCAAAGCCACAGAAGTGCAGGAATTAAAGCCCCCCTGGAAATAAACTCATCTGGAAGGTTAAAATCTTTAAATTCTTTAAAAAAACTTACATTTCATTAGGATCCTTCTTTTCAGACTTAGACCAACTCCTGATTTCTTTCCCAAAACAATCACTTTATTTCTCCTGAGCCCAAATGATTTGACAGGGCTACAGGGATCCATTTGTCACTTAAGATCAGCCCTTAGCTCCATGGGGCTAAACTTTTTTTACAAGATGGGCAGAATTTAAGGCAGAGGAAGGACTTTAAACAGCTCACACTATAGCAGACCCTGAATGTCCCCAGGAACATAGCAACCTATTCTCCTAGATCGTGAAGCTCCACAATCCCAATGGCACTGGTAAGTACTGAACGCTTCACTAATTAAACTGGAGTCTTTCCATTTTCCTTTCTATGGGGAAGCGTACGGCTTCTTCCCAACCTGTTCCCTGGCTTTCACCTCAATCCCCAGGGACACAGATGGTGTGGTACCAGCAAAACCCACCGCACCATGCCCCCTATAATCTCTCTACCCAGGTCACTTTCCTGATCTGCCTGGTCTCCCCAGACCACCACTAGCTGCCTTCTGAGTTCTGGATCAAGGCATAAGACAGGGTGCGCAGTCTATCTCCTGCATAGCCGTAACTTCTCTTTGAACATCCCACTGCCCGATATGCACAACCAGCACCGGGGGAAAATACACCTCCAGGGCACTCCACAGCCCACTCAGCTAAAGATCAGCAGCCCCCAGGCCAGTTCCTCCAAACAGGCCCTATAAGGGTAGAGGCTCCCGAAGGCCCCCTCACCAGTGAGACCCTGGGTCGCCTTGCCACACTGGGATGCAGAGGCCCTGCCACAACCTGCTGCAGCCCCAATGACCCAGGCCCACATCCAATTTACCGGGGCCTAATCCGGATTCTGAGGAAGAATTTTTTCAGAGATGGCGGTGGACGCATGGAACGGCCTTCTTGAGGAGGTCGTGAGGTCAAAAACAGTGGGGGGGGGATTCAAGAATGCATGGGACAGACATAAGGCAATTCTGGTGGGGGTTAAGAAGAAGTAGGCTGTTCGTTAACTAGGATCTGCAGCTTATCCAATAGGTAGGGAAATGGGCAGACTGGGTGGGCCAAGCAGTCCTTTATCTACCATCAAAATCTTTGCTTCTATGTTTCTATGTTTAACCCCAACCTAGTGTCATCTACAAATTCGGATACCATATACCTTTAATTTCATTTCCCATCAAAGCCACATCAAGATTAAACAAACAAGGTCCTGGAACTGAGCCGTGAGTGACTCCACTCCTGACCTCAGCCCACTCAGAACAAATTCCTTGAATAGAAACCTTTTGTCTGCTATTGGACAGACAAGAAATAATCCAATTGATAACACAACTAAGGATGCCCAATTTCACCAACACTTTTATTACTTCCTGGTGTGGTAGCTTGTCTAAGAATATGACATCTGCCGATTTGTCCTGATCCATACCTTTATTTATCTTATTATAGAATTCCAAAATGTTTTTTGGCATGAACTGCTCTTTGTAAATCCATGTTGCTTCTGATCTTCAATATTTATATTTGCTATATGCATACCAATGTGCTCTTTAATGATACCCTCTAGAATCTTTGACAATACTGGTGTCAAACTGATCAAACGATAATTACTGGGATCTTTCTTACTGTGCTTTTTATAGAATGGTATAATTGTGGCAGATGTCCAGGAATATATTACTTCTGCACTGTCTACAGACTTTTGAAAAAAATATGCACCATCTTCTGTCCTTAGTATCCACCTCTAGGCTAGATCTGTCCTCCCAAATTAATTCCCTTAAGTCAGAAATGAAAAAATGGCAGTATGATAGAGCTAGCTCTATCAAGGCAGAACTACTTCATGGTACCCAAAAAACTCCTCATGGGGACCCCTTTTGAGGCATGTAAAACCCAGAAGCAAGTTTCCTCCTCCTCCAGTTTAAAAGATGAACATGGTAACCTGGGGGCCGATTCCAGGACGAATGTCTCAACTCACAGGCGTATGCGAGTTGCAACATTTGCCGCTATGCCAGGGACCCTATGCTATATTCTAAGAGCGGCACGGTCCCAGCACTTACGACTTGCAACTTATGACACATGTAGGCTAACGCCACTGGCATGGTGTAATAGTGTCACATGTTGCAAGCTCACAGCCCACTGTAGACAGCTCCCCCGAGCCCCCCATCCTGGAATACCAGCACCACTCAGTGGCAAGGGGGCTGAAAGGTGGCACAGGAGTCCAGGGGGCACATTGGAGAACTGACCTCCAGGGGTCACCAACATTCGGGGGTGGAGGGCATGGTCATGTTCATGGGGGCACGGGGAGCACAGCGGGACCTTTGCCGTGGCACTGCGGAGTGGGCATTCGTTGGATGGCACCAACGGATGCCCCTTAGAGCATCTCCGAGATGTTCTACATTAGCTCCACCAGTGTGGCTCCTGGAATTGCGGTAGTGAGTTACAGCAGTCACCCTTCTGGAATAGGGTGCAGTGGCTGCCATAACCCACCCTTGCACCATGTTGTTGTGGGTTGCAGCATAGTGGGTGGCGTATCCCATGGTTTGAGTAGCTTGTAGCCGACATGGTGCAAGGCACCTTTTGGAATAGAGAACAGCATAACACATGGCGCAAGTCGTGAGTTACGCCATAGGGTTTGGCATAACTCAACTTGCACCAGCATACACCATCTTGGAATCTGGCCACTAGTGTCCACTTCTACTGAGTTGAATAGGATTGTTGGAACTTATTTAAACTCCTTCAGAGAAGCAAATCCACCTTCTGATTTAGATATACAACAATATTTAACAGGCCCAAGAATATCAGACCCTCATGGGATGCAATAATTGATAAAGCCTATTTTGGCCCAGGAAATAGCTCAAGTCATTGGGACATTGAAATTGGGGGCTTCAGCAGGTGTGGATGGCTAACTGTATGCTTTTTACAAAGCTTTCACTCAGGAGTTAGCTGTCTGTCTGGAAAGGGTTTTCAAATATTTTTTAAACACATCTTATTCCTAAATACTTTACTAAAAGGCTCATCATCTTGCTGTATAAATCAGGAGATAAGCATATCATACAAAACTGGAGACCAATAAGCTTACTAAATGCAGACTTTAAAATATTATCCCAGGTGTTAAATACTCGCTTAAGGGCTCTTGCCCAGATTTTGATTCACCCTACTCAGTCATGTGGACTCCCCAACAGAAAAATTCAGCACACACCGATTATTATCAGAGGAATGATAGAATTTAATAATACATACCAAAAGTCAGGGCTCATTATTTCACTAGACCAAAGCAAGGCTTATGATCGGGTGAATCGTTCATTGCTTTTTCACATTTCAAGATTTTATGGGATTCTGTATGACATTATACATAAGCTACAATTGCTCTATTATACAATGGCAAGAAAAAATCCTGGACTCTGACTGGTCAGTCTTGGGCTGGACCCGTGATGTTATCCCAGCACAACATCATGGGTCTAGTCTCAGCCTCACTGTGAACCTGCAGATGACCATCTCCTTGATGTGCTTTTGCATTTGCATTTGCTTGATTGTTTCATCTTCTCTTAAAAAACAAAAATATTTTTCCACACAAAAACATCTTTAAAAGGATTTTTTTATTCTGTATAACAAGCCATTGTATAATAACAATAATGTCCTCCAGGGTGTGTGTCGTTTGGGATAACGTCTTGCCTCAGTTATTGGACACTCTCGGCCTGCGGCCTCATGCCCAACCACCTGAGGCGTGACGTTATCCCAGCACCCTGTCGGGCATTATTGCTTAATTCTTTAGCCACATTATGCTCCATTATTGCTGGTCACATAGGAACTGAAATTGAACTATCGAAAGGGGTCAGACAAGGGTGCCCCCTTAAGCCCCTTCTTGTGCATCTATTCTCTGGATCCCCTGATCAGAAAATTATTCCAGAACCAGCACTTACAGGGATTGTCTGGGCATCACACAGCTGATGAAGTAAAAATCCTAGCATATGAACCTCGTGCTCACAAATGGGGACAGTGTGATGGGGGTAACATTGGGGGGAGTGCCTGGGGAACAGTGACCACCGGTCACTGTGGTTTGAAATTACAGAAGGAGCAGAACCAAACTGCACAAAAACATGTATCCTGAATTTTAGGGGGGGGAAGACTTTGGGAAAATGGGGAGATGCTTGGAAGAGGCATTAATGGGAATGGGGAGGGAATTAGGGGTTGAGGAACAGTGGACAATATTTAAAATGGGGATTACAAGAGCAACAGAATTATGCATTAAACAGGTTAGCAAGGGGAAAAGGAAGAGGAGGCCATTATGGTTTTCCAAGGTGGTAGTGGAGAAAGTGAAAGCTAAAAAGATCTGTTTCAGGCAATACAAAAAGATGTAGGCAGAAGGGGATAGGGAGAAGTATCAGGAGAAACAAAGGGAAGCAGGAAGGTCAATAAGGGAAGCCAAAGCTCAGACAGAAGAGTGCATCGCAAAAGCAGTGGGTTGAGGGGACAAAACCTTTTACAGGTACATAAGTAAAAAAAGAAAGGCAAAGGGAGGGATAGTGAGACTGAAGAGGGAGGATGGGGGCCGTGTGGAGGATGACAACAAAAAAGCTGACATACTGAACAGATATTTCTGCTCAGTCTTTACTGAGAAAGAGGAGGGTAATGGGCCTGAAGAGAGTACAAGGGGTGGAAACGGTGCAGAAATGAACACAAGTCCCTTTACACAGGAAATGGTCCTAAAGGAACTGGAAGGAATAAGAGTTGATAAAGCAATGGGGACAGATGGGGTGCACCCCAGGGTCCTGAAGGAACTAACAGAGGTGGTGGCTGAACCTCTGGCAATCCTGTTTATCTGATCACTGGAAACAGGGGAGGTACCCAAAGACTGGAGCACAGCAGATGTAGTCCCCTTATACAAAAGTGGGAACAAAGAGGAAGCGGGGAACTACAGACCAGTCAGCCTGACCTCAGTAGTGGGGAAGATCATGGAAGCACTACTGAAGGAGAGAGATTGGTGAAACATCTGGTTGCCAATGGACTGCAGTACCCAAGGCAGCATGGTTTCACCCGGGGGGAGGTCATGCCAGACCAACCTCATTGAATTTTTCGACTGGGTGACAAGGCAGATGGATCAGGGGAAGGCAGTGGACATGGCCTACCTGGACTTCAGCAAGGCCTTTGACACTGTGCCACATGGAAGGCTATTAAACAAACTGAGGAATATGGGAATGGGCAGAACAGTAGTAAAGTGGGTAGGCAATTGGCTTGGCTGCAGGACACAGAGGGTGGTGGTAAATGGCTGTCACCCCACAGAGGGAACAGTGACCAGTGGGGTACCACAGGGATCAGTGCTGGAACCAGTCCTATTCAACGTCTTCATCAGTGACATTGCACAGGACCTCGAAGGCAGACTTTCCCCGTTCGCTGATGACACGAAGCTCTGTAACAGAGTGGACATGCCAGAGGGTGTAGACAGAACAAGAAGGGACCTGCAGAAGCTTGAAGAATGGTCAAGGGTTTGGCAGATGAAATTCAATGCAAAGAAGTGCAAGATAATGCATATGGGACACAAAAACCCTGGAACAACATATCAGTTGGGGGGTGAGGATAGAACATGCACCAAGCAGGAAAGGGACGTCGGGGTTATCATCTCTGATGACCTTAAGGTAGGAAAACAGTGCGACAAGGCAGCAGGAAAAGCAAATAGGATGCTGGGATGCATAGGCAGGGGCATCACCAGCAGGAAAAGGGAGATCATAATTCCACTATACAAGATACTAGTGAGGCCCCATCTGGAGTACAGTATACAGTTCTTGAGATCTTACCTATGTAAGGACATAGACAGGGTAGAGAAGGTTCAGAGGAGGGCAACAAAGATGGTACAGGGATTGCATCACAAGTTCTATGAGGACAGGCTGAAGGACTTGAATATGTACTTCCTGGAAGAGAGGAGGGAGAGAGGGGATATGATGGAGACATACAAGTACCTTACAGGGAGGAACAGGGTGTAGGAATACACTATTTTTCGGTGAAAAAGATGTTCCAGGACTAGAGGGCATGGGATGAAGTTGGAGGGTGGGTGATTCAGAGGAAATGTGAGGAAGAATTTCTTCACAGAAAGATTGGTGGACAAGTGGAACACCCTGTCAGAGGAAATGGTGGGCTGAAACAATCACGGTATTTAAGAATGCGTGGGATAGACATAAGGGAATTCTGGAGGTTAGGGTAAGCGGAAACAAACTTCTACAAAAACATAAAGTGAACTTACAAGCTCAAATGGGCAGACTGGGTGGACCATAGGCCCTTATCTGCCGATACTGTCTAAGTATCTATATATGCTGATGACATATGTTTATTTTTAAAAAACCCTGTGGGTATACATATAGTGATCCAGGAGATGCAGGCGTATGCAAAAGTATCAAATGCCAGACTGAATGTTGACAAATGTAAAGGTATACAAATAGATAAAATGACACCCCTTCAGCCAGATATAGGAGGAGTGCACATATCAAATGAACCAATCAAAATTTTAGGCCTCACTTTTGGTCCTCAAAACATGGCATTTCTTAACTGAGAATTAGCTTTAGCCACATGCAAGAAAAAGATTAAAAGGTGGAAAGGCTGGAAATGTCCAAGCTAAAACTATTGCAGATCATTAAGAAATTCTTAATTCCTTGTCTCTTATACATTGGTATAGTTTTTCCACTGCCAGCAGTCCTTGAGACATGGTTATACAGTTTTTTCAAATGCTGTGCGGCAGCAGATTAAACCCCATCAAGAGGCCTTCACATATCTACCCAAGGCAAATGGGGGTTTAGGTATGGTAGACCCCTTAGTTTTTTTACACCCTTTTTCTCTCACAAACACTCAACTTGAGTTTAGTCCCCTCTGATACCTTGCCTCACAAATGGATAATGAATAATCTATCAGTTTTCATAAATGAGATCTTTCTCCACCAAAAATGTCAAAATATCTCTAGATTACCGAGTGTGAAATCATCAGTTCAGAAATTAAATGGGGCATTTTAAAACCCCAAACTACCCAAAATACAGGGCCTCAGCTATATAAAATCACCATGCAACATATTAGTCCATTGGAACCTGATTTTAAGAACTGTCCTCCTACAAATAGATGTAAGTTACTGTACTAGCTCAATTAAATAACAAAAGAATCCCTAAACATATGTGAGAAATACTTTGGCTTTGCTCCTATGGAATATTAGGAGCACAAGGATTTTGAAGAACGCTCTTGCCCTTATACTGACTGTGCAGCTCAGGAGGAAACAATGGAACACTTTTAACACAGAAACATAGAAACATAGAATTTGACGGCAGATAAGGGCTGCTTGGCCCACCTAGTCTGCCCATTTTCCTACCTAACAGATAAGCTGCAGATCCTAGTTAACCAACAGCTTACTTCCTCCTACCCCCACTAGGACTGCCTTATGTCTGTCCCATGCATTCTTGAATTCCCCCACTGTTCTTGACTCCACAACCTCCTCAGGGAGGCTGTTCCATGCACCCACAACCCTCTCCATGAAAAAATACTTCCTCACATTACCTCTGAGCTGTCCCCCCTCTATCTTCAAATTGTGCCCCCTTGTTCTTGCACATCTTTTCTGATAGATGCTACCCTCTTGGACTTTGTTGATTCCCTTGAGGTACTTGAAAGTTTCTATCATGCCCCCTCTCTCTCTCCCTTCTTTCCTCAAGGGTATACATATTAAGCTCCTTTAGTCTTTCTTCGTATGTCTTCTGGTGCAGACCCTGTACCATTTTGGTTTCCCTCCTCTGGACAGCCTCCACTCTGTCTATGTCTTTGCAGAGATGGGGTCTCCAGAACTGCACACAGTACTCCAGATAGGATCTCACCAACTGTCTGTATAGAGGGATAACAACTTCCTGTTTTCTACTATTGATGCCTCTCCCTATGCATCCCAGTATCCCCCCAGCCTACCTTACTGCCTCCTCATATTGCTTGCCCACCTTTAGGTCATCTGATATAATTACCCCCAGGTCCCTTTCCATTTTTTCTGTTGTCAGTATCTCGCCCCCCATTGTGTACTCTTCCCCTGGGTTTTTGTTTCCCAGGTGCATTACCTTGCACTTCTTTGCATTGAATCTGAGCTGCCATACACTTGACCATTCCTGCAACCTTGCCAAGTCCCTTCTCATCATTTCCACTCCATCCTGTGTATCAACCCTGTTGCAGATCTTTGTGTCGTCTGCAAAGAGACATACTTTTCCTTCCAGTTCCTCTGCAATGACACTTATAAAGACATTAAAAAGGACCGGTCCCAGTACTGTACCCTGTGGTACCCCACTAGTAACCCTCCTTTCTTCACTGTGGACTCTGTTTACTACTACCCTTTGCGTCCTGTTGTCTAGCCAATTTTTTATCCAGGCTACCACCTTGGGACCCACTTCAAGGCTGACTAACTTGTTTATTAATCCTTTGTGTGGGACTGTATCAAATGCCTTGCTAAAATCTAGGTAGGCCATGTCCACAGACCCTCCCTGGTCTACTACTTTGGTCACCCAGTCAAAGAAATCTTTTAGATTCGTCTGACATGACCTTCCCATCGTGAATCCATGCTGCCTTGGGTCCTGTGCCCCACTGGCCTCTAGGTACTCAACAATTCTTTCCTTCAGAAGTGATTCCATCATTTTCCCTACCACTGAGGTCAAACTAACTGGTCTGTAGTTTTCTGCCTCTGTCCTGCTCCCACTTTTGTGAAGCCAGATCACATCACCTCCTCTAGTCCTCAGGTACCACCCCATCCTCCCATGATTTATTAAAGAGAGTAGTCAGCGGTGTCACTAGTTCTACCCTTAGTTCTTTTAGAATTCTTGGGTGAATCCCATCAGGCCCCATTGTTTTGTCCACCTTCAATTTTATTAGTTCTTTCAGAACCCTTTCTTCTGTAAATGGACAGGTATTGACCCCCATCTTCAGAGTGTTTCTCTTGTTTGGTTTAGGTACCGCCCCCTCCTCTTCCTTTGTGAATACTGAGCAGAAATATTGGTTCAGTATCCCTGCTTTTTCACTGTCACCCTCTGCCCACATTCCCTCCCCTTTATTAAGCCTCAGTATCCCTCCTTTGGTCTTTCGTCACTCCCTAATGTACCTATAAAAGGTCTTATCCCCCTTCTTAACAGAGTTGGCTATCCTTTCCTCGGTTTGGTCTTTTGCTATTCGGACTGCCTTCCCTGCCTCTTTCTGCTTTAACTGATAAAGTTCTCTGTCATGCTCCTTCTGTGTTTCCTTATATTTCCTGAATGCTATTCTTTTCTCCTTAACCTTCCCTGCCACCTCTTTTCAGAACCATAGCATTTTTTTCCTTCATTGTGTTTTGTTGATTTGCTTTACACAAAGGCTTGTTGCCTCTGTGATGGCTGTTTTGATTACTCCCCATTGTTCCTCCACCCCTCCTTCTTGCCTGTTTGCTAGTGCTTTTCTGAGGGGCACTCTCATTTTCCCAAAGTCAGCCCTCCTAAAGTCCAATACACTTGCTTTTGTATGGCTTGATTGTATGGCTGTGTTTATCGTGAACCACACTTTGGTGGTCGCTTGTTCCCAGATGGCTACCCACTTCTAAATCTGAGATTCTTTCTCCATCCCCATTTGAGAGTACCAGGTCTAAGATTGCTCCCTCCTGAGTGGGTTCCAATACTAGCTGTCTGAGGCATGCCCCTTGTAGGGTATCAAGAATGACCCTGCTCTTGGATGTGCCTGCAGCAAAGGTGCTACAGTTAACATCTGGCATATTCAGGTCCCCCATCAACAATATCTCCCCTTTTTCTGCCATTCTAAGGATGCCTTCTATCATTTCCTTGTCCATTCCCTCCCCCTGAGATTGGGGTCTGTATACAACCCCCATGCGGATTGTGGTACCATTTCCTGTCTCCAGGGTGACCCAGAGTGCCTCATCTGCTCCCTGTTTACTCTTTAGTTCTGTTGCTTTGATCTCTTCCTTTACATAGAGAGCTACTCCTCCTCCTCTTTTGCCCCCCTGTCCCTCCTGTAGATTGTGTATCCTGGTATGTTGACATCCCAGTCATGGTTCTCTGTGTACCATGTTTCTGTGACTGCCACAATATCCAGATAAACCTCTTCCATCGAGGCCACTAGTTCAGGGAGCTTGTTACACAGACTACGGGCATTGGTACTCCTCACCCTCCACTTTTTGATGGCCCTTACCTCTTTTAGCCCCATCCCTGTCCTTACTGCCTTTGCCTTTTTTTACATTTACCTCTGTCCTGCTCCCTAATGACTTCTCTACCTTGGTGTTTACCTCACTAATTATCGTGTTTTGTGGGGGGAGGCTGGGATTTCCCTGCTCCTTTTCAGTGCATCCCCCTTGGCTAGTTTAAATGCTTGCCAATGAAGCATTTAAACCTCTCACCTAGGATCCTGGTCCCCCCTTCCCGGACAGATGCAGACCATCATGCCAGTATAGGTCTGCATCCCTCCAGGTGATTCCCTAGTCCCCAATGAAGCCAAAACCCTGAGCTCCACACCAGTTTTTCAACCATTCATTGAATTCCCTGTTGAGGAGTACCCTAGCATCACCCTTGCCATAGACAGGCAGCACCTCCAAGAAGGTTACCGTATGCGCTACTTGTCTAAGGCCCCTCCCCAACTCTATAAACTCCTCTTGCATTGCTCTGATCCCATTCCTAGCCAGGTCATTTGTCCCTAGGTGGACAATGACATCCCGCTTCTACCCTCATGCAGCTGCTCCCACGATCCTGAGGATTCGCTTCCTGTCCCTCCAAGCCGTGGTGCCAGGCAAGCAGCTTACCTCCCTCTCCCCTTCCTCCCCCACTTCTACCCCCCTAAAGATTGATTCCCCCACCAGGAGTTGTTTCCTTCCCCTGTGGGGTCCCATGCCACCCTCCTGTGGGTCTCCTTTGTGAAGGTTCCCAGCATCCTCCTTGGTCTCCACTGCAGGTGCCTCCATAGAGGAACCACTATCCACCAGAAGAGCGTATGAATTATGGAGAGGTACAGCTGGAGGGATGCAACTCTGTTCCACCACCCTCTCCCTCCCTGAGCCCACCCTGGTCCAGCCTCTCCTCTTTCTTGGCAACCTCTGAGGTAGCGACATTGGCCCTAGTGGTCCCTGGGGGGAGGAGGTTTCACGAATGCCTGGTTGTAGGTTCTTCCCATGCCCAGTCTAGGTTGTACCCATGCCCAATCCTTATGGACTTTTCTAGCACAAAAATGGAACTTGGACAGGCCTCTCTTATGAAATCCTTGTGTTAGGGGATTACCCATTGGCTTTGAAAAGGTTCCACACAGCGTTCCGGTGCTGAGCAATAAGGGCACCAATCGGCAATGTCACCAATCACTTTTTTTGCAGGGGGTTGTGCCCCCCACACATACCCTACTTAAAGATTCCTACTCTGGGGGGGTGGACCTCAGGGGGGAGGAGGAAGCAAATCCCGCATTTGGCACCCTGATTGCCCAGCGCCATAATGCCGGCACTCTGAGCACCGTAAGGGCTTTGAAAAAATATCTTGCTAGTACTCTAGCTGTATTTTTGACTTGTCTAAATTTTTATTTATGGCATGCTAGATGCCAGTGGGTTTTACAGAGTCAGAGGATGTCACATGAAACTTTTAGCAGAATGTGTGAAACTGCCTTCTAAACAATATATGATTGACATTTCTCTGCATCCCTTATCAAAGGTCAAGATGTGGTAAGTAAGTAAATCTTTATTTGTATAGCGCCTTTTCCAAAACTTAAGCATTTTACAGTTAAAATACAATATAGACAATTTAAATTGTGCTAAAACACAACAATTACAACAATTTAACTTAAGATTTGTCTGGGAATGTTAGATTAAAGAGATATGTTTTAAACTCAGATTTAAATCTTTTGACAGTCGGGCATTCTCTTAATCGATGAGGTAGAGAATTCCACAGGGTAGGGACCGCAAAAGAGAAGGCATGGGCACCCAAGGTTTTTAAATGAACCCTGGGAATCTCTAGCAATCCCTCATCAGTGGATCAGAGAGATCAGAGGGGGGGGCAGTAGGGAGTCAGCAGATCTTGCAGGTAGCTGGGTTCCTGTTTGTGTAGGGCTTTAAAGGTCAGCAAGCCAACCTTAAAGGTGATCCGCCACTGAACAGGCAGCTAGTGCAGTCTGAGCAGCACAGGCGTAATATGACTGGCCCTAGATGTACCAGTCAAAAGCCTGGCCACCGCATTCTGCACTAGTTGCAAGCGGCAGATATCAACCCCAATCAAAACAAGGAAAGATCGAAGCCATTCAAGGACTGTCCTTGACAAGCCCTAGGTAGAGGGCATTGCAGTAGTCAAGGCGGGTGGTGACGAAGGCATGGACCAATGTTGGCAGGTCATCCAGAGGAACCAGGTGTTCCACCTGGGCTATATTCTTCAGATGGTAAAATGAGGATTTGACAACCGCTGACACCTGAGATTTCAGGGTCAGGCCATCATCAAAAATAACACCCAGGTTATGCACCTGGTCTGAGGTAGTGAGCTGGATGCCATCCAGCCAAAAGCCCGATGTCTGCCCAGCCCCCAAACCCTCCCCTGGATGACCTGGGTCCACCACCAACACTTCGGTCCTATCCAGATTCAATCTCAGCCAGCTGGTGCTCATCCAGTCCTTGATCTCGGTGAGACAGTTATTAAACACAGAGACTACATCATCCTGCCCAGGTAGAAAGGACATATACAGTTGAGTATCATCTGCACAGCAGTGAAAACTCAAACTGTATCACATGATGATATCTCCTAATGGCAGCATATACACTGTGACAACATGGGTGACAATATGGAGCCCTGCAGCACCCCCGCAGGACAGGGGAGGGCATCAGAGGAATAAATTCCAGTGACAACCATCCGAGACCTGTCCACAAGGAAAGATCGAAGCCATTCAAGGACTGTCCTTGACAATCCACAAAGAAGCCACAGGTACTTCAAAAGCACACCATGGTGCATAGTGTTGAACGCTGCAGAGAGATCAAGAAGGACCAAGATGGAACGAGCCTTTTGACATCTCGCTATTAGGAGGTCATTCAATACTCGGAGGTGGAGGGGCCTTTCATTTTTTTTAAATGTAAATGAAGATCATCATGAGAAATCATTATTAGGGTCATCCTGGGACATTGATGAATATGTTTCTGTACACTGTGTAATGTATTGCATTTTTTTGTTTTGGTGCAGGGGCCTCCCAGTTTCTGCAAGTTATAAATGTGATTTAACATGTAAAATTATTATTTGGATTTTTTGAGATATTGCTTTTTATTTTTTTCTGTATAATGTATAATTCATAATGCATTGTATTTTTTTCTGATTTGTACTTTATGGGTGGGATATTCAGAAGGGTTGTGCATGGTGCAACATAGTTGTGCCAAGCGCAACCCACTGATGCGCCCCAGTGTGATATTCAGAAGGGGAATGTGCGTGGCACAAATCCCGATGCGCCAGAGTGCATTAGTAATGTATGCAGCACAAGTAGAGGGGGCGTGCCCATGCATACTCTGCACACCCCGATATTCAGCCCGGGATGTGCTGAGCAGATGCAGGCACAACCCGTACCTGGGCCGCACACAGTTGAGCAAAAAATAAAAGGAGCAACAGCTGGCCACCCACAGGTGAGCTGCCATATTGCAGGGCGCAACATGGCAGCTGCCAGCTGTGGGTGGCCACCTGAGCTCTGGCAGCACCCTCGTGGTAGCGCCCCCCCATGCCCGATCGTGGGCATTAGTATTGTAATAAAGGTCCAATATCCCTGGTGGTCCAGTGGATCGCTCGCAGCCCGATCGTGGACAGAAGTATGTAAATAATATCCTCCTATATCCCTGGTGGTCCAGTGGACCGTGTCCAGTCCGACTGCGGGTGTCAGTTATAAAATATTAAAAGCCAATCCATCCCTGGTGGTCCAGCAGTACCCCTCCCACCCCCCACTGAGCCCCACCACCCGCTCCCGGTCAGCGGCGGGTGGCAGCTCCCCACCTGCATGCCACCCGCCGCCTACCGACTGACTCCGTACAGTAGGGCTGTACGCCAATTGGTCCAGAGCGTGAGCCAATGGGCGTGCAGCCCGTACCATACTACACAGTCCAGAAATGTGAATGGAAATGTAAATTTTTAAATGCCACCCTCCCCCTGAGATTCCCCACTTTGTATCCTAGACAATCCCTTGTGGTTGTCCCACGCCCTCTTGAATACCTCCAGCGTTCTGGCCTCCAACACCTTCACTGGCAGACTGTTCCAGGGCTCTATCACCCTCTCAGTAAAGTAATGCCCCCTCACATTCCCCTTAAACCCACCCCCTTCACCCTCAGTCCATCCATTCTAGTTTTAGTGCCTTCCTTCCCTGTGAATAAGTCCCCCCTCCACTTTATTGATCCCCTTTACATACTTGAATGTTTCTATCATATCCCTCCTCTCCCTTTTGGTCTCCAGTGGGTACAGATCCAACATGCTCAGCCTCTCTTCATATGGCTTCTAACTTAGCCCATGCACCATCTTTGTGGCCCTTCTCTGTACTCTTTCTATGACATCTATATCTTTGCGTAGGTGAGGTCTCCGGAACTGACCCCCATACTCCAGGTGGGGCCTCACCATGGAACTGTAGAGTGGCATCAGCACCTCCCATCTTCTACTAGTTATTCCTCTCCCTATGCATGCCAGCATTTTGTTCGCTTTGGACACCACCTTGCTGCATTGGGTCCCTGCCTTAAGTTTGTCTGTAATTATGATTCCTAGGTCCTTTTCCTGCTCATATGGCTTCATTATCTCCCCTCCCAGAGTGCATTTTGCATGTGGATTATTTCTTCCTATGTGCATCACTGCATTTCCTGATATTGAATTTTAGTTGCCATGCTTCTGACCACCCCTCCAGCAACCTTAGATCCTCCCTCATAGCCTCCACTCCCTCTGGGGTATCCACCCTGTTGCAGATCTTCATATTATCTGGAAAAAAGGCAAACCTTCCCCAGTAGTCCCTCCACTATGTCACTGACAAAGATATTGAACATGATGGGCCACAGCACCAACCCCTGAGGGACCCCACTCATCACCCCCACTTCCCCTGACTGCACCCCATTTACCACCACCCTCTGACTTCTACCCATCAGCCAGTTCTCAACCCAACTTGTTGTTTTCTGTCCCACCCCAAGCTCTCCAGTTTATTTACCAGCCTTCTGTGGGGCACAGTGTTGAAGGCCTTCCCAAAGTCCAGATAGGCCATGTCCACTGCCCCCCTCGATCAACTACCTTCATCAGTCCATTGAAGAACTCTATCAGGTCATCTGCTATGATCTCCCTCATGTGAAGCCATGCTGATGGATGTCTTACAGCATGCTATCCTCCAAGTACCTAACCACCCTTTTCGTCAAGATTCCCTCCATCAACTTACCCACCACCAATGTGAGGCTGACCGGGCGATAATTGCCAGCCTCCTCCCTGCTGCCACTTTTATGAAGTGGCACCACTTCTTCCCTCTTCCAGTCCTCTGGAACCTTCCCTGTGTCTAAAGACAAGTTAAATAACCTTGCTAGTGGTGCTGCCAGCTGCTTCCTGTTCAAAGGAAATAAAAACCCCATTTTCCAGTAAGTCATTAGGGGTCAGTGTCTTCAGATATGGCCAATTCCTCCCTGTCAGGGGCAGTTTTCCAATAATAATATTGAGGTTATTGAGAAGAGGTTGGGTGGAATCTTTAACATAAGATAACTTCAAATGCTTACAAAGTTGTGCATGGGCTTGGAGGGACCAAAAGAATGAAGTGGATCTAAGATTGTAAGGAAGTTTATGAGGAGGTAGGTATAACAGGGAGCTGATAGCTATCTGATACTGAAGGCATAAATCATTTTCTGTTGTGAGTCAGAAAGGGCAATATGTGTCCAAAGCAGTAGAGCCTGATAGACCCCGAGAAAATATTTGGATCCCTGCAGGGTAAAAAAGACAACAGTTTTATTTAAATTCAATTTATA
Source organism: Neoceratodus forsteri (assembly GCA_016271365.2). NCBI lineage: Eukaryota > Metazoa > Chordata > Ceratodontiformes > Ceratodontidae > Neoceratodus > Neoceratodus forsteri. Next base: position 388,943,644 of record CM028132.1, on the reverse strand, counting down.
ACCAGAAAAGGTGCTGAATTGTTGGATAGTACTGTAGATAGGGTCATCTGAAGGGAGATGACAGGTTTAGTAAGATGCAATACAGGTTTCCTGGCCAACATTCCCCTTCCCATAAACCAGTTCATGCATTTCTAGGCTGTGTATGGGTGATGATGTGTGATATGGCCGCCACCACACATTCAGTCACTTCACTACCAGTCTGGCATTGCTTGTAAAGCGCTTTGGGATACTGAAAAGTGCTATATAAATGCTGATTCTTCTTCTTCTTCTTCTTCCTCTTCTTCTTTAATAAAATAGGTTGATATTTTAAATTCTTGTGTGCCCACAGGGATGCCCAAAATACCAGGAAGGGAATTAGTTTTATGGGTTAAGGGCTCAAGATAATAATTAAAAAGAAATGGAGAGAGGGGACAACCCTGCCAGGTACCCTGAGAAATTATGAAAGGTTTGGAGAGAACTCCATTACACATAATTCTAGCCATGGGGTGAGAATACAGGACCCACATCCAGCGAATAAAAGAATCTGGGAAACCAGATTGCTGCAGGATCCAAAATAGTTAGATAGGGCCATGAAACTCTATCAAAGGCTTTTTCTGCATCCAGGGAGACCAACACTACATTCAACTTGGCCTCCCTGTAGGCTGAAAACAAATAAAATAACTTACTAAAATGATCACTGTAGAGACTTCCCCTCATAAACCCTACCTGCTCAGGGCCGATCAGATCATTCCAGACCTGACCAAGATGAGAAGCAAAAATTTTAGCCAGTATTTTGACATCTATATTAAGTAGTGATAGGTCTTTAATTTTCAGGAAAAGTGTCATCTTTACTGGGTTTGGGTAGTACAATTATTCAGGCCTCTAAGAAGAGGTTGTCTAGTAAATCAGCTGAGTGTAGATAATTATAAAGAATCACCAGGTACAGAGCAAGCTCGTCTATGAATAATTTATAAAAATTAAGAGCGAAGCCGTTGTGTCCCAGGGCTTTGTCCAATGGGAGAGAATGAATGGCTTCTCTGACCTCTAATTCCGAAAAAGGGGATGCCAAACTAGATGATGCTGTGGCAGATAATTTTGGCATATCAAGGACTTCCAGAAAATTATGTATTGCACCAGATCCATTCTCAGCCATGGTATCTTCTGAGTATAAGTGTGAATAGTACTCCCAAAAAATATGGACCATATCCCTAGATTTAACTATGGGAGAAAGTGTTACAGGGTCTTGTAAGGTCTTAACCCAATGGGCTACAGCTCTCTGATGCAGTCTTAAAGCTAATAGCTTGCTAGCTTCCCCCCCAGCCGACATAAGTAGCTTTCAATGCCTTTAATGATCTCTGAGCCTGTTCCAATAAAACATCTGTATACTGAGCCCATAGATGGGAATGGTAGATCCAGATATCTTCTGGAGTAGTCGGACAGAGAGACCTTTCTCAATACTCCCAATAGAATTAAGCAGACAGCTGCATTGTTAGGTAGTGTCCCTCTTGCATTTGGTAACTAGTCTGATTAGCTCCCCATGCCAGTGACACTTTACTGCTCCCCAAGCAAAATCTGGAGCATCAATTGAGGTCCAGTTAGTTTGAAGGGAGTTCTTAATAAAATCCTTCAAAGTCGTTTCAATATTGGGGTTGGATAACAATAAGGTATTCATGGACCAGGTAAGGTCATAGTCAGATTATAACAAAATATCTAAGATAAGCTTTACTGGTGCATGATCTGAGAGGACATGGGTATCGATCTGGTAGGTGTATACCATAGCCAGCAAGGAGCTTGTAATCAAAAAATAATCCAGTCTAGAACATGAATTATGGGGATGAGAGTAAAAGGTATAATCCCAAGCAGAACGGTAGAAAATCCGCCAAGGGTCAGCCAGGCCCGAGCTGTCAACAAAATCTCTCAGACCTTGTTGAGCAGGAAACAGGCCAGGTCTCAACCCTATAAGTTCTGTCAATAATATTTACTTTGAACTAGACTCCAGTCCCCACTTAAGATCCAGGGAAAGTGTGAGTAGGGGGCTAGAATTGTGGATAAACCAGTAAAAAAGGAAGGGTTATCAGTAGCCAGGCCATAAATTGAGCCAAAAAGGATTTCTGAAGGACCAAGACAGCCATGGGCAAAGATAAATCTGCTCTCATTGTCTGTTATGTCAGATAATAAGGTGAAGAGAACAGATCTGTGTAACAAAATAACACCTCGCTGTTGAGTGTTGCTCCCTGAACCATATGCCCATCCCACCCAAGCTCGTCGAAACAAGGAAACTTGGTGGGACACCATATGGATCTCCTGTAATAAAACAATATGCGTGTTTAAAGTTTTTAAATGTTTTAGAATGGCATGGTGTTTGGTCTGTGACTGGCCACCCTTAATATTCCAGGTAACAATGTTCCAAGGTTGAGCTATTATGTAGGTAGGTAGTGATAGTCAATAGAAAAAGCCTTCTAGATAGAATACAAGAAAATTCCAGCATGAATTACAGTGATCTCCCCAACCTCAACACATACCCAAAAAGAACTACTATAAATAACAAAAATTATAGCCATCCAGCAATTGGAATGCAAACAACAATAACCAAATTCTGTACCCCCCCCCAACCAGTATACCACCTGCCCCTCTTGTCAAGGGCAGAAACTCTCCACAACTAGCCAGCCCATAAGTGCCTATGGGTGGGTGTCTCCCTCCGGTCTCCCCACAAGCAAACAAATGGTAGGTATGATATTATATTATATTAATGGGGTTTGATCCCCAAATAAAATGAAGGGATACACTATTACATGGTCCATCTTGCTCAAGGCAGAAAAGAATAGGAATTTATAATAGGGAGAGAGGCTAAACACCTATCCATACAAGCATAGATTTATTATGTACGTCCTCTTCCCCCCCCCGACTCTAACATTGTAGAGCACTACTTTATACCTTCCCTAAAAATAAAATGGAAGGTAGACAAAAGCCAATAAATAGTCAAACGTGTGCCAATGTATAAATTTCTTTAACAAAACAAAAAAAATGATAGCTCCCCTATGAAAACATTCTTGTATGTTCTATCAATTTGAAAAAGTTTACAGGCACCAGAAAAGAAAGATTACTGTGGGAGTCATACTGTGACAAAAAAAGCCGCTCCGATATAAGAAATAAAAAGAAGTCGAATCGTCCCATAATGGAGATTATTTGTACTTGCTAAAAACCCCAAGAGTATGGAGCACAAACTGGCAAATCAAAAAAAGAAGGGGTTTCAGTAAAACAAATAGAAATAATGTGGTGACTCCTACTTCACTTGTGAAGTTAATCAAAAAGGAAGCTAGTCCTTAAAAACGGAGACAGCTATACATTATTTAGAAAATAACTGCATATTCACACAGCCAACCAAATAATAAGCATGAAGTAGGTACTTACCACTGCATTACTTATAGGGTGCCATTTTGATTGTGCATTAAAAAAATAGAAACTTAGTAGGGACCATAAATACGAGGAATTACATCGTTTCATTAATTAATCACATCACTACTGCAAACGTGAAAGGACAAGTTAGAGAAAAAAACTTTTAGGCAGGGGAAAAGATTAAACCTTGTCATCACTCCTGTGTTAACAAAGTTGCTGAAATACAAACCAAGGGTTAGACATTACAGCCAACAGTGTAAGAACTATCTTTAAGAACCTCAGTCCTAAATGAGCTACTAACAAGGAACATGAAAATACTGTATAGAAGGTTATTTTCACTATCTGTTTATTTTCGCTATATTCACTATTGCTGAAAATCAGTGAAAATAAATGGATAGTGAAAAATAATGGACAGCTGATTGTCAGTAGTATTGTATTGAAGAGTAAGCTGCCCGTGCTAATTCTATTGGACACGAATAAGTGTAGAAGGTTGACTCCCACTAAATATAACTGACACTTATTCAACCTGCTGTACAGTAGTTTGTAGCCAAAACCAACACCGTAAAAGTCATTAGACAGAGCTGTGACTGAATCAGCCACTTAAATCCATGGAGTAATACTCTGGAACAGCCACAAAAAGAATATAAAAAGAAGCGGTACTACAAACAAAACAAAAGCTAAATAGTCCAAGTGATCAAGCAGTAACAGTTCAACAAGTCCACATTGCTGAAAATAACTTCAAAATGCAGGCTGAATCAGCATGATTGAAAATGGTTTGGAGAAGCAGATCACGTCTAGGATCAAAATGTAGCTTTAGCTCTGAACAAATTCGGGAACAGTTTAGCAAGTTCCTGAGCCGCTTGAGTTGCAGAAGCAAATCCAAGTGTGCCATGGTCTGAGATAACCTCCAGAGAATCAGGGTACAGCATACAATGTTTAATGTAAGCTGCCCATAACTTAGACTTAATTGCTCGATATTCAACTCTCTTCTGGTGCACTTGGACCCAGATATTCAGACTGTGCCAGGCAGTGGCGCAAGCCTGGGCGCAGCGCAACGGTGATGCACTGGGGCAAGGTCCCAGTGATATTCAATAGGGATGCGCCATGGTGCAGCACCATTGAATATGGCACGGCCAGCGCAAGCCACAGATGGGGAGCACGGAGATGCACCAGCACAAGTGCAGTTGCGCTATCACCATCAGCAGGGGGCATGCAAATGAGGCCATAATATATGCAAGGTGCAAATGGGCCATTTGCATGTCATTATGGCTCCATTTGCATGCCTTGTGCCTGGCGTCCTGCACAGCATGATATGTGCACAGTGGGGGTCCTGGGGCATACCCTGCCCTGTAGCCGTGATCACGGTACAGCTCTGTAATGAACATCACTGGCAGTCTAGTGGTACCCCCCACCCTCCCGATTCCATGGTAAATGTCAATGTAAACAAACCCTGGTGGTCTAGTGGTACCCCCCTCCCTCCCGATCACCCGATTGCCAGCAATTGTAGAAAGAAGTCATTCACATATTTGGGACTGTCTAGTACAGTATGCCCTGCAAGCCCATTGGTCCACTCTGTACCTGTCATTCGGCAGGTGGTCAGGTTGCAGCCTTCCACCGGCGATTGGGCTGGATTGGCAAGTGATCTTGTGGGTGGGAAGAGATGGGGGCCACTGATCACTAGGGAATTGTATTAGGGGTTTTACCACGATCACAGCAATGGGCAGGGGTATCACTGAACTACCAGGGACTATTAATATGGTGGATCACTGGCGATCGGGGACATGGGAGGGTGGAGGGGGTTCCACTGGACTACCAGGGAATGCTTCATTCTACAATTACTGGTGATCAGGAGGGGGGGTCCACTAGACTGCCAGTGGTTGATTCATTCACCATTTACCGGTGATCGGGAGGGAAGGGATGCCACTTGACCACAAGGGAGCTGTGGGTGCTTGTGGACGGTGTTCTGGGTTGGCGGGTGGTCGCCCATGCCTGGCAGCTGCTGTGTTGCACCCTGCAATACAGCAGCCCACCTGTGGGTGGCCAGGTTTTGTTCCCACTTTCCACGGGCTCAACTTTGAACCCCCCCCACTGCGGCGCAATGCAGGGTTGCACCAGCATATGCGCCGCACATCCCAGACTGAATATTGGGATGTGCTGCATATGCATGGGCACGCCCAATACAATTAGATTGCACCCCAGTGTATTGGGATTTGCACTGCACCAGGCAGTCATTTCAATATCCTGCCAGGGCGCAATGTGGGGTTGCACATGCGCAAGCCCTTTGAATATCTGGGCCTTGAAGTGTAAAATTCTGCACAATCCAGAGTTATTGACCTTCCCATTAAAGGGTTTGCAGGGTTCTAACTTGCTTCAGAATATGCACTCAGTCTAAGTAATTCAATAATCGGAAGATTAGAGGTCTGGGTCTGTACCCTGGAGCAGACTTGAGCTGGACTGAATGGCGAGTATGCTCCACAATGTACCCTGGACCATTCGGAGATGGGACGGCTATCTTGAAGCAAACTTTGGGTAAAGTCAACAGGATTAGGGCCTTCCTCACCTTCCAGAATCCCCAGAAGCATTAGGTTATTCCTTCAGGAGTGTCCCTCAAGATCCTCCACTTTTTTTCCAAGCGCATTACCGTTCGACAGGGTGGAACTGTTTTGGGCTTCAATCTGTTACGGTGATCTTCCAAAGAGCTTACACTGACCTCTGCATTGGACACCTGGTAGGTAAGCTCCTGCAGGGATGGTTTAAATATTTTGAAGTGATCAATCAGGTTGTATACAGCTATCTTCATAGATGATAGCTCCAGAAAAAATTGCTCAGTCGTGAGTTTTTTGGGAGTTGCAGCTGGAGACGTTGGTAGTCATGTGCGTCTCTACGGTCGTTTAGGTTTCAAAGCTAGTGGGAGGATCGGATGATCTTTCTCTCTGCCAAAGTTGGTGGATTCAGTCGGTGGATTCAGACACAACTTTCACAGCAGCTTTGGGATTTTCTGTCTCCTCCATGTCTTGCCATTAGTAAGCATTTCCCAGTAAAATAATAAAGAGTTTTTGAAGGTCAAAATAACAAAACAGATAAAAAAAAAAAAAAAAGAGGGGTAGACCCAAGGGAGCACACCTTAAGAGCATCTGCTCCCAAACTAGCATCCTGTGACCTCCCAGGAAATATAATCCTGCTGTAGAGCACTTCCACTGAGTTGCTTTGACTACAAAGTTGTCGAACAACTTTACAGTGACACCACTTTGCCGATGGCAATCGCATCGCCGCTGGCAAAGTGTCAATGGACCATAACAGCGCTGAAGTCATTCACTGTTTGTGGGGACTGCGCCACCCCCCCTGCCCCCAGAATTATAGATTCACAACTCTGGGAATTGGGGCAGATGTTGGAGGAGAGCAGCCAACACCGGGAGCCAGTGTATCTGCACATCATTGCGACAAGCCGTTCGACACTGTGGATGTCGAACGGGTTGTGTTGCTGTGCTAGATTCACTGTCGGGGGTTCGATCTCTCAACATGATACCTTGTAGAGCAGTGATAATTATAGTCATGCCATTATCCAAGGTCTCACACAAGCTACAGAACCCTTGCTGCATGTTAAGTCTGTGGGCTGTAATGTCACAGTATATGCCCTGTATTTCATGCAGCTGCCCCTGCTGAGCCTTACTATCCCTGCTCCAACTGTCTCAGTTCAGAGTACATGCAGATGAAGCATTCATGACCTGGTATATATCCCGTGTATATGTTGAGCCTTGAGGGACCCTCCAGTCAGTACTGCGTATCAGCTCCATTCTCTAGCATGGATGGTCTGTGTATGTCTGCTGTGTGACAGACACATGCACCTCCAGGCTACTGTTTTGTATGCCCTTTTCGCTGCCTTGTATGTTGACTGTGTGGTGCACTGTTACATAGAAAGATAGAAACTTATGGCAGATAAGGGCAGCTAGGCCCATCTAGTCTGCCCATTTTTCCTGCCTACTGTAAAAGCTGCAGACTCTACTTGATCTCCGGCTTTACCTCCTTGTTCCTATTGCTAGGGTTCCCCTATGCCTGTCACATGCATACTTGAATTCCCCACTGTGCTTGCCTCCACCACCTCTGCTGGGAGCCTATTCCATGCATCCACCACCCTTTCTGTGAAGAAATACTTTGAATTTCTTCAGGGGGCACAGTCTCTTGTTCAGGTTGCAAGGTAACAAGTGCAATGACTGCTGCAGTGGTAGCTGACTGTACTCAAGAGAAGTGGTATATAGTCGGATGTTTGAAGGGTGACTTGAGTGGGATTTTTTGCTTTAGTTTTGACTAGTGTTTTTAAAGAAAATAAAAAGTAGTTATTTTGATAGTGATATTGGTTGTTTGTAACACGTCAAAGAAGGCTTTAAAAGCAGCCAAATAGTCTCAAAATGAACCTCACAATGCACCAGAATGCATCTAAACGTCACAGCTTCTGGGGGCGCCCCCTGGCCTGTGGGGGCTTTGGGACATCATAGCTCACGGAGATCCCACACCTCAATTTAGCACTACACCACTGCCTGTTGGTCAAAACTGAGTTTGTAATGAGATTACGCTTCTCTCTCTCTCTCTCTCTCTCTCCCAACTGTGTGAGTGTGTCTGGCAGTGTACAATGATTTACTGCTGTCTGTAGGGTTTAACTGGGTTTTCTGTACTGATCTAAGACTAAATAATAAACAGAGCTCTGCCTTTCCTCCTCCTCCCCTTCTCTCTCCCCCTTCTCTGTCTCCCTAGGAACCAGACTTATACAGGGCAGTGCTGAAAGGTGAAGCTGGCCAAACGTGATACCTTACTTGACTTCTTTGTCACCTTAAACTTTTAAATTATTTTCCAGCCTTTTACAAACAAAGATTACTATGCACAATTAATGGAGGTGAATGGCTTGGATAAAAAAATGTATTTCTGAAATCACTGAATGTTCATCACTGCTGGGCTTGTTGGAGTGCATAGTCCTACTGTATATGGCACAGGCATACCTGTCAACCTTTTGTCCCCCAAATGTGGAACATTGCCTGTCAAAATGTGGAACAAATGGGCAAAATGTGGAACACTTAATCAAATCTTTACCTAAGAAGCTCAAAACACTGTTAAAATGTTGCATTTATGTTCAGAAAGTCTGTTATTAATTGCATAATATATTTTTTGCATCATTTACTATGGATTTTTGCTTTAAAATATTGACTTTGAATGTGGAACAAGTCCTCACAATGTGGAACAGGGAGCTTTTGTGAAGTAAAATGAGGAACGTTCCTCATAATGTGGCACAGCTGAGAGATATGGGCACAGGTATTTAATATATTTGGTTTTTAGTTTTGTTTGATCCTCAAATCTGCATCTCCTTACCCCTCCCCGCAACAACCACCACACACATTTGTATCTAAACTTACTTTGTAAACCGACTGCAAGAGTGCAAAACTGGAACAGCTGTGTGCCTTATCCATTTGAATCACATAACCTGTCATACATAGAAATGTAGCCCTCTCTCCCCGTGTCTAGGGGTATGGATGGAATATGTCCATAGGAAGGGGTGCCCACAGCAGCAGAAATATTTCTAGTAGCCATGTTACCCAGGCCTAGCTGTCACACACAGGGTCCCTTTTCCTCACTGGTGCTGGATGAAAACAGGTGAATTCATATTAAAGCAATTCAGTAATGTTATTCTTTACCTGTCGTAGCAGTTCTGTGAGAGGCAGTGATCAGACCTGTGTCGAATCGCATTATTTTTAAGCCAGAAAGTTAATCCAGCACTTAGTTTTTAATGTTTTTATTGACTGTAACTAAACAAGCATTTTTTTTTTTTCTGTCCTCCCGAGTTTGCGCATGTGCACATGAGTCGAGCATGCGTATGACGTAGCGCCAGGGACGGCGAGCTCTCCCCCATCAGGATTTTGCAGTCCTAGCACACCTCCACTTTCTGTGCCGCATTTGTATTGCCAAGCTGTGAAATACAGTGTTTGCGATGTGTTTTGTGAGGATCTCCTTTATTGTAAAGAAAAGGCTGTCCTGTATTGCCACGGCTTTTGAGTTTTATGCATTTTGATTTAAAGTCATTGTTTGCCTGACAAGGCGATAGCTTCACAGCATACCTGCAAAAATAACTGACATATATCGGTGAAGACTGTTAGTGTGGTTAAACAGTCTTTTTATTGGGATTATACTGCATGTAGCCACACATGCTGGCAGCTGCAGACAGTCTTTAGTGTTGTGGCACAGGTATATTTTCTGTGATTTGTCTAATGTGCTGTAGTGTTCCTTTCTTTTCTGAATCATTTTAAAACTTGCTATATGCCTTTTTTATTATTAGTGTTCTGACATGTGTTATTTTGTTTTGCAGGGTGCTGTAAGACCATTTGTATTTCTGGAACCTTCTTCCCTCTCTCCTGCTTCAAGTCTGCTGCAGCAGCACCCTCTATACTGTATATACCTATCCTATCTTTTTATCCTTTAATGTTTCCCCCTTTCTGAGTTAGACCACCTGGCAAAGCCCTTTGTACTACCCCTGTGTTTCTTTTTAGCTCTAAAGAGGAACTGGTCTTCTTGCCCTGAGACCTCCCCCAAATAACAACTAGTGATACCTAACATAGTATTGGACTGACTAGGTGTCAGTACTAATGTAAGTAAGAGGCTAGGATTATTTAAGGAGAAGAAACCATAGGGAAAGCATACTCCTCTCCATTATTTCTGAATTAGGCTGTAGGGCTTCAAAGTCCTGGAGTATAAACACTTATACAGCCCAATACAGCTGCAGAATGCTTTTTTCTTTCACTTAACACTTAAACAATGTTGGAGTTTATGTACTTTTTTAAAACCCAGAGTAGGCAAGGTGCAGAGAAGTGCTGCAGTGCAAGGAGCACTTTTCATAACGATACTGTTCTGCTCTGTTTTGGAACCTAGTATAGGAGTTTAAACTTGGGTTACAAGTGACCTCAGGTACACAGTTGTCTTTTCACTTTTTCAGCTAGAAGTTAAACTTCTATGTAGTCTAAATACTAAACAATAATGACGTTTATGGAAAGAATTCAGTAAAACTTTACCAAGAAAAGCACTGTTGTACTGTTTACATGTTAGTTCTGTCTAGGCCTACCAGAAATAGTAATGTTTGCCTAAATAACATATGGTGAGAAACACAATTGTAGTTTATTGTTTCTTTGCTTAACTGCTGCACAGTGACAATGAAACTGTGAGAATACAGATTATGAACTGTAGCAAGGAATACAAGCATATGAAAAGAAATTACCTATCCTGGTTGTAGCACCTCCTCCTTGAGATTCTCAGTGTTGCTAAGAGCCGGCCGGCCCTGTTGCACAGTACTTTATACTGGCTAGTTCAAGGGGAGGAGCCTGCTACCAGGAAATATTGTAAAATATTAGAAATTATGCATGAAAAAGTGAATTAACAGCATTTTGTATATAAATAAAACACAAGAAGGTTTTTGCTGTGAAATGTATGTAAAAATAATGGCTATTTTATAAATTAAGGATTCTTGAAGCCAGTGGGCAGAGTTTCAGGTGAATCACCAGACCCCCACTGAGATAAAAGGAGCAGCTTTTCTGTGTCTCCTCAGATAGATAGTGAGTGGAGAGATTGGTAGTACACTGACCTGCTGTTATGCTCTAGCCATTTCTAGAGAAGTGTATATTGATATGTTTTTTTTTTTCTTTTGCTTCTGTTTATTTTTGTCGTATTCAGTTCGCCTTTTTATTTGCTTTGCTTATCATGCTGGCTTAAAATAAATTTGCCTAACGATTGCTTGGTCCAACCTGATACCTTTTGACTCTGCGTCCATCCTTGACAACTTCCCTCCGACACTGGTGTGAGAAGTGGGATTGGCTTGGAGTTTGTTGGAGTAGGGTAATGCTTTCTGCCCCGGTGGATGCTGAAAATGGCAGCCAGCAGCTGTGGAGCAGTTTGAGCAGCCCAGAGGTGTTCTCATCTGCACCATGGCAGAGAAACTGGGAGAACCGCTCCTGACTGGCCTACCAGCTGTGCGGCGAAAAACTTTTATGGCAAAGACAGAAGCTAAGGAAGAAGAAGGGGTGAATGGAGGACCTCCTGAAGATGTGACTCCACTAGAGAAATCCCCTGAAGATTTTCCACCTGATGGTATTCGAGGATTGTTGCGGTGGCTCTGCATCAAACAGGTGGAAATGGATAAAAAACATGAATTAACCTTGAGAGCAATTCAATCCATAGGATCCTGACCTTCTATGTCATCTGACCTCCCTAAAGACATCAAGCTGATGAAGTTGGGTGAGTCAGATGATATTGAATCTTACCTAATGACATTCGAAAGGGTGGCGCAAGCATGTGGGTGTCCGAGAAAGCAGTGGGTCATTCGCCTTGCACCCTATCTGACTAGTAAAGCACAGCTCACTTACAGTCACATGGACAGTCTACAGGCCAACAACTATGATGCAGTACAACAGGAGATACTGCGCCGGTATGACATAAGCCCTGAGACCTACAGGCAAAGGTTCCGAACCTTCAAATACCATACATCAGACAACCCAAGGGAAGTGTATGTAAGACTGAAAGAACTGTGTCATAAATGGTTACAGCCTGGACTTAAGAGACCTGACCAGATAATAGAGATGATTATTTTAGAACAGTTCATAAAGGTGTTGCCTGGGGATGTGCAAACCTGGGTAAGGGAACATCGACCAGAGACATCAGAAAAAGCATCTCCCTTGCTGAAAACTACATTGCAGCCCGGCCAAATTGACAACAGGGATTTGTTGAAACAGGTACTGGGACCACCAGCATGGTAAGATACAATGCAAACTCTTCTACTACTTCTAGAACTGTAACAGGGGGCAATCAGACCAGTACACCAAGAAAGTCATACAATCCTGATATAATTTGTAGAGAATGTCAGGGCAAAGGACACATTGCATGTTTCTGCCCTAAAAAGAGACCTGGGCCCATACAATTGTCTTTAGCTAACTGGGGGCAGTTTCTTCTCCCAGTAACTATTGGTCAGGAAGTAGTGGATGGCCTATTTGACTCTGGAAGTAAACAGACCCTGGTTAGAACGGATGTGCTGGGCAAAGTAACCACCAATGGGTTCAAAGCTGGTGTAACACGTGTGCATGGTGACACTCACTATTACCCCCTGTCCAACATCAAAATGACTATCAAGGGGATTGAGCGACAGATGAATGTGGGTGTGGTCCCATGTCTTCCCGTGCCTGTAGTGATTGGTCACGATCATTCAGGCTATAAGACATTTGTTACACATTTATATGATTTCAGTGCCATAACCACCAGAGCACAAAGCAAGCAAGAAGAACAATGGTCACAACTGTTCCCCTTTGACTCAGAACTCTATGGGTTACCAGTAAAAGATCAGAAGTCTAAGAGAGAGAAGATTAGAAAAAACTCAGTGGACTTTGGATCAAAAGGACTTGCATAAGGACTTATTGCTTGATGAAAAGGGAAAAATGTTTGGGGTACAACAAAAATGTGATACCACGTTATATGATTTATTTAAATAGGTGGGGAAGAATACTGAACAGGGGCCTCAGTTTAAAATACATAAGGGTGTATTGTATAGGGTATGTACTAATCCCAATACAGGAGAATCTATAGAACAGCTAGTAGTTCCTAAGGACTACAAAGAGAAATTGTTGCACCTGGCACATGATATTCCTTTGGCTGGCCACATGAGCAGAGACCGGACACTTAGTCATCTCTTATTGCACTTTTACTGGCCAGGAATACATGAACAGGTGGCAACTTACTGCCAAAGCTGCCCTGAGTGCCAGAAGGTAGCGACATTGGCAAAAAAAGAGAAGGTCCCTTTACAACCTCTACCTGTGATCCCCATACTGTTCAAAAGGATAGCCATTGATATAGTAGGACCCTTACAAAAAAGTTCTAAGGGTAACAGATTCATCTTGGTGATCTGTGATTACTTTACTAAGTATCCAGAGGCTAGACCTTTAAGAACAGTAACTGCTGAGAAGGTAGCGGATGAACTGATTAAACTGTTCAGTAGAGTTGGAATCCCTGATGAAATTCTAACTGACCGGGGTACAAACTTTTGTTCCACTCTACTGAAAAAGTTGTATGCATCTCTTAACGTGGAAACCCTTTGCACATCTCCCTACCATCCACAAACAGACATATTGGTTGAGAGATTTAATCAAACCATAAAGAAGATGTTGCAGAAATTTGTGCAGGATGAAGGGAAACAATGGGACAAGTACCTGCCCTACCTAATGTTCGCATACAGGGAGGTTCCCCAAGCGTCAACTGGGTTCTCCCCCTTTGAATTACTGTACGGGAGAAACCCCAGTGGCTCCCTGGATGTTATCAAAGAGGAATGGGAGGACCATCAGTGGGAAACAGCTCAAAGCATGTTGGAGTATATGACCCAGTTAAGAACAAAACTCACCAACTATAGTAAAACAGCTCATCAGACAAACAGTGCTAAACAAAATGTACAGAAAGAGTACTATGACAAAGGGGTAGGCTTGAAGGTTTTTCAACCTGGTGATAAAGTTCTATTGCTGTTACCCCATTCTGATCAAAAACTGCTTATGAAATGGCAGGGTCCATATACAGTCCTCAAGCAGACTAGCCCTGTTAATTATGAGATCAAGCTACCTGATAGAAGGAAAACCAAAAGCATTTATCATGCAAATCTGTTAAAAAGATGGCATCAGAGGACCAACCCTGGATTGGATATCTGCCCTGACCAGAAGGAAAATGACATGGAAATGGCATATGGTAGGTTGGAGAAACATGGGGAATTGAGGGACTTGGTGATTAACTCAACACTATCTGCACAGCAACGGCAGGAACTAGACATAGTTCTTCTGCAGTTTCAAAATACATTTACCTCTACCCCTGGGAAGGCAGAGGGTGTACAACACCAAATTGTGGTTTCTCAGGAGACCCCAGTGAGACAGAAACCCTACAGAATACCTGAAAACCTTTGTGGTGAAGTTATTCAAGAAGTGAAAAGAAAGCAAACACTGGGAGTGATAGAACCATCCAGAAGTGCCTTTCCTATAGTTATTGCTAGGAAAAAGGAAGGGGATATTAGACTCTGCCTAGACTTTAGGAAGTTAAACACTATTTCCAAGGGTGACACCTATCCTATGCCTAGGATAGATGACATAATTGACAGACTTGGGAATACTAAATACATAACTACATTCAACTTGACTAAAGGCTATTTGCAGATTCCTCTGGATGTTGAGTCAAAAGAAAAAACAGCTTTTATAACCCCTGTTGGCTTGTTCCATTTTAATACAATGCCTTTTGGACTGCATGGTACCCCCGCCATGTTCCAGCGATACATGGACCATATATTACAACCATATATGGCCTATTGTGCTGCTTATCTTGATGATGTGATGGTCTTTAGTAAAACATAGAAAGAACACCTGCAGCACCTCGAGGCTGTATTACAGGCCATCACTCAGACTCATTTAATGATCAACCCAACAAAGTGTGCCATAGGGATGAGTGAAACTAAATATCTTGGCTTTTATATTGGCAACGGTTACATCAAGCCTGATGTGGGTAAAGTAGATGCCAATGCCAGGAGTCCCCGTCTAGAGACCAAAAAACATGCTAGATCCTTTTTAGGGTTAGCTGGGTACTACCGGCATTTCATTCCAAACTTTGCCACACTAGCTATGCCCCTAACAGATCTCATTAAAAAGAGTCATCCCACAAAAGTGAAATGGACCCCACTCTGTGAAGAAGTATTCTGCAACAAAAAAGCGCAATTATGTGGCTCACCTGTGTTAAGAAGCCCAGACTTTTCTATGCCTTTTATGGTTCAGACAGATGCATCAGAAACAGGTAGTGGGGCTGTCTTGTCACAAATGTTTGAGGGGGAGGAACACCCTGTCATATACAGTACACGAGTCGAAAACTCCATGAGAGAGAGAGATGTTACTCGACCATAGAGAAAGAATGACTAGTCATCAAATGGACTGTTGAGGCACTAAGATTTTATTTATGGGACGCTCAATTCGAGGTCATCGCTGATCACAATCCACTTTGTTAGTTACATGTGATGAAAGATAAAAATCCGCACATCATGCGTTGGTATCTGTCGCTGCAACCATATATCTTTACTGTTAAACATAGGGCAGGAACCCTCAATAAGAATGTTGATTTCTTGTCCCATTATGGGGCTGACATGCAGTCAGACCAGTCAGACCTCGGGGTAAGTGAAAATAAGTAGATTCAGAGATTAGGTTATGTCTCTGAGCCTTGTTTGTTTGTTTATTTAAGAGGGACCCTGAGGTGGAGCTTTGGGAGTGGGTTGGCTGAAGCTCCATCTCTCCTTGGAGAGATTTGATACTGTGTCTGCCTGTATTTTGCCTTAGTAGTTACAGAAACCCATAGACTTCTTCCCCTGGTTTCCGCTTGAGTGGGGAGGAGACTGTCACAGGGTGCTGTAAGACCATTTGTATTTCTGGAACCTTCTTCCCTCTCCCCTGCTTCAAGTCTGCTGCAGCAGCACCCTCTATACTGTATATACCTATCCTATCTTTTTATCCTTTAATGTTTCCCCCTTTCCCAGTTAGGCCACCTGGCAAAGCTTTGTACTATCCATGTTTCTTTTTGGCTCTAGAGAGGAATTGGTCTTCTTGCCCTGAGACACCCCTCTCCCCAAATAACAACTAGTGATACCTAGCATAGTATTGGACTGACTAGGTGTCAGTACTAATGTAAGTAAGAGACTAGAATTATTTAAGGAGAAGAAACCATAGGGAAAGTGTACTCCTCTCCATTATTTCTGAATTAGGCTGTAGGGCTTCAAAGTCCTGGAATATAAATACTTATACAGCCCAATACAGCTGCAGAATGCTTTCTCTTTCACTTAACACTTAAGCAATGTTGGAGTTTATGTACTTTTTTAAAACCCAGAGTAGGCAAGGTGCAGAGAAGTGCTGCAGTGCAAGGAGCACTTTTCATAACGATACTGTTCTGCTCTGTTTTGGAACCTAGTATAGGAGTTTAAATTTGGGTTACAAGTGACATCAGGTACACAGTTGTCTTCACTTTTTCAGCTAGAAGTTAAACTTCTATGTAGTCTAAATAATAAACAATAATAAAGTTTATGGAAAGAATTCAGTAAAACTTTACCAAGAAAAGCACTGTTGTGCTGTTTACGTGTTAGTTCTGTCTAGGCCTACCAGAAATAGTAATGTTTGCCTAAATAACATATGGTGAGAAACACAATTGTAGTTTATCGTTTCTTTGCTTAACTGCTGCACAGTGACAATGAAACTGTGGGAATACAGATAATGAACTGTGGCAAGGAATACAAGCATATGAAAAGAAATTACCTATCCTGATTGTAGCACCTCCTCCTTGAGATTCTCAGTGTTACTAAGAGCTGGCCGGCTCTGTTGCACAGTACTTTATACTGGCTAGTTCAAGGGGAGGAGCCTGCTACCAGGAAATATTGTAAAATATTAGAAATTAAGCATGAAAAAGTGAATTAACAGCATTTTGTATATAAATAAAACACAAGAAGGTTTTTGCTGTGAAATGTATGTAAAAATAATGGCTATTTTATAAATTAAGGATTCTTGAAGCCAGTGGGCAGAGTTTCAGGTGAATCACCAGACCCCCACTGAGATAAAAGGAGCAGCTTTTCTGTATCTCCTCAGATAGATAGTGAGTGGAGAGATTGGTAGTACACTGACCTGCTGTTATGCTGTAGCCTTTTCTAGAGAAGTGTATATTGATATTTTTTTTTCTTTTGCTTCTGTTTATTTTTGTCGTATTCAGTTTGCCTTTTTATTTGCTTTGCTTGTCATGCTGGCTTAAATAAATTTACCTAGCAATTGCTTGGTCCAACTTGATACCTTTTAACTCTGCGTCCATCCTTGACCACTTCTGTCCGACAGACATATATCGCTGTAGACTGTTAGTGTGGTTAAACAGTCTTTTTATTGCGATTATACTGCATGTAGCCACACATGCTGGCAGCTACAGACAGTCTTTAGTGTTGTGGCATAGGTATATTTTCTGTGATTTGCCTAATGTGCTGTAGTACTCTTTTCTGAATCATTTTAAAACTTGCTATATGCCTTTTTTTATGTATTAGAGTGTTCTGATATATGTGTTTTTGTTTTGCACCCTAATTTAATTATAGATAGAATGAATATATATATATATATATATATATATATATATATATATATATATACATATACATATACATATACACGCAATAGGTGTGAGACCAAAAGCCATTGAATAAATCCATTTATTTCTACATATGTGGAATAAATCTAACCAAACTAGATTTATCCCACATATGTGGAATAAATGAAAACTGTCAATCACAAACACTGTGCCGGACCTACATTCTGCCACCCACACAGTTGGCACACATAAACGCAATCAACACTGGCACAACCAGTAAATCATCCACCTGCAGAACCCCTCGTGCACTCAACAAGAAAACTGCACGGAAACGACACTCCACCATACTACATTACTATCGAAAACAGCACAACCATTTTCGCTACAGAAAAAGACGCTGTTTCCATAATAAAACTATAAAAAGCACCAACAACTTCGTGACTCTCGATTTCCGATACCTTTTCCGACCGCAAGTATTACAGAAAAAAACGACTGTTACTGCATACAAAATGGCACCACAGGAAACTGCTGTAGACTTTCAAATGGAACTAACCCAAATACTAACACAATTTGAAGAAGACACTGAACCTCTACTGGAACCCCAGCAACAAAATAATTCACAAAACACAGACATACCAGAAGAACCAAAACCCAGCACTAGCACCGCAGTGGACATAGACGAAGATGCCATACAAAAATATAACCAAGCAGGCAAAAACACCAACACGATGAAAAAGACTCACAGTGATGTCATGACCGTTCAAAAATACCTCAAAGAAAAGCACAATATAGAAACTCCGCTTGAAACCATTACATCAGCAAACCTGGATAAATTACTTGCTACCTTTTTCATGCACTCCACCAGAAAAGACGGAACTCCCTACGAGCCCTTAACACTACGTGCCACATTCCAGAGTGTTGAAAGATATTTAAAACACAAACGCTATCCAGAATCTCTATCAACATCAACTGCTTTCCTCACAACTAGAGAAATTCTGCAGTGCAAACAAAAATGCCTCAAAAGTTATGGCAAGGGTAACAGACCAAAAGCAGCAGATGAGCTCACAGATTCCCTTATCAACAAACTATACGACACTCAACAACTAGGCCCACACAGCCCTGATGCCTTGCTTAACACCATGTGGTTAATAGTTAGCCTATACTTTGGTGTCAGAGACATAACAGAAATGAGAGCAGTCAAATGGGGAGACATCATCATGCAAAAAGATGAAAACGGACTGTTCTACCTCCAGTATACCAGTCAACGTCAAACTAAAACTAGACAAGGCTCCAGCCCAAAAGAATGCAGAAAACTAAAGCCACGAGCATACGAACTACAACAAAATCCTACTAGATGCCCAGTCACCAATTACAAACTCTACAGTACCCACAGACCCAGCCAAAGTAACCACCCTGAAGCACCGTTTTTCTTAGCTATCAACAACAACATACAAACATCAAAAGTGCACAAATGGTTTAAAAATCAGCCTGTGGGTATTAATAAGCTCTCCACTATTGTCAAAAACATGGTTACCAATGCAGGCATACAAACTGATAAACGCTTAACTAACCATTCTGTATGAAAGCACCTGGTACAAAAAAATCAGTGGACAGTGGAATACCACCAACCGAAATCATACAAATTTCAGGCCACAAACAGCTCCAAAGCCTCAATGAATATTCAAAGCTCAATGACTCCAAACAACACTAAATAAGCACTTTACTAAGTGGCGATCAGACTCCACAATCCAAACCTCCCTGTCAACAACAACAACTGACCACTATTCCTACCAACTACAAAGACCTACTTGGAACCTGCATCAGCAAACCCACCATACATGCAAAGCAAGTCACCTTCAATATAATTCAAGGTAAGCATAATTACACTACCAACAAATTCACAAAACTACTACATAAAACCCCTCCTCCCACCCAATACCCACCCATCACCACCACTTCCACCCTTCCAAACACCACTCCACATTACAAACCAAACACATAATGCTCTCCCCCAAATGCAGGTAACAAGTATGACAGCTATGCCAAGAAAAGACCAATGGTTTTAGATAGTGACAGTGACTCTGAATAAAGTTGAAACGACCATATATTCTCGATGAATAAATATCAAAAACCTCTAGAAATGAAGACAAGATCTGAATACAGCAAAGAAAAAGACCTGAACATTAATTCACCTTCCTACAAAAAATACTCTCAAGCCAGAAAGAAGATCTGTGCAGACCTAAACATTCCTTTCTGAAATACTGTGAAAATAAGAAAAAAACATCTTAATAACCTGAACCTACAAGCAAAAAAAGTCAAATGAAGGCTCGCAAACTAGAACAAATTTTGAACAAAAACTGGACTTTCATTTCTTCAAAACACATCCTGGATATTCACCATCTTTGGAATACAGACCAACTACTAGCGGAAAGACGATCTGAATTAACTGAAAATGGAAAATAAATACACATTCTACACAGCAAAAATACTCTATCAAACCCTATGGACTACAACACAAAAATAAACTTAACCCTCACCCCACCTCAACCCCCATACCCAAATCTTCTACAAAACTCTTCTTTTCTGAAAATGAACTCTTTACTGCAAGTTGCAAAAATCACAGAAACCCATACAGTGTTCTAAACTATGGAAATTCTGCTCTGTACAACAAAAATAAATGCTACTGTTTGTTTTTCTGTTCAATAAATGTTGCAAAAACTTACCTTCTCAGTCTTGTTCCTTCCAATCCACCAAGCCAAAGTCTGACATACCAAAAAAAAATAAAATAAAATAAAACCTTTACAAATGCAGCTGCCCCAAAAAAAGCTCCAATACATCCATCTCGAACAAAAATGAAACACCCAAACAGGATACCACTCCAAATTCTTCAGATCTCCACGAAATCTTCCTCCACGGTCGATCGATGAAGAGAACAGCATGCCACGACTAAAATCCACAGCATCCTCCTCAAACTCTTCCATACATCCACTGACCGACACTGTAGTACTTCGACGCCCACAACAACGCAATGCTCTCCGGCAACACCAAACACGAAGTCCCACTCTCCAAAAGGCCGCCACCTCGAGCAATCCAACAGCACATCCTCCTCGAACTCCTTTCTCCCGAAACTGCGCCACAAATCTCAGCCACGCCCACCAACCAATCACAAAGCACGCTCACCACACGCACACCCAATCACAGCAATTCACATGCACATCAATCACTCCAACCCTCCCACTGTAAGACACGCCCTCCAGCCAATCAAAACTACTTTCCCACGTCACGCCAGCCAATCACATCACACCAAGCACTCTCCAGCCACTACAACCAATCAAATCCTACAACCACACACCCATTCACACAGCAATAAAAAAACCCTTCCACCATGAAAACCAAATAGTCCTCCACCAAAAAATTACATACCACACACAGTTCAACCAGAAACATCATAAACATCACCACAAAACCCATTGCATAAATCATATGATAGTGGATCGTGGAATAACCAGTTATTTCCATGTCTCCGTGACCTCTGGTAAATCACTCGTGGCTCCGCTCCGCCACTCGTGAGGTTACCCGAGGCCACCGGGGACTTGTGAAAATAACTAGTTTATTCCACGGTCCACCATCGCACACACACACACACACACACACACACACACACATATACATATATGGTTCGGAGCTCTGTGTCACCGAGTTTAAGCACACCTACTGCAATCTATTTCATATATACAGGGTTTTTTTGTAGTTTGCAAATAAATAGTTTCTGGATTACACTAAGGTGGTACTGTATTTACTGTGCAAGTGACTTACTTTTACTTCTATTATCGTATATCACTATACTAGAGATTAAATAGTAATCTATAACTGTATGTTTGGTATTGAATAGCTCAATATGGTGAATTATTGTGTTGTTGGTGGGTGTAGTAACAAACAGTCAGATGACATCTCACTTTTTGAGTTTCCTAAGCATGACAAGTCACCAGGACACTTTAAAAAATGGGTTTCTTTGTGCTGCTTGATCGTAAGTGGGAATGGCAGTCTGCAGCCTCACCCACTATTTGTTCTGCCCATTTTGAGGACAAGTGTTTCACAAATGGCATGGAATTCCATTTAAAGTCCTGTAAATCCCTTATGCTAACAAAAGATGCAGTGCCTACATTACATCCTGTTCTACCACTGAAGTTATTGCAGAGTGATAAACCTTACAAGAGGCCTGCTTCTGAAAGCAATGTCACAGATCCTGCAAGCAAATGAAGAAGTCGTGCGAAGGATAAATTAACAGTGTCCAGGATAAGTTATATGTTCTTAATGCAATCATCTTGTATTATTACACAGTTGATTATATCCTGTTTTGCTACGTGTACTCAGTAAGTAGCCACTGATATAATCACTGGCCATGATGATGATTAAACCATTGCCTAACTAATATGTGAATGGGTAGTGGCAAGAGCAAACTGAATGTTGGGTTGCATACAGAGATGTTTCTGCAGTAGGAAAAGAGGGCATAGTGCTTCTATACACAGATCTGGTTATGCCACACTTATAGTATGGTTTTCACTTCTGGAGATCCTACCTTACAAAGGATGCATAGAGGGTTGAAATACTGCAGCAGAGGGTGACAAGGGTGTTCAGAGGATTAGAGCAATTGCCATATGAAGGGAGATTAGGTGACCTGGGCATGTACTTTCTATAGCAGAGGAGAGAGAGGGGAGATATGATCTAGACTTTTAAATGCTTCAAAGGTATAAAGAAGGTGCCAGTGGCTAATATTTCCCACTTGAAAGAGAGATCTAGGGTGAGGGGAGATGAATATCCGATCAAGGGAGGGAAATTTCGGGGTAACCTCAGTAATTTTTCTTCATTGTGCATGTGGTGGACAACTGGAGTGGACTTCCAAGGGAGGCAGTGGTGAGAGGACAGTGGGGGTTGGGGTGAAAATGTACTTTGATAAACACAGGGTCTGGGGGGAGGATGGCTACCGCAATAGCACAGTACAATTATGTGCTATCTATGAATTAATGCATTTTCAGTCTTGTTGATGGTACTCGTGTATGTTCTGATGCCTCAAAATGCACCTACATCATGCATAAATTTCATGATGCCCCAGTTGTCTGTCATATGTTGTTGCATACATGACATGTCACTAAATGATTCTTTTTAATAACTTTGTAACATTGCAAACAGTACGATTTTTTTTATGACATTAATAATTCTGTGTTATATAATATTTTTTATTTCTATAGTTTGGATGCAGATGCTCAATGATCAGGCAGCAGAACGAAGTGTGCGGAACAGTGAAAACACACCACCATCCGACTGCAACGATGATCAGGATATGTCAACGGACATTTGTCTTAATGAGATGATGGTTGGTATACAGTCTTTGTTCTACATGTTTTATAATTGTTATAGAATGTGACTTGTGTTGAGGCACTGGAGGGGGATGTGCTTGATGATACAAAGGTGCCTATGCCCGCGATCTGGGTAGACTGTGGTCATGGGCCAACTTTGGAGTGAGACAGGTGATACTGATGAAATGTGTATGTAGCTGTCCTTAGGGTAGTCAAAACTGCTGCCCTTTATCCTGGCCCTGTCACATGATGGTAAATCGTTAGTTATCGCCATTTATGTTAGACGGGTAAAGGTGAGACCATAGGCAGAGTGTCCTCCATGAAAGTAGTATGTGGTGGGTGACATCATCCCATCATTGTTAAAAATATGACATAGAATAAAAAAGTATTTGTCGTTACTGTGTCCCTGATGGTTGAGGGGCTGGGTGCCTTACCTTGCGATACGACAGCTATCTGTCTTCAGGAATGAGCTTTGTTCATCATTGTGCATTCTGAAGTTGGTGTGGGCTGGGTGGGTTGGTGGCTGGCTGGGAGACAGCATGATGAAGCATCAGCTATCGTTTCACGATATGGTGTGGTGTCGCCTGCCCATGGTAAAATTAACAACGTATAGAGGTGCGCTGTATGTTGCAGGTGGCTTATGCTGTGACTGGAATGTAGTGGCATTCTGTACGATTTTTGTGCATATGCCACCACACATGTGCATCACGTTGTGGACGCACATGTTGGCAATGAGAGAAAACTATTAGAAACCAATAAATTACAAATGAAATAAAAAAATTACTAATGTTTTAATTTTTGTCCCAAAGCCATCCTGCTTATCAGAATTGAGCGAGGTGTTGAGTACGGATCACTGCAGTGCCACTCAGAATAACAGCCAGCTTATTTTCATACTGCCGTGAATTACATAGTGGAATCTGAAGATTCGAATACACCTCCCAGTTCCATCATTTCTGCTGTTAAGAAGTACTGCAATGCTTCTACCCAGACAGCTGTATCAAAGAAGACAAAAGGTTTGTGGTTTACTTTACATATATTTTGCTGTGTTTATAGTACTGTATTTCAATTAATTTTGTATATGTATTACTCTGTAGAGCTCTGTAATACTCTGAAGGAGACTGCTGATGTTGTAGACAAAAGTTTTTTTTTTTTACAGAGAATACTGAATGGGCAACTATGCAGAACCAGTGTGTTCTGCCACAGAGGGATTCTGATTCCCTCTGATCTCGACAGCGAAGCTCGAGAGGTCCATGGGAACCAAAATCCCAAGGTGGCAAAACACACTGGTTGCGCATAGAGTTGCTCATCCTGTGTTTTTTATAGTGTATAGTATTGTGTGAAAAATGTGTTTTGTGAGTTCTTTTGCTTTCAAAATGGAACCGACTCATGCAGTCTCTAGAGGTTCTAGAATGCTGTTCTACCACAGTAGGGTAGAACAGCATTCAATGACATTAGAACTGTGGTAGAACAGCATTTTGAAAGGGGTGCAATTCTATAGAGAACACTCCACTATACATTATAATTCTACATAGTGTATGGTATCACATTGTATGTTATAATCCACCACAGATCATATCTGTATATTGGCATTAATGCTTGCTCTCAGTACCATCTGTGTTACGAGTGCTTGCTTGAGTGAATTCAACCCGTCTTGAACTGAATTAATGCCCTTGTACACCCATGCTCTTCCTGTTGTCTATTACTGAATTTAGAAAAATGTCTTCTGTAGCTGTCCCTACCTCCAATGTGCAATGCACAGTGATCTGTCATCCTGCAACCTTTGCCTAAATCATTATGTCATCTCCCACCCCTCCCACCTTGTTCCCATCAACAACCAGGCTGATTTTACTCTAAATTACAACTGAAATGTATGCTGTGCATACCCAGAGCGCTCATCCTAACATCAAACTCTGTGTAACTTAGCTCATCGGCACCTTTGGGGTCAATAATTCACCCTACTGACAAACTATTAGTGCTTTACTCATTGTATTCTGATAACTACCTATCAGATCATATTTTCTCTCGCCCTTGTATTGAGTCACTGAATTCCTAGTCCGACAAACATCAGATAGTCAAATGCCTTTTTGAAGACCATATAAAAAATATCCAGTGCATGACCATGGTCTAGTTGTCCAGTTACTTAATAATAATGACTTGTCTGCACTGTGTCTTTGTATTTTTGATTTAGCATTCATCGTCACAAACTATGTCAAAGCACTGTACTCTGCCTATTTGTCTGTTTGGTTCCTTTGACGATGAGGATTATGAGCAACGTATATTGCCTACTGTGTTTAGCATATGAAAATAGTAGTAATTAATCATATTGCATAACAATATGAGTGTAAATATGTTTCTGCACATAATAAGAACTTGCATGTGCTGTTGTATGATAGGAGTTATGGCATGCCCAAATACAGTTTCCATTGGTACCCAGTGTGATCTGCTAACTGATGCCCACGTGACAGTCCAGAATGAAGGAATGTTTAGTTTTCACCACTGCTCTACTCTGTTACATACTTCTTTATCATCCCTGATGGATGATGAGTATATTAGTAATGACTGAGTATAGTCCAGGTGAGGACTCGATAGAGGAAGCCACACAGTAACTTGCTGAGGAAATAGAATGATTTGTATTTCATAGTGCTTCAGTAGCATTACTCCGACACCCCACTTCCTGTTCAGTTTTCTACATTACTAAGCATTCTTTACATTCCTTTGTTTTTTAATCAGTTGATATTCAGAACCCTAACATATCCTTTTTATTTTATTATGTCAGTGTCATCCATGTGTTCCTTAACATTCAGTTATCAGTAATAACCCTCTGCGAACCTGGACACCTTGCCGTGGTGCTGAGGCTTATTAATCACAAAGATTGAGACCAAGATCCGGGGATTGAATGGTACTGTATGACAAAATAAAGATTAATGACGGTAAATTTTGTTTGCATTATTGTTCTTACATCCTTTAAGTGATGCTGACTTCAATTAGTAATATAGTGCCTCCTGCAGCATTGCTCCATATGGAAATCAATAAATTTCAGAAATGCTTTTGGTCCACAGTTAAAATGTCACTGACTGAGTTTGCATCATTCTGTGTTGCTATAGCATAGTACATCTTCTACAATGCAGTTGTGCCACATAATGTTACAATCACAGTCTGGCATATTTCAAGTATGATAGCACCACATTTATGTAGTGATGTAATTCTGTATTGAAAAATATTGTTCTCTCTATAACTCTGTACTACGAAGGCATAGGAGTAATGTATTCAAAACCATCTCAGCTCTCTCATCATTCCATGTATATTGTCCTCAACATCTTGTATTTGTTTATTAATCCAATAACACCAGTTACAGTTTCTTGAACTAATAATTTATCTATTCGTTTCCTTTTAATACTACTGTTATCGCTGGGAAGGTGAGTTGATTGTATATTATTTTTGGTTTATGTCACTATGTTCTCTCTTTCCACAGTCACCCATTTTTGTCTCCCAGTTTCTATCCAATGTTGACTGGGAAAGAACTTTCAGCATGTGTTGTTCTGTTGACAAGTGTTGGTTCACCAGCAGTAAGGTTGGTGGTGGGTGGCTATAAGCCTATGTAATGTATGTATGCTCTGGTTCTTCATCCTCTACCCTTGTGGCACAATATGCTGATATGCATTCATGTTGATGCGTGCATGCAGCGCGGTGTCAAAGGAGCAGCTGCTTTTTCAATCCCTGTCACTGTGTCTTGCTCATTGTGTGCCTTCACAACATTCATACCCTCACTGTGTGGCATGTAAGAGTACAGTGAAATCAATATCCCACACTATGCTACAGAGTGAACTGTTGGGATCATAATCAAGGTGCGAA
The DNA here is from genome assembly GCA_016271365.2 of Neoceratodus forsteri. Taxonomy (NCBI): domain Eukaryota; kingdom Metazoa; phylum Chordata; order Ceratodontiformes; family Ceratodontidae; genus Neoceratodus; species Neoceratodus forsteri. The sequence goes on along the minus strand of CM028132.1, from coordinate 388,916,921 downwards.
ACCTCTGTCCATTACTACCCGTGATGCATCGCTGGTCCCTGAAAGGCTCCCTATTCTGTCACCATCATTGTTCTGTGGCTATTGTCTGCTTTTGCTACCCTCATACCTTATCTGTGAGGCATGTAAGAACCTAGTGAAATCAACATCTATCACTGAAGTGTAGAAGTACTTCTTCAGGCACAAACAAAATATGAACCCTCATCCCAAGGGCACATATGGCACAATGATGCCTCATGAGCAGACTCTCCGTTCATTCCCATCATTTTTCCTTGCTCATTTATTTACTTTTGTTACCATCATGCCTTCTGCATGAGGCAGTTAATAGTTAAGTTAAATCAACATCCATCACCGTAGTAGAAAGGTACCCCTCTGCTACTAAATCAAGCAAGTTCTTGGCAGGAGGGAGACGGGATGGGATGAGCATTGTAATGTAGAGTGATGGAGGAGGGGGAAACTAGGGTAGCAAGTAGGAAGAGGGACAAGAAGGCAGTGAGAGTGCTGCTCTCAGGAGACTCCATGACCGGGGATCAGGTGGAGAGGGGAGGGGAGGAGGGCTTCTCTGCATGTTAAGTCCAGAACTGGGGGGGTGGATGTGGAGGCAGTCAGTGACTTTGGCCATGTCCAGACATGACTGAGACCTAAACATACTTGGTACACCACATGCAGGAGGGATAGGGTGGAGGGAAGAGGAGGGGGTAGCTTTTCTCAATAATGATAGTTTAGGGATAAGCAAGGAGGAGGAAGCATGGGACCAGGTAGAAACTTGTTGGATCACGATGCAGGCTCCGGGGGAAAAACGGGTGAAGATGGGGGTGGTTTATAGACCCCCATAGGCAGGAGGAGGAATGGGAGGAGACCACTGTGGTGGAGGAAAGGACATCACTGTGGTGATGGGAGACCTGAATATGCCAGTAGTGGACTGAGGAACCATGGCGTCCTCATCGAGCAGGAAGTAGCACCTGTTGGACGTCTTCCAGGAGGCATTCACTGACCAGCTGGTGACTGAGCCTACGAGGGAGGGGCTCATGCTGGATGTGGTCCTGTCAGTTGGGGAGCTCATCAGGGATGTAGTTGTTGGGGACCCACTGGCAGGTAACGACCATGCCATGGTTTGGTTCTCCTTAGAAACAGGGGGCCTGATACAACACAGAAGAATCACAGTGGTGGGTTTTAGATGGGCGAACTTTGGGGAGATGGAGCGGATCCTGAGGGTGTACCTAGATGGGATCAGGCCAAGCATGGGCATGGATGCATGATGGTCAATTATAAGAAAGGGGCTCCATGGGAGGGAGAGGGCTAAAATCAGTGTCTTGCATAGGCACTGACCATGGAGCAGACTCGCTAGACCATTGGGCCTATTCTGATGGCTTACTAGTATGTTAGTATGTTAGCATGTTTATTCCTTATGTATCCTTTACTTCAAATATGATGAATGGTCGAAGTGACATAGGGTATTAATTTCGGATCTTTTAATATATGTGTTGTTCCTATAGCATGCCACTATGACTTGAAGAGCAGCCCCATGAAGAAAATAAATTTATAGTACTTAAATTGTGCTTGCATGAATTATTTCAAACATGTCCTATTTGTGGCAGTAATGCAGTAGTGGATTACTCCGCAGTGGATGTATACATTGCCAGCAGGGAATATTTGTGGATTGTATCAGTTAGCTGTTAACGACTGTGGTCATCGACGCATCTGGTGAAACCAGCCTCAGTCAAGTACCATACCTCTGCTAAACCTCTTACTGTCTGGAGCCATTTTGACTTCTGGTTGTTCTGTCTCGAAGACTCTTAGAATTTTTTAATTTTTGAATATCATGTGCATATCTAGGAGCACATTTGACAATCACCAAAGGGACGTCCTACTACCTGCAATAGAAACATTCTGGAAAGAACATCAAAGCAAGCTAGTTGAAGAACTGAGCGCAACGGATGGTGGATTAATGCTTGGTGGTGATGGGCGTTGCGACAGTCCAGGACATTGTGCCAAGTTCAGTTTATATAGCATGCTTAAGCAAAGAATTGGTAAAATAGTTCCAGTACAATTGGTGCAGGTTAGTGTATTAAAAGGATAGCGTGCCATTTTTTCAATTTTCAAAGCTGTATTATAGAAATGTAATCACAAATGCTGCAATTTGACTTATATTTATTATAACAAGGGTCTCAAAAGAGTATTCCTTTAACACCCCTCTTTTGGAACTATTTTTTTTTATAATACCAGTAAGGCAGTCTCGAGTAACATTAATAGTCAGGTAATCACAGTGTGTGCTGTGCGTTTGGTTACTGCTTAGTGCTGCTGTCAAGATGGTGGGTGGCAGAAGTGATCTACGTTTCTGAGGACGTCACTATTTAAGCAGTACATCATGACAGGGTGTGCATCGTCGCTGAGTAATGTCACACCTAGGGTTGGTCAAAGATTGAGGCCACAGAACGAGTGCTTCTGCTACTCCCGATGTGACCTTATTAATGGATGACGCACACCAACCATGGAGTGCCTTGTTGCAATTATAATATGGCTATAAAAAATCTGACAATACTTCAAGATGTCAATGATTAAGTAATAAACATAAGAATTACATCAGAAGTTATGACTTTATTATAATTAATTTAGACATAAAATAGAGAAAGTATTCCCTTTAAGAGCTGTATTGCATCCCTCCATATTGCTTGCACTGACTTTTTTGTATCCAATTTTATTACTTTGAGCTTAGCAATATTTTTATACTATTGCTTTTATGTCATTTTTCACTTTGCAGAACTGAACACATTAATATTGACAGTAGCATTTAGTGTCCCTATAGAGATCAATCATGCTGTGTCAGACAACCATATGGTTATTTTCTGTGTTCCCTTGTTTTTTTTGGTAATGGGGTGAAGACTTTCCTAACAATCAGAAAAAAACAATTAAACAATAAGGCATGACAGGGTATGCATTGTGGTTGGATAGTGGGCTACGCGGGTATGGTATGAGGCATGAGGCATTGCCAAGTGCCTTAACTTCAACCACCCAACAAGTGCTGTTACCCCACCACAATGTACACCCTGGAGTCTCTTACTGAGATTATAAAATGGGTCCAAGATGTGTTTTTTTTTGGGGGGGTGAAGAAATGGCAGACAGGAATGGCTGGTACTATTGACTTTATTGTCAAGATGCTACTGGACTTTCTTTCAATGATGCATCATGGGACATCAGCACTGGGTTCTCAGCTCCTCAATCAATAAGACTACTTAATTTTTAATACCCATATTAGAATGAAGCATAGTGAATTATTGTGGTGTATGGCCGCTTTGCACATGTGGTGATCTGGTATTGTCCAATAAAGCCCACTGTGGAGAGTATTATTTAAGCAATAAGGCATGACAAGCTGTGTGTTATCGTGTAATAATGTCACTCCTGGGGTGGGTTGAAGCACGATGCAAAGCCGAGCCGCTGGAAGCCAGGTTGCGCGTCGAAGCCGGGGAGGTCGGGTGGGTCGTGTGGATGAACAACATATACCACTGCTAGAACTCCTGTTTCAGGTGAGTAACCTGTATTTCCAAGGACGTGGATATGTTGTTCAATTCACACTCGTTGGCAGACTTCTAGCAGTTCTATGGGTGAAGGGAAGAAAGGCGCGCAACCCCTACTTAGGGAATAAGGACTGGAGAACCGAGGTCCCAAAACCAGCATCCCGGCATGACTCTAGGTCAATGTGGTAATGGGAAATGAAGGTGTGTGCTGACTTCCAGGTAGCAGCCCTGCAGATTTCCTGGATAGGGACATCCATAGAAGCAGCCACTGAAGCAGCGGTATGGCGGGGTAGAATGAACTCTTATCCCTTTGGGAGGCTCCATGTCCACCAACCTATAGCAGAGATCTATGCAGGAAGTGACCCACCTGCCTATCGTTTGCTTGGCTGCAGGTCTGCCAGGTGCGGCTTCAGCACAGGTGACAAACAGCTGGCAAATCTCTCCCCAAACTTAAGCCGTCCGCTCCTTATAATCAGCGAGCGCTCTTCTAGGGTCCAAAGTATGGAGCCTATATTCGGCCTCTGAGGTGTGATTGGGGTAGAACACCGGCAGAGTCAACACCTGGTTAAGATGAAACTCCGACACCACCTTCAGAAGGAATTTCGGGTGGGGGCGAAGGACAACCTTATCCCTGTGGAAGACCAGATAAGAAGGCTCAATGGAAAGCACCTGGAGCTCCCCCCATCCTTCTGGCTGACATGATAGCCACCAAGAAGGCAGTCTTCCATGACAGGTGAGAGATATCACACCTGTGCATCTGTTCGAATGGCTTGCCCATGAGCTTAGCCAATACCAGCAGTAGATCCCACGGAGGTGGAGGTTCTCGCACCGGAGGGAATATGTGGTCTAGGCCTTTGAAAAAGTGCCTGACCACCTTCTTCTGTGCCACAGACTGCTTGATGGCCCGCACCCTGTAAGCAGAGATGGCTGCCAGGCGCACCTTAAGGGTCGTCGACCAAAGCCCTAGCTGAGAAAGGGACCACAGGTAGTCCAGAATGCTAGCCAAGGAACAGGAAGAAAGGTCCAACCCTTTGTCCTGACACCAAATGGAGAATCTCTTCCATTTGAAGGCAAAGCATTTTCTGGTAGACCCCTTACGGGACACCTCAATGACGTTGAGGACCCCATCGGAGAGAGACCCAAGGCCTGGAACTCTAGCCACTCAGGAACCAGGCCATCAGGTGCAGGGATTGAAGGTCCTGGTGGAGAACATTCCCCTTGTCGACTGAGAGCAGGTCCGGGTGGGCTGGAAGCTGCCTCGGGAGCCTGGAGCTGAGGCTGAGGCGATCTGGGTACCAGAACTGGCAGGGCCAGTCTAGGGCTACCAGAATCACCTGCACCTTGTGGATAAGGGAAATGGAGGAAAGGCGTAGAAGAGACCTGGGGTCCACCACCTCGAGAAGGCATCCCCCTGCAGCAAGCCCTGCTGAGGGGGGCGGGCATGAAATAGCCTCAGCTCCGCATTCTCCCTGGAGGCAAACAGCTCCACCTGAGGGTAGCCCCAATGGGAGAACAGGTCTTGTACTACCTCCGGCAGGAGAGGCCATTCGTGAGAAGCAGCGCCTATCCGGCTGAGGGCATCGGCCAGACTGCTGGAGGCTCCTGCCACATGGATGACTAGAAGATCTGCCTCCAGGCTGATCACAAGAAACCAGATGCGGACAGCCTCCTAACACAGAGGCAAGGAGTGCATCCCGTCCCGATGGTTAAGATAGTACACGGTAATGGTGTCCGTCTCGACCTGAACCACCTGACCCCGTACAAACGGAGCGAAGGCAGTCAGGGCTAGTCGAAACGCGTGAAGCTCCAGCAGGTTGATGTGGCATTGAGACTCCTGAGGGGACCAGAGGCCGTGGGCTCTAAGCTCCCCCAGATGGGCACCCCAACCCATCAGAGAGGCATTGGTCATTAAGAGTGACCATCAGTTTGGATGAACGGGATACCCTCCTGCAGGTGAGCTGGGATGAGCCACCACTGCAGGCCATCCCACATCTCCCAGGTCACTGTCACCGGCTGGTACAGATGACCAGAGCGCTGTGACCACTGGCTGGCCAGCCCCCATTGCAAGGGACGCATATGCCAGCAGGCCCAACAGACCACGCTGGTGCAGGCTGCCATGAGGCCCAGGAGGTGCAGGAAGTCCCGAGCAGGGTGCAATTGCCCAACCAGAAATGATTGGGCAAAGAAGGAAAGGACCTCGGCCCTGTCCACCAGGAGCCGGGCTCTGGCTTGAAGAGAGTCCAGCTCTGCCCTGATGAACTGAATCACCTGCAAAGGCATGAGTTCTGATTTGGCCTCGTTGATGAGGAGGCCAATCTGAGAGCAGACCTGGAGGGCCAGATCCCTGGACTGCTCCACCTCCAACCTGGAGGGGGGCTGCAATCAGCCAGTCGTCCAGGTAAGGGTACACCCAGACCCCTCATCGCTGCAGGAATGCTGTCACCACTGTCATGCATTTGGTGAAGACCCTGGGAGCTGGAGAGAGGCCAAAGAGCATGGCCCGGAACTCGTAGAGAGATCCCTCGGCTAGAAAGCGGAGGAATCGTTGATGAGACGGACGGATTGGAACGTGAAAGAACACGTCCTGAAGATCCAGAGAACAGAACCACACGCCTGGTTCCAAGGATGGAATGATCTGAGCTAGAGTGATCATCCTGAAGGTGCGAGGCCTTTTGGAACTTGTTCAGATCGTGCAGGTCGAGAATGGGGCGCCAGCCCTCCATCCGTTTTGGGACCAGGAAGTACCTGCACACAAACCCTGGGTCTGGAGGAGTGTCCGCACCTCGCTGATCTCCTCCTTGTGGAGGAGCAAGGTAATGTCGGCTCGACGAGCTGACAGAGGCTGCGGAACCCGGAGCCTCCCGTGGGGCGACGGCTCGGTGGGGGGGGAGAGAGACTGCTCTAATTCCAGAGGCAGACCCCTGCCGACCACTTCTAGCACCCAGCGGTCCATGGTGATAGTGGACCAGAAGGAAAAGAAGTGGCAGAGCCATCCCCCCACTGGGGGAACCTGGGGAGGAGTGACGAGGTTGGGGGCGACACCCCTCAACCCATCACTGGGCAGGCTTGGAGGAAGGGACCTCCTGGACCCTTGCCTCCAGGCTTCCTACTAGAGGAAGTGGCAGACTTGGCCTTATGGCACCAAGTGTGAGCCTTCTGGCCCTGATGCTGGTGTTGCTGGGCCAGACGTGCCACAGGAGCACAAGGGCGAAAGGGCTTATGCTGCTGCGAGCGGCCGTTGTCCTTCTGAGCAGATGTGACCGAGTCCAAGGTGATACTGGACTTCTTGATCCTCTGGAAATGGTCTTCCACTCTGGGCCCAAACAAGTCGGTGACCAGGAAGGGAAAGTCTGCCAGCTTGTGCTGGGTGTCCACCATGAAGGGGGAGATCTGCAGCCAAACTCTGCGGCGCATGGCCACTGCGGCCGCTACTGACTGGGCACAAAACTCACCAATGTCCAATGAAGTTTGGAGCCAATGTTTAGCCACCACCCTTCCCTGATCCCGAACCTGCTTGACCGTCATCTGAAGGTCAGCCGCGAGATGAGGAATCACCTCATCAAGGGAGCCCATAAGGGCGTATGAGAAATGTGCTATCAGAACGGCTGAGCTAGCCCGATGAAGCCCTAGGGAGGAAGCAGCGTAAACCTTCCTCCCAGAGTAATCAAACTTTCTGGATTCCTTATTGGGTGGTTTGTCCACGTCCCGAGCATTCCCGGAATGCCGGAAAATGCTAACATCACTAACCCCTCCGCAGAGGGGTGCTCCGAGAAACTGGAGAGTGAACCGGTGTGGACCGCATGCTTCCGAGTCATCCTGGCTGAAGGCGTGGGACAAGATGCTGGCCGCTGCCACAACTCCAGGGCCTGGCCAACAATGGCTTCGGCCACCGGAAAGGCCTCGTGGGGAATCTTCATCCAATATCCCGCAGGGGATATTTGGCCCATTTTGGACGTGGTTGAGCTGCATCCCGTAGATTCGAGATGAGTCGAAGCATACCCAGAAACGAGAATGGGCTGTCTTCCACCGACTGGCCTCCTGCAGACTTCAGGTCAATCGGTCTGGAGAACAGGGAGTCGTCGTCAGACTCGGAGGAGTCTGCAAACAGCTGCAGAGCGCCTGAGCCACCCTCCATCTGCCGAGGTCGATCAGGAGTGAGGGTGACCAACAACCTATGGGGCAAGCCCTGACCTGACCAAGAATCCTTGGTCGGGGCCCCAGTCTTCGGTTGTGGAGGCGGAGGTTCCACCACAATGGATGGAGCAGCCGGTCTCAGCCGAACAACCGGCGCCAGGGGCGGCAATGGCCAAAGAAGGCGACTGAGTCTGCTTGTTACTGGTCAGTAAAAGTTGCTGCCACATCAAGTCCTCGTAGCACAGACACAACTTGCGCCGGAGCCTATCCTCCGAAGAGGACGAGAGGCGACGCCGCTTTCCATGGTGCTGAGACAGAGACCACCGACATCAGTGGGACAGGCTGGACCTGAAAGAGGACAGAGACGGAGACCTTCAGGGATTCCAAGGGTGGGTCAAAGAGGGAACGGGGCAAACCAGCCCCTCCTTTGGTGCAGGGACCTTAACCGGGGACTTCAGCACAGGCAAGTCCTTGGTAATCACGGGGGGAACTGGTGAAGAAGGGTTGTCGGCATCTCCAGGCGACAAACCATCCGATGGGTCGAGAAAAATCTCGACTGCATCGATGGATGTCTCGGCAGGCTGACCTGACGGAGACACCTTGGAGCCAGCGGCTGCAGCCGCAACCTCGACCGAAGTCGAGAGTCGACGGTCTGGTGAAGGGGATCTCTCCCGCTCCCACGAACGGTGACGGTGGCACTTACTTTTAGAATCCTTCTTTCTGGACCGACTGGAATGTCCAGATAGCCCTTCTCCCTTTGTGGAGAAAGATTGACAAAGCTCCTTAAAAGAAGCAGTGTAGGAGGAGCACAAGGAGAGCAGGATAAATGCCGCAGCAGAGAAGGAAGAAGCAGCCTGGGCCGCTGCCTCCTCGAGGGCGATCATCTGCTCCAACTGCTCCACGAAGCCCGCCGCCAGACACCGCCCAACGGGCCTCCTTAGACTTGACCGTCGGGTGCCGTTTCTTGGGGCTCCCAAGAAGTCTGGCAGCACAGTCCTCCAAGACCGAAGCCGAGAAAGACCTGCACAATTCACAGGCCTGCGAATCATGTCCAAGCCCTAGGCAGTAGACGCACGTGGAGTGCGGATCAGTCCAGGACATCTTCTGCCCACAAGGGCACCGATGGAAGCCGGGAGTCGATTTGTCCATCGCAGCCACGAGGGAAGACAAAGCCCGTAGTCTTGTAAATTTTAAAATTAGTTTTGGAAATTCCGAAAAGTGTGGATCCAGGCCTAAAATGCAGAGCGCAAAGGAGGGAACCTGAGCTTCCAAGCAGTAAGGAAGATCTGGCGTCATGGGGCGGAGCCAAGGGTTTTACCACCCGGGTGGGTGGGAGAAGCCAGCTTGAAGACCTTCCGGCAACATTTAAAGCGGTAAGGAACCCGCCAACAAGTGTGGATTGAACAACATATCCACACCCCTAGAACTACTATTACAGATGAGTAACTTGTTTTTCTAGGATCGTGGATGTGTTGTTCTATCCATATTTGTTGGCAGACTCCTAGCAGCTCTCCGGGAGGAGGGAAGCAAGATGCACACCCCTATTTAGGGAACAAGGACTAGAGAATTGAGGTTCCAAAACCAGCATCCCGGTGTGACTCAAGCTCTATGTGGTAATGGGAAATAAAGGTGTGTGCTGACTTCCATATACCAGCCCTCCAGAATTCCTGGATAGGGACGTCCCTAGAAGCAGCCACCGACGCAAGCAGTATGGCTGGTGGAATGAGCCTTAAGCCCTACAGGAGGCTCCCTAGAAACATAGAAACATAGACTTTGACGGCAGATAAGGACTGCTAGGCCCATCTAGTCTGCCCATTTCCCTACCTACAGGATAGGCTGCAGATCCTAGTTAACCAACAGCCTATTTCTTCCTACCTCCCACAAGAATTGCCTTATGTCTGTCCCATGCATTTTTGAATTCTCCCACAGTTTTAGACCCCACAACCTCCTCAGGAAGGCTGTTCCATGCATCCACTACCCTCTCTGTGAAATAATACTTCCTCACATTGCCCCTGAACCGCCCTCCTTCTATCTTTAAATTGTGTCCCTTGTTCTTGCAAGTCTCTTTTTCTGAAAAATGCTACCCTCTTGGACTTTGTTGATTCCACTGAGGTACTTAAAATTTCTATCATGTCCCCTCTCCCTTCTTTCCTCAAGGGTATACATATTAAGCTCCTTTAGTCTCTCCTCATACGGCTTCTCTTGCAGACCCTGCACCATTTTAGTTGCCCTCCTCTGGACTGCCTCTATCCTGTCTATGTCCTTGCGGAGATGGGGTCTCCAGAACTGGACACTGTACTCCAGATGGGGTCTCACCAACTGTCTGTACAGAGGGATAACAACTTCCTGTTTTCTGCTGCTGATGCCTCTCCCTATACATCCTAGTATATCCCCAGCCCTCCCTACTGCCTTCTCACATTGCTTGCTAACCTTAAGGTCATCTAATATGATTACCCCCAGTCCCTTTCCTTTTTTGTTGTTGTTACTACCTCCCCACCCATTGTGTATTCTTCCCCTGGGTTCTTGTTTCCCAGGTGCATTATTTTGCACTTCTTTGCATTGAATCCTAGCTGCCATACTTCTGACCATTCCTCCAACCTTGCCAAGTCCCTTTTCATCCTTTCCACGCCTCCTTGTGTATCAACCTGTTGCAGATTTTGTGTCATCTGCAAAAGGCATACTTTTCCTTCCAGTCCCTCTGCAATGTCACTGATGAAGACATTAAAAAGGACTGGACCCAATACTGAACCCTGCGGTACCCCACTAGTAAACTCCCTTTCTTCAGAATGGACTCCATTTACAATTACCTTCTGTGTCCTGTTGTCCAGCCAATGTTTTACCCAAGTTACCACCCTGGGTCCCACTCTCAGGCTGCTTAATTTGACTATTAATCTTTTGTGTGGGACTGTGTCAAATGCCTTGCTAAAGTCTAGGTAGGCCATGTCCGCAGCCCCTCCCTGGTCTACTACTTTGGTCACCCAGTCAAAGAAATCTATTAGATTCGTCTGACATGACCTTCCCGCTGTGAACCCATGCTGCCTTGGGTCCTGTACTCCACTGGCCTCTAGGTACTCGACTATTCTTTCCTTCAGAAGTGACTCCATCACTTTCCCTACCACAGAGGTCAGACTGACAGGTCTGTAGTTTCCTGCCTCTGTCTTGGACCCACTTTGTGAAGGGGAATCACATCCGCCTTCCTCCAGTCCTCGGTACCACACCATCCTCCCATGATTTATTAAAAGAGTAGCCAGTGGTTTCACTAGTTCCTCCCTTAATTCTTTTAGAATTCTAGGTGAATTCCATCAGGACCCATTGCTTTGTCCACCTTCAGTTTTAGGAGTTCTTGCAGAACCCTTTCTTCTGTGAAAGGACTGGGATCGACCCCCTATCAAGAGTGCTTCTGTTAATTGGATTAGGCACTTCCCCCTCCTCTTTTGTGAATACTGAGCAGAAATATTCGTTCAGTATTCCTGCTTTTTCACTGTCCCCTCTGCCCACCCACTGTTCATTCTATTCAGCCTCACTATCCCTCCCTTTGTCTTTCTCGCCGCTGATGTACCTATAAAGGTTTTATCCCCTTTTAACTGAGTTGGCTATCTTTTCTTCAGTTTGGGCCTTTGCTATTCTGACTTCCCTCCCTGCTTCCTTCTGCCTTAACTGGTACAGCTCTTTGTCCTGCTCCTTCTGTGTTTCCTTATACCGGAACGCTATCTTTTCTTCCTGACTTTCACAGCCACCTCTTTGAGAACCATAGTGGGTTTTTCTTTCGTTTTGATTTGTTCATTTGCTTCACACAAAGGCTTGTTGCCTCTGTGATGGCAGTTTGATAATTCCCCATTGTTGCTCCACACCTCCTTCTAGCCTGTTTGCTGTGCTTTTCTTGAGGCACTCTCCCATCTTTGCCAAAGTCAGCCTTCCTAAAGTCCAGTACCCTCACTTTTGTATGGCTTGACTCTGTAGCTGAGTTTAATGTGAACCACACTGTTTGATGATCACTTGTCCCCAGATGGCAACCCACTTCTAGATCTGAGATCCTCTCACTGCCCCTGTTTGAGAGTACAAGGTCTAAGATTGCTCCCTCACGAGTGGGTTCCGAAACTAACTGTCTAATGCCTGCCATCTGTAGGGCATCAAGAATGGCCCTGCTCTTGGATGTGGCTGCAGCAAATGTGCTCCAGTTAACATCTGGCATATTCAGGTCTCCCATCAACAGTATCTCCCCGTTCTCTGCCATTCTAAGAATGCCTTCTATCATATCCTTGTCCATTCCTTCCCCTGACATGGGGGTCTGTACACAACCCCTGTGCGGATTGTGGTGCCCTTTCCAGTCTCCAAGATGACCCACAGTGCCTCCTCTCCTCCCTGTTTACTCTTTTGTTCAGTTGCTTTTATCCTTCCTTTACATAGAGAGCTACTCCTCCCCTCTTCTCCCCTGCCTGTCTCTCCTGTAGGTTATGTACCCTGGTATGTTAACATCCCAGTCATGGTTCTCTTTGTACCATGTTTCTGTGACGGCTACAATATCCAGGCATCCCTCTTCCATTAAGGCCATCAGCTCAGGGAGCTTGTTGCCCAGACTACGGGCATTGGTACTCATTACCCTCCATTTCCTGATGGCCTTACTCCCTTTTACCCCATCCCTGTCCTTCTTGCCTTTGTCACTTTCTTCATTTACCCTTGCCCTTCTCCCTATCGACACCTCTATGTTGGTGTTTGCCGCACTTACTACCGTGATTATTTGGGGGCCTAGGATTTTCCTGCTCCTTTCCAGTGCCTCCCCCCTTGGCTAGTTTAAAAGCTTGCCAATGAAGCATTTAAACCTATCACCTAGGATCCTGGTTCCCCTCCCGGACAGATGCAGCCCATCATGCCAGTATAGGCTTGCATCACTCCAGGTGGACCCCAGTCCCAATGAAGCCAATCCTAGGCTCCACACCAGTTTTTCAACCACTGATTGAATCCCATGGTGCGGAACACCCTAGCCTCTCCTATGCCATAGACAGGTAGCACCTCCAAGAAGGTTACTGCATGTATACTTGACTAAGGCCCTCCCCAATTCCACAAACTCTTCCTGCACTTCTCTAATCCTTTCTTAGCCAGGTCATTTGTCCCTAGGTGGACAATGACATCCAGCTCCCTCCCCTGTGCAGCTGCTCGCAATCCTGAAGATTCGCTTCCTGTCCCTGCAAGCCATGGTGCCAGGCAGGCACCTTACCTCCCTCTCCCCTTCCTCCCCCAGTTCTACCTTCCTAACAATGGAGTCCCCCACCAGGAGTTGTTTCCTTCCCCTGCAGGGTCCCCTGCCACCCTCCTGTGGGTCTCCTTTGTGGAGGTTCCCAGCATTCTCCTTGGTCTCCACTGTGGGTGCCTCCATAGAGGAACCACACTTTGCCAGAATGGCATAGGAATTGTGGAGAGGTACAATGGGAGGGATGCGCCTCTGTTCCACCACCTCACCCTCCCTGAGCCCACTGTGGTCCAACCGCTCCTCTTTCTTGGCAACCTCTGAGGCAACGGCAGTGGCACTGGTGGTCCCTGGATGGAAGAGGAGGTCCCACAAATCCTGGCCAACTCAGCCTGGAGATGAGCAACCTCCTCCCTCAGCCCAGAGAGGTGCCTGCAGATGAGACAACACCGCATCCTCCAAAACATCTCCCGGAAGACTGCTGCTCCACAGCCACTGCACTGCACCACTCCAATCATGTCTTATTTCTAGCCTCTTAACTGTTTGCAATCCTTACTCTTTCCTCTGTTTTTTTTTTTCTCTCTCTCTCCTTACTTTCTGCCTGTGTGCCCTTTAAGAACCTGATTGTCCTGTTCTGAGACAAGAATATCCTATATTTCACAGTAATCCACTTACTTGCTCAGAGGCAGACCTCCAGCAGCTAGAGGGGGCCGGAGAGCTACTCTTGCCCTTCTAGGATGGTGGGTCCTTGGTGGTTCTGTGATCACTCACTTCCTGCCCCTAAACAGGAAGTTCCTGTTGTCAGTCAAATTCTGTGCCTATAAAAATAGAACTACCTTTGGGTGGGAGGGAAGGAGGGCAATATAGTCCCAGCAGAGAAGTCCAGTCACACAGCAGTCCTTTCTCCTGGTGTCTTCTGCCAAGCTATTAGCAGAAGCTTTCTAAGGCAGTCTTTAAATGTAGCTTCCTTCAATCTAAGCCACTTCCCCTACTTACCAGATCTTTCTACAAGTAATTTAAACCTCACAGCAGTTAAGTCCTTTCAGTCACCTGAGATTTACACCTAGATAACTCTTCAGATACCCATTCAGTTCAGTTAACCCAAACACACACTTTTTTTTTTGTTATGTTAGTTTTTTTACCCTAAATTAAAAGTCAAATACAAAAGTTCTTCTACTTTAGTCCCAGCAGAGAAGTCCAGTCACACAGCAGTCCTTTCTCCTGGTGTCTTCTGCCCTACTCTCCAACCTATAGCAGAGATCAATGCAGGAAGTGATCCACCTGCCAATCGTCCACTTGGCTGCAGGTCTGCCAGGTGTGGCTTCAGCGTAGGTGACAAACAGCTGGAGAACCTCACCCTGAACTTCAGCCATCCGCTCCTTGTAATAAGCAAGCGCTCTTCTAGGGTCTAAAGTATGGAGCCTATATTCGGCCTCCGAGGTGTGACTGGGGTAAAACACAGGCAGAGTAATCACCTGGTCAAGGTGAAACTCCAACATCACCTTCGGAAGGAATTTCGGTTGGGGGCACAGAAATACAGGTTACTCACCTGTAACAATGAGTTCTAGGAATGGTATATGTTGTTCATCCACACTGTCTGGCAGATTCCTTGCCGCTTTAAATCTTGCCGGAAGGTCTTCAAGCTGGCTCCTCCACCCACCCGGGTGGTAAAACTCTCGGCTCCTTCGTGACGCCAGATCTAGCCGGCTGGAAGCCAGGTTGCATGTTGAAGCCGGAGGTGAATGGGTCGTGGGATGAACAACATATACCATTCCTAGAACTCCTGTTACAGGTGAGTAACCTGTATTTAGGACATGGATATGTTGTTCATCCACACTGTCTGGCAGACTCCTAGCAGTTCTCCGGGAGGAGGAAGGCAAGGCGCACACCCCCTACTTAGGGAATAAAGACTGAAGAACCGAGGCCCCAAAACCAGCATCCCAGCGTGACTCAAGGTCGATGTGGTAGTGGGTGATGAAGGCGTGTGCCGACTTCCAGGTAGCAGCCCTGCAGATTTCCTGGATAGGGACATCCATAGAAGCAGCCACCGATGCAGCGGTATGGCAGGTAGAATGAGCTTGTATCCCCTCTGGGAGGATCCATGCCCACCAACCTATAGCAGAGATCTATGCAGGAAGTGACCCACCTGCCTATCATCTGCTTGGCTGCAGTTCTGCCAGGTGCAGCTTCAGCGTAGGTGACAAACAGCTGGTGAACCTCTCCCCGAACTTCAGCCGTCCGCTCCTTGTAATAAGCGAGTGCTCTTCTAGGGTCCAAAGTATGGAGCCTATATTCTGCCTCCGAGGTGTGATTGGGGTAGAACACTGGCAGAGTCAACACCTGGTTAAGGGGAAACTCAGACACCACCTTCGGAAGGAATTTCGGGTGGGGGGCGCAGGACAACCTTATCCCTGTGGAAGACCAGATAAGGAGACTCGATGGAAAGCACCTGGAGCTCTCCCATCCTTCTGGCTGACATGATAGCCACCAAGAAGGCGGTCTTCCACGACAGATGAGAGATGTCACACCTGTGCATCAGTTCGAATGGCCTGCCCATGAGCTTAGCCAATACCAGCAGTAGATCCCACGGAGGTGGAGGTTCTCGCACCGGAAGGGATATGTGATCAAGGCCTTTGAAAAAGCGCCCGACCACCTTCTCCTGTGCCACAGACTGCTTCCTGGCCCACGCCCGGTAAGCAGAGACTGCTGCCAGGTGCACCTTAAGGGTCGTTGACCGAAGCCCTCGCTGAGAAAGGGACCACAGGTAGTCCAGAATGCTAGCCAAGGAACAGGAAGAAGGGTCCAGGCCCTTGCCCTGACACCAAATGGAGAATCTCTTCCATTTGAAGGCATAGCATTTTCTGGTCGACGCCTTATGGGACGCCTCAACGACGTTGAGGACCTCGTCGGAAAGACCCAAGGCCTGGAACTCTAGCCACTCAGGAACCAGGCTGTCAGGTGCAGGGACTGAAGGTCCAGATGGAATACCTTTCCCTGACTGACTGAGATCAGGCCCGGGCGGGCTGCAAGCTGCCTCAGGAGCCTGGAGCTGAGACTGAGGAGATCTGGATACCAGAACTGGCGGGGCAAGTCTGGGGCTACCAGAATCACCTGCCTTGTCCCTCCTCGCCTTGAGAAGCACCTTGTGGATCAAGGGAAATGGGGGAAAGGTGTAGAAGAGGCCCGGGGTCCACGGCCTTGAGAAGGCAACCTCCTGCAGTGAGCCCTGCTGAGGGGGGCGGGCATGAAACAGTCTCAGCTTCGCATTCTCCCTGGAGGCAAACAGGTACACCTGAGGTGTGCCCCACTGGGAGAATAGATCTTGTACTACCTCCAGCAGGACAGACCACTCGTGGGACGCAGCCCCTATCCGGCTTAGGGCATCGGAGGCTCCTTACACGTGAATGGCGAGGAGATCCGCCTCCAGGCTGCGCATGAGTGACCAAATGCGGAGAGCTTCCCTGAACGGAGGCATGGAGTGCATCCTGCCCTGGCAGTTTAGGCAGTATATGGTCGTGGTATTGTCCATCTGGACCTGAACCACTTGACCCCGTAGAAATGGAGTGAAGGCGGTGAGGGCTAGACAAACCGCTCAAAGCTCCAGCAGGTTGATGTGGCATCGGGACTCCCGAGGGGACCAGAGGCCATGCGCTCTGTGCTCCTCCAGATGGGCACCCCAACCCATCAGAGAGGCATCGGTCGATAGAGAGACTGTCTGCTTGGGGCGGACAAACGGGATGCCCTCCTGCAGATGTGCTGGAACGGTCCACCACTGGAGAGCGTTCCACATCCCCTGGGTCACTGTCACTAGCTGATCCAGCGGATCGAAGTGCTGTGACCATTGGCCGGCCAGCCCCCATTGAAGGGGACGCATGTACCAGCGGTCCCAACGGTAGTCCCAAATGTCCAAAAGTGCCAAAGGATTCAAATGCAGCTACTTAAGAAAGTGACATGAACTAGAAGTCTGTCACAAAAGCTCAAAACTCTCATTCACTTGTGCAGGGAAATGCGAAGGGGATTTCAGTGGGGCAGTCTGCCTTGTCGGATGAAATGCCAGCTGAAACTGATGCTGTCAGTCAAGCTGTGGCAGCTACAAATGGTGCCCACCATACACACTGACT
The DNA here is from genome assembly GCA_016271365.2 of Neoceratodus forsteri. Lineage (NCBI taxonomy): Eukaryota > Metazoa > Chordata > Ceratodontiformes > Ceratodontidae > Neoceratodus > Neoceratodus forsteri. Next base: position 388,899,969 of record CM028132.1, on the reverse strand, counting down.
GCAGAATGTAACCATTCAGATGTCGGACCACAGGGTGATAACTTGGGGAATAGTTCACCACCAGACCAAAAGAGAAGAAACGCTCAGCAACCATCTCGTTATATTGTGGAGGCTCATGAAAATTTGGGCTGGGTGCCTGCTGCTAATGGGGAGAGGTAGATACCTCCTAGCCTGGTAAGTGCTGTGGAGATTCGTGAAGCTGGTACTTCAGCAAGTAAGCAGGTATGTGAAACAATGGAGGGAGCTGTTCCTGAAATGTCTAACAATGAGACACAAACAAGCAATACTGGCCCAGCTGTAGCACTATTTGTAATGTTACCATACCTTCTAGCTTTGACTTTGCAAATGTTACTGAGCCACAATTTTTTAAGCAACTACCTGGAGGGAAACCCACAGTGTTGACAAGCAGCAGGAAAATCCCAGCCTCTCCCTACAAAACAGGGTACTAAATGAGAAAAAGACCGAGGTAGAACGGTCAGTGGGGGATGCTGCAACAGAAGGTAAAGCCATCAAAAAATGGAGAGCAATGAGTACCAATGCCCGTAGTCTGGGTAACAAGCTTCCTGAATTAGTGGCCTTGATGGAGGAGGAACATCTGGATATCGTGGCAGTCACAGAAACATGGTACACACAAAACCATGACTGGGACATAAACATACCAGGATACACTGTCTACAGGAGGGATAGGGAGGGTAAAAGAGGAGGAGGAGTAGTTCTTTACATAAGGGAAGGAATAAAAGCAACAGAACAAAAGGGTAAACAGGGAGGAGAAGAAGCACTGTGGGTAAATTTGTAGACAGGCAATGGCACCACAATACACACAGGGGTTGAACAGACCTTCTCAGGGGGAGGAAATGGACAGGAAATGATAGAAAGTATACTTAGAATGGCAGAAAAAGGGAGATATTGCTGATGGGTGATCTGAATATGCCAGATGTTAACTGGAGTGCAGTTGCAGCTGCCACTTTGAAGAGTGCAGTTATTCTAGATGCCCTACGAGGGCATGCCTTAGACAACTAGTACTGGAGCCCACTCAAGAGGGAGCAATATTAGACTTGATTCTCTCAAATGGAGATGGAGAGAGGACACAGATGTAGAAGTGGTAGCCATCTGGGAACTAGCACCATCGAACAGTATGGTTCACAATAAACACAGCAATAGAGTCAAGCCACACAAAGACAAAAGTACTGGACTTTAGGAGGACTGACTTTGCTAAAATGGGTGAGTGCCTAAGGAATGCACTAGCAAATGGGCAGGAAGAAGGGTGGAAGAACAATGGGGAATAATAAAACTGCCATCACAGAGGTAACGAGCCTTTGTGTAAGCAAATAAACAAAACAAGATGATGTAAGAAACCACTATGGTTCTCAAAGGAAGTGGCAGTGAAGGTTCAAGAGAAAAGAAAGCATTCAGGAAGTACAAGGAATCGTAGAAGGAGCAGGACAGAGAACTGTATCAGTTAAAGCAAAGGAAGCTGGGAAGGCAGTCAGAACAGCAAAGGCCCAAACTGAGGAAAAGATCGCCAACTCAGTTAAAGAAGGATAAAACCGTTATAGGTACATCAGGGAGCAAAGGAAGACCAAGGAGGATAGAGAGAGGCTTAATAAAGGGAGGAGGGAGGTGGACAGAGGAGACTGTGAAAGGCAGAGATACTAAACAAATATTTTGCTCAGTATTTACAAATGAAGAGGGGAGGTACATAAAACAAACAGTAGTAACACTCTGGATACAGAAGTTGATACCAGCCCATTTACAGAAGAAAGGGTTCTGAAAGAACTCTTAAAACTGAAGGTAGACAAAGCAATGGGGCCTGATGGGATTCATCCCAGAATTCTAAAAGAGCTAAGGGTAGAACTAGTGACACCACTGACTACCCTTTTTAACAAATCATGGGAGGATGGGGTGGTACCCGAGGACTGGAGGAGGGCAGATGTGATTCCCCTTCACAAAAGTGGGAGCAAGGCAGAAGCAGGAAGCTACAGACCTGTTAGTTTAACTTCAGTGATAGGGAAAATGATGGAATCACTTCTGAAGGAAAGAATTGTCAAGTATCTAGAGGCCAGAGGGGCATAGAACCCTAGGCAGCATGGATTCACAGCGGGAAGGTCATGCCAGACAAATCTGATAGATTTCTTTGACTGGGTGACCAAAGTAGTAGATCAGGGAGGGGCTGTGGACATGGCCTACCTAGACTTTAGCAAGGCATTTGACACAGTCCCACACAAAGATTAATATACAAGTTAGCCAGCCTGGGAGTGGGTCCCAAGATGACAGCCTGGGTAAAGAATTGGCTGGAGAATAGGACACAGAGAGTAATAGTAAATGGAGTCCACTCAGAAGAAAGGAGGGTTACTAGTGGGGTACCGCAGGAGTTCAGTATTAGGACGGTCCTCTTCAATGTCTTTATAAGCGACATTGGCGGAAGGACTGGAAGGAAAATAAGTCTCTTTGCAGATGACACTAAGATCTGCAACAGAGTTGATGCACAGGGTGGGGTGGAAAGGATGAGAAGGGACTTGGCAAGGTTAGAGAAATGGTCAAATGTATGGCAGCTTAGATTCAATGCTAAGAAGTGCAAGGTAATGCACCTGGGAAACAAAAACCCAGGGGAAGAGTACACAATGGGGGGTGAGATACTAACAACAACAAAAATGGAAAGGGACCTGGGGGTAGTCATATCAGATGACCTAAAGGTGGGCAAGCAATGTGAGAGGGCAGCAAGGAGGGTTGGGGGATACTGGGATGGCAGAAGAGGCATCACCAGTAGAAAACAGGAAGTTATTATCCCTCTGTACAGACAGCTGGTGAGACCCCATCTGAGTACTGTGTGCAGTTCTGGAGACCCAATCTCTAAAGACATAGACAGGATGGAAGCTGTCAGAGGAGGGCAACTAAAATGGTGGGGTCTGCACGGAAGACTATAAGAAGAGACTTAAGGAGCTTAAATATATAGCCTCGAGGAAAGGAGGGAGAGGAGGGACATGATAGAAACTTCTCAAGTACCTCAAGGAATCAACAAAGTCCAAGAGGGTAGCATCTTTCAAAAAAGAGTGTGCAAGAACAAGGGGGCACAATTTGAAGATAGAGTGGGGTGGCTCAGAGGTAATTTAAGGAAGTATTTTCACAGAGAGGTTGTGGATGGCTGGAACGGCCTTCCAGAGGAGGTTGTGGAGTCAAAATCAGTGGTGGAATTCAAGCATGCATGGGACAGTCATAAGGCAATTCTGGGGGGGTGGGGGTAAGAAGTAGGCTGCTGGTTAACTAGGATGTGCAGCTTATCCAGTAGGTAGGGAAATGGGCAGACTGGGTGGGCCAAGCGGTCCTTATCTGCCGTCAAATTCTATGTTTCTATGTTAGTCCCCCCACACTCCCCCCACCCCCCAAGTGTGTTAGACCAAAGTATTGACTCTTCTGAAGCAGTACCTCCATTCATTAAAGAGGGTATACAGACTGCACAATTAGAATTGCCTATGACAAGGGAACCTGCTACCCATTTGGAAATGCATAACTTCCCACAAAAGGCCTCTGGGTGTGAGGTGAGGGTTTCAGATCTTAAAAACAATGGAGACCCTGGGCTTTCCAGGAGACAATCAGTAAATATTATATACTCAGTACACCAAACAGATTGGAGACAGACAAGTTGCATTGGGAAAACAGGAATAGGAGACGGGAGGGCAGATTAGACATACTGAACAAACATCAGCAAGAGAAGGGGGGTGACAGGAACAATACAGGAATTTTCAGCAGGAGAAACAAAGTGCTAAATCAGGAAGGAAGGAAGAGATACTCAGATTTTTTTAAAGCTCTACAGAACCAGCTAAGCACCATAATGCTATTAGGCTGATATATAAAGGGGGCCTGGAAGAATTTCTAGATAGGAAATATGTAGCACAGACTTTGTTGAAGAACAGTATGCAGTTCTTTGCCATTGAAATGTATGCCATGATACATATGCCAGGAGACACTGCTTTTGATGTTAACTTTAGAACAGTGGAAAACCTTTAACAGTTTTGGGCCAAGAATCAACAACTAAAAGACACCCTGTTGTGGGCCCCTTTTTATGCAATTCCCTTAACAAAACATGAGATTAAAACTGACAGTTTTATTTAAAAATGAAGGAGTGAGCACTGCTAACATTTTAACTGGATGAAACAAATGTGTACTGTAATAAGAACACCTGATCCTATCATGGATTCAGAAAACATCTGGATTTGGGAGCTGGTGGATCTGGATGAAACTCAAGGGTTATGCATCTACCAAATTGTTTCTACTTATGCTGAGACAAAGGTGTGCTTTTTTATATAGCCCAACTAAGGCATGCTACAGGTGTGGTCGAAATCTCATCTGAGCAGTGCATGTGATAAAGTCAAGCGTGGACTATGCTATGAACTGGGACACAACAGTACAATGTGTACTAACAAACTTAAATGCAACTTATGTGATGAGGAGGGCCACTCTTATCCCTCATGCCCTTGAGCATCCCACAACAGGGGGGCAGGACTAGGCAGAACAGGTATTTTAAGTGAATACGGTGCAAAAAACAAATTCCAGGAAATACATAATATAAACCTTGACTGGACATTCAACAATGGCACCAATAGAAAAACCTGCCTAAACCCTAACATTACCCCTGTATGACAAGAGGAAACTCTAACAGTCAAGCTGGAGACCCCTGGCACCACACAGCATGGACAATCCACTGTGGAGGCTGCAGAATCAAACATGCAACATCCAACCATGGAACCGATGGAAGATAAGGCTATTCTGGTGGTCCCGGAGACTCAACTGGAAGATGCAGGCGTACAGGAACAAATACTATACATAGATACATAGACACTGTCAGAAGATAAGGGACTATGGCCCACCCAGTCTGCCCATTTCAGCTTGTAAAATCACTTTAAGTTTTTCCTAGAAGTCTATTGCCCCTTGCCCCTGACTTCCAGGATTCCCTTATGTCTATTCCATGCATTCTTAAATTCTGTGATTGTTTCAGTCCCCACCACTTCCTCAGGCAGGGTATTCCACTTGTCGACCACCCTTTCTGTGAAGAAATTTCTCCTCACATTTCCCCTGAATTGCCATGTCTCCAACTTCATCCCATGCCCGCTAGTCCTGGAACATCTTTTTCACGGAACATAGTGTTTTCCTGCACCCTGTTCCTCCCCATAAAGTACTTGAATGTCTCTATCCTATCCCTTCTCTCATCCAGGGAGTACATATTCAAGTCCATCAACAGTGGATACAGAAGCTGCTGAAATGCCCCTCCCCCAACTCTGGACACAATGAGCTTTCACCAGAGTTACCAGAAGGTCATCCCAAACTAAACCAAAAAATAAAGCATCCAAAACTGAGCAGAAAGAACATAAAATTCATTTTGAGGTCTTAGGTAGGCATAAGGACTGGGATGGGGGGGGGGCACAGAATAGGATTCAGAAGTGTCCTCCATACAGTCCTCACAACCAGGTCCCACATCTGAGGTCAAAGGAATGAGTACAGAGGGGAGGTCTATTTCTCTTCCAACAAGCATTTGTCAGTGCCAAATGTTTGCTTGCTGGTATTGGCATTGGTAGTGCAGGAGTTAGACAGATGCATATTGGGAATGCCTGTCAGTCTCTGCAGGGTGGAGGTTGGTGTTACTTCAATATCTCATGAGCTTTTTGGGACCCCACCTCATGTACAGTGGCAGTATCATTTTGTTACTCAATCCCAAAAGGTGATTTCACACAGCGAGTGTGCCATTCAGCGCCACAGGTGTGAAAACACATTTTGGGCAGGATGTGAAAAATGACAGCTGTACTGTTCATGAGGAGGTGTCAAGAAATGGCAATTTTGAAAATCTGGAGTGAAAATATGCAAAAGTGGCGAAGTTACGAGTGTACATAGAAACTGTGCAATGCACGATCATAATGCAGTCATTTTTTGGAATGTTTTCACCAAATTTTCAACATGGCCTTTTTGGGATTTCCCCTCATGAACAGTGGCACTGTCAGTTTGTTAATTGGTCCTGAAAGGTGATTCCATGCAGCGACTGCGAAATCACCTTTCCGGACGAAGAAACAAGATGACAGTGCCAGTGTTCACAAGGTGGGGTCTCCAAGAACCCCATGTTGCACATTTGGGACCAAAACTCCAAAAAATTGGCTGAGATATCAACCTAAGATTAAATTCCCCCATTGACTGCCATTATAGGACTTACCATCATTTCTTCAGTTCCCGGTTGGTTTTTGAAGAGTGCAGACATGTTCCTGGCCCACAGAAGATCACTGCTCCCAACCTCCAGAGGTAAGTATGGGTGAGGGGGTATGGGGAGGTGAAGTGAGGTGCACAGAGGAGGGTGCGGTTGGGAGGGCCAGCGGAACGATGAGGGACTGTTTTCTTTTTTTCCAGGTTTAAAAAAAAAAAAAAAAAGACATCTTGGGACTGTTTTCTTTTTTACAGGTAAAATATTAATAAAATGGATTTTAACACACTGGGGTGGGTTCCCAGTGTGCCAGAGTACTGCGAGGGGGGGGATCAGTGCTGACTCAGGGATTGGGCACCCCGAAGTCAGCTGAGAACATAGGAGCACAGGGGGTGGTGCATCCAACACTGAGAGTGGGCAGCCCAGTGTCAGAAACATCAAAGAAGTATTTTTGGGCACACTGGGGTGGGTTCCTAGTCTGCCACATTAATGGGGAGGGGGAATACATGCTGACACGGGGATTGAGCACCACAATGTCAACAGGGGATGGAGAATGAAGGTTGTGGGGTGGGCAGCAGCAGTGGGAGGGAGCTAACATTTAAATTTGTTGTCCTGCTATGTGCCTGGTTGGGAGAGAGAGGGAGACTGCCACTGCAGTGACAAAACTGCCCCTGATTGCAGTGGCAGTTTTCTTTCAAGTGCAGTGCTGGCTCTGAAACTGCAGTCATTTCCAGCTTCAGCATTAATTGGTGGCTGAGGAAGTGCCCATTAAAGCGTCCGCTGCATTGTCCACAACACTGCCACACCTCTGCAACGCTCAACTATCTGAGTATGTTTCCTGTGTGCTGCGCGCACAAGCAAACATAAACAAGCATTTGTCAATGCCGAATGTTGGCTTGCTGGCATTGGCATTGGTAGTGCAGGAGTTAGACAGATGCATCATAGGAATGACAGTGAAGTATTGAACTGACGCCAACCCACCCCCACCCTGCAGAGAGTGACAAGCATTAGGGTGTCCCTTTGGGTGTTTGGTAGTGCAGTGCAGGAAAACATGTCGGGCAGGATGTGAGAAATGACAGCTGCACAGTTCATAAGGAGGTGTAAAAAAATGCCAGTGTTGAAAATGTGGCATGTAAATATACCAAATTTGCGAAGCTACTAGGGTGTGTGGGAAATATGCAATGCACGCTTGCAACACTGCCATTTTATGGGTGTTCGGCACCAAATTTTCAACATAGGCATTTTAGCACCTCTGAGGAAATAACAGTGACACTGTACATGAGCAAAGTGTCCCAAGAAGTGATTTCGCACAGCGACCACGCTATTCTGCACCGGAAGTGTGAAAACACATTTTGGGCATGATATGTCAAATGACGGCTGTACTGTTCATCAAGAGGTGTGGAAAAATGGCAATGGTGAAAATCCAGACTGAAAATATCGCAAATGCACGACAGTACGACGTGCAATCTATAACGCATGCTCATGATAGTTATTTTATGGAGTATCATCACCAAATTTTTAACATAGGCATTTTAGGTCCTCTGCTCATGAACTGTGTCACTGTCATTTTCATAATCTGGCCCAAACACCGATTTCCCACAGCAACTGTGCTATTGTGCGCCGGAAGTGCGGAAACACATTTTGGGCAGGATGTGGAAAATGACAGCTGTACTGTTCACACAGGAGGTGTACAAAAATGACAATGCTGAAAATCTGGCAGTAAAATATTGTGAATGCGCGAAGTTACGAGCCTGCGTAGCAACTGCGCAACGTACGCTCATAAAACAGGCATTTGTTGGATTTTTTCCACCAAATTTGGAACTTAGGCTTTTTAAGAGGGCACCTCATGAACACCACCATTGTCATTTCGCTAATGGGCCCCGGAAGGTGATTTCGCGCAGTGACTGCGAAATCACCTTTCGAGGCCAATAAACGCCATGACAGTGACAGAATTCATGAGGAGGGGCCCCCAAAACCCCATGTTGAAAATTTGGTGCAAAAATTCCAAAAAATGCCTGAGATATGCAACAAAGTTGAAAAAACCCTATCTAGCCCATTATACAGCTTACCGGCATTTCCTCAGTTCACGGTCGGCTTTGAAGAGCGCAGACGTGTTCCCGGTCCACCGAAGATCATCGCGCGGACTCCGGAGGTAAGTATGGGGTGAGGGGGGTGTGTGGGAGGCAGGGTGCGCAGTGGGTGGGTGCGGGTTGTGGGAAGGGGGCAGGGAGAAGCGCCGTGGGACCGTTTTTAATTTACAGGTTTAAAAAAAAAAAAAAAAAAGATGACGTTGGGATGTTTGCCACGCTGGGGTGGGCTCAGTGTGGCAGAAGGACAGCTGGGGGGGCGTGGGTGACGGGGATTGGGCACCCCGCCGGCCATGCATCAGTTGCCATGTTGGGTGGGCTCCCAGCTGTGGCACCCTGTACCGGGGTGGGGAGGGAGCCGACGGGATTGGGCACCCCCATCGGCCATGGCATCAGTTGCCATGCTGGGGTGGGCTCCCAGCATGGCACCCTGTACTCGGGGACGGCACGCACGGGAGGTGTGTCATCTGTGCCGCTGCATGACGAGCTTGTCTCTGATTGCAGTGGCACTTTGTTTAGAGTTATGTCCACTTTACATAATGTTGGTGTTAAGCGTAGCATGCTGAACCTATTGGGGAATGAGGGGCGCACCTACTGATCGTGCCTGCATTCGCCAACAGCAGCCGCGCCCCCAAAGCTGCACTCTCCCAATATGTTGACTTGCACGCAAGCGCGGCAAGCCAACATAAAAAAAGGAAAGTCATCAAATCAGATGGCAGGGAGGAAAGGTAGGAGGAAGAAGTCTGAGTCATGTTTTGTATTAATGTTTTTGTGTGTTTTTTTACACCTCATGAGTCACTTACACGGTTCTACTTTTTTTATTGGTACCCTAAATACAAATAGTAAATATAATAGTAAGAAAAGGTTGGCCACAATGTCGCTTTTGCATAACTTCAAGTGTGATATATTTCCCCAAGATACTAGATTGAATACTTGAATGACATACAGAGAACCAATAAGGTTTGGCCATGGGAACTCTCCTTTTGGTCAATTGCAGGAGATAAATGCTCTTGTTTAGGCATACTTTGTTCTTCTCCTACTGACAGTTCATAAAATAATAGATGTAGTCCCAGATCAGGTTTCAATTATGGATGTATTGTTTCATAATCTGGATTTAAGGCTAGTTGATATATATATGCCCCACAAGTAAAGACTAGTAGGGCTGAAATGTTTAGAAGTATACAGCCATTTTTACACATTTGAAAGGGAATAATTTTGGGTGGTAACTTTAATTGTAAATGTGTAGGTGACTAGAAAGCCTCTGTCAAAGTGAAAAAAGTATATTGTGACTCCTCTTTTCTGTCTCATATGGTCACTTCTGTATCCCAAGTAGATGCTGCTGAAGCCAGGCATAATAATGATCAATTTAAATTTTTTATGGCAACCTTAGCAGCATGAATTGATTTTCTGTTCATCTCACCCTGGCTACAAACTAACTCTGCATCAGTAGCCCCAGTTGAAACATCTGACCCTGCTTTAGTGTGTTTACATTTTGGGGAAAACCCAGTGAGAAGTTCAGAGCAAGGTTCATGGTGGCTTAATGCCTCCACCTAGAAGAGAAAGCATTGAAAACTAAAATTAGGCAATTTATGCTGAATAAACAGACTATAATAGATATGTACGACTCCAGTGCACCCCCTTCAAGTCGACACCCCGACGGCGAAACGCGAAAAAAGATCATTACGGTGACAATCACTGTAATGGTCCTTTTTCCGTGTTTCACTTTCCCCCAGTGTTCTGCCTCCTCCCTGGACCAACTGTGACCTGGAGTTGATAATCCTAAAGTCCGAGGGGTGCGGGGGGGGGCACAGCCCCCTGCATGGGGATGTGGGGGGCACAGCCCCCCACAGAAAACACTTGTTGAACGAGCGGCACAATATCCGCATTGGTCTTGTGGTGTCGCTGTGTGGGAGGTCGGCATTTTCACTGTCGACCTCCCTTGGTACTTCCGTATAACTCTATGGTAGAATGGTGGATAGATTTTAAAACTTCAAGAATTTTTTTTTAAATGGGTGAGGAATCAAAAAAATGAAAACTATTTCAAATATTTAGATTTGCATTTTAAACTGCATAAACTTTTACATTTAGCAATAGAAACAGGGTTAGATTACTCCAGGTAAATTTCTAGTATTAAACAACAGATGGGGGAAAATACAATATCAATGTATAACAATCCTGATTAAGGAATAACAGTTTGGTACTCAATGGAGGTCAGGAAAGGCCAGCCCCTTTGAAACATGCCATGATAGGGTCGAGCATAAAGTTATAATATCCTTGTTGGATGAACAAGGGCATGCATGTAGTTAGATAATTGTATCAAATGCGGATTTGGGGAAACATATGCTTCCAGCACCATTCCTAACTTGTTTTTTAATGGTTTACAGATTCCGGCCAGCTCACAATAACTTCAGTACAAATTACTGTACAAAGGGAGATCACTAAAGATTAAGTGGTTAGAGCTATTAAATCTGTACAGAATGCAGTAGCCCTCAGGGAAGATGGCTTACCGAGAGAACTCTATAAATTGTACTCAGAGGAATTTGGAAACATTTTAGTTTCTGTCTTTCATGAATTATTACAGGGCGAAGGTTGGAGTGAGTGTCTGCTTAAAGGACTTATGTTCTTTATCTACAGAACTGGGGATAAGCAAAATCTGAATAACTGGGGGCCACTTATACTACTTTATATGGACAGAAAAAATGTAGTTAAAATTTTGAGTTAAAGACTGGCTTTAGTAGCTAATAGTATAATACTTCCTTCCCAAACCTGTGCAGTACCAGGAGACAAAATTAATGGTAACCTCACATTGAAAGAAATTTTTGAAAGTGGCCAGCAGGGAACTGGAGAGGGCCTTTTCCTTTCACGTGACCAAGAGAAGGCATTTGATAAGGTACAGCATGGTTTTCTTTTCAAGTCCTTACAGAATATGGGTTTCCCAAGTAGTTTGTGGGTTATATTAAAATTTTCTATACTAATGCAATGGTAATGTCTTCAGTGAATGGGACACTTGGAAGAACATATAGGTTGACCAATGGGGTTCAATAGGGATGTCCTTTAAGCCCCATTTTGTATATTGTTTTGTATAGACCCTGTGTTAAGACACATAGAACAAGATGAAATAAATCAGTTGGTTAAGTTGGATTCCCAACTAATCCCATGTGAAACATCTGCACATGATATTTGTATTCTAGTTAAACAGCCATTAAATGCGAGCCGGGCTTTGCATTATTTTTAAGGAGTTCGGCCGGGTGGCGGGAACAACACTGAATAAAACTAAAAGTAAAGGTATCTGGGTACGTATAAAACATCAACAATTCTGCATCAGATATTGAAGGGAAACAAATAACTGTGGAATCTATTCAGATTTTAGGTGTATGGTTTGGAGGCCTTGAGATGACCCTTTGTAATTGGAGGAAAAAACTACATATAGCAGACGTCAAAGTAATGAAGTGGTGTTGGCGGCCAATGTCTAAAAAGAAGAGTGTGCATATGGCAAAAACTTTTTTAATTCCAGTTTTCTTGTACCTTAATTTTGTACAGTCACCATAAAGTTTCCTTGGAGGCATGGCTGTACAGTGTCTTTTTTCATTTATTATGGAGTAGTCACCTAAATCCGATTAAAACAGGGCATACTTACCAAGATATAAAAGAAGGTGGACTTTCAATAAGTCTGGTAGCTTGCTTTTTTTGTGTGTTTTTTAGTTTTAATAATAGATCTCTACTATAACATATTAGGACCTGAGGTATGTTATTATTTCAGTAAAAATGTGAGCGTCTACTTATGGATTGGACAACTGCTAAATTAAAAACAGTTAAAGATAAATCGTAGATTGGGTATATCCAGGACAGCTTCAGGAAGATTAAACAATGGCACCTTGAGAAAAATATTATACTTGTAAACTCAGGCAGACAACTATATATGAAGGTGATTATGGAATGTTTTTATTTTACTCCATTTTTGTGTAATGATTCCTAATAAAATGTGTGATATTACATGTCTCACTGCACATGGGAAACTTAAAATTAAAGGGAATCCTAAGCATAAGCAGAAGGAAGGGAGATATTGTATATCAGGATGACAGCATACAGCACCTGTTTGTTTCAGTGCAGCTATAGCTCCACCTTCTGGAAAATATTGGCACTAAGAAGGCAGCTTTCAGAATCTGAAAAAAATGTATTATAAAGGTCTCATTCTAGGAGACAGAAGAAGTCCATGGGACTTTTTGCATAAAAGCACTGTGAATATTGCATGTCCCTGCCTCAAATGAGGGATTTGGCAGTCTAGATGCCAGTATACATTCCAAAGCAAAAGCATTCCTTTGATCAATTCAGTTGTCATGGTAGAAACTGAAATACAGAAGATAAGAGAATGTGAATCCAGACTCTTGCTGGTCTCTGTATTTACAGAGTATTGGAAAAATGTCCCATGTTTTATGACGTAAAATGTAACATACAGAGGTGATATTAAATAGTACTTTTCAAGATATAGTCTAAACTCACTGATTTTTTTTGGGGGGGGGTCAAAGGATGGCTGGGGTATACAAGGTTAGCTTCAGGGGGAACTTGGTTATTTTCTTCTGTATAAGCACTTTGGGGAACATATTCAGAACTAGCCAGATGTGCGTGCAAAATGGTGTGCTGCACAAAAAATTGGGCCAGTTGGCTCTGATGCCATATTCAAAAAGAATGCGCAATCAAAACAGACTGCACATTCTGTTTGAATATTGGACCCTGGATGCACAGCCCACAACAGGGGGCCACCATGTTCCGCACAGCACAACCATTGTGTGGGGCTGACAACTGCACATAGGGGTACTGAGTGGCGCACACGGGTGTGCACTGTGGTCCCCATGGGCGACATTCAGCCCACATATGCAGATGAGCCAACTGGACATGCACAGCACAATGAGCCCATTTGCACGCCCATTATGGACTCATCTGCATGTGTGCACTGCCATGGATTGTGCCCGGCCAGTCAGCGACAGCCCTGATCACTGTTTAAATAAAAGAATTCCCCAGTCTCTCCCTGGCAGTCTTGTGTCCCCCCTCAGCCCCGATCGCTGTTGAAATAATATATTTTCCCCTGCTCTCTCCCTGATAGTCTGGAGTCCCCCCTCCCAAGCCCCAACTGCTGTTGAAATAATATATTTTTTCCAATCTCTCCCTGGTAATCTAGTGGTCCCCCAGCCCCGATCACTATTTAAATAAAATAACTCCCCAACCTCTCCCTGGTAGCCTAGTGGTTCCTCCTTCTTGAGCCCTGATCTGTCCAGGTCCGGGGTGAAGGGAACCACTAAACTACATGGGAGATTGGGGGATATATTTTCATATTTATACTCTTCTGGGATTGGGGAGGACTGCCATGGATAAAGGCAGTGGGGAAAACTTTACTTATTTATGGGTCAGGGCTGGGGATCACTGGACTACCAGGGATAAGGGGAGTGGGAGGGGGATTACTGTTGATATAGTGGTCAAGGCTCAGGATGGACCGCTATACTGCCAGGGTTTACTGCCTTAAATAGTGCGCAGCTGGGTCTGTGTATTAGTTAGGGCAGGATTTCAGAAGCGTAAATCTGCATCGCTGCTGGGGGACAATTTGCAGTTCTGGAATGTTTCAATATTGTGCTGCACCACATATGCATGGGGGACCCCTTCATTTGCATAGACGCAGCACAATATTGTGTGCATTGGCACTGTTGGGGGTGTGCCGAGCATCTGTGCCCTTTGAATATGGGCACACCCTCGACAGCTAGCAGCTTTCTGGGTTTGCATGGCGTATCCCAGGATGCGCTGCCCAAATCATTTGAAAATGGGGCCCTTTGTGACTTGTATATCATGGTTATTAATGTTCACAAAAGAAAGAGATAGCACAATACTGCAGGGTAAAGGGGGCAAGGGTGGAGGGGGGCAGAGATAACAGATGAGATCATCCAAGAGGATGGCAAGATCTTTTCCCCTGCTCCCATGTCCCTCAGCTTGCTCATTAACCTCCTGTGTGGCACAAAGTTGAAAGCCTTGCTGAACTCCAGATACAGGAGATCCACAGCATGGCCTTCATCAACCATCAGAACTTTCTGAAGGGCCTTAGAGGCTTGCAGTTGGACAAGGCACCAGGACCGGATGGAGTATGCCCAAGGGTCCTGAAGGAACAGGCAGAGTCAGGGTTGCAGCTCTGAATTTTGGGGCCCCGGACGAGTCACTTGAAATGGGCCCCTGTTTCCCAAACCAGCTAATGCCAAGGGTAGTGCCAGCTCCTCAGGTGGGCCCCTCCTGAGCTCAGGGCCCCGGACAACTTCCCCACTTCCCCCCCATTACTGCGGCCCTGGGCAGAGTTGTTGGCAAGCCCTCTGACAGACCTGTTCAACATTTTCTTGGAGATGGGGACTGTACCCAGGGACTGCATGATGGCTCACGTGATGCTCCTTCACAAGAGTGGACCCAAGGACCAACCAGGTAACTACAGACAGGTGAGCTTGACTTCCATAGTGGGGAAGTTAATGGAAATCATTCTGAAGGAGAGGTTGATAATCTTTCTTAATACTAATGGCCTGCAGGATGACAGACAGCATGGGTTTGTAATGGGAAGATCTTGCCAAACTAACCTGATCGACTTCTTCGACTGGGTCACTAGGGCGGTTGACGAAGGCCATGCTGTGGATCTCCTGTATCTGGAGTTCAGCAAGGCTTTCAACTTTGTGCCACGCAGGAGGTTAATGAGCAAGCTGAGGGACATGGGAGCAGGGGAAAAAAACTGGTTGGGATGGGTTCACAGCTGGCAGCAGGGTAAACAACAGAGGGTAGTTGTAAGGAGGGAGGCATCCAAGCCACAGCCAGTAACGAGTGGAGTACCGCAGGATTCAGTGCTGGGCCTCGTTTTGTTCAATGTCATCATTGGAGACATTGCAGGGGGAGTCAAGAGTAAGATCTGCCTGTTCGCGGATGACACTAAGATTTGTGCAAAAGTGGACAATGAGAAAGAAAGGCAGGCACTCAGAGAGGATCTAGCTAAACTCAAACACTGGTCTAGGGAGTGGCAGTTGGGGTTTAACACTAAGAAGTGCAAGGTCATGCACCTTGGAGCCAGAAATACCAAGAACAGCTACTGGCTGGGGGGAGTGCAGGTAATGGCTTCAGAGGGGGAAAGGGACCTGGGGGTAATAGTCACAGGGGACATGAAGGTATCTGCACAGTGTAGGAGAGCTGCAGCAAGGACAAATAGGCTGCTAGGGTGCACTGCCAGAGGGATCACCTCTCAAAAGGGGGAGGTCATCCTGCCATTGTATAGATCACTGGTGAGGCCACACTTGGAATACTGTGTACAGTACTGGTGCCCATACCTCAAAAAGGATGTGAGGTTACTGGAGTGGGTGCAGCATAGGGCTCAGTAGAAGCCTTTAAGAAGGGTTTCAAATTAAGCATTAATGCCCGATGAAGGAGGCTTCTACTGGGGAATTAAAATATGGTTGGGGAGGGGGTTGGGGGTCGAGTGCCTACAAGCACCCAATCATACATTCATTCCCCAGTAGAAGCCAACTCTGGAGGGCATTAATGTGCTTGTAATATGACAATATTTTTGTTATTGTTGTTCCTGTTTTTTCACGTCTGTTCGCTGGAACTGTTCGATTTTGTATCGGCGCGGTCAGATCCTACATCTTAGCTGCGATGTGTTTTCTGTAGTCTGCTGCATTGTGGGATATACAGTATTTTCTGCTGTGATAGCTACTGGTGCTACAGCTTGACCCGGTGACCCCGTGATTAATAGTTGGAGCGGGCATTACCAGTGATTAATCCCTGCTCCAACTCTGATCATGTGGTGCATTTTGTCCAATGACGTTCCCTTATTTCACGCTTTTTTTTTTTTGCCATGTTACAAACATATTTATTCCATCAAGCTTTTAACTGAATGTGTTTTAAAGTGGATAGCACTTTATGATGGATAGACAAGTTGTTGCTCCCAGCTGTATTTTGTTGTTGTTTTAAATTTCTTTTACTGTATTTTTAAAATGTTTTTGTACAACGTGTATGTTTATATTGTGCAGCACCCAGAGTCCATGGAGATGGGTGCTATATAAGTAAAATATCTATCTATCTACAAAAATAATCATGGGACTAGGAGAATTGCCATATGAGGAAAGGTTGAAAGAGCTCAACATGTACTCGCTGGAAGACAGAAGGGTAAGAGGTGACATGACAGAGACCTTTAAGTACTTGAAAGGCATAAACAAAGTCAGGGAAGGAGGATTGTTCTGCTTAAAGGGGAGAATGGTCACTAGGGGGCACATTCTGAAGTTGAAAGGGGGAAGGTTTAGGAGGGAGATGAGGAGGCACTACTTCTCACAGAGAGTGGTGTCAAGTTAGAATGCACTGCCGGGGGAGTTAATCACTCAAAGGACAGTGGATAGCTTTAAGCGGGATTTGGATAGAGTCAAGGGCAGGGTTAGTACAGACAAAAACACAAAGGGGGGGAAGGACCGGAAAAGAGGAGAAAGACAGTGGTTTGGATGGGGGTGGGGCAGCTGTAGTGATATGAAACTAAGAGCTGCAGAATCAGGCAGACTTGATACACCTGAGGGCCTTTTTCTGCTGGCAATTTCGTATGTTCGTATGTCCGAACGTTATGACTCAATGGGCTCAATTCTCAAAGGTTGATATAAGCTTGTGACAAGCCCTGCATCAAACCTAGTGCTGCACCAAACACATTGACACACCTTGCACCTGATTCTCAAAGGTCATGTGCATTTGCAACAGTAAACCCATTTACAGCAGTTTGTGCCAAATATTTGGTGTAAACCCCATAAAAAGGTTCCATGATTGATGCAAAGTTAGACCAACAAAAGTTGGTCTAACTCACGGATGTGGTGCACAGGATCAGGAATCCCAACTGCCAGCCAAGGAATGGCGCAAGCCCCCGGTTCCTTCTGTTTGACACACCTGGGGGTTGCAGCATTCTGACACATTTGAGAAACAAGCCCAAAAGGTTTATTTTGTGCTTTTATTTACTCTGTTTGATACTTTTCTAAATAAAAATTCCCTCACTCTTGCTGCATGAGGACATCACTGCTTCCTGTAGGGAGGATAAAGGAGTCTGAAGAGGAAGAGGACAGTGGCATGGAGGTTTGTGAAGAGGAGGGGGCCTGCTGCTCTCCCATCTCATTGCAGCATAGAACCTGTTGTGGAAATGGTTTTGAAGTAGTAACGGCAGCTGACTTGTAAAGTATAACATCTGTGGCTCCGGTAGCAAACCAGAGCAGAGGAGTTTTTCTGTGAGAATAATGAGGTCTGACACTGAGGAAGACCTGTAAGCTGGATACTGTCCTGGGGACTGCACTGAGCACAATAACCAGCAAATGGAAGATGCTGTCCAGGAGTGCGGCATTCCCCTAAACATCTTGTAGAAGCATTAGAAAATGTGGGCTGGATACCTACTGCTGACAAGACAGGGTGGATTTCTCCAGGCCATGAAAGTACTGCAAAGATTCAAGAGACATGCAAGCAAACACAGGCATGTGGGATACAGGAGGGGCTTGGTTCAGAAAAGACTAATAAGGGGATGCATGCTAAAACACAACTTAAGAACACAGTGTATGAAATTTTGCTTCATTCTAGTTTAGCACGTTCAAATGCAGCTGAGCCTCAATTGTTTAAGCCCCTACCTGCAGGACAGTTAACTGTTTTAATGCCCCCACAGTGGGTACAACTATTCTAGCCACAGACAGAGAGTGTAAGGTGGTACCTGAGAATATACCCACCACACAGGTGGGAACCGAACCTGCTGCATGTTCGGAAGTCAACAATTTGCCAACACAAATCTCTGAATGTGACATGGGGATTTCAGATCTCGAAGATGCTGGAGACCCTGGGCCTTCTAGGAGACAAGCAGTGAATACAATCCACTCAGAGCATAGTCAGGCAAGTCTCACAGAGAAGACTACAACCAAAGGAAAAGAGAGACAGATGGGCTATTCAGAATCAGCATCAGCAAGTGGAGGGGGGGAGATGGGAACAAAACAAGACTTTTCAGCAAAGAGAAACAAAAAGAGCAGAATCAAGAAAGAAGGAAAAGCTACTCAGATGTTTTTTAAAGGGACTGCAGAACCAGCTAAACAGCATAATGCAGTTAGACTGAAATATAAGGGGGGACTACAGGAATTCCCAGATAGAAGCTATATAGCCTGAACTTTATTGAAAGACAGCATGTGATTTTTAGCTACTTAATTTTAATTGTGTGCCTTGATATATACACCAGGGTATACTAACTTTGATGAGAGTTTTAAAACAGTGGAGAACCTCCAGAGATTTTAGGATAAGTATCAACAACTAAAAGACACCCCTCTGTAGGTATCCTTTTATGCCATACCCTTCACTAAACACGAAATCAAAACTATAAAAGTGTTATTCAAAAATGAAGGAGTCATCATTATTAACATTTGCACTGAATGAAGCAAAGGTGTTCTGTGGTAGGAACACCTGACCCCATCAAGGACTCAGAAAATATCTGGACTGGGGACAGGCAGATTTGAGTGAGGCTACATTATGGGGCCACAGGGATTGTGCACCTACTGAATAGTTCCTACTTAAGCCATGACAGAGCAGTGCTTTTTTATGTCAGACAACCAAGGACATGCTGCAGGTGTGGATCAAAATCTCATCTGAGCAGTGCATGCGATAAGCTAAATGAGGATTATGCTCTGAACTGGAACACAACGGCAATGTTTATCCTAACAAAGGGAAATGCAATTTGTACGAGGAGGGACATTCCTTCAGTGTTTGCCCCTGGGCATACCACAATCAGGGGATGAGAGGGACTAGGTGGAGCAGGTCTTTTATGTCAATACTGCACAAAAATTAAGTTCAAGAAAAGGAAAAGCCCCAGCTGGTTTCCCCACTTTGGGGCTAGCAAGAAGATCCCACCCATCACACCCTGTAATCACCCCTGTAAGGCAAACTCTAGAACCTTCATCAGAGATCCCTGACACCTTACAGCAAAAGAGATTCACTCAGTAGGTTACAGAACCATATGGGAACCCGGACAGGGAATCTAGGGACAAGTCGGCTATTACAGTGATTCCAGAGACCCTGATGGAAGAAGCAGACATGCAAGAACAAAACATCATCTCTTTGGATGCTGAAGCTGCAGAAAAGCCACCCCAGCCCCTTGACG
This sequence comes from Neoceratodus forsteri, assembly GCA_016271365.2. Classification (NCBI taxonomy): domain Eukaryota; kingdom Metazoa; phylum Chordata; order Ceratodontiformes; family Ceratodontidae; genus Neoceratodus; species Neoceratodus forsteri. The sequence continues at coordinate 388,880,540 of CM028132.1, read as the reverse complement.
CCAGATTTAGGGTTACCACCTGTCCTGAGTTTTGCAGGACTGTCCTGATTTGCCTGATTTGGGCAGCTGTGTCCTGCAAAAAAACATGAAAAATACTACATGTCCTGACTTTTCAGTAGAAAAAATATTTTCTAACTTTCCACTAAATCTTGTATAAAACTATAGTACCTTAACTAAAATAGATTACAATGATATGAAACCATAGAAGCAACCAAGAAACTACAATACTTAGCCTTAATTCTGATTATATAAAGAAAACAAGTCTGTTGCACTGGTCAAGGTTATGTACTGTCTTGCGAAAAATCATGTTTCAGTAAGAAATGTCCCACTTTGGGCTTCTTAAAAGGTGGTAACCCTACAGATGCTGCAGCTTTCACCAGCATTACCAGAAGGTCGGCCTGAACTCAACTGAAAAACAAAGCTTCCAAAACTGAACAGACAGAGCATACCAATCCTTTTGAGGTTTTATGTAAGTATAAGGATGGGGGGTCGGAACACAGAAGAAGACTATGATGTGTCTTCAATTCAGTCATCTCAGCCAGACCCCTCATCTGAAGTGGAAGACATGAGTATGGAAGAGAGACCCATTATCTCTTCCAAAAAATAAGAGAAAATCAACAAGTCAGATGGCAGAGAGAAACGGGACAGGGACGAAAACTGAGTCATGATGTTTGAGGTCATTGTTCTCTGGCTTATTTTCTGTCTTATGAGTCACTTACAGGAAATCACTTTTATTATGGCCACCCAGAATATTAATAGTATATTTAACAATATAAAGGTGGATCACGTTGTCTCTCCTGCATAATTTCTAATATGTAAGCAGCAAGACACGATGGTGTGTGCATTATGCTGAGATAACTGCATGCCCCGGGGGATAGTTAGGCATGAGGCACTTGCTCAGAGTGCCTTCATCCCCTGGAAGTGTGGTTATTGCAGCATAATACACATCCTGGAGTGTCTTATTGCACTTATAAAATGGGAACCATTAGTAAAAAAAATGAAGACTACAAAAACAGTTCATATAAAAACAGCAAAAACAATTAAAACTGGATTTAAAATAAAAAAAAAAAATAGTCCCTTTTACAACTTGTCCAGTTGTCACTGTTGCAGGTTGGACCCACTATGTGGCATCATTGTCAGCAACGAACCCCTTGTCATTTTATCATCATTTGATCATCTGAACTGTAGCTCTTTTTTTTTTTTGTCATCTTGGATGCCATTGAGTGAGAGAGAGAGAGAGAGAGAGAGAGATGGGGTAAACTGCATGATATAGTTCAAGTGAGGGAGGAAGAGGATGAAGGAGCGCCTCTCAGTAAAGCTAGCTAGTGTGTTTGTTTTGTTTTTCAGCCACCCTTATGAGTGTGAGCAAAGTGTTGTGTGGCTACTGGTAGGAGAGAGCAAGAACATGCAGTCATGAGTTACAGGAGCAGACATGAGTTACAGGAGCAGAGACCGAAGCGTGAGTGTTGTATCAATGTTTCTGTGTGCATCAGGCAAGAGCAGGAAAGCACCATTGGGAGTTACAGGGACATAGACTGGAGACCAAGTGCTGTATCAATGTTTCTATGTGTGACAGCACTTCAGTTTGGCATTTTACCAAAAAAGGGAAGTTAACAGTTAGGAGGCGGCTTGTTTGAAAAGCAGGAAACAGCCCTGTATGGTGGCAGATGGAACAGCCTCACTCTAAGTGAAGCGAGTTACTGGTTATGAATGGGGGGAAAAGTTGATTTATTCATAGTGTTTCGGGGTGTGTGTAGGGGGAGGGGCAATTATAAGCATTTGAAAAGAGAGAGTAGCATCCAGAAGACTAAGCTGTCATGTCCAATTTGTTGCTTTTGGTATGTGGTCTAAGCCATTTTAGTGAGTGAGACAAATGGTGACTTCAAAATAGAATAACATTCTAAATCGAATGCCTAAACTGAAATCAGAGTCATCACATTATGTGGTCAAGCTGTTTTGCTGGGACTAGCTATTTATAGTGTGGTATTGTGCTATATTGCATTATAAATAACCAGAGTATTCTATTGTTCTTTCCCGTTTTATAAGATATTATATTTCTCCAAGACACTTGGAATACATTCTTTGAATTACATGAATAGAACTTAAAATAAATCACAGTGGGGACCCTCATTTTGGTCCATAGGAAAGACAAATGCTCTGGCTTAGGTATACTTTTCTCTTCTTCTAATGTGACGGTTACCAAATTAATAGGTGCAGTCTCAGGAAGGGTTTTAATTATGGATGTGTTATTTCACAATCTGGAACTGTGGTTAATTAATGTATATGCTCCTCAAGTTAAGACGAGCAGGACTGAAACTTTTAAAATCATTAAGCCTTTTCTATATACTTCAAAGGGAGTAATTGTAGGTGGGGATTCTAATTGTAAACCTGTAAGTGACTCCAGGGCCTCTGTTACAGCAAAAAAAGTAAATCGTGATGCCCCTTTTAAGTCTAAAATGGTCACCTCTGCATCACTAGTAGATGCTGCTGAAGCCAGGCATAATAATGTTAAATGTACTTTACAAAGGGTAACTTACCAACACAGATTGATTTTCTGTGCTTCTCACCTTGACTACAAACTAACTCTGCATTGGTTGTCCTGACAGAAATGTCTGACCATGCTCTGGTGTGTTTAATTTTTTTGGGTTGCATCAGTGCGAAGCTCAGAGTGAGGTCCATGCAGGTTTAATACCTCCCTCTTAGATTATGTAGTTTCGAAAACCTAAAGTCAGCAGTTTCTTTTAAACAAGACTACTTAATAGAGAAGTACAATTCCTTGGTAGAATGTCGGGTACACTTTAAGATGGATCTTCAAAAGTTTTTGAAAAAATGGGCAAAGAACCAGAAAAATAAAACCTATTTGAAATATTTGGACTTATTCAACTGCAAAAATGTTTGAGTTTGGCAACAGAATCAGCGTTAGACTATTCTAAGCAAATTTCTTGTATTAAGCAACAGATGGAACAACTGCAATATCAACGCATGACAACTTTGATTCAAGAACAAAGTTTAGGACTCATGGAAAGTCAGGACAGGTCAACCCTTTTGAAACATTACAAGATAGGGTGCAACATGTAAGATAGGAAATGGCAGGTATGTAAGCAGAAAGAGGAACCTGTGCTTATTGTAGATGACTATTTCAAGAGTAGATCTGGAAATACAGAAGTTTCTAGTAGCCTATCTGATTCATTTTTTAAAAGTCTGCAGATTCTGGCCATCTCACAGGAGCTTTAGAGTAAACTGCAAAAGGACATCACTAAAGATGAAGTGGTTGGAGCTATTAAATCTTTACAGAATATAGTAGCTCCTAGGGAGGATAGTCTACGAGGAGAACTTTATAAATTGTACCCAGAAAAATTTAGGGATATTTTAGTCCCTGTCTTCAATTAATTACAGGATGATGCTATGGATGTTTGCCTGTTCAAAGGACTCATGTTATTTATACATAAAAGTGGGGACAAACACAATCTAAATAACTGAAGACTAGGGCTGTGCACAATATAAAATTCTGCCCACAGAATGCCCGTGGCATGACCATTCCGATTCAGTGGAATGTCAAGGGATTTACATGAAAATTCTATGGAGTTATACCAAATTTTAAATTTCAGTTATTTCACTATAATTTTAAAAGTACACATCCAAATAGCACTACATTTGGAATGTGAACTTTGCTTAATGACCTACGAAAACAGGCCAAATTTCAGAGACTTAGATTAAAAGGGGGCAGAGTTATGGGTGGCCAAACATTTAATCAAAATTTAGTTTTCAGTTATTTTGAGATAATGTTTATATTTCTTATTCAAATTACTCCACAATGTCAAGAGTTAGAGAAGCATCCAGCATGGGTATATTCTCCATGTTATACATCTCAGGCTTCAATTGCAGCAGAGTTATAGGTAGCCAAACATTTGCCAAAATTTAGATTTCTGTAATTAACATAATTTTGATAGTATTCATTAAAATGTTATAAAATTTGACAGGTATACAGGTTATCACCACATTTGTATATGTACGTAGTTTCATATTTCTAGCTTCAAATGGGACTGAGTTATAGCCTGCCAAACATGTTGCCAAAATTTAAATTTCAGTTATTGCCCTATAATTTTAAAACAGCATATCCAAATTTAACCAGAGTTAAAATATTTAAACTACTATACCACATGGTCATTTTTGAAAAAGTTCATAGTTGCAGCTCTAAATGGGATTGAATTAAAAGTATTCAAACTTTCACATTTAAATACTGAATTTTGCAAGAATGTAAACTACAAATGTATAACCCTCCAAAACTTTAAAACTAAAGAATACAATACCATTAAGTTTGGTAGCTTCTTAGACCTTACAAGGAGACTGTCTCTGGCAACTGTATTAATTGCTTGCTGCCAGACATGAGTCTTTGTGAAAATTGTAAAATTTCATGAAAAATTCCATAAAATTGGAATTTTCTAATTTCACTCAGCCTTATCTTGGGGATTCTAATTAAAGGATAGAGGTATAAGAGGCAGGTAGTGCTGGGGGTTCACCAGGTTCAGGAGTTATATGCACAGTTTCACCAAGACATGGACATCAGAGCTGGGTAGCACAATAGTAGTAAACCCCCAGCAAGGAAGCACGGAGCATCAACAATTCCAACCTGAATGCAGGATAATTAAGGATCAAATCTAGTTAATTTGTTATCCACGGAGCCTGATGTACATGCAAGTCTGGGACTTAGAGGTACTCAAAAAGATGTAGTGGGGGAAAACAATGTCTGGGGCAGCAGGAAGAAAGAATTCGGGCTATTCTAACAGGGTAGGTTAATAGGAGAAAGAGTAGGTGACTCACTTTTTTAAGGAGTTTGTCACTGTAAAGAACAAATAGGATATCAGTCGGATCAGTAGTTCTACTGAGTCAATCTGGCTATCACAAAAGAGAAGGGGGGAATAGTCATCCAGAGAGGAATAGCAGAACTGAAAAAAGCTCAGCCCAGCTTGTCAAATGAAGTAGTGATATGTGCATTGTTAATGCTAAATTCTACAAAAAGAATTCTGGATGCTTCATCTATATGCTACCATAAATATCTGAGAAAATACTACCAATATTTTTTACTACTGCAAATTTAAAACTGCTAAACCAATTTATCCAGTTGTGTTAGACGCCAGGATACACTGAGTATGGATATGCATGTCAAATGTTAAGTCCATGCCTGCAAGAGCAGAGAAGTTACAAGCATCACCATTTTGGATAGTTTTCACAAAGTTTTGTAAATATTTTCATAGTAATGGGGACATTCCTGGGACAAGCACAAGGAAACCTTGGGCAGGAAGGGAGTGATGAAAAGCCATTGACCGCTTAGAGTGAGTGGATGCATACATGTATAGAGCCTATGGGCAGACTGGATGGGCCTAGCGGTCCTTATCTGCTGACAATTTCTATGTTTCTATGTAATGTTTTCAACCCCTAAAACTTACAAATCTCTAATCCAATTCTTTCTATATTTAGAACATTCAACAAGCAATTCAATAAGGTTATTCATGCTACAAGTCATAGCCAAAGACATGGTCAGATATTTCCTGAAATTTCTGTGATATTTCTAGAGAAATCTTCTGCTTTCTCCATTTACACAGTAGAGGCAGCAGGGAGAAACTCTTTAGAAATTTCATGAAATATCTAAAAATATCTGACCATGTCTGTGGCTACCACTGTAATTTACACATGTCAGGCTTCAAAGGTGCCTCAGTTAGGTATACAGCTCCGATGTCAACATGTCAGCAGTGGAGTCCCCTACAGCAACAACAGCCCCACATCACTGTAGGGAACCCACTGGCACCTGGCACTGTCTGTAGGGGTCCTCCAGCTCCCGACTCAGCTCCAACTCAGAGTTGAGAATCCTAAGTAGGGGGTGTGGAGGGCACAGCCCCCTGCATGGGGGGTTCAGGGGGTGAAGCCCCCCCAAAGAAAACACTTGTTGCTTCTGAAATCCCACAGCCAACTGCAAAATGCAGTCGACCTGCCGGTTTCACTGTCAGGTCATTCGACAAATATTTTGTCGATGACCCATCGTAGATCCCCAGAGTTATATGCAGATGGAATTGTGTCACAAAATTTCCAGCAAAAAATAAAATGACAGATTTTGAGCACATATCATTTTGAGACAATGCGTCACATTGTCATTAAATCTGGCACATCGTTAGAAGACTGATCATCAAAGAATCATGCCAAATTTAAGATCTCTTACCCAATTGATGGCTGAGGTATATGCAGAAACAAAATGTTGATGAAATTTCACACAAAAAATAAAGTAGACTTTGAGCACCTATAATTTTGAAACTATCCAAACAAATGTAATGATATTTGACACTTTCTTGGCCCTCTACCTAAAAAGTAAACATGCCAACTTTCAGAGCATTAGCTTAGATGATAGACGAGTTATGACCAAATGACTAATTCTTTTTAAAATTCTGCATAAATCCAATGAAATTCTGTGAAATTTTAAGGAATTTCATGAAATGTCATCAAAATTCTGCAAATTCAGAATGTTCCCATTCTGCACAGCTCTGCTGAAGACCACTCATACTTTTGAACATGGACATTAACATTTTAACTAAGATTTTGAGTAAAAGACTGGATTTAGCAGCTACTACTGTAATACTTCCTTCTCAAACATGTGCAGTACCAGGACGGAAAATTAGTAATAATTTAACACTAGTGACAGAAGTTTTTGAAAGTGGTCAGTAGAGAACAGCAGAGGGCCTTCTCCTTTGACTAGATCAGGAGAAAGCTTTTGACAAAGTACAACATGAGTTTCTTTTTCAAGTCCTTACCGAATATGGGATTCCTAAGCGGTCTGACCATTTTGTTAAAATTCTCTATACTAATGCTACAGAAATTTTGTTAGTGAATAGGACTCTTGGGAGAACATGTAGCTTGGCTAATGGAGTTAGGCAAGGCTACCCTTCAAGCACCATTTTATATATTTTCTGTATAGATCCAGTGTTAAGATCTGGGGAACAAGGTGGAACAATTACACCAGTTTTGGTGGGTTCCCAGCCCATATCACAGAAAACATCTGCATATGCAGATGATATGTGCATCACAGTTAAAGAACCAGTAGATAGGAGTAGGGTCTTGCATCATTTTCAGGAGTATAGCAGGAGCAATACCGAATACAACAAAAAAGTGATGGGATCTGGGTGAATGAGAATATTGACACTGTGACAGCCACCTCTCTCTCTGGGCTGAAACAGCTTTCAGAAAGGTGTCTGTCTTCGATTATCTGCTGCCACCAGCTGGGGTCCAACAGCAACCTATCTTCCCACTTGCACAGAACAGGGAGGTCAAACATGCAATTGTACAGATAAAAGCCTGGTACTGTGTCTCTTGGGTGGCAAATGCTAAACATAGTTTTGCCTCAGCCAGTGGAAACCATAAAATACCTGAGAAATAATCTAAATCACAGCCATAACTGTTAAGTAAATAAATAGCTCTTTACTTAACAGAATATCAAAAAGTTGCATTACAGGATATATTTGTTTAACACAAGAGAACAACACTGCTATTGGAAAATTAAACAAATGTTTTTAAATAACAGATGACAAAAGAAAAGGACTATTAACTAAAATATGCTATCCTTCTTACCCTTCTGCTTTGCTTGAAGAGAACTGAATTCCTATACTTATCTATTTAGCTCCCACGAACCTCTATAGCTAGAGGAGTAGGCTCACAGCTTAACCTATTCGATGTAACCCAGCAGAACTCTCCCTATAACTGTCTTTCTGCACTTTTTATAATCTCTTCTCACAGCTTAGTAGCTCCCATTGCTTTGTATAGCATACACATGTCACCTCTAAACCTCCTATAATGAAGGGAAGAAAGGTTCAAGGCTACCAGTCTTTCTGCATAAGGTTTAGTTTTCAACCCAAATATTGATCTGGTAGCTGTTCTCTGTACTCCTACAATTCTAAGAATATCTTCCCTTTTATATGGGGACCAAATGTGGGCACAGTATTCCAAATGTGGCCTAACCAATGCTCCATACAATGGAATCAGTATCTTCTCATCCCTACAAGATATATGCCGTAAAATGCAGTTAAGATTTTGGTTAGCTTTTTTAATCTGATCACTACAGTGGGGGCTGAATTTGAAGTCAGCACTGATCTTAATTCCCAGATCTTTTTCTTCATGAGTGACGATCAATGCATCATTCCCAAGTTTGTAAGAAAAGTTACCATTGTGTTTGCCCAAGTGCAAAACCTTGCACTTTGCAGTATTCAACACAGTTTGTTTACATTGGTCCACTGAAGGATTTTATCAATAACACCTTGTAGGGATAAAGCATCATCAAGATTATTTACTACTGTCCCCACTCTACAGTTGTCTGTGAAATTGGAAAGCCAGATATTTGGGTCACTTAATTTTAGGGAGGAAATGTAAATATTAAAGAGGCATGGGCCCAGGACTGAACCCTGTGGGATCCCACTAGCAACCGGTGCCCAGTCTGACAATACCCCATTTACAGTGACCCTCTGTTTCCTACTCTGTAACCATTAAGAAATACAATTTAAAATGTTTGATTTCAGCTTGAGCTCCCCTAGTGTGTTCAATAGGTCTAAGTCGGGTAGTTTATCAAAAGCCTTTGCAAAGTCCATAAGGGCAAAATCAACTGAATTCCCCATATGCAGTTCCCTACTAACACTCAATTAAAGCAATTTAGCATCCAGTTTTTATTTGAGTGGTCTAATCCTTTCAAACTCTGTGTGATTGTGTGTGTGGGTATGGTCATTCTCTCTAAGATTTACAACCAAGATGACACCTTATCAAGATGCTGCTGGGCAGTGGTAGGTAGGTAGGTAGAAATGTTATTTGTTTGACTAAACAAGTCTTTACAAAACAGTAACAATTTAAAAAATGATTAAGATTTCTATTGCACATTAAATTAGTATCATATAATTCAATACAAAATTCTCTCTACAGTATCATAAATACCTAATTATCTCCTTACAAATGAATCATTCTTAATAAATTGACAAGAGATGACAATATATTCCTATCAATTGTATTAAACAAGAAAATAATTAACTGTTCGGAGGGGAGACCAAGGCTGGCCAATATTGGGGCCAACCATTTCTTTCTGGGAGCCTCAAATTTTGGGCAATGCAAAACTATATGCTTAAGATCATCCTGTAAGCCTAACAAACAGTTGCATTCAGAGGTCATTATTCCAGAGCGTTTTTGATCATGGAATATATAATTAGCTGCATATAGCTCAAACCTATACCTAGTAAGGAGTCTTCTCTCCTGTGGGTCAGTCAAAGCAGTTAGATAAAATTCCAGGTTATGTTATGTTTTCATTATTTTAGACCACCGAAAATGTCTTAATTCATCAATCCTTGCTTGATCTATTACTAAAAAGTGATCTCTGACTCTTTTCTTAATTTGTTCCACTATCTTAGGAAATTGACTAATATAAATCTCATATAATACATTTCCTAAACCCCACTGTAATATGTTTTCCTTAATGGTTTTAATTATTCCAGAGGTAAAGTTTATATTATGATATCTTATCTGCTCATCCAGACACAATTTAGGAAGTCTGAAGTCTGGAAGTAAAAACAGCTGCAATATAAAGGTAATTATTCGTTCAATTGCCAAAGTTAATAAGGAAAACTGACCGAGTTCTTTTCTCAGTATCTCAGCTGGGACAGATTGTTGAACTTTTAATATAAAAACAGTACATTTTGTATATTAATATCTCCAATGGTTTTATATCAGCAGGGGTCCATACTTCTATAGCGTATACGATACTTGTTTTAATTTTTGTATTAATGACTTTTAAAAGTCCTAAAATAGAACTTTGGCCCATTTTCCACTAAATCACTTAAAGGCTCCAAACGCTGTTTTTAATTTCTGTGTCATCATTTTAATATGTGGATTCCAAGAAAGATTTGATGAGAATCTTAGGCCTAGATAATCATAGTAAGTGACTGTTTCCACTTTATTTTTCCCTATAAATAGTGAAGGCACCATTTTCCTTTTTTGACCAAAAACAACAATTTTTGTTTTTTGAAGATTAATGTTTAATCTGTCCTTTTTACACAGATCAGAAAACACATTAACCTTTCACTGTAAACCTAAAAAAGTTGTAGATATTAAGACTATGGTATCCGTGTACACTAAAAGAGGGATTTGCTATGCAAAAACAGCAGGAGAATGAAAATCCAGACTATTTAGACTCTGTAAAATGGAGTTGATGTATAAATTAAATAAAAGGGGAGCCAACGAACATCCTTGGCATACTCCCACATTGGTGTATATTTTGCTTGTTAGGTCCCCTCGTTGATTGTACTTTACTTTCAGCCAAGTATTATTATGCAGTCTTATAAGGATGTCTCTATATTGTAGTTTTCTAGTTTTAACCATAATATTTTCCAACTTATGGAGTCAAATGCAGTTTTAAGATCAATAAAGCAGCAGTATAATTTGCATTTTTATGATTACGTATTTCCAAATAATATGCTGTAACACAAAACAATGCTGTACTGTTGACCATTTTACTCTAAAACCATTTTGTAATTCTGTTATAATGTTATGCTTTTCTACCCTTTGTTGTAATCTGTTTAGTATTATACTGGAGAATATTTTCTGAGAGGCATCTCTTAAACTAATAGGCTGATACATTGCATGGTTATTAGTACCCCCTTTTTTATGAATTGAGCAAATTATACTGCTGTTCCATGAATCTGGATATCGTTCCCATTGAATACAATAATTAAATAGGTTCTGTAAAACTGGAGCCCACCATTCTTTAAAGGATCGATACAAACCTGCCAAGATTTGATCTGGACCGCGGCTTTATTTACTGATATTTTATCTAAAGCTTCAATAATTTCTGAAGCAGTTACATATATTGGATTGGGAGAAATTTTTTTATTGAAGTTACATGCAACTTCTATATGTAAGAAATATAGATCCGAATAATATTGCTCCCACAGTTGAGGGGCAATCCCAGCCTCAATACAAACAGTATATTTGTCAAAGCCTTTGCTAACCAAAGTCCAGAATTGTTTAATATCATTCTTGAAAATGGAAATTTTAAGTTTTTCCCACATATTCTTTTGGTACCTTATCCTCTCTTTGGATAATGTTTCTTTATATTTCCTTTCTCTGTTTATGATATTTGTTATTTCAAGGTTCCCTTTTTTATAATGTCTAATCATTTTCTTTCATTTTTCTTCACCCTTCTTACATTTCATATTGAACCAAGTTTTATTTTTCTTCCTTAGGTCAAATTGAAAAAAGAAAGGTCTCAAATAGAAGGAGATATTCTCCCACACTTCCATAAAATTTGTTGTGGATGCAATTTTTAACATTTCAGACCTATATTTTTCCATACAAGAGCCATTCAAAATTTCTAGAAATTGAACAATACTTATTACCATCTTATTCTTTTTTTGTTCAAAATTTCAATACAAGGCTGAATCTGTTTTTCCTTTATTACCGTTATCTCTTTCCCTAACTGTCATTTCGTCATGACAGGTAAATGTCCAGATTCTGATCTTAAGATTACTTCTAAATCTATTATTTTACCAATTGCTTCTATATTCCCCATACCTTAACAATTACAGAAGACCCTTTAGGACCTATAAATGTGTATTCACCTTGTTGGTCACTTTTTGTTCTTCCATTAAAGATTACATAATCCAGCTCAGACATAATACTAAACAGATACCCACCATTTTTATTGCTAATTTTATCCTTTGAAAACTATTGCCAAGATATGTTTTTATTTATTACATTCATTCCATCTATCAATTCTGAGTTTATTGTCCCTTTTTCCTTTGTTCTTGCATTAAAGTCCCCTAAAACAATTATCATACTATGTTCATTTTCTTCCATTCATTTCTCAAGTGTTATTTTAAAGATCTTTCAATAATCCTCTTGAGCTTTACCCTTATTTAAGGGAACATAAATATTACAAATTAACAAGGATACCTCTATACCTTCCAATTTTAAAATCTGATAATTCAATAGGCCAACCCTTTGTTGTGATATTTTAAAGTCCAGACTAGTTTTGACATAGCTTGCTACTCCAGCCTTAGGTCTACCATTCTTTTTAACTTTTGTTGCTGGGAGCATAAATCCTGTATATCCTGCAATCAAAGGAGGGTTATCTCCCAGCAATCATGTTTCCTGAAAGAAGATAATGTCCAGGGTATTCAAAAAGTTTTGGAAATCATCATCTGCTAATCTGTTTTGTACCCCTTCTATATTCCAAATAAGTATTTTTATCTCTGTGAAGTCATAACCCTCATCATATCTATCTAACTCACTGAGATCTGTGTGTCAATTTATACTTATGTCTCTTAAAGGAGCAAATGGATTTGTTGTATTTTATGGTGTTTAACATCATTTTTTGATTTTCCTATTTGATTTAATGTCTCGACATCTACTAAATAGATGCCATGAATATCCAACACTTTAGAAGTATGTAAGACCAGAGCTGCCAAATTACTAGACTGGAATGTAATATCAATTTGGGGTATCTTTGACCCAAATCATGTACATATATATATTTTATAGTTGACCTACTAATGTTCAGACCTAAAGCACAGGTAAGAAAAGTTCCTATTTCTCTTTTAGAGCTTCAATGCGATAATCTTTAGGGACTTCCCAGCCAAAAAGGGTCAGCGTTTTGTTTTCCCATTCAATTTTTTTTTTTTTTTTTTTTTTTAGAATTATAGTTAAAGATAGTTCTGTTGACTTCAGTAAGCCATTGGGAGTTTTCCAAGGCTTCTTTCTTTTTTAATGGGGGTTGGTCATTGTGTAAGATTGGGACAGCTTGTGGGGGAAGTATATATATACCTCTTTTAGATAATTATTTTTGAGAATTCCAAATGTTCGCAGCTGTCACTTCCTTAGCACAGTAAACAAGTACACAATCCTTGTAATATGAATTTGTCAGCCTCATTATAAAAATCTCTCCATCATTAGGGGAAGTTTGAAGTGATTTTAGTACAGCCATGGACCAGGGCAAACTCTCTGGTGCCATATTTATCGACCTGTCCAAAGCCTTTGACCTTGTTGATCACGCACTGCTTGGCTCACAGTTGTGGTCACTTGGTCTCTCCCCCCCATGCCATGAAATGGCTTACAGGCTACCTGCACGGTAGAAAGCAGTGGACCTGCTTCAATAAAGTCCTCTCTGAGCCCCTACCGGTGACCTCCAGAGTCCCTCAGGGTTCGGTACTGGGCCCCCTTCTCTTCTCCCTCTTTATCAATCAACTACCCATGGTGACAACCAACTGTAGAGCCACCCTGTATGCAGATGACCTGGTGATATTGGCTCACTCCCAGGACACCACTACTCTAAACCAGTGCTTGTCTGATGACTTTAACAATGTCTTGTCCTGGGTTACTAACCACAAACTGGTCCTGAACCTGAAAAAAAAAAAAAAACACAGGCTATGCTCTTTGGCTCCACAGCCAAAATCAAAGCCTCGTCAGCCTTGCTAAACATCACCAGTACTGATGGACCCTCACTACCAGTAGTGAACTCCATCAAATACCTAGGGGTAACACTCGACCCCCAACTTGACATGGGGAGTCATATCCTTAACATCTGCAGGGCAGTGAACTGCAAACTGGGTCTGGCCTATAGAGGCAAGTACTACCTTACACCAGCCGCCAGACTTGCCCTTGCGAGAGGTGTACTTCTTCCTTCCCTCAGCTATGGTCTGCACCTATTTGCTCACTCCCCAAAGACTCATCTCACTCGGTGGCACACAGCGTATAATAACATCTGTCATTTTGCTCTGGCTGCCCCCCATCTCACCCACCGATGTGAGTTATATGTTCAATTTTGCTGGCTCTCCCCAGCCAGCTACCTTGATTTCAGGGTGGGGTGCCTCTCGGGAAAAGTGGTCAGAACTGGCATCCCCCAAGGGCTGGCCCTGCTTCTACCACAAATGGATGCTATTCCCTACCATCTTAGGTCCCAGATCTCAGGGATGCTCAAAGTCCCTCCCACCTGTACCCTCATGGGGGAATCGGGACTTTGCTGTAAGTGCGCCCAGACTCTGGAACTCCCTCCCCAGTGATATCCGCTCAGCCCCCTCCTATCAGAGTTTTTGAAATTCCATGTGGGGTTTCCTGAAACTAGCCTCAATGTGTGACTGCCCCAAGCCTCCCTAGAGTAATTATCAACTGTTGTTAAACTTGCCCCAAGCTGCCTTCTACTGAAGCTGCTTGAAACTTCTTGCTGTTTCCAATGATTCTATAAATTCTATCAATTACCCGGGTACTTGACTGTGGGCATACTTTTGTCCACAACATTGCACCTTGGTCATAGGTAGGACTGCCTACTCCCATGTATCCTGTTCCTGCCTTAACGTATATGTCTCAAATGAGTGATGACTTGTTAAAATCTGTCTGTGAACCTACTTGCCTTGTGGGTGCCAAACTATAAAGTTATAAGTTATATCATAACCAACCACTCCTTTGGATGTTCTACTCCTATATGTTACTCTTATTGTCAATGATGTACTTTATTCCCATATGTTTGTTATATTTGTCATGATGTACTAGCATCCTCTCTGTACCATTATCTGTATCCCTATGTTGTATTCTCCTGGATCATTCCTGAAAATAGGCATAATACTTGTCTAGTGTACTTACCCGGTCAACAAAAGCTAAATAAATAAATAATACTCACTCAGTTAAAAACTGTGAAGTCTCATTACTCAATCTACCAATCCCATACATCTCTATCAAAAATTCTTCCAAATTAGATTTTGGAGATTCTTTAGACTGATTCCCATTCTGTGACATATTAGATTGTTGGGGCCCTTCATTGTCTCCCTTGGTCTCCCCTCCGACACCTTGCAGCACCTTATTAATAAAAAAATTGGATTCAACATTAAATTCTACATCAGTTGGTGATTCCACTATCAAGATATGCTCTTTTGTTTTCAGAGTTAAATTGAGTGAAACATTTCTGGTAGAGTTACTCTGAGCAGTTTGACTATTATTACCTGACATTTCATCCAAAGGTGCATTTAACAGATGCTTTTTATTTCCCTTAACCCTTTTATTTCTCATCCTCTTTGATTGTCTTTTATGATCCAGTTGTACCTTATTTGTTAATTTTTTCCCTTTAAAACAATCTGTTTTTTGAAGATGGACCCGAGTTTCTTTGCTTGCTAACTCAGGTATAACTTCTCTACCCTTCTAAAATGAGGGTGGTGAATTTACTTGTATTGCTTTGTTACTCATAGCAATAGGGACCAAATTAGGATAGTTCTGATTTTCTATTAAGTGATCTGTACTATTGTTAACTTTAGGTTCTAATATCCTATCCATCATAGCTCTATTATAAGCAACATCACCCCTTAAATTATCCAGTTCTTGTTTAACTGCCCAAATATTTTCCAGTATTAAGATGTTTGCATAATAGTGGTTCTTATTCATTTCCAATATTTGTGGAGATAACAGAGAATTGGATGCAAAGTCTCCTCTATTTGCAAAATAATTCTTTATTATAATCAATTTCCTCACCTCGAGGTTCCACTTTATTTTTTATTGTTTTGATTATCATCTAGTAAAGAGGATAAAAAAAAAAAAGGGGAAAATCTAAGGGAAGGAGAACCTGAACTATAATCACCTATGTTACCTATATTTGTTTGATCCTGACTGGATTCTAGCTGTTTAAGCTTATGCAGGGTATGGTTCAAATCCTTTAACATTTGGGGAAGCAAATGATCCTTAGGTTCGCAACCATTTGAGGACTTAGCTCTTTCATTATTTGATCTTATAGAAAGCAATTCAAGGGTGCGGTCAGTATTCAACAACAAAAGGTGAATTCTTCCCCACTGGTCGATTTACAATTATCTCAGTCAAAGCCTCTTTCATAACTGAGGGGGAACCTTTTTGGTAAGAGACAGGAGATGTGGTCTCCCAAGATGACATTAAATTTGGGTCTAAATCATTACCTTTTGTTACATTCTGGCATGAAATATTTTTATTTATTTATTTTGTTTATTTGAGTCTAGGATTACAAAGTACCTTTGAGCCGGGGCTCCTTTACAAAGGTTCCACATCAGTGAGTACAGTCATACAGTGTCAATTACAGTATAGAACAATCAGTTATATGTTATTACAAGGGTTTCTACATAAAACACAGAAGTGGATACAGAAGTGTAAAGGAGATGTGAGGGGTAGATACAGACAGGTAAAGGAGATGTGAGAGGTGGGAAAAGGAGAGGGTGGGGGTGAGACGGGGCAGGGGTATAGCAGCCTAAGGGCTTTGTCAAGAGGCGGACAGTGGTAAGTGCATTTGATGGGCAGAGGTGGAGGCAAGTGCTGGCAGTGGGGCAAAAAAGGCAGGCAGCAGAAAAACAAGGCAGCCAGGTGGGAGTAAAGAGATTAGTCATGGCAGTCACAGGAGCTGGAGGTGAGAAGAGTGAGGCGGAGCTTGGACTTGAAAGCATCCATCGTGGGTGTGGCAGAGATGTCACTACTGAGACTATGTAGGCAGCTGGGTGCCCTATATGCAAAGGACCTTTGGCCTTTGGATGTGCAACAGCGGGAGATTTGCAAGAGTTGGGGTTTAGACCTCCTGGTGTTGCAGTTGTTGTTTCTGAGTTTAAGGAGAGAGCAGACACTAGAGGGCAAAGTGTCCATCATTATTTTCTTTGCTCTGATGCAGGTTTGATATCTTAATCGACTGTTTAGTTGCAGCCACCCAGTTTAAGAGTAGAGGTCGCAGGTATGAGTGAGATGGTGGGATCCAGTGACGAGTCGACAGCTTTATTACGGGAGGTAGAGACACGTTTGAGGGAGGAGGCAGTGGCGGAGCCATAAATAATGAGTCCATAGTCAATAATGCTAACAATGGAGCTCGGGATGGCAACTGTTAATGCTTCAGGGTTTAGATGTTTCCTGTGCCGGAACAGTAGGCCCATCCTGATGTTAGCAGCTTTTGACACTGTATTAATGTGGGCAGCATAGGAGAGGTGGGAGTCAAGGGTGATGCCAAGGTATTTGAAGGACTGGATTTGTTCAAGAGCGACCCCTTGCTAAGTTTTGATGGCGAGGTGATGCTGATTGTTTATTGTGAGAGCTGCTGAAAATCATGGACTTTGTTTTTTTCTGGTTTAGGATCAGTTTATGCTTTAGGAACCAGTTTTCGACTGATGTGAAACCGTGCTGGAGGTTTTCTTGCAGTTGTTGTGGATCATGGTGGGAGGGTAGGATTACTGCATCATCTGCGTAGAGTATGATTTGCTCTGGACAGAAATCAGGAAGTGAGTCTAGGAACAGGCTGAAGAGGAGGGGGCCCAAGATAGAGCTCTGGGGGACACCAGAGAGGACCGGTCTGGCATTTGAGTGTCAGCAATGTTCAATCTTTGAGAACGGTTGTCTAGGTAGCTTTTGAACCAGTTTACAGAGTTGGGTGAGAGACCCACTTTCCAGAGTTGGAAAAGCAGGAGGCCATGGTGGACAATGTCAAAGGCTTTTGTTAAATCAATGAAGGTAGAACCGGTTAGCTGCCCGTTATCCAATGAGTGGTGGATGGTGCCGGTGAATTTGAGTAGTGCCGTGGAGGTGCTGTGATTCTTTCTAAAACCGTGTTGCTGCCTGCACAGTATGTTGTGCTTGTCTAGGAAGTCTGTCAGCTGGTCTGTGACAATATATTCCAGTGCCTTTGAGAGGGGAGGTAGGATGGAGATTGGTCGGAAATTTTCATGGGCAGTTTTGACACCACTTTTGTGAATAGGGGTAACAGTGGCAGATTTCCATTTGTCGGGGGACTGGCTGAGGCTGAGGGAGAGGTTAAAGATCCTGGTCAAAGGCCTGAACACTTCTTCAAGGGTGAGGGATAGAAGTTTGAGGTCTAGAGAATCATTGCTGGTTCTGGACTTGCTTATGGCTTTAGTAACATAATCGAGTACCTGGTACATCTTGACTGCTTTAAAGTAGAAGGGGGAGTGATTAGTGGGAGCAGTAGAGGTTGGGGGCATAGAGTCATCCACTTCTTTGAAAAAATCAGGTGGGAGTACAGTACTAAGATCAGTGAAGGCGGTATTGAAGGTGTCCGCAGTGATTTTGGGGTCAAGTGTTATATCTCCATTTATGCTGAGCACCGATTGGGTATATTTTGACTGCTTCCCAGTGACTTCTTTTATGTTGTTCCAGAAGTTTCTTCCATTCTCCCAGGAGTTAGTAAGGGCATTCTTGAAACAAGCTGATTTCTTTTGCCGAATAGATTTGGCACAGTCATTCCTTGCATGTTTTTAGTTCGTGATGTCAGTGTGTTTCCCAGTGGCTCTAGCAAGCTACCAGAGGTGGTCCCTTGCCTTTAGCTGCCTTAGAAGGTCTCCTGAGAGCCAGGGGTTACAGAGGGCTTTTACTTTTCACCTTTTAAGTGGGGCAAATTTGTTGCAGGCCTCGTTGAAGATTCTGATAAAGTGGTCCAGGGCAGTGTTCACATTTGTTGCTGAGAAGATTGGAGACCAGTCCTGTTGGAGGAGGTGAGATTTGAGATGAATGAATTTGCCACGATATAGAACTCTACTGGTGATGGTTTTTAGGGGAGGTTTAATGAATTTGTTTGACCAGAAGCAGCTGACCGGGGAGTGGTCACTGAGTGAGTCAGGGAGGACAGTGGTGTTTGAGATCTGGTTTGGGTGACTGGTAAGGATCCAGTCCAGAAGGGTGCTGGTGCCAGTTTTGTAGTTTTTTTCTTGTTGGTAAGTCTACCATCTGGGTGAGGTTGGATGCCGCGATGGAGTCCCTATGTGCCCCTGCCTCGGCAGCGGGCCAGTTTATGTTAAAGTCACCTAGAAGGATGAATTCTGTATCCAGTGGGAGTGACCTGATAAAGTCCAGAACCGCTGTAAGTCCATTGCCTTGCTCTTTAGGAGGTATGTACACCATGATGACTGTGAGGGCTTTGTTGTGAGCACCAAGGAGGATTCTGATGGGAAGAATCTGCGCCATAGTTGTCAGGGGATCAGTGTTGACGAGGTGTCCCAGGATAGTCTCTTTAAGGTATAGGGCACAAGCGCCACCTCTTTTTGTGGTCCAGACAAGCCTAAAAACGTTGTACCAAGGAAGGGTGATTGCCTGGTCAGGGATCGATGGGGAAAGCCAGGTTTCAACAACTGCTAGGATGTCCGGGCTATGCTAACTAGTAAAGATCTGAAGGGCATCCATTTTAGAAAGGAGGCTGCAAATGTTAAGCGTTATAATTGAGAGGGTGCCTGAGTGCTTGTTCAGGTTGGTGACCTTAGAGGGGGCTGGGCCAGGATTTGGATGAACATTGCCAGACAGCATCAGGAGGAGAAGCGCTAGTTTCAGGGTGCATAGACAAAGTTCTCTAATAATGCACTTATGCTTTCTTGTCATGTATGGACTTGTCATGGGGTGAGAGCGAAAATTCAGAGACAGAGCAGTAAAGAGGGTAGGGGATGTATCCCACGTCTACAGGTGGGAGAGAACAGTTCGTTAGCGGTAGGCAGGGTCCAGAGCAGAAAGTTGGGCCCCAGCGGTAGGGTACCTAGATGGTGATAAGTGGAGTCAAGTAGGTAGCTGTGGGGGGGAGAGGGGAAGCAGGCTCTGGGGGGGGGTGGAGTAAGGGAATGAAAGGAGCAAGGAAGAGGAGAAGGGGGAGCAAAGTACTGGAGGGACGCATGGTTAGAATGGCAGGGAGGAGGCTATGGGGTGCGGGATAGGCAAGGAGGAAAGAAAGAATGGAAGGCAGGTGAGACGAGGAGTGGAGCAGGAAGAAAGGCAGATTCACTGCGATTGTAAGTGAGGAGGCAGCACAGGGGTACAGTGCAGTGCAGTACAGTAAAGAAGTACAGGAGTTAAAATTACAAGAGGGTGGGGTAGTGGGGGAAGAGGAGGAGGACCTAGCAGAGCACCCAACAGAAAAGGGCTACGAGGAGGGGCTACTTAAAGGGGCGTGGATAGGTTCTATTTAATTAAGGTGGGAGGTAGATCTAGATCATTCTGTCCAGCTATTAATAGTGTAATTATCCAGTGAAATAATTTTCTCATTATTTAGATCAGAGGAGTCAGTGTGTTTAATGCTGGAATTGCACACCAGCTCACCTTTTTCAAAGCATTCTATAGGATCCTTATTTTTTGACATAAAAGGGAAACCAAAACCCTCCTTCTCAAATTTTGGTGTTGAAGTATCAGGTTCAACATTTTTGAAGAAAGCTGTTATTTTAGGTTGATTCTCCAATTTTAGCGTTTTACCTTGTATTACCTTGTCTCTGCCCTTTGAAATATCTAGTTGACCCACCAGTATTAATTTGTTAGATTCTACTTCATCTTTTTTCTTTCTCAGTTTCTTGCTAATTTGGGCTGTCTGTGGAATTCTAGACCTCCCACTCCTAGTAATAACCATTATACTCAGATCTATATATGTTTCTAATGAATTCACTCTCTTTACCCTAATTACCTTAATTAATATACCCAATGATATATTCACTTATATCAGCTGCCTAATTACCACTTTACCAATTCAGTAAACCAATGATCAAATGATACACTGTGAAAAGTGACCTTAAATAACTAATTTATAAATAATTCCTAGGTAAAAATAGTATAAATTAGTATACCCCTATATCCGTATATTACCTTTGGGTATAAAATCTCAATATAATCCTATAACATGAAAGGAAAATGATAAAAAGGTCATACAGAATATCCACTAAATCCTAGTTAAAACAGCTGGAATAACCAAGTTGAAAGTCCAACATTGATTAAGTCCAGGTACTTTATGAAAGAGTTTTGGAAGTTTGTTACCATGGTTGCCTTAATTTAACATTGTTAGCTTTGTTATTCCACGACAATGCCTTCAGCATACACTTGAAAAGTTTTTCAAATTTCTAAAGTTCAAGGCAATTTCTGCAGACCAAATCTTCAAAAGTCTGATTCCAAACCCTTTTAAAATCCAAGGGGGAAAGCCCTCCAAATCCAAGATGTAATGCTGTGGTTAAAAAAAATTTCACCAAGTCCTTAACCCCGTGTTGACCCTTTAAATCTTTAAAATCCTTTTCCACTAGAGGAGAGCATATAAAAAGAGCACAATTTATAAAATCTTAATCAGCTGAAAATACTAAAATGCAGCTGAGATACAAAACAGCTTAAATGCAGTTTAAATACAACCGCTAAGCACTTTATAGATATTACAGGAGCTAAATAATACAGATTCAATACGGTTAAAATAAAAAAAACTACTAAGCACTCACAATACTGCAAAACTAGAGAAATATGTAATTAATGAAGCTCTAAGATGATAAAAATTTAAAACACTATCAATATCCAAATTAGAATTATAATATAGCTTACTTTTCCAGAGCTAGATTGTTAGCGCAGAAACGCTTCCTTCCAGAAAAATGTGGGCTGCAAATCTCACAAAGAAAGAAGCTGTTTTTCTGAATCTGGTACACCAGACTGTAACCTGCCACTTGTAGATATTCAGTTTGGAGTCTCTTGCATCCAGCTTACACCCCACTGGAAACTAACTCACCCGCCAAATTATGCCGCAATTACTCATTCGCGTGAACTGCTACTAAAATTACAAGAAAAAAACACAAACGTTCCTCAGAGCATGGCATATATATGCGGTTAAAAAGACTATATGCAAGAGAGGTTGGGTGCAAAGCCGGCAGAAAAAGTGTCTGGTACGCTTAAGCAAAACGCTGCTTCAATGGCTCTAAAGCTCGTGGCTATCTGGCTACAATGGGTTGCACTTGTGCTTTTAAAGTAGTGTGCAGGTGATGCGCATTTGCATATGGCGCGAAAAACAAAAAAAATGTAATAGCAAATAGCCCAGAAAGATTTCCAATAAAACAACATAAAACATAAAAGAAGAAGCACAACCAGCCAAGGCAAATCCACTCCACGCCCGAAAAGCTCCCACCAAAATGCCAGAAAATTTGACAAGTGGTGAATGTCCAAAGACAAAGCCAAAACACCTGTATATCCACCGATTATATGTAAGGAGCAAAAGTAAAATAATTATGGCTAATATGGTTCCCAGTGCTCAAGTTAGCAGGATAATAATTCCAGAATGAAATCCCCTGGGCCTGTATAGGAGACACTTCTTCTTCTTCTTGCAGGCGTAGCCTTCTCCCCACTCTAAGGCCATTCAGATGACTCCTTCTCCAGGCTCACAATCTGGCTTTGCAGCGGGGGAAACCCCTAGGGCCACCAGCAAAGCCTTCACCTGTAAATAAAATGTCTAGAGCAAAATCTCCCTGCTTCTCTACTCTCCTCCGAAGAGTAGAGAGCATGTAGTTGGCAGGCATTCCATCAGCCCACGGATCACTCATTTCCTTAAAACCAGCAGCAGGGAGAGTAGCAGCAGTTTCCATGATGCAAGGATAGAGTCAGCAAGTAAGGTGCTGAATGGCCTCTAACACAATCTACAAAGGCTGAAAAAAATGAGAGACGCAGACACACGTTTCAATTGCAATTGTATTTTCTTAGCTGCTGGGCAGTGGAATCACAGTGTGTGTGTGTGTGTGTTTCAGACTGCTAGAAAAATCCCAGCCAAAAATTCAAGCCATTAACTCCTTCCTTCCCATTTCTGTCACAGACACCACTGTATCAGACATTGGGTGAATACAAATAATTGAGGAACCCATTCAAATTTTAAGTGTATGGTTTGAGGGTCCTGGAATGGCTCTGTATAATTGGAGAAACAAATTAGATATGGCAGAAACTAAAGTAACTAAGTGATGTGGGTGGACAATTTTAAAGAATAAAAGAGTCTGGGGGCAGAATTCACAAAAGAGATGCACCAGGCGCAAGTGAGATGTGCCGGTGCAAATAGGATGTACCCACCAAACAGTGAGCGATGCACAAAGGGATGCGCCATGGGATGCACCACGTGCAACACCACTGTGAACCATGCAGAAAGGGAAAGGCACAAGTGGAGATGCACCCGTACATCTGGGATGTGCACAACCACCCACGGGAGCAGCATAGTGAATACGGAGTAACCCAGCAAGGCAAGAGGGAGCTACAGGGGACAATGCAGTGGGACAAAGGAGAGTGGAATACAAGACCAATGGAACAAACCAGACAGGGCACAGGCACAACAATGGCCAAAACAGGCACAATACTGAGACTGGGCAAACAGAACAACACCCAAAGGCCCAGGCCACAACCCACACAGGCCCATGGCAGGCACACAGAACAGGTAAACTGGAGCCGGCATGGTGCCACACAACAGTGGGCAAATGCAAGGAGCAAGGTGGTGGCCACTGGACGAGGCCAACACCACAGGTGGCCAAGACTGTGGCTGTGGGGGGACCCAAAGGGCAACATCATTCCACACATTGGGCAGCACACTGTGCTACCACAGTGCCACGCAGCCAGGACAGAGCCCCAACCACAGGACACCACAGACAGGGCCCCAAACCAATAGTACAACAGTGCAAGGTATGCAGGCCACAAGTCACACACACAGACCAGGGGGCAGGGACATGAGCAGCAGGACATGAGGACCATGCACATGCCACAGGTGAAGGTGGGAACACACGGAAGTAGGGGGTGCAGTGGGGAAGCAGACCATACATAGACGGGGGCACACAGGGTCATGGCAGCATGGGGACAGTGAACAGCCCCTGACAGTACACAATCCCAGGAACATTGAACAATGAATGACCACAGACGCCATATCAGAGAATCAAATGATTTATATAAATAACAGTAACAACAGTAACAATGAAAACACAAGTAACAGCAGAAACTATGTACACAAATCAGTACAAAAGGGATGGGGTGTGAGGGACTATATACATGAACAGGTGGGCAAAAGGGGGAGGGGCAAGGACAGAAACATGGGTAGGGAAGGTGGGAGAAACAGCAGGTTATATACAATATACACAGCCTAGCACATGGCAGAGGGCTACAGGCGTGGCCGCGCACCTCTTCACCCCAACCCCACATGGCCATGTGCCATCAGGAGATGCAGGACAGCCCCTAGGGTGTGCTGAAGGTGCCCATGCATCCTACAGATGGGCCTGAGTGACCCCTGGACGACCTGTTGTATCCACCAGTCCAAGTCGCTTTGCTGGTCAAAGGCACCTCCACCGCCAGCTGCTACTTGATGATCCCAGGGGACCTACAGCAAGTACACAAAGAACACAGTCCCATTGCAGACCCACAACCCCCACTGAGCAGTAGCCCACCCCACCAGACAGACAATGCACACACAAGGTTGCCACCTACCTGCTCCCATATGGCCACCATGAGGCACTCCAGCTGCAGCCCCCTGTCGCCATGCCTCAGTGGGCATCATGGCCCACTGCCTGGCCTGCAGTTCTGCAAGACACAACAGACAGAGACCGCCATGAGTAGACATGTCAGTGCACAAATCACCCCCCAACAGCAGTGTGGGCATGCAGTGCTGGTGTACACATGCAGTGCAACACCAGTGAATGGCTGTGCAGTCAGTAGCTACACACACCAGCCGTGCCTGAGCCCCCCAAACTGCCCATCCATGGAGATGCATAGCACATGGTGGTCCCACCACATGCACGACACAGTGTACCTATCCACACACACACACACACACCACCGCAGAGAGGCCCAGACCATGTGCCATGCATGGCAGGGCGCCACAAGACAGGTGCAGCCACACACACACGTGCATGTTGGGGAGTGCCCGTGTGAGTTTGCTGATGTGATATGATGTGACCCCACCCTGCAAGCACCTGTGCTGCACACATATGCAAGACACCTATCTGGTACTGGTAGTGCACCCCTGTGTGCATGCACCTGCAGCCTCTTGAGACATGCCCGTTCTCTCCTGCCCAGGTCACCATACCGGTGGCAACACTGTTCCCAAGTGCAGGGAACCTTGTGCAGAGCACCAGGTGCCGGGCAATGTTGGCCCAGACAGTTGCTCTGGGCACCTGCAGGTCCTCCCTGCCAAACAACTGGCCCTCCACATGGAGGACAAGTGCTACCAGGTGGAGAAGCTCGACCTCTGACCAGTTCATGGCCCTCTGCCCTGTTCTGGCTGCCCTGGGCATCTCTGCTGAGCCGCAGGTGGACACCACTCTGCAGGCCCTGCATAAAGAATATGGCAAATGGTGCCACATGCACTACTGGGACACGTGCATGCCCCTACACGCATCATTGTGCTGTGCAATTGGTCAGTTATGCACCCACAGGTGCAAGTGCAATGCACAATGTTATTGCGGGAATGCGGGGTCATGGCTCATGACTTGGTCACGCATGCACAATAACATAGCTGTCCACCATGCTACATGTGGCACGCACTATTGCGCATCATGTCTGTGATGCGTGGTGGCACAATGTAGCGCAATGGCATGTAATGTGTGATCCACTGACAACTACAGACAACTGTCACAATGTGCACCGCGCAGGGGGATGTGACTGCATGGACAGAATGCACCTCGCGATGTGCACCATATGCATGTCTGCAATGCGAGTGTCAGACAAATCATGCAACTGCAGTGCTGTGCCAGGGGTACAATGCACAGCGCATGTGCACTGAATGCACCGAGGCACTTGCACCCCATTCAGGAAGATGCCCCAAACGCACCGCCGCATGCGTGGATAATGCGCTGTGTAGAGATGTGCAGAACTCAGCATATGCACCTTGCTGATTCAGATGAGCTGAGGGCAATTATGCAATTCACAGACAATGCTCCCAAATAAGCCTAATAACGTATTATGGGGCATCTCAACTGTTTAGCATCTCATTATCACTGCCCCAGTCCTCATTTGCATGCCCCGAGCCATACATGCTCCCAACTCAGACCACACTGAGAATAGATGACTGAGGAATCACAGCCTTGAAGGTGAGTACTTTTTCATTTCTACATGTATTACTTCTGTTGCTGTGTTCTGGGTAAGTGCACTAGGCAACCTCTGCCTAGACTCAGGCATGACCCAGGGGAGGAGGATGCAAATGACTGCCAACAGACTGTAGAATAGAGTCATACATATGTGTACAAGTCCAGTACTAGTGTAGCCAATCCACATGATAAACTGGTCAGTGGACAGCCTGTTGCCGTCTGGCCATGTGCAGGGACACCTGTTGCACGACATGGTGTGCCACACTCTTTCCCACAGGCCACCCCAGTGGGGGGTATGCTGGCGACTGATATGTCTGCACAAACAGTGAGATGTGCATAGTGGGAGTGATGTGCAGCCAGCTGCATGTGTATCTGGACATGTGTCACAGGTGGCATGTCCATGGCAATGCAGCTGTCCATGGCGAGTAGGCTGACCATGCCAGATGCAGCACTGACTGCCACGACACACCGTGCACCATAACACACATGCACTGCCTACAGGCTGTGTCAGTCAGGTGCTGTGGTGGCACTCTGCAACCACTGTATATCAGTAATGGGCACAAAGGAATCCCCAGATGCATGTCTAATGTCTGTCTGTACTCTCCCACAGAAACCAGTATGTCAGGAGGAGACGGTGCCACCAGTCGCAGGTGGTCAAACTTTACTAAAGATGAGGAGCATGCCCTCATTGAAGCCTACAATCTGCGGCCCGATGTACTGTCAGGCAGGGGTGGCAACCGTATAGCACAGGAGGAGGGCTGGGAGACAGTGGCCCGTCATGTGAATGCTGTGGGCAAGTACAAGCGAAAGCCCCTGGCGTGCAGGAAGCACCTTAATGATGGGAAAAGGAGGGCAAAGAAGAAAGTGGCCGATATTGAGGCTTCCCTGTGACAGACAGGGTGGTCCACAATCAGATGTGTGCCTGAGCCCTAATGAGGAGCTCCTTGTGGCAACCATTGCCACGTCTGCTGTGTAGGGTGTCCCTGGAGGGGGGGGTTCCAGACAGGTGTCAGTCCATCGCAGCACTGTAAGTAGCCATCCATATGGCACATATGTGGCCACATGTGTGCTCTGGCTGCCATGCCAGTCCTAATATGTGCCACTGTGCAACTGTGGTCCCATGTGATGTACCATGTGTGGTGGTGGCCCTTGTGTGGCCCATGCTGTGCTACGCTTTGTGTCTGACAGTCCATGCCCATGGTGGTATATGTGATGCGCCGGTCCCAGTCAGGCTGCTGGGACACGAACACTGTTGGAAGTCATAGCATTGGCACACAGGGTACCATGTGGCCATGGCCTATCAACACACAGCACCGGTCACAATAGGTGCATCGCTGCAGCGGCATTATTGGCACTGCACAGCCGTGCCAGAGACTGTCATGTGCAACCATGGCACAACACTGTGTCAAACTGTAGATGTACGTATGTATGTATGCCACTATATATTCCATTGACATTAACCATGTTCTCTCATCTTCTTTTCATAGCTCCATCACACCTCACGGGTGTGGCCATGGGCACGACTGCACAGGATGCCCTAGTGGGCGATGATGCTGGCCTGTCACACACGGCTGTGGACACTGCGGTGGATGGTGCCATCCCTGGACTGTCCACTGCACTGGTGCCACTTGCTTCAGCGCCAGTGGTGGTGGGCCCATCAGGCCCCTCAGCCAGTGCTGCCAGTGTTGGCAGCAATGTCACCACATGGCTGGAGGGTCTACTGGGATTGTCTGATGATGACCCAGCAAATACAGTGGACATCACTGATGCCCTTCTTGTGCTGGCATTTGGCATGCAGGGGGCATTCAGTGATGGCCCTGTGGATGATGACGCCACCCAGATAGAGGGAGATATGGCCAACAGTGGGACACACAGCACACAGGTGCCTGTGCAGGTGGCCCTTGATGGCATTGATGGCCCTGCTGCACATGGCACAGATACAGAGGCTGCACAGCTGCCCACGGCGGTGGGTGCTGTGCCCGCTGCATCTAGTCCATGTGTGGTGGTGGGGCCATCAAGTGCGTCACAGCCAGGTGCTGTGGGACACATGCAGGCACCATTGGATCGTGACGGCACTGGCCGTGGATGTGCTGGGGCCAAGCATGCCCAAGCCCCGCTCATGCCGCAGCCTGCCATGGTGCAACCACCGTCGGTGGATGCCTCTCAGCAGGCTGATTCACCACCCACCCGTCGGGGACGTCACTGTGAGCCATCACCTGCCAACAACATTGAGGGCTATGTCCACCTCCTGCGTGATACTGTGGAGGGGTAGGCAACCCTATGTACAGAGTTCAAGAGCCTCCAGATGCTGATGGTCCTGGAGCACAAGTCTGCGGTTGCATGAGATTTTTATTTATTTAGCTTTTGTTTACCGGGTAAGCACACTAGACAAGTATTATGCCTATTTTCAGGAATGACCCGGGAGAATACAACATGGGGAAAACAGTCAAGGTACAAAGAAATGAGAGTACATTATGTCACAGTAAACAAACATCATTTTACCATAAGAGGAAACATAGTAGCGGAGCACTATCCAAGGAATGGATTGGTCATAATATAACTTATAACATCATAGTTGACACTCCTTAGACTAGTTGGATCACAGACAGATATTTACAGGTCATCACTTTTATCTATAATATACAAGATTGGCAGTATCAGGACACTTGGGAGTAGGCATTCCTACCCATGAACTGTGGTGCAATGTTGTGGCAAGCCTATGACCGTGGTGCAATGTTGTGGCTAATAATGCCCCTGATTTTTGAAATTGGGCAGAGAATGGTGTAGTCAGAAAAACATTGAAACCGCAGGAAGTATCTCGCAGGTTCAGTGGAAGCAACTTGGGGAGGTTTTGATCAACAGTTTGATACTTTGCTCTAGCGGGGTTTGAGGCAGTCACAGACTGAGGCTAGTTTTAGGAAACCCCACAGGGAATTGCGAAAACTCAGATAGGATGGGGCAGATTGGATATCCACAGGAAGTGAGTTCCAGAGTCTGGGTGCGCTTATGGCAAAGTCCCGATCCCCCACAAGAGTACGGGTGGGAGGGACTTTGAGCATCCCTGATGTGAGAGACCTAAGATGGTAAGGACTGGGATCCAGTTTAGGTAGAAGCCGGGCCAGCCCCTGGGGGATGCCGGTTCTGATCACTTTCCCTGAGAGGCATCCCACCCCGAAATCAAGGTATCTAGCTGGGGAGAGCCAGCAGAGTTTATCATATAACTCGCATCTGTGGATGAGACGGGGGGGGGAGCAGCCAAGGCAGCATGACAAATGTTATTATAGGCAGTGTACCACCGAGTGAGATGAGTCTTTGGGGAACGAGCAAATAGGTGCAGCCCATAGCTGAGGGAGGGAAGAAGCACACCTCTCGCAAGGGCAAGTCTGGCTGCCCGTGTAAGATTGTACCTGGCCCTATAGGCCAGACCCAGTTTACAGTTTGCAGCCCTGCAGATGTTAAGGATATGATTTCCCATATCAAGCTGGGGATCAAGTGTTCCCCAGATATTTGATGGAGTTCACTACGGGTAGTGAGGGTCCATCTGTGCTGGTGATGTGTAACAAGGCCGATGAGGCTTTGATTTTGGCCATTGAGCCAAAGAGCATAGCCTGCATCTTTTTCAGGTTCAGGACCAGTTTGTGGTTAGTAACCCAGGACAATACCTTGTTAAAGTCATCAGTCAGGCACTGGTTTAGGGTAGTGGCATTCTGGGAGTGAGCCAGAATTACCAGGTCATTTGTATACATGGTGGCTCTGCAGCTGGTAGTTACCATGGGTAGTTGATTGATGAAGAGGGAGAAGAGGAGGGGACCCAGTACCGAGCCCTGAGGCACTCCGGAGGTCACCGGTAGGGGCTCGGAGAGGACTTTATTGAAGCAGGTACACTGATTTCTACCATGCAGATAGCCCATTAGCCATTTCATGGCATAGGGGGAGAAGCCAAGTGACCACAGCTGTGCACCAAGCAGTTTGTGGTCAACGAGGTCAAAGGCTTTGGACAGCATGCCCAGATGTTGACAGAGGCATGCCTACAGCAGGTGGGCGTGACCACAGCATTGAAGTGGATTGCAGCCATGGCTGTCGGGCCTCCAACTGGATACCCAGGAGTGCCTCCTGCACACCAAGGCAGCGGCATCAGGTGGATCCATTGCTGCTGATGCCATCACCTCATGTTGCACTGCCCAGCACAGACATGGCTTATGGGGCCACCACACCGATTAGCACTCATTCATGGTCTCATTGCAGTACCCCTACAGAGGTGTGGGATACGCCCCCTGTAGCTGGTGGTGCCGCAGCTATATCTGCCAGTCATGGCAGAGGCTGCCCTCATGTTCATGGCAGCCATGGTGCTTCCCTGTGATATCCAGGTCCCTCTTCCAGTGGTTGCTGCACTTTCCACCTCTGTGTTCCACTCGCCTGGATAACAGTGCCTGGGGTGGTGTGGGTGGCATGCACCTGCCCCAGTGCAATGCCATCATGGGCCCCCCGTGCAGTGCCACCTGCATGGGTGTGTGCACCACTGTTGTGCCATGTGGCATGGGCGTGATAAGTGCGGTCCAGTGTCTGCTGCACCAATGTACCAGCAGCAGTGCACACTGATCCATGCTATCCCTGGCACTGTCATTGTGACATGCGTGTGTGTTGTGAGGTGTGCGTGTGTGTGTGTGTGTGTGTGTGTCTCCGGACCTCATGGTCCCTGGCATGTCTGGGATCCACTGCTGCCTCGACACCACTGTTTAGCACCTGTCATGTGTGTGTACCCGTGTTGGGCTGTTTGTGTGCTGTGCTGTGTCCGCCATGTGCTGCATGGCTATGTTTCTACCTGTTGACACCATTGTGCACCTCCCCTATACATACCCGTGATACTCACCTATGGTTCCCCAAATGCTCCTCCACTAGTGAGCTTCAATAGAGCCTTGACCTTGCAGCCAGCCGTGGGTCTCGCCATCCTATTGGTGGCCAATGTTCTGGCCCTGTGGCACTGCTTCTTCCTCCACACCCTCCTCTTCCTCCCCAGAACTGTCGCACTCACTGGCCTCGACAGATATTCCACGGTCAATGGCCATGTTGTGTAGCATACAATAGGCCAGAAATATGCCACAGGCCTTCTCAGGGCTATACTGTAGGGCCCCACCCAACATACACAGGCACCAAAAGCGCATCTTCAACATGCCGAAGATGCGCTTGATGATGGTGCGTGTAGTGGTGTGTGCCTCGTTATAACACTCCTCTGCCTCTGTTCCAGGTCACTGGAAGGGGGTGAGGAGCCAGGGCCTCAGTGGGTATGCTACATCATCTGTGGGGGTGAAGGGTGGCTGTTAGTACACTGGTCTCATGTGCAACATACCCCCCCACCCCCTGCTGCACAGCTGTGTGTGCTGAGCATCCACCACTGGCTGTGCCTGTCCCTTCCCTGCAATCCTATCCCCATCATCCATCTGCTGTTGCTGGGCCTGCTGCTGTTGTTGGTCCCAGGCCATGAATGCCATTGGGGTCACACGTGCCACACCCACCACTGTCCTGCCTAGTGTGCATTGAGGCAGTGGCCGCTGTCTGCATGTGCTGCACTTGTCCCTGCCACACATGTCCCCAATGGCACTGCACTCCACAATCCAAGCATTGCATGTGTGCCACCCTGTACTGGCTGGTGTCTGCCTGTGTCACCTTCCACCCCTCTGCTGTCCCACATCTGCTGCATCCTTTGCACTTTGTGCATCATGCTTTCTGAACACCTGCCCCCCTCCTATCCTGTGCCATAGTGCCCTGTTGTGTGGCTGGTTGCCATGTTCCATGCATCTACTAAATGGCCACTTGGTATGTCCGCTGCCTCAGACCTGTGGCAGAGGGTGGACTGGTGCCATATGAAGGCATCATCTGTGTTCCCAGGGTGTGTGACACAGGCATTGCTGATGCGCTGTGTGGCATTGCACACCACCTGGCAGTTGACAGAGTGGTATCCCTTACGGTTGATGTATGTTACTGTGTCTTTGCTAGGTGGTGTGCGGATTGCCACATGGGTGCAGTCAATGGCCCCTATGATGCCTGGCATGCTTGCAACCCTGTGGAACTCCTGTATGGCTTCTGTCCACTCTGCCTGTGTGCTGGGGAAATGAATACATTCCGAAGCATGTTGTAGCAGTGCAGTGAGGAACTGCGTGAGGAGACGGGATGTAGAGGCCTGTGATATGCCAATGGTGTCTCCAGAAGGCCTTTGGAAGGTTCCCATTGCAAGCAGGCACATCACTGTTGTCACCTTGGTCTCCACTGATATGGCATGACCATGTCCAGTGGGTACCTGCATTTCCTCATGGCACAGCTCACAGAGCTGCCTCAGAATTGCCCGATTCAGGCGGTATCAGCCTACTGTTCCCATATCTGTCAGCTGCTCAAAGGACAGCCTGGCACGATACTGCCATGGGGCTGGTCACCTACAGTGCCTTCCACCTCAACATCTCCTCATCCTTCTTAGTAGTCCAACCATAACAAATGGTGCTCCATCCATGGACTTGGTGTGCCCTTTCTCCCGCTCACTCTCACACTGTGCTGGTGCTGCTGTTCTGCCACTGACCTGCTGGTGGCTTGCACTTAAGTCTGCTTCTTTTATACCTATCTTTTCATGGCGCATTTGGTACTTTCGCTGGGTTTGCTCTGTAGTTGCATCTTCCTTTGGCACTGTGAATTGCTTTGCGCTGTATATGCATGTGTACACCCCCTCTCTATGCACCACATATCATTATTATGCATCTGCAGTGCATCCTGCTCAGCACAGCGCATCTGCCCTGTCTGTGAATCATTTCATGGCGCATTTTTGTGATGCGCCGGCGCATCTCACTTGCACCCAGTGCATCTCTTTTGTGAATCCTGCCCTATATGGCAAAAACATTTTTAATTCCAGTTTTTCTATATCTTAGCTTTGTGTATCCTCCACTGGTATCCATGGAGACAAAGTTGTATAGTGTATTTTTTCATTTATTATGTGGTAGTCAATTAAATCTGGTTAAAAGGGGATCTGTATGATTGACTGACTCTTAAAGTACTGACAGTCATTATCCCATCTCCATTTGACTGCAGCATTCATAATACCGACGGACAAAATACCGCTTCTCATTAGACCGACAGAGGCAAGTTTCTAACGAGTGCAGGGAAGTTACGAGTGCAAACATTAAAAGTGCAAACATACTTACAGCAAACATTAAAGTTACACTGTGCTGTGCATCTCATTTCAACTATGTACCACCATGAGGCTGCTATGTAAATGCTACGGGACCAAGTAATGATAGCACTAAAAAAAGCTGTACGAGCTCAATCAAGTGATCAGAGTGCAAATTTAACTTACCTTCAACTTTGGGAATAGTAGCAGCACCACTATGAGGCTGCTGTGTGAATGCTATGAGATAAATGGCATTTGATTCGTGATAGGGGCCATGATGCTACAATAGTGACAACTATAATGGCAGCTTCCATGGTCGAGTCGTGTAAGATGATTCCCTCACAGAGGGGCCACGATAAACTTTCCATTGATGGCTATTTATATTATAAGGAGCGGCAGAGGGGTGACTTATTCTACTGGTGCTACCAAAAACATAAAACTGGGTGCCACGAGTGGGCAAGCACCATTAAGGTCAAGGGACACCATCATCTCAGTAGCAACACAGAGCACACGCATTCGCCTGATGCCACTCAGGGTCCAGTTGCAGAGGCAGTTGCTTCCCTGAAAGAGCGGGCGCTAAGCACTAATGATTCCCCAGCTCAGTTAATTCAGGCTGAGTGTGCCAAAGTGACTGCTGAAGTCCGCCACAATTTTCCCTTTAAGACATGTGATGCAACAAGTGGTCAAAAGAGCCAGGTGCGAAAACATGCCTCCAGAGCCCACAACACTTGATGATGTCTTAGTACCCGATGACCTATGGTACATTGCTAGTGAGCTGTTCCTTGTAAAAGAATCAGTGTGGTGAGAAGAAAATTTTTATATTTTGCACAAAGGTTAATATCCACAAATTGTCTGTGGCAGAATGCTGGCTGACGGACCAGACTTTTAAAACTGCGCCCTCTCTATTCAGACAGCTGTATTCAACATATGCCCCTGTGGGCAGCACGGAGACCAGCAGGATTGTGTCCTTGGTATATACAGTAATGTCCTCCAAGTCACAGGAATGTTATGTTCGACTTTTCCAGGACCTGCATGACTTAGCTGATGAACATGGGGTAAAACTTGACACCATGCTACATCATGACCGATTTTGAGCAGGCAGCCATCAATGCCTGTAAGGCAGAATTCCCTACCTCCATTAACAAGGGCTGCCTTTTTCACTTTGGCCAAATTATTTGGCGCAAAATTCAGAGCATGGTACTGTCAACAAAGTATGGCTCAGAACTGGAATTCAGCCTACAAATGAGGCAGCTGCAAGCACTGACTTTCTTGCCTACATCTGAAATTCCTGCCACATTTGCATCAATAAAACCAGAATTCGCAGAATGTAGCCTCACAGTGCTTGACTGGTTCTAGGAGAACTATGTAATTGGCAGGATCAGGAGACAAATGAGAAATGACACCACTATTCGCAGCCATCCACTTTTTCCTCCAGAACTGTGGTCTGTATATGAACAAGTTGCCTCTGGTGTTCCCCCTTCCCACCCAAAACAATGTTAAGGCATGGTACCGGTGACTCAATGCACTGGTCGGCTCGAGTCATATCAGCATAGCATGGTTTGTCCAAGAGTTAATGAGGGAAGAACAAGTTACTGAAAGCACTATTGAAAAGATAAATCGTGGTCTTCCCCACTCTCCCCTTAAGAAGAAATACAGCATCTGTGAAGAAAAAATAGGAAATATTATGCAAAGTAAAAATGAGAGATCTGTCCAAGAGTTTCTACGTGGCATAGCCCACAATATGGCTCTATAACAGTGAAAGAGTGAAAGTCTTCTTTTAATTGCTGAAACAAAATAAATACTGCTTTAAAATTAAAGCACTCCGCTCACTAGATGGTGCTCCAACATGGGCTGCCATTGCTTGAATGTTGCGTGTTGATGAAGTGTAGCATTCACACAGCAGCCTCACAGTGGTACTGCTACTATCCCCAAAGTTGAAATCAAATGCACAGTTCAGTTATGCTTGGTTAAGATTTGTACCATTTTCCCAATAGTTCTTAATTTCACCAACGGCTTTTTTCAGTGCTGTCATTACTTGGTCTCATACCATTTACACAGCAGCCTCATAGTGGTGCAAAGCTGAAATGAGATGCACAGCACAGCATAAATTTAATATTTGCACTTTTAATGTTTGCACTCGTTAGTTCCATGCACTCGTTAGAAACTTGTCAACCTTGGGGCAATGGGAAGTGGTATTTTGTCCATCAGTATTATGAACACTGTGGTCATCGGCAATGGGCAAATGACTGTCGGTAATGGAAGAATCAGTCAAACGTACTAGACCCATCAAAAGAGGGCATACATATGGGGATATGAAAGTAGGTGTCCCTTTAATAATTAATCTGGTAGTATTCTTTTTTTGTGGTTTTTTCAGTTTTACTATTAAACCATTACTGCAAGGAACTAGGCACAGAACTCAAAAGAAAGACTAGAATGGCAAAGCCCCTTGGAGTTGCCTGATGCAAGTACGTTGTGTGTGGCACCATGTTGTGGATGGCAAAACACAACCGGAAACACCACGCTCAATATTGTAGTGTGTGCTGTGAGCTGCCTTTTGCAGGGGGAAAAAATGAACAAAAAGAAATCTGCTTGCTTTTTTGTGAGCTCATGCATAACGTTTTGTGCACGTTGCAAGGGTATGCTTGCACGTGAATAAAAATGTTATTGGGGCATTTGCAAAAATAGGATTGATACTGTAAATGGACTTGCTTATTGGACGCCATAAATTGCTGTCTGTTACGTTCAATGTTTTGATGACTAGAGTAGTGCTTGTGTATACTTATAGATTTGAACTTTGGCCTTTCTCTATTCCCACCCTTGTTAGATGAGCCAGGTAGTGAGTAGGGAATAGAAGGCCCAGCACCAAGGGTGAGCAGAGTGCCTGAAGAGGAGGAGGAGGCAGGGGAGGATGGTGGGTGTTTCACAATGCGCTAAGCGGGGAACTGCTGAAGGAGGCTAGCCTTTATTTGGGATTTGGGAGAAGCTATTCCCCCACATTGAACCTTGAGCTTTAGTCCTCCCATTCAATGTTTTGGTGACTAGAACAGCGCTTGTGTATACTTACAGATTTAAACTTTGGCCTTTCCCTATTCCCTTCCTACCCTTGGTAGGTAAGCCGGGTAGTGAGTAGGGAATTGAAGGCCCAAAAAGATTACCTCCTCCAACTCATGGAGAGTATGAACGGTAGCACACAGAAGAGGAAACCCCCCAGGTGGGGGAAACTTCTGAGGACCCATGGCTACTGACCTGCCCGTCCTTAGGGCAAACTAAGAGGAGATGATCCTATGTGCTTAGAACTACATTCTAATTCTAGTGTAGGGTGTAATGTTCGTAGTGAAGTTTCATCTTCTGGGTCTGTTGAATGATGAGTTCAGGAGGGTTGATTCTTGAGGTTGAAGAGGCAGATCCAGTCCAGAGGAATGTCCAGATCCTGAATATGGATCACGACCAGCTGTTAAAAAGAAGAAGAAGAATCAACATTTATATAGCGCTTTTTATACACAATGGGTGGGATATTCAAAAGGGTTGCGCCATGCGCAATAGGGTTGCGCATGCGCAAGTCCGAAATTGCGCCATTCTGCGATATTCAGCAGGAGGCAGTTGCGCCACTGAAAACAGGCTGAGCAACAGCGCAATGCAAATGAATGCATGCTCAACTGGAAGGGAGAACCATGCAAAACTGCACAGCCCGATATTCAGCGGGCTGTGCAGAGTTTGCAAGCGCAACTCCCAACCTGCGCCTGCAGGACTTTGAGCCAAAAAAGGCTGAAGTGGGGCCACCCACAGGTGAGCTGCTGTATTGCAGAGCGCAGCACAGCAGCTGCCACCTGTGGCTGGCTAACCCAGTCCTGTGCCCCCCCGCAGGCCCGATCACGGGCTGGTGTACCCACCAGCCCGATCGCGGGCAGCAATGTAGCTCCCCTCATGAGCGGTATCCCTGGTGGTCAGTGGACCGAAATGCTGTCAGCTGTATGTATGTCAAACCCACCCCCAGTACATATCCCTGGTGGTCCAGTGGACGAAATGCCCGATTGCGGGGTATATATAATACCCCTCCCGTACATATCCCTGGTGGTCCAGTGGACGAAATGCCGATCGTGGGTGGTAGGTGTAATAAACCCCCAAACATAGCCCTGGTGGCTGGTATCCCCACCACCACCCATGAAGCCCTACCGCTCCCCTCCGACGGCTGGCGGGCGGCAGCATCCACCGCCTGCCCGCCCGCCGACGACTGCCGGTGGGCCTGCCGCCATTGGTGCAGAGCAGAGCCAATGGGCGTGCAATATCCCGTCATGACAGTCCAGATTTGTGAATGATGTTCATTCACAAATCTGAACTATCATCTTGGCTATAATACTACTAGCCAGTGGCTCTTACCTCTGCGCCAGACAGGCTGTGCAACTGGGCAGTCGGCTCGGCCCGGCAGGCGACAGCCGAGTGGGATGCTGCCGCCCGCCCGGCTGCCCAGGTGTTCGTGGAAAAAGGTGAGGCCTGCCACCAGGGCTATGTTCCAGTGGTTTATTACATACGCCAGCGGTCGGGCATTTAGTCACTGGACCACCAGAATATGCGAGGAAGGAACCGTACACATACCGCCACGATCGGCATTTCGGTATGACCCTGAAGAACGAATATACGCCGCCAGCGCTCCGCTGATCACCTGAATACCGAAAGACCTGAGGTTATCCCTATACCGCCCGTGATCGGGCATTTGGTCACTGGACCACCAGGATACGGGGGATATTACGCTACCGCCAGCGATCGGGCATTCGGTCCACTGGACCACCAGGGATATCTCCAGGAGGAGGAAGCCACATTGCTGCCAGCGATCAGGCTGGTGGGGGTACACTATGCCCGCGTCGGGCTGCAGGGCGTCGGTCCCGGCGGCTGCTGCCTGGCAGGGCGCCAGGCGCGGAATACCTCGGGATCGGCACACCTACATGCTAATGGCATGCAAATGGGGACATAATCACATGCAAATGGCCCCCCCTGCGTCTTGCATGAATTATAGCCCCATTTGCATGTCACCTTTTGAATATCATGATTTTGCACATGGTGCAAAGGTACTTGCGCCACCGCAGATGATGCTCCACTCTGTCAACTTGCCGGTGGCGCAAGTTCCACTGCGCCATGTGCACAGTGGCTGTGGCTGAGGGGTGATATTCAAGGAGTTGCTCAATACGCAAACCCTTTGAATATCGCCCGGACACACCCCCTGCTCAACTATTTTGCGCAGCTCAAGGGCTTGCGCCTATGAATGGCGCAGTTTGAATATCCCACCCCATGTATCCCAAAGCACTTTTACAAGCAATGCTAGACTGGTAGTGAAGTGACTGACTGTGCAGTGGCAGCCACATTGCGCATCAACACCCACACACAGCCTGGACAACTGCATGAACTGGTTTTATGGGAAGGGGAATATTGGCCTGGACACCGGGAATGGCCCCTACTCTTTGTGAAGAATGCACTGGGTTCTTTCACTTCCACCTTGACACCCACCAGGATGGGTAGAAGGGACCTCAGTTTAATGTCTCATCCCTTGAACAGCACACCCTAACAGCACAGCACCCCCCTAATACTGCACTCAGGTGCTAGTGTTTTAGGTATGAGTCCAATCCCGGTGTGGGATGAAGAAAAGGGGTTAAAAAGGGGGTTGAATGAGATCCAAGATATATCTGTGATGTTAGCTGATTTTTGAATAAGGCACCTAATTAATGTGAGCATGAGGAGTGTGAATTTGTTTAAATGGGTTGCCAGGCTTCAAATTACAAGATGTATCATGGGTTATGAAATACTAAGGTAACCTGTTGGACTTTGAAGAACGTGAGAGCAGGATGGAAATCTTCATTCATTTGTAGAATGGCAAATGTTTTGGATGTTTGCAAGGTTCTCAGAAGTGCTTGTTCTCAGTATTTTTTTTAGGAAAAAATGTGGGAATCGAATGAAGCTGGATAATGAGGTAGTAGGAGCTCTGCCGTTCAAAGTAGAGTCTAATGGCTCTGAGTTCAGTAATTTTGCAATGTTTCATTATGTAAGCATCTATAGGGAGACAATCAAGGATTCAGAGGGAGTGAGGCTTTGGATACCAGGTAGGAGAGGGTAACTGAAAAATTTCAGGCCAGTGCAGGCAAGGATGAATATGCTGTAAAGACAGTAATTGGATACCGATACATATAACGGAGTTATTCAGTATGATAGATTCGAGGATTGAAGTTGAGTTAGAGTTGTTATGATGAGGTTTGCATGGGCACATATGGAGGAAGGACTTTTAGTGCAGGCTAGTGGATATGGTTATTGCTGTAGCATAGCTGCCCAGTGGCAGAAGCTTGAGTGGCCCTTGTGGCATTGACTTGCTGGTGGATCTAATACCGGTATGTTGTAGAAGTGCCTGGAAAAGATGGGTCTTTGACTGAGTCTACTGACTGATGAGGCAATAAGAGTTGATATCAAAAGTATAACATAACAGGTACATAGACTGCTTAGTCCAATGTAGAACTATTGCAGAGTGTAATTGTGATAGGAAGATAGCCAGGTCAGTTGCGCATGCGCAGGATGATGAATCAAATGAAGGCCTGTTCTTGGTGATAGTAGTCACTGGAAGGAGTATGAAAGGGAGATATCCTTCGGGTGAAAGAGAAAGATCACTAAATAAGTGGTTGGCATGATTAGAGTGTCATGACGAAGTGTAGATAACTTTATGAAGTATGGTGATGTCCAGAGGCCAGGGAGCAGTGACTTGGGATAGCGTACATTTAGCAGGGTAGCTGTGCATCAGAAATTCATTGGTACATATTCTGAGATGCTAGATGGAAGTAGGGTCTTAGAAGAGCATCCAGCGGCTATTCCAGGAATTACAAATCAGATAACGTGGTTAATCTGAGTTAGTGCTGTAGAGAATAGACTATAAGTGGAAGGTATAGCGGTCAGTTGGCATCCATCTGTATCCCCCTTCCTCGGGACAAGATTGAAAATAGGCAGAACTGTCTAGTCCTCTTTTCCCGGTCAACAAAAACTAAAATAAAAAAAAATGATGCCAGTACTGCTATGTGGTATACTGTGGTTCCAAATATCCTTGAGGGGTATGGCTATTACGAAGCTGGTATATCCCAGGAGGGAAATACGTTCACAATTCCAGTGTAAGATAGAGGGCACGAGAAGACTCTGCTAGAGCTTGGATCCTATGGAAGATATCAGGAGGTAGTGACGTCCATACAGTTTGGATTACATGAAATATGTAAGGAATGACCCTGAAGAGTTGATTGAGAGATAAGATCTTCTATAGTCCATTTGAATGGGATTCTGGAAATTGATCCTGCGGAGATTATTTATTTACTAGAATTTCAGATAAATACCAAATTATTGGGAAGTAGCAGTGTATCGTATACTGACTTAGACTGTATATGCTATGTTGTTCAAGGGATGTTGCTGGACAAGGGTTTTCCTTAAGTAAGAACTGGTAATCCTTGGGGCACTGGAAGGGAACAGTAATGCCAGCTGAGGTAAGAGTTTGAGGAGGATGAACGAGTAGAAGTAATTGAACGGGTGAGTGGACGCTAGACATCAGCAGTTGTGAAGAACACCCAAAAAAGTACATAGCAGCAAACGCAAGGAGTCCCAAGCCACAGAGCAGTGAGAAGAAAACTGCACAACACAACAGCAGGCCAACCAATGTCAACAACCCCTTGAGAGGAGAGAAGGGGGGAAACCAGGATATGACCTTCCCATCAATGATAGCCCTGAAGGCAGGAGAGGCAATGATGTACTGGATGCCGAGCAATATCATTATCAGAAGTTGCAGTAAAGGTATCAGACATATGTACAGGATGCCGTGGTATGGAGAGATAAAAGGAATGAAAGCTGAAATGGGTCTCAGGCATTAGATCCAGGCAAAACAGAGGAGGATCCAGGTACAAAGGTGCTGTGGAGTAGGAGCATGGGTTCCCACCTCCAAAAGAGATGGTGAACTTGAATTGTTGATAGTAAAAGTGCAGCGGTGATGGGGTATGAGATTCCTGCCTCCAAAGGAGATGGATAACTTAAACTGTTCGCAGTACAAGGTGCTGCGGTGATGGGATATGAGGTTCCCATCTCTGAAGGAGATGTTGAACTGGAATTGCTGATAGTAGATCCAGGGGGTGAGATAAGGGTAGAATCATAGAATCAAAGAAATTTGATGGCAGAATTGGAACCTTCCGGACCATCTAGTCTGCCCACCCCTCCCCTTTCACATACCCCCATCCCCGCCTGTCATCACCCTCAACCCAATAGTCAGCCTGGTATTCCTGTCCCACTCCCTCTTAAATTCCTCCGCAATCTTAGCCCCCACCACTCTATCCGGCAGTCCATTCCAGGGCTCCACCACCCTCTCTGTGAAGAAGTGCCCCCTCACATTGCTCCAGAATCTATTTCACTGCAATCTGAGGCTGTGCTCTCTACTTCTGGCTCCCTCCTTCCTCTTCAGTAGACCCCCTCTCCTACTTTGTTGAGCCCCTTTACATATTTAAAGGTTTCAATCATGTCCCCCTTTCCCTCATTTCCAGCGTGTACAGATTTAGCTCCTTACACCTCTGCTCATATGTCTTCCCCTGCATACCCTGCACCATCTTTGTTGCCCGTCTCTGAACTCTCTCCAATGCCTCTATGTCCTTGCAGAGGTGTGGTCTCCAGAACTGAACCCCATACTCTACCTGTGGCCTCACCATGGCTTTGTAGAGGGGCATTATTACCTTCTTCCTTCTGCTAGTAATGTCCCTGTCTATGCATGCCAGCATTCCATTGGCCCTTCCCATCACCCTACTATATTGGAAACCTACCTTAAGGTTTGAGAAGACTATGATCCCCAGATCCCTTTCCTGTTCTGATTCTTTGATTTCCACCCTACCCAGCGTGTACCCCAATTGCGTGTTTTTCCTCCCTAGGTGCATCAAAGAGCACTTCTTGCATTCAGTTTTAGCTGCCATTTCCTGGCTTACTCCTCGAGCATCTTGAGGTCCTTCCTCATGTCCTCCACCCTCTCTGGGTGTCCACCCTATTGCAGATTTTTGTATCCTCGACAAATAGGCACACCCTCCCTCTCAAACCCTCTGCAATATCACTGATGTAGATGTTGAAGGGGAGCGGACTCAAAACTGACCCCTGTGGCACTCCACTCCTTACCCTTGCCATCTTGGAATGCACCTCATTAAGCACTACCCTCTGAGTTCTCCCTGCTAGGCAAGCCTCCACCCAGCTTGCTATTTTCCCTCCCAACCCCATGCTTTCTATCTTGTTCACCAACCTCCTAACAGCATTACAGAAAAGGCTGTAGAAAGCCACAGGCTCCTGTCCCTGAAAATGGGCAAATCATTATAGACCCAGCAGGAAGCAAAGGGAAATGCGGGAAGAGACAAGTCCAAGATGAAGGCTGTAGGGGAACAGGAAAATCAAGAGTAGCAAAGATGGAGGAGAAGGCAGGAGGGAGCTGAAGGTCAGGAGACTGGAGGAGGCTGATCCAGAAGGCAAGCCACAGGCAAAAATGCACATGAGCACCAGAGGAAAACTGGAAGACAAGTAGCAATGAAGTCTGGAAGTCTAATGGACAGGGTGGAGTTCAGGGCCTAACAAGCTGGCAAGGCCCAAATCCAAAACCAGAGGAGGCTAAGGGTGAGGATAAGTACACAATCCCAGGTGTGAAGAGAACCTAGCACAGAAGGCCGGGAGTGGAAGAGCCACCACAAGGTCAAAGCAGTCCAGTCTTCCACAGGGTAGCTGGAGGCTGAAGCCCAGGGTTTGGCTGGAGGAGCACAATATAAAGGCACGAGAGGATGGAATGACATGTAGTAGAGACTGGAGGCAAGGCGCAGGTGCATGAAGGCTGATGGGGTATAGCGATCCCATTCTCAAAGGGAAGTGGCAAACCCAGGTTGCTGGTACAGAATGCAGTTGGCTGAGTCAGAAGATTGGAGGCTGATGGGTAACAGAGGACCCATTCTGAAGGGAAGTGCGAACCCAAATTGCTGGTACCAAATGCTGTTGAAAGAGATGATGGAGTTTAGTAATCCCATTCCCGAAAGGAAGTGGCAAATGCAGATTGCTGGTATAGAATGCAGTTGGTTGAAACAGTAGATGGAGGGCACAGGCTCCCATCCCCAGTAGTCGGGGTGAGCTAACCTTCGCTCAATGCCCCACCGGGCAAAGTCAGGGATGGAGACTGTCGTTGTTGGCATGGAATGTAACTTGTTGAGACCGTAGTTAGAGGAAGTGGCTCCCATCCCTGATAGACAGAGGAAGCCTACCTGCACTGCTATGCCTCAGTAGGCAGAGTTAGGGACAAAGGCTGTCAGTAGCTGGCAGGGAATATAACAAAAACCCAGGGGAAGAGTACACAATGGGGGGTGAGATACTAACAACAACAAAAATGGAAAGGGACCTGGGGGTAGTCATATCAGATGACTTAAAGGTGGGCAAGCAATGTGAGAGGGCAGTAAGGAGGGCTGGGGGGATACTGGGATGCATAGGGAGAGGCATCACCAGTAAAAAACAGGAAGTTGTTATCCCTCTGTACAGACAGCTGGTGAGACCCCATCTGGAGTACTGTGTGCAGTTCTGGAGACCCAATCTCCGCAAGGACATAGACAAGATGGAAGTTGTCAGAGGAGGGCAACTAAAATGGTGCAGGGTCTGCACCAGAAGACATATGGAGAGAGACTAAAGGAGCTTAATATGTATAGCCTCGAGGAAAGGAGGGAGGGGTGGACATGATAGAAACTTTCAAGTACCTGAAGGAATCAACAAAGTCCAAGAGGTAACATCTTTCAAAAGAGTGCAAGAACAAGGGGCACAATTTGAAGATAGAGGAGGGGCTCAGAGGTAATGTAAGGAAGTATTTTTTCACAGAGAGGGTTGTGGATGCATGGAACGACCTTCCGGAGGAGGTTGTGGAGTCAAAAACAGTGGTTGAATTCAAGCATGCATGGGACAGCCATAAGGCAATTCTAGGGGTGGGGGTATAAAGAAGTAGGCTGCTGGTTAACTAGGATCTGCAGCTTATCCATTAGGTAAGGAAATGGGCAGACTGGGTGGGCCAAGTGGTCCTTATCTGCCATCAAATTCTATGTTTGTTGAGATTGTAGTTACATGAAACAGGCTCCCATCTCCAGTAGACAGGGGAAATCTACCTGCGCTGCTATGCCTCAGTAGGCAGAGTTAGGGACGGGGGCCATCAGACAGCTGGTATGGGCTGAGCGAAGAATGAGCAGCTGAAGCCACTTGAAGGGAAGGCAATGCAAGTGCAAGGGAGTCAAAGGTTGAGGGGAGTAGGGTAGGAGGGTAGAGAGCAGCCAAGTGGATAACATACACTGCCAGAAAAAACCTGAGGAAAGAAACCAAGACTGGTACACAGGAGTAGTACGTAGATAAACAGGAGTAATAAGGAGGTGAACAAACTCAACGAGATATCATGGATCATGGAAGAGTAGAAATGTGGAGGAAAATCAATGGAACAAGTCATAGGGAATAACTGGAGAAACGGGTTAAGAAGAAGGCAGGATGAAGTGAGTAATACAACAGGAAAATGTGCACAAGGAAGG
Source organism: Neoceratodus forsteri (assembly GCA_016271365.2). Classification (NCBI taxonomy): domain Eukaryota; kingdom Metazoa; phylum Chordata; order Ceratodontiformes; family Ceratodontidae; genus Neoceratodus; species Neoceratodus forsteri. The sequence continues at coordinate 388,835,997 of CM028132.1, read as the reverse complement.
GTTCGGCAGGATCATGGGAAGGAACTGAAACAGGCAAATGAGGTGCTGTGGCAGAGGGCTAAGCACCAGGGAAAGAAGTCACACCACAGAAACACTGGAGCAGAGAGACAAAACACAGGAATGGCCAAAAAGCAGCAAAGAAAGGAACATTTGTTTTTATTTTTGTTTGTGTTTGTTTATTTGGTTTTTTCTGGTGTTTATTGTATTAGTTTGGGGTGGAAAATACCACTCAAAGAGCAGCAGTGCAAGTAAATGGAAGAATAACACACAGAGCAGGGCAGAACAAGGAGCACAGAACACTCCTACAAAGCACGCTCATGGACCGCACCCCAAGGAGAGATTGGGAAGTGAAATGGAAAGGCTCACACCCAAATGATCGCAGGAAACAAAAAACAAGCAGCTCATGCTAGGAATTCCAGGTGTAAGGAAGGCCAGAAGATAGGAGGTCTGGAATGGAGTCAATGAGAAAAGAAGGAATGGCTGAGCAAGGGCTGGCAGAACAGGAAAGCCAGAAGGATCTTTTTTTGTGTGTGTTTTAGTTAAATTGTGGAAATGCAGTCATTGACAGAGTACAAGACTGCAACTAGAAAGGCCAGCACCTGTCCATGCTACAAGCCCTACAGTAGAGTGGAATAGCCCAACCTTTACCTGCGATGGGTAAGGTGCATTTGGAGACCACAAGTACAGTTCAGTGGTTGGGGATCCAACTAAACACCAGGTAGCGAGGGAGCGGAATGACTAGGCGGGTAGGCGAAATGAAGCACACCCAGAAGCACCAACAGGGAAAGGAGTGGTGGCCCTGAGTGGAGCAGGGCCCTGATCAGAGGAATCACCCAAAGGAGCTATGGCTAGTAGGGGAGTGGAGCGGAAAGCAAGGTACGGAGAAGGGAGGAGGGAAACTGCTGGCAAATGGGGAATGGGACACTATATGGGAGAACGGAGCCAATGAGACCAGGGAGGGGGCAAAACAAACACAAGCAGATGAGGGAGAAAGGAAATGGGGGGCAACAAGACAAGGAGAATGGAAATGGAGGAAGGAGAGGAGTGAGAAGGAGAAAATGGGGACAAAAGCAAGCAGGGAGTAGGACATAAGGAATGAAAGGAGGCTCAGCCACATGAGCCACGCAGGACCCCAGCACTTGCAAAGGGTGCGAGGATCACAATGCGCTAAGTGGGGAACTGCTGAGGAAAGCTGGCCTTTATTTGGGATGTGGGAAGAGCTATTCCCCCACATTGAATGTCGGGCTTTAGCCCTCCCAATCAGTGACTGCCTGGATAGGTAGGTTACAATAAAATAAATATTGATGCATTAATAGTTTTGTATTACAGTATATGTATTAAGCTGCACTGTGCAGAGTAATCAGCCCTAGTGAAGGGGGTCCTTGTATTTGGTTCTGGAGTTTAAATACCATGTATTGAGATAATGCTCCCGAGGTCTACCCCACCCCATTCCAGGCAGCAGGCTCTCTGTATAAAGTAAAATGAAATAACAGGACAGCATGGTCCAGAGACCCCCTCCGACTTAGTCTCATGGTCATGCTACCCCAGTACAGAGTCCTACCCCCCTCCTCCCATTCCGGGTGGCAGTCACCCAGTGGGGGGAGACATGACCCTTATCTCAAGCACCTGCTTCTGGCTCACCCCCCCCCCACCCTAGCTCTGACAGCAGACTTCCTAGAACCCCCTAAAAAGACATAAGAGAAGGCGCATACTGGCCACAGTCAGGGGATCAGCTGTTGAATTAGGCAAACCAACTAGCAAAACACAAAAAAACAGTGATGCACCATAGAGAGCAAAGGGATTTAAAAATGTATTGTGAAGTACCATAAAACATTTCCCCCACGCTTCGAGGGGAAAAAAAATCCCTCTTCATCGGGGGGGGAGGAGTCAAGTAGTGTTACCAGTCCTTTTAAAGTGCTGATCAATGATCACATGGGATACATAACTTCATGTTAATTGAAATACATTCAAAATCTGTACATAAATACCCATTTAAAGTGCAGTGTTAATAAAAGTACACACATACAAAAAGGGTATTGATTCACTACTTCCCATAGGCATAAACTTAAACAGGCTTTTTTTCACAACTTTATTTATAAAATGTGTAGCCTGTTACTAAAATTGAAGAAGAAAGCCATATCATAAATATCTTATATTAAAAATTTTCTATCAGATCTGCTCTATTAAAGCAATCATAATTTATTTTATTTTACAAATGAATTAAGGCTTTTTCTAAACTGCCAGTGGGGAGGAATAAAACATGAAAGCAAAAGACTAAAGACATATAACATTAACAGATGCCAAACCATAGTTACCGAACTACACATTAACTGAAAGTATAGGAGGGGTTGGGGGGGAACTTCAACACATACAAAATATATTATTTATTTATTAAATTTTGATAACCGGGTAAGCCCGCTGGACCCCGAAGGTCCCTTTTTCAGAGGCGACCCGGGGAATTACATGGAACAATACATGGGGTAGCATACAGCACAAGCACATTACACTAGACAGCGAGGAACATAATACATAGTAGTTTTTCAGCAGTTACATTTAAGAGGTAAGACATAGTAGCTTTTGAGAAACAAATGTTATAGTTTATATCATTACTTTTCTCTATTATTTCACAACATCTTCTTCTACTATCTATAACAGTTTATAAGATGCTGAAGTGTTACTAACTTAATCCTATCTTACCATGAGTAGACAGGTAAATCCAGATCTTTATTAAGTCCTTTAGGAATCAAGCATTTCAGAGAAAAAATCCATCTACATTCTCTTTGGAGCAACATTCTTTCCTAGCATTTGTCGGAAACACACACACACACACACACAAAGCTCCACGTCACGAAAACACATAGAAGAAGCGTAGAATAGTAAGGGTTGGTTGACTGGACCAGTCTCCCATTTTTCCATTTTGAATCCAGTCTGGTCAGTTGGTCCAGATTTTAAAAAGTCCAAGAAACTTGTACCTTTACTTGAGCAAGTTAAATTTTGCTTTACTATCAGTGTGTTATGTTTATGTATTTCTGTTTTAAAATCCAAAGTCACAGAACCGTCTCTGTTTGGCAGCACCTTTTCCATTATGGATTGAGCAACTCTGAGGGGTACAGTGAGGGAACACTAGTGTATAGGACTCACACACAGCTGGATCCCCTGTGGCAGGGCCCAACCCTTCACCTCTTGCACCTGAAACTTCTTCCACCTATTGCAGCAGGAACCCCCTTAACTTTCTTTTAGCTGGACCCCACCAGGCAAAAAGACACAGTAACTGTTTGCTCCCGAGCCCAGATCTGCAGTTCTGGAGAGGACTGGGGAGTGGAATATAAATGCACTTTTAGTCATAGAAGTCACACCGTGGTGATGTTAGTGCTCTCTGACCCCAATCTGCAGTCTGAGAGGGCCTAGTGAGCAAGAATATGAGCTGCATTTGTTTTGCGGCAAGACAGTGTTTGCAAAGTTAGCTGGTCAAAACTGCATGAAGACTAGCGGTAACCCCCCCAGGGGAACGCATCTTACCATCCACAAGATGGCGACGTACTTTACATGCCTCAAGTGGGAGTGTTGCCATTCTAGTCTTTTTTTTCCACTTCTGTGCTTTAGACCACAATACTCAAAGATATCCTCCCACACTGGACATTACTTTCCCACACTGAAGCTGGATGCAGCACATATGGGAAACTGAAAACTTAACCAAGCCAGATTACCATCCTCGCTTGAGACACAGTAGTGGAGAGCTGTAGTGTTCAAGCTAAGTTCACTTACTTTTTTTGTCTTTTAAGACTTCTTTTTAGAATAACAACTAATACACGATTTGCATTCAAGGACAAAACCAAATCCTCACAAAAAGAGCTATAATCACTCAACCATTGCTGAATGCATGCTGAATGAATCTGTGAATGCTGTATGCAGTCTGCCACTGCTTGTCAGCCTATCATAGCGTAACAATTCTCAGGACACTGTGTGTGGTAGACAAAAAACTAATCTGACAAATCTGTCCGGTGTAAGCCGAATTCAGTGTACTGCAAAAGTACAGCTGTCTTCAGGGAAAATTACTTGTTCAGGATAGCACGCCCTCTAGTTAACTGGAAACAATGGGAGCCTTTCATCTGGTAATGCTTGGGGGGGCCTATGTGGACAAGCAATGCAAACGCAGGAATGGGGAAATGCAGGGCGTGGGGGTTACAAGGAAGGACAGGCACTGCAAAGGAGATTGGGGCTAGACAATGTATGAGTGCTACAGGGGAAAGGAAATGTAAAGTGGGCAACAGGGACAGACAAAACAAAGGGGACAAGCAGTGCAAATGAGGTAACAGGGATAGGCAATGCAAAGCATGTATAGGGATATGCAAGGGAGCACGGAGATAGGCAATGCAAAGGCTGCCGGGGTCAAGCAAGGCACAGTTGTGAATGCACCATTACGGCTTATTTACCTTGTATAGAATTGTTTGTAGCCGTACTGGTCCTTGTACAAACAATGTACCAAGTGGGTGATTTGATACCTTTTATTGGACAAACAAGATAGATAACAGATTTCTTACCTGTGTCCTGGGGAGCCTGGGACTGGGGTATTGAGGCGATGCCCAGTCACACCTCTAAAAGAATAGCCATGAGGTAACAAAGGAGCCATAGTTTTCTAGGAACAAAACTAGACTGACAGGGAAGGTGAAGCAAAGAGCAGTACTTACCTAATATGCAGAGTCATTGCCCAGTCAGAGTGGGGTCAGCTTCCTGCCAGACCTGTAGAAATAAAGGAAAAAGAGTACTAGTATAAGGAAAAAATTTAAAGTATGGGTAGAGACAGTTCTACAACCTTCACTTGCTTACTGTGTGACCCTGAGCAAGTCACTAAACTTCCTTGTGCTCCCAGGTTGCACCTGTAAACAAGCTTTCAGCTTAGTGTGCCACTCCTGGTAAAACAAAGATATAAAAAAAAAAAAAACTGAAGTCCTGGTGCAGGGCTGGTTGTTACATTGCCTGGGTTCTTTCGGTGGTGCACTTAAGGAAAATTAGCAAGCTTGCATTTTAACCCCCCCCCCCCAAGCAGGCCGTAGTGTGCTAGCACAATTTGATAGCAACTGAAATTCCAACAGATGTGCTTGAACTCTCAAAAGGCTTGAAACCCCAATTGTAATCCAAACAAGAAGAAATACAAACCTCCAGCCAGCAATGCCAGCACTCACATGACCTTCGAATGTAGCAGACCAGAAGCAGCAGGAAGCAGTACACAGGAGCAGAATAAATGGCAGTCAGGGGCTTTGAATTCTCCTGAACAGGCAACAACAGTTCAGCTCTTCTGGCTCACACCTCTGTGAATGCAGCCCTTCTGGGTCAACTTTCAAGATGCAGCCCTTCTGGCTCAACTCTCAGGATGCAGCTCTTCTAGCCCACACTTCTCTGCTACACATCCTTTCTGGCTTAATTTTCTCTGTACACAGCCCTTCTGGTTCAACTTTCAGGATGCAGGAGCACTATGCAGCGACTTCCCGGTTCCCAAGGAGCCCAGTCCCAGAATCAATGCCACAGTCTGACTCCCCTGAGGATCAAGAATACACCCGCACTCAGGCACACACTTGTGGCTCCCTGTTCCCCATTCCATCCCCAATGGATAAGGGCTAGCTGGCCCCTTACATAGCTCCAGAGTAGTCGGGGCAGGATGCAGATTTCTGTTCATGCTTGGCTCAGAAACATAGAAATTGTAAGCAGATAAGGACCTCCTGGCCCATCTAGTCTGCCCGTAAGCCCTTGTACTGAATTATTACTTCTGACCCACCCACTGCTATACCTCTATGGTTCACCTATGCCTGTCCCAAGCATGCTTGAATCCATCCATAGTGCTCGCTCCCACTACCTCCTGAGGCAGACCATTCCATGTGTCCACCACCCTCTCTGTAAAGAACTGCCTCACATTCGCTCTTAACCTCCCACCTTCCAATTTCATGTCATACCCCCTCAGCTCAGCAACTTTTGAATGCAGCAGTGGCCCTCTGGTTCACACTTTCAACAATTTCTCCCACTAAGGGCTCATCTGACTCATGCTCTGAATTGGATGGACCCAGGAAAAGTTCACAAAGATTTTGCTGCTTGAACCCTGGAAAGGGCTTATGGAATTCTTTGGCCTGGCAAGGCCTCTTGCTTTCTCTCTCTCCCACAGTATGTCTACACCCTTCTCAGTCTCTCTCAGACCGTACCTTTCCTCCTCCAAATCCCGGCCAACTCTTTTCCTCCAATTGGTCTCTAACTGGGCAGACAGGGTTGTCTACCTGTCCATTTGCCCTATCCTGATTTCTAATTGGCTCAAAAAGCCCACCAGTCCATTTGGGAAGATCTTATGACATCATCCTCCCACAACCCATTGCTTTGGGGTGCTGGGCTCTGATTGGGTGGCTGTACAGGTAAAGGGTCACAATAAGATGACTGCTCCCATGCCTGATTGGAGGTCTGTGCTCCAAAGTCTTTATTTTATTTTACTTATTGCCCTCCAAAGTGTACTGTCCCCAGATTTGGTTGCAGCCCTCCTTGAGCTGTTATCCAGTCTTGATGTGGGCATGGAGTTGGTGGGCTGGGAGGTGCTATTAATGCCAAACACTTACACCACAGAGTCAGCCCGCATGTTCGAACAGCCAGCTGCTCAGACAATGTGCACACTGTCTGTGCGACACTGTAGTGATCTGCAGACAGGCTCCTCTGGTCCCCTTTTACCAGCTGCAGTCCTGGGGCTGGACAGAGCAAAGACATGGCAGGCAGTGTTCCAGGGGTGGCAAAGACAACTGTCCAGGTAAGCCTTCTCCCAATAGGGGGTGACACTCTCCCCCTGGTCACAAACTGTCATCCTGGCTATTCCACAAGTTCCATCCAGTGCACACCTGAAAGACATAAATCAAATCACAAGAACAACTGACAGCCCTATCTAGACAAATGTTTCCTAAGTTAATTATAGACTCCATAACAACATAACAAGAGCAGCAGCTTTACCAGCAATTTCTTAAGTATTTTTACCTAGACAATTGTTTCCTGTCTGTCCAACATCCTCGGTACTTTGCATTCCCACATTACCCCAGGGCTATTAAACACAATGTGGGGCAGAGAACAGGGCGTGACATAGATTCCAAGGTGCACCACAGAAAGAGGCAGGTCAGAGGTGGCACCAGGGGTGTCATAACTGAGCTTCAAAAGAGTTTTATGGGCCTTTCTGACCTTTGCAATTGGACTTCAGGTTCCTGGGCAACTGAGGGGGTGCACCCCTCCTCTCTGTGGGTGAAGAGGGTTCTTCAGATTGGGCTGGTTGTAGTACAATGTCTGGCTCTCATTCAGATTCCACTAGTAAGCCCCCCCTCCCCGCATCTAGGGGTATCTCGATGGTAAATGTCCGGGGGGGGGGGGGCACTGTACAGCCACAAAAATATAGTCCAGAAATAAAATAGGAAAACAGTACCTGAATTTCCTGGGGTGTTGCAGGTGTTGGATTAGCTCCATCAGGGGTTGCCCATGGACCGCCAAACGATGCAAGGGTGGTGCACTGGTAGGATGATGCAGACCTTCACCTGCCTGGCCTTGCCAACTTCACTCACAGGCCTTTGTAGACAGTCTTCACTAGACAGGCCTTTCTACAGCCTCCTCGACAGTGCGAATGGTTCTCGGGAATCACACTCTGGACCACACTGGTGGCTGGCTGTGGAGGAAAACTTCTTTAACAGCAAAAGAGTTTCTCCAACAAATGAGGCAAACACCAAAACTGCAGAAAACAGGGGATCCCATTTAATGAACAATCAATAAACAGGAAAAGTCACTCAATGGAGTGTGGGGGTGGCATATACGGTGGGGGCATCCACAGGCAGACACCTGATTTCTCCTGTAACAGTCTCTTTTGCCAACAGACTTAATTATTTCATGCAGTTATTCCCTCGAGCCGACAAGGCTACATTCCTGGCAGCAGTAATACAGTGGGCTGAACTAGGCCACATTTAGAGAAAAATCACTCTTAGCAGCACTTTCCTTTCATATTCCTTCTTTCAATCCAATGCCTTATACAGGCCTCTCTGGCTCACTTTCCATTCCTTAATTTCCAACACTGGACACTCACTAAGGACTATGACAGCACAAGATGTTTCTACTGTCCCAATCCCTCTTCCAAGCTTGGCCTTCCTATACACTTTCTCCACCGAGGGGGGTTACCTTACACCACCAAAGACCTTCCAGACATCCAGTCACTGATGCCATGTGCCTTCTGTTCGCCCCTGCAGAGTGCTGACCACTCCTGGACCTACAGGGACTAAACCCTCCCTGCAGAGTGTCACACTCCTGGACCTACAGGGACTAAACCCTCCCTGCAGAGTGTAACACTCCCGGACCTACAGAGACTCAGAGTCACTTTCCACTCATGCAGCGATTCCAGTTTCTGGACTATCTTCACCCAGGGGACTGTTGCTTGTGTCACCCCGCTGGGGTCCCAACCAACCATGCCCCACATGGACCTTTCCCTGCCCCCACAGACTGCCCAACCTGAGGATCTCAACATTGTAGTGGCCATCGGCCAGGGGAAAAGGGGTAGTGCTCCCACCACTACACCCACAACAGTCCAGGCTGCCATCTCTGAACTGTGCCCCAGGCCCAGTTCGCCATAGCACGCCCACTCACTGGACACACACACTGACCTGCAGGCTGCACTCTCCCATGGGGAAGACTACTTAGAATACAAGGCCCCCATCGGTGCTAACCATACCAAGGTGCCGAAGATCACTTGGCAGGCCTCCTGACTTCTTTTCTCCATGGGCTCCGGCTCCAAAATGCACCAGCAGGCCCAGAACTTTCTGCTCCAAACTTCTACCCCTTCAGATCTCACTGTCTATTGGCCCAAACCATCACACTTCTCACACATGGATCTTCGAGGAAGAAGGGCTGGGTGGCAAGTGGACCACCCCGGCTCCACCACGGCCCTCCAGCCAAACTTGTTGGCTGAACCCCCCGACTCCTCTCTCTTCTTCTGGAAGCTTCCTCCAAAATCTAATCTCTCTCCTATTTATACCCTCTAGGGATGGGGCCCCTTGCCTGCAGCAAGCAAGACCAAATCCCAGACCTACTGGCACCATTAGCTCTTTCTGCCTAGCTACACCTAGCAAACAGCCTAAATGCACTTAGCAATCGAAGTGAACTAGTAAACTCCCGGAGGGTGCTTACACACAGGATCTTCCACATGTTCTAGTTCAACTTATGGTTCAAAAGGCTCTGCATCTGGGTTTAACTGCATGGGTGGAGTATTTGGCACTCACCGCTTATCGGAAGCATTTAACAGCTGGGGGAGATCCATTGTAGAATAATATCTCACCAGATCATCTTCCTCACCAGATGAGTCTATTGCATTGGACATGGGTTCCAATGAGGGTCTTTCAGGAGGCCCCAAGTACACCATTATCTAGTTGGGGGTCAGCCTTAGTAGTCTGATTTTTGTGTCCATGAGAACTCCTGGTTTTCATTTTTTGAGGGAGCACAGCGCTAGTCCATTTTCTAGAACTGGCATATCTAATTGTCCAATGGGGAGCAAATGGTTGCTGTGCAAGGTCTTACTTCTTTAGGGCTCCCCTTCTAAGCAAACTATGTACATTGGCAAATACGCAAGCTTGTCTGAAACCACATGGGTGATGTTGTCCCACCGGTCTGCAGTTTTATGCTTTCCAGGCAACCCCAAGTTTTGAACCAAGGCCCTGTCCCCAGTGAGTAACTCCTGAGCTCTGACATGTCTGTCATATCGGGTTTTATTTGCGAAGTTTCTGTTGTTAGACAGCTCTGTAGCCAGTCGGTAAGCATCATCCAACTGCTACAGTATTTCAGTCTCTGGAGATATTTGGTGTAAGTCTCTAAACTGTCCCCATCAGGTGCCACTCCAAATGCAAGGTCTACAGGAAGCCTGGCCTCTCTCCCAAACATAAGCAAATATGGGGATTGCCCCATGGTGTCATTGAGAGTGCAACTGTAGGCATGTTCAAGCATGCTCACTTGTTGACTCCAGTTTGTTTTTCGGCAAGAGTCCAATGCTCCCAACATATCTAACAAAGTCCTATTGAATCTTTCGGGCTGAGTGTTGCCCTGGGGGTGATAGGTGGTTCGGGACTTCTGAATTCCCCACAAAGACAGCAATTCTTTGCTCAGTCAACTTTCCAAATCCCGACCGTGGTCATAATGCATTCTCTTTGGAACTCCATAATGAACAGAATATTTTTTAACCAGAATCTTAGCTACGGTGGTGACCCTTTGATCTTTTGCAGGAAAAGCTTGGGTGTAACGGGAGTATTGGTCAGTCACCACCAGGCGTTAACAGTATTCTCTTTATCTGGTTCCAAACTCAAAATGTCAATGCAAACTAAGTCCATGGGGGCACTTGTGATAATGTTCATCAAAGGAGCTTCTCAGATGGGCAGTGTTTTTCACTGGATACATCTCATACAGTGTTTGCAATAGTTTTCCACCTCTGTGCTCATCCCGGGTCAAAAAAAAACTCCTTCTAACCTGGTCCAATGTTCTGTCCACCCACAAATGTCCCATCTCATAATGAAGGGCTGTGAGAGCCATCTTTTTGAACTTTACTGGCAGTAACAGCAGTTTTAAAGTTGATTCATCATCGATCTGTGGTTTTCTGTAAATCACATGCACTTTCAGTTTATTCTACTCCCTCAGTGGTAAGGAGGTGTTATGATGATTTACTTTGATACACTCTGGAAGTCCTCCACATTGAAGGGGGCTGGCAATATCTCGGATTGTAGAGTGTCCTCCGACTGTTCTTTCATCCAGTGTGGAGGGCTCATTTGTGGTAAAATAGTTTTACTAAGGGACACCACGTCACTATAGGCCACAGGTATGCCGTCTGATGGGGTGCCCAAACTGTCCACCAGGCAAAGTGAGTCACTGAAGCTTTGTGATTTTTCTGGGTCATATCTTTTACACAAAGCTCGACTGGCAGTCTGGAATTTGGATCCATTCTTGTCCTGCCACTTCTGGGTGTTGCCTTCTGGATAGCACGTCAGCATCAATGTTGCTCTTCCCTGGATGATTCTCCATGCAGTAATCATATATCTAAGTGGCTGACAACCAGCAATGGCTGGCACCGTCCAATTTTGCTGCCATTTGCACATATGTGAGGAGGTTGTTATCCATGCAGACAGTGGTGTGATCCCAATACAGCTACTCATGGAACTGATTTACAGGTTCCTGTCAGAGTGTCAAAAACTCTAGTTTGTGGACCGGGTAAGTTCCTTTCTGAGGGTGACAAACTGCAACTTGCATACGGTATGGGCCAGAGTTCTTGTGGGTGTGCTTGATGTAACACTGCTCCTGACCCACTGAGACTGGCATCAGTATGCAACACATATGTCTTACTGGGGTTTACATAGGCTAACAGGGGGGCATTGGACAACTGTATGATTATCTCTTCAGAAGCTTCATCACAAGTTGTAGTCCATCTGTGTCCATATGGTTCATGCATTCTATAGTAGACTTTTCTTGGAGTGGACTGTGATGCACACTTGTTTTTCTGTCTAGTGGGGAATACCCTTGAGTTAAGTCTTGCAGAGGCTTGACAATCTTGGTGTAATCTTTAATAAACCTGCGGTACTAACCAGCAAATCTCAAGAAGCTCTTCAGTTCTCTCAGCCGGGAGGGTATAGGCAAGGTGGCAACAGCCTGGACATATTCAGGATTAATGCTAATGCCATCTTGGGACACAGTGTGACCCACAGACTTGACTGAAGTCCTGAAGAACTGGCATTTATCGACAGACAGCTCAAGACCATACCCCACTAGTCGATCAAGCACTTTGAACAGCGGGGCCTCATGTTCTGCCAGAATCTTCTAAAACATGATACTATCATCCAGGCACACAAGGCATTCTAATAAGTTAATCTCACCCATGGCCCTCTCCATTAGCCATTGGAAAGTGGCAGGCACCCCTGAGATCCGTTGCGGCATTCAGAGGAACTCATAAAACTCCAAGGGGGCAAATGAAGGCAGTCTTTTCTCATTCTTGCTTGGCCATGGGAATCTGACAGTAGCCAGATCTCATCACACTGAACCATCAACTTCCATTCAGACAATCTAGAGGTACAAGAATGATGGGGCACAATATGAGATTGAAGGGGGCAGGATGAGAGAAAATGTGAGGAAGTTTTTTTCATGGAAAGGGTGGTGGATGCATGGAATAGCTTGCCCCTGGAGGTGGTAGGAGCAAACAAAATGGGAAATTTAAACATGCATGGAATAGGCATAAGAGAACCCTAGAGCTGGGAAGGAGACACTAAAGCCAATGAGCAAGTAGGGTCAGTGGCCGTTGACACAGGTAGGGTATATAGGCAGACTGGATGGGCCTAGCGGTCCTTATCTGCTGTCAGTTTCTATGTTTCTGTTTATATTTTGGACTCGTGGCATAGTGTATTGCGTCAGGTACAGTCCTTTTGTTTAGCATTTGGTAGTCCACACACATCCCCACATCCTTTCTCTTCTTTCTGACCATTGTGATAGGGGACGCGCAGGGGCTCCTGGATTCTTAAATGATGCCTGCAGCCAGCATCTCCTGCAAGTGTTTCCAACATCATCTGTGTCAACCAGGGTCAGTCATCTCAACCTTTCCTGAAAGAGCCTCTCATCCATGACTCGAATGTGTTACTCCTCACCCATGGCGCACCCCACATCCCATTCCTTCAAGGAGAAAACTTTGTTGACTATGCCAACTTCATTTGGATTCTGTTCTGCCATTGTATGGGTAAACAAGAGTCTCCGACCTTGAACAATGAAGGATCTAGTTTTCCAGGGGCTGGACTCTCTCTCTCTTGTGTGGTTGTACCACCAGGTCAGCACAATAGACCTGGGTAGGTGTCTGCCACCTTCGCATGGTCACTGGTTGGTCGGTGTCATTTGTTACATGTACAGTTGCTCGTCTGATGTAAGCATGGACTTTAGCTGGCAGTATACTAGGTTTGACTATGAGTCCCTCTGGCAAGCCAGGTTTCTCCGGGCTGTCCAACATCAGCAGCTGATTATGACAAGGTCCTTTGAGTTTCACTGCTCCAGTGACAATGCACTCTGATGGTGGTGGGGGGGGGTAACACCACTTCAGAGAATTCTTGATTCCACACAGTTCCTACAGCCTCATCCTCAGGAGAGACAGTGGCTTTGCAATTATAGGCTTATCTAACAAGACCATGGAGCAGCACTGACGTTTTTCCTTGTTGCGCCTCAAACCCTTTGCACAGCTGACCCAGGCATCGAAACATATGGGCATTGGTTCCTACAATAATCAGATTCTCTTCATACATGCTTGTTCATGGGCACACCGGGGCACACATCTCCACAGCAACAGGAGTTCCAGTAATGTTCACCGGGAAGGAGATCCAGATATGAATCAGGCCTGAAGGTGGGTATGAAGCTTCACTGAGAACCCACACATCCAAGCGTTCCAAAGGCTCCAATTTTTTATGAGACGGTACTTATCATAATAGTCTTTGAACACTAGAGTGACTTGGGAGCCACTATCCAGTAGCACTCGGGTGGGTCGTCCATCCACTTGAGCTTCCACATCTGCTGTAGGACCCACAATGTTGTCCCAATCCCTTGACGCTTGAGCAAAAGTATTTGACACTTTGGCATTGACACAGACAGTTGTTTTAGCACTGGTGGTTGGTGAGTGACTTGTTCCCAGAGCCTCAATTTACTCCTGTACCAGGCCCGCTGAAGTTCAACAGTCTAGTGGTGCTTGTGGGCAGTTTCTCTCAGATTAGTCAATCTGCAACTCTCTGAAAAGTGCTTTCAGACTGACACTGTCATTGGACGTGCCTATCCTACCCGCACTAGTAACTGTAAACACTAGTTTGATGTGCTAACTGTTGAGGGGTTCTAGCTGGGGAGTTCCATGGGCACCCCCCCTCCTGGGCAGGGGTCCTAGGACCAAGCAGGGCTTGGTGATTCACAGAGCCACCTAACATTTTCTTTATCTCAATCAACTGAGTATGGACCTCCTCCGTTGAAATCACATTTGAGGCTCACACTCCAGGGCTCAGACGCATTGACACAACATTACTCGACACAGGCATGCTGGAGACTGAGGGCCCAGACTCCCTGAGGGTCAAGTTGGTTATGCTCGGTTGAGCCATCACACTTTTCATTTCTTGAATCAGTCTCTGGAGCTCTGTGATCTCAAGGGGGCCCCCCACTGTCTGACACTTGGGCACTGGCAGTGGCGGTGGGGGGGGGTCCTCACTGTTCATCTTGTTCCTCAACTTTTCTAACCTGCCATGCATTAGGATGGGAGGTAGGATCAACCGGTCTGTTTTTTAAGCATACCGTTAACAACACTAACTCTGAAAATTGGACAGCCTTCAATACTTGTTTTAGTCACATCATGTTCAAGTCTTTAGACTTTATCCCACCTTTCCAATATCCTTTCTGCAAAGTCCTCTCAAGCCTATGTAGATAAGCAGAGAGGGGCTCCCCAGCACTGTTTGGTGGCCTTGAATTTCCAGTACAAGTCATCACAGGATTCCATACTCCCAAATGCACTGTCTAGGGTGGCAAGGTATTCATCTACTTTAGCCTCTGGGTCAGTGGCGCACAAGGACCAGATAGTGTCCAAGGCTGGCCCCTTCAAGCTTCAAGCTCTCTAACAACTTTTTATGTCTTTCTGCCTCTGAACATTGCCATTCTTAGAGCACTGGGACAGCATAATCAATCCAAGTTTCATAATCATTTTCCATAGCAGGAGTGTGGATGGTTCCAGAAAAAAGTCTTAAACATCAGTAATAGTCCGAACCAGCAAAGCGAGCTAATCCAGATTCTTCAGAGGCTACCCTGGGAGGCAAAAAGGTGCACATTTTCAAGGGTTTTCCCCTTGCTAGCCAGCAACAGTTCTAGTTTAGTCCTAAAATCTCATCTATCCCCCTAAGGTGTGCGCACGTGCGCCCGCACAGCAGTCAGAAATAACCCGCACACAGCTTCAGTAGTAGCGCACAAAGCAGCTGATAGGGATCCTCATGTTCATGAAGTAGTGACTACAATCATCACTTAGATTTAAGACTCAGACAGCAGGACATGAAAGTGAATGAGAAAGAAACATTGTATGCCCACCTCTGAGGCCACAACCCATTAACTTTAACAAGCCAGTAGTTAACAAGCCAAACATCTCGCTCTTGCTCCATTTATTGAACAATGGAACCGATCTGCAAAATTCCAACCAATCAGCTTTGCTGTTACAGCAGTGTTTTTAGCTTGACACCTCTTTTCAGTAAGACAGTACTTGATAATGAACAGTATTCCCCCTGCTGTTCACAGAAATGGCATGTTTTGTTTGTTTGGTAGATTCCCCCCAACAAAGCAATGTGAGAGATTCTCTGACATAGGGTGTATATTATATTATTTCAGTTTTAAAGTTGCACAACTTCAGTGTAATCTGTCTCCTCTCCAAGCAGCGTCTCACATACAGAATGTGTTTATAATGGATTTAAAGCCTCACCGTTGAAAGCGTGTTCATTTTTTTTTTCAGTACAAGAAAATGGGAAAACTATAGTTTTTGTTTACAATAAAAGCACCAAAGCAACCTACTGTCTGTTTGTGTCATTTTTTTATGTATTTGTTGGGGGCCGGGATGGGTATAACCTTCTCAATTAGCAGGCTAAGACACTGACTGTACATATGTCTAGAGAGATGAGATTGAGCTTCTCTTTAAAACAGGTCTCACATTATACACACATTTGAGATTCAATGAATCAGTGCTTGTAAAAGGTTGCCCATGTTGGCTACATGGGGATAGTAATTCTAAAATGACAACAAGAAATAGCAGCGCAAAAAATGTCCTTTTCATTTAATTTCATAAATTCAGACTGCGCTTAGTATGGCTCCAGAATGGAAGAGAAATACAGTCTCCTAAATGCATCTCCTCTCTCATATCACACTGACTCACTCACTACATTGCAAAAATACATTTTAAAACCCCCACTGAGCTTGACAATACCCAGCATAGTTATTGTAAACCATACCTAGGGTAAATGACATCACATACAATTATGCATGCATCCATCAAAGATCCCATTGCTAAGTACTGCTTTATGAGCGGTCCAACCCTGAATACCACATTGCCATAACAGTATTAAATGATGTACTTTTGGAGTTGGCAGAGTTGTCTAAGATGTTTCAGAAAGTGGTCTAACAACAGTTGAAGCTGTACAGATTGCTAGGGCAAAAATAATAAAAGATCAGAAGCCAGTACCTGGGTGAAACTGTCTACTGGAGCCCACCAGTAAAACTGCTTTTGGCTAATTGCACAGCTGAAGTAAGCTCAACAGCAATTTCGCAATTCATTGGCCTGTTATGTGACTATCTGGACAGCTGATTTCCTGCAGGTGAACTTTCTGACTGATCTGCCTTTGATTTTGCAGCAATGCCACAGTGCATCTTTGAGTTTGGCTTATCAAATATTGAGAGACTGTACAGCAAATATCAGGACTATTTATTTTCATCAGCAGACCAGGCAGAAATTGTTAGCCAGTACAATGACTTCAGATTTATAGTTGCTGAAAAAATAAAGGGAGGATCATTAAAATCCTTTACTGACATGATCCACTTTGCTTTGACTAACGTGCAGTACAGCATGGTGGCTAAACTTATTGATGTATGTGCTACATTCCAAGCTAAACATGAAGCTATCGTGTATAGCGGTTCCTACACAGTCTTATCCTTCCCCCAAAGAGATTCTCCATAGGGAGGTACAGAGTGAGAAGACTAAGATAGCACAGAGAAAAATCTTGGGAGTGATGGAGGATCACGTACTGAAGCAGAGAGAAGTATGGCTTAGTAGGACCATAATTATCTTTGGGTGGAAGGTTTCACTCAAGGATTCTCATAGGAAAGTTAGGGAAGATTTGTTGCTGCTCTTGGAAAGAACATTACAATTTTATATCTCCAAAAACATGGTGGAGTCCATAAAGTTATATGGAGTTCCTGAGCCCACAACACAGATTTATATAACATTTAAAAATCCTCATACAGCTAGCAGCTTGCTTTCTCTGGCCAGCAAGCTGGATTGTTTAGGAATACATTTAGTTAACACGTTAGACTTGGGTGAAGTCTTTTCATGGTTTAAATAGACTAAGGATAGTCCAGAATCAATCTTAGAGGCAGATAACCCCGATTGACTTTGAAAACCTAATTGACCCTAATACCTACTCGCCTCTGACAGTTATTGATTAAGGCTGACAAATGCAGCCTGTACATAATAACAAACAAATGAACTCTGAATGCCAGCTGGATTTGGATAAGGTAGCTGGGGATTGAGATGTGAATGCCCTTTATATACTTTCATGGAATATTGAGGGCATCCATCTTAAAATAATTGACCATGAAGTAGTGAGATTTCTGGATAATTTTGATATTATTGTACTGCAAGAAACATGGTGTACAGAAAATGTAACTCCCAAATTGGCTGGATATTCTGTCTTTACTCTGCCAGCAACTAAAGATAAAAAGTTTGGAAGGTTTAAAGGGGGTATTTCCTTTTTTATCAAAACTTTGCTAAATTTTCAGATCACTAAAATGTCTACTAAGTCAGATGGTATTTTGGCTCCAATGATTAGCAAGGGACAAGAGAAGATCATTCTCTGCAATATATACTTGCCAGCTTGCAATAGAGCTACTGATCCCACTGACCTTTTCATATAGGATCTGAAAATGGCACTTGACGAATTGTCAGATAAGAGTATACCTTGTCCTATAATTATTTTGGGAGACTTTAATGCCGGAATTCCTTCTCATTTCTTGGAGGATGTATATTCAGATATGATCCACACAATATCTATAATTAATCCAAATATCTCATATACTAGGACTGCTCAGGATCTAAAATCTAACCTCAGAGGTAGGGAATTGCTAGCTGGCTTGGCCAGTAGAAATGTCTGTATTTTAAATGGTAGAACTCAGGTCAATCTAGTTGGATCCTTACCGTGTAGAGGACCTACTGGCTCTTCAACCCCTGATCAGTTTTGGAACAATTTGGAAGCAGTAAAGCTGATCCAAAAGTTAGAGGTCATGGACAGATTGGAATCAGCACACTGTGCTATTGTAATTAACATCAAATGCCCTTTTGGAACTTTAGGGAGTGAGGCAAAACAGGAAGAGAGTCTGGAAGTCATAAACAAGACAAGGATTGGATGGGAGCCGATTCATCAAGCTAGTTTCGAAGAAATTCTTAATACAGGAGTCTTAGGTGATATTCACGAGTTGGTCCTGGACAAAAGTAAGGCCTTTAATATTTTGGAGACTTGGGAAACTATTCATTCTTTACTTGGACCTAGATGTAAAACAACGTACCATCCTAGGTCCCTTTATAAAAAGTCTTAGTTTAATTCGATATGCCTACAGGCAAAGAAAGAATTTGGAAGAAAACTAAGACAGCATAAGAAGAAAAGAAATAAGTCTGCAGCAGATTTTAAATTGCTAAAGACTGAAAGAGAAAAATATAGGAAAATTCTCGAATGGGAGAGACATAAACATAAACATACTCAGGGACTTTGGGAAAAACTGAGGCAGCTGTTTTGGATAGGGATGGAAGGCGATTTTGGAATACTGTTGCCCAGAGATATAATAGATATGCCAAAAGGATTGAAGTCTATATTACACCTGAAGTTTGGGCATCTCATTTCTCCAAGCTCTATTATTCTCATGAAGAGCAGGAGACACCTGATGCTTTCAAAATACAGGAGGATGAAATTTTTCCAAGACCTATCTTGATCACAGAGGACGAAATCCAGATGACACTGATTGGCCTTAAGGCAAATAAAGCACCAGGGCCAAATGGGGTCCTAGGTGATCTCTATAAGGTTTTTACCAACTGATGGACTCCTTTTCTTCTTTTACTGTTTAATAGCCTGGTTCAGGGGTACTCTTACCATGCCAGTTGGGCAGGTAGTGTTATCTTCCCAATTTTTTAAAAAAAGAGGATCTGAATGACCCAAGGAGGCACTGAACGGTTTCTGAAAGGACTGTTCTACAGTACAACACTATTATGTGCTTCAGCACCTGATCTGGAAGTATATTAAAGTGAGAAAAAACAGATTATATTCCTGTTTTGTGGACTTCTCCTTGGCCTTCGACAGCATTGGTAGAAAAATCCTTTGGGCTACATTAAGGGATCTGAAGTTGGAGGCCTTACTTCTTGATGTCATTAATAGACTCTATGAAAATATGTGGGCAAGGGTCCAGTATATACAATATGGTCATCTGATAGATTTGAGACAAATGTGGGGGGCAAACAGGGGTGTATTTTGGCCCCCACTCTATTTAACATCTACATTAATACAGTCTTGGATCAGCTAGGTAACTCAGATTTTCATACTCCAAAAATTAGTGACCAAAGGATTGAATGTTTAGCATATGCAGACGATTTAGTCTTGCTCTCTACTTCAGTCCTAGGTCTTAAAAGAAAACTGGCTCACTTTGAATCTCTCTATTCTCAAAGGAAACTAAAAGTTAATCTCGGCAAGACCAACATTGTAGTTTTTGGCTCTCAAACCAAGAATACGGTAGGCTTTAGGCTAAATGGTAACCATATAGACACTGTTAAGTGTTATGACTATTTAGGTGCCCGGTTTGCCTATAGCCTATCTTGGACGAAACATTTGGAGGCTATTCAATTTAAAATGTGATCTTCTGTAAATGCCCTAAAAAATATTTAACAGCAAGATGGGGAAGTCATCAGTGAGCGGGGTATAAGAGTTGTTAATGCCAAAATAAGAACGAGCATGTTATATGCCTCTGAAATCTGGGGTTATGCTAAGGTTAGAGAATTAGAAATAATTCTGAATAAACTCTGTAGATACATCTTAATATTTTTAAATGGAACTCCAAGCAGTATTCTTGCTTTGGAGA
Organism: Neoceratodus forsteri; assembly: GCA_016271365.2. Lineage (NCBI taxonomy): Eukaryota > Metazoa > Chordata > Ceratodontiformes > Ceratodontidae > Neoceratodus > Neoceratodus forsteri. The sequence goes on along the minus strand of CM028132.1, from coordinate 388,816,101 downwards.
TAGGACAACGTTCCTTGACTTCTCTCATCTGTGAACGACAGATTCTCTTTCTGTTGAAATTTTTTCTTTTGCCCCAACAAAGATATCCCAGAATGTGTGTAGTGGAAGCCATCAAATTGGCCAGCATGGGATATGTACATCCCTTTATTCAACTTATTAAGGAAACAATAATGCCGGCCGGATTGGGCCACCTCTTATATAAAATTTACACTAGACCATTTGAGGAGATTAGGCAGGATGTCAAATTGAGGCTTATTGACTTAAGACACAAATTCTTTCTATGTTCAACTCTCCAAGCTTAAGCTATATGGATTTTATAAAAAAGTAAAGATTTCATGGGGATATGAGCCATATCTCTCTTTTAACCTGTCCTAAACAAAGAAGAATCTATACAAAGATTCGAACTGAAAACTATAATGCTCAATGCATTCATTTCAGACAAAAGAGAGGGTACTTTTCCATATTGTAAATGTGGAGTGGGGACTATAGATGATCTCAAACATGTGGTACTCTTGTGTCCTCGAGTGCGAATCAACTAGGAAAAAACTGCTGGGGGATCTCGGCCTCCCCCTGGAGGATCTTTTGGAGTATTTGCTTACTATGAAACACAAGAACATGGAAGAGATCTTTGCAAGATTTTTAATCTCAACTCATTTGTAAAGTTTATTAGGAGGACTTGAAGTTCTGTAGAGGTTTTTTATCTGAAAAGATACTCTGTTAAATTGAATTTCACTTTAAAGATATTTAAGTTCCTTGTTGATTTTATTGTCTATTTATATTTACTATGTATTTTGTCCTGATTTTAGTATATTGTAACTGATTTATGCTGAAGATTAAATTGTACTACTACTACTACTACATTCCAAGCTTCTAGTGCTGACTGTGAAAGAGGCTTCAGCCTCATGAACTGCATTAAGAGCAAACAAAGAAACCGCTTGGAAGAAAGCCATTTAGATAGCTGATGCAAACAAAATTGTTTTTAAATCTGGCGGAAAAATGGATCTTAATAAAATATAAGTCCACTGGAAGAATGGGAAAGACAGGAGAGAAAAACAGTAAATGTTGATTTCTTAGCAATGCATCATCAGCAGCACCCCTTTAAGATGCATGCAAGACTCTTTAAAATGTACATAGTTTACACATGTTTCCAGTTCATATTGTTATGGCGCACAATGCACATCCAAGCTTTGGACTGTGTCAAAATGTATATTTATACTTTGCATTGAGTATTTGAGTGTTTGATTATATTTTCTACTGTTTACTGGCAATAAAATATCTCACTTGTTTGGGCCATCCAATTTGCACATATGAATCAATTTTTTGCACAAAGTGCCGCACACACATATCAGTCGCCCACCCACAGAGACTAAAAATTAGAGGGAACATTGGTTGAGAGGTATGATCTGGAGTTCGGGCGTGGTGAATGAGTTTTTGGACTGACAGAATCGCTTGCTCATCACCACCTAGATCTCTTGAGACCCTTCACATGTCACTGTGGCAGGGAAAGCCACGGCTCTTAAGTCCTTCTCAGCTTCCACACTTAAGTTTCTACCCCAGGTGCTAGGTTCTCTGATCACACTCTGAAGTTTTAAGCTCCCACAATCTTGCAAGACACCCTACAGTACTTCCCAAATGAACTCCTTGCCCCACACTCCTCAGTCACATTTTTTTTACTAGGAGCACTTTCTGCAGGTCCAACCCCTCGAACACACACCAGTCCTCTACTTCTTGGAAAGTCATTTTACCTTTTAGAATTTTTTGGGGGGTGGATCAATGACAAACATCTCTGAAAAACCCCAGGGTGTTCAGCTGTTCAAGAGGAGATTCCAGTGGTGCCTCCAATGTGTGGCTCGCCCAGGTTGGTGCAGTGACTGGGTCCACACCCCTGCCTGGTGACTGTAAAGGGGCACACCTGATTGAGGTGGTTGGGTTCCTTCATTCTCCTGCAGTAGAAGAGTTCATCCCATAATAATAACTAGCATGGTACCTCCACCCAGAGAGACTATATGGGCCAGATGTTGCGTGTAGTACCACCCTCTGGGATGCAGTACCTACCCACCTTCCTACACTGGACAAGACCACCCACTGTGGACAACCAACAGGTATTACTTTTGCTAATAAACAATTCAGATACAGACTGCACAGATGGAGGGAAACACAGCAAGGTGAAATTCAAACAATTAGCAATGCTTTTAGTTGCTAACACAAGCATGGAAATTTGTGAAACTGTGTCACGTTTGAATGCATGAATGTATTGAAACTGGGCACTTGAGGCCAGCTGATTGAGTTGTTTCTGGGTGGGTGATGGTGCAAGTCACCACAGTAAGCATAGCTCATTTGGATTTGTGCCTGACCATGTAAGGGCCCCAGGGCAGGGTTAGGGTGTGCTGGTCTAGTTGGCCTGGAGAAGTGTGTCATGTACCCTGCAACTTTGCATGCCGTGACAAAGAGTCTGGATGCATAAAAGGTTTAAATGCTCAAGAAAGGGTCAAACAGTGTAAATATGACTTGGGGGGACATTTTATCAAGATATGGAGCAGCACACATGCACAGCTGTGAATGATACTATGGAGTCAAAGCTAGAAAAGATAGTCATGGTAGGCGCAGGGATTCAACATGCATGGCGATGCCACTGTATAACAGGGAGAGGGAGAGTCCAGAAAGGGTCATCGTGCTGGTTGTGACACCATACACCATGGTGGAGCTGCTAAAGACTGGAGTCTGAGACTACAATAACTGTTTAGAAGCTGCATGATTTATGTCCCTTGACCAGAAATGTAGTGATTTGTATGAATTAATTATGACTTGTACCCCAGAGTGTCTTATATGTCTTGCTGCACCCTGTATTCCTAAGCCTATGAATCTGTATGTAATCTGACGTGGAGCCTTTGGAAATGAGTCCCTGACTCAAAGGTGTGTAATTCTGAATAAATAAATAAATGAAGAGAGCCAAGCATTTGAATCCTTTTTTTTTTTTTAACTCTATTTATCTCCACTCCTGGAGAACTTCTTCCAGCATCCTTGGATACCCAGTCTCTACCTTCCCCCATGACTAGTCCTTCTCCCTCATGCCACCGAGCACCACCTCTGAGTCAGAACTCTCCGGAGGTAGGGCCGTCCTATCTGTCCAGGGCGCTCTATCTTATAGGGCAAAGTGTCCGGCACACGAGTGGCCCTGTGGAGAGGAGATGGCTCGGTAATGGAAGTGTGGGCTGTTGGGCAGATGAGGTGCCTTCATCTAACCCCAGGAATGGTTTTTTCTCTTCTTTTTCCATGTTTTCTGACCCTGCGGAGTGCAACTTATCAAGGCAACGTAATGCCATAACTCCGCCCCCAGCGTTTGCAGCATCGCTATATCAGGCGCCCCCGACAGCCACCAGAGGCCGATCTGCAAGCGATCACCTCCCAAACCCTCCCCCGGGAAGAGAGCAGTCCTACGGATGCTCAGTCTCTTCCCCCCGCTGACCCCCAGCGGCCCAGGCTCATTCCCGAACCCAGGTCGCCAGTGCAGCGTGAGGTGTGGCGTCCAGCACCTCAAACCTCAGTGCCACTGGGCCGGCAAGCATTTGAATCCTTGATGTCAGTGTTGTTTGCAGGGTGCCCAGTTCCAGCATCTCCTGCAGAAAGCAGTGTAAGTGGCTCAGTAAGTAGCACACTCGCCTCTAAGGACGGGAGATCAGAGGGCTGTGGGTTCAGTTCCCACATCTGGCACCTGGGTTAATATCCCAGTTCTAACACTGTAGTGCAGCATGAGAGGGGCGCTGCACTTCTGAGGTGCCGTCTTTCGGATGAGACATTAAACCAAGGTCCCATCTGCCTGGATTGATGGTAGTTCAGGTGGATGTTAAAGATCCCATGGCACTTATCGAAAAGAGTAGGGGAATTTTATTGGTAATAAAGTGGGCTTCATTACAAAACAAAACAACTCAATAAACAGAAACAATCCAAACAAGGCAAAATCAGTTAACAGAAGAAAGTATCACAATGTTTCCAAAACAATACAGCTTATGAAGTAGAAAAAAGTGAAGTCAGACTTTTTACAGAACACAAAGCAACCCTAATATTACAAAATACTTCATGAATGGAAATAGTTTTTGGTGTAACACTAGCAAACATCTGGCTTCCATAAATAATAACGAATAATAGCAAAAATTATATATAAACTGTCAACATGATACTTTCTATTAAGCAGGTCATTCGTACAAAACATAACATGTTCATAAGAAAGAGGCCAACAAGGGTTCTGCCCAGTTAGCAGATAGGGTAGACCAGACTTCCAAAGAAAAGGGCATTCACAAAATAAATGTTGCTGAGTTTCACAAACATTGAGGCAAGAGGATCTAGGACAATATCTCAAAGACAAGGCTTTATGCTTATGATTGTTGTTAACTCCTAGTCTATCATAGTTGCATAACCATACCATATCCCATAAATACGATGGCAGCGTTGATTTAGCAGTTGGTGGAGTACCCAGGGAGAGCGTCCAGAGGGGCAGAACGGAAAAACAATCTCCTCCCGAGCCTCCAACCTCCAAAGTCGCCATATAGTTGGGGTCTAGATAAGATACAAAAGTCCTGAGGATGAAGACACCAGGTCAAGGCCATCTTAAAACTCTCTTTCCCATAAGAGGGGATCAGTTGGGATTTGAAATAACCCCTTTATAGCAGACTTGCCAGTTATCAAGGCAGAGGAGAACCATGCTAAAAATAGGGCTTCCAAAAACAGTCCCTGGTTTCAGCACTTTCCCATAATTATAATGAAGAAAAACATAAAAAAAACAACGGGTGGATCATACCAAGTCCACCTTCCTTGAGGCGGTCTGTAAGTAATATGTCTTTTAATGGGTTTAGCCTGGATCCCACAATCCTTTGAAAAATCCCGTTAATCTGGAAAATAGGGAAATGGGCGGGGAACACATAACAAAGATGCAGGAAAATCGGTATAACCAGAGTTTTAAGGAGCACAACCGTTTCTTCTTCCCAATTAAATGCTTTTCCACCCATTAATCACATTATCTGCCTTTTGTAGGCAAGATTCCAATTATAGATATACGGATCATCACAACCAAAAAAATACCTAAATACGAAAAACAGTAGTGGATACAGAAACACCAGCATAAAGGCCCGTACTAGGGAGGGAAGTATGCCTAGTGGTACACAAATACTTTTGTAAAATTTATCTTAGAACCTGAAACAGAAGAGAATGCCTGTAAAACCTGAACAACATCCTCTTGTTTCGTGGAAGAATCCACAGCCAAAATTAAATCATCGCATAAGCTAATATTTTAAGTGGTAAAGAGGAGGGAGTACAGAGCAACCCAATAATCTGTGGGCAAAGAAAAAGGCTCTCAAAAGAGTATCAATAAAAAGATATATAATAAGGGACTTAAGGCACCTAGCGTACCCCACAGGCCAGAATAGTAGATGAGCCTATCCAGCCGTTCACATTAGGACGATATTACAACATTCCTATATAATAAACGAAGCCAGGAAAGGAAGCATACGGGAACCCAAAAGCCTTCAGGGCTAGAAATAAGAACTCATGAGAGACTGTATCAAATGCTTTTTCCTGGTCTAAACTTATAATCCATCCTGTTACAGCATTTTGTTGTCCCAGAGTAAACAATTCTCTCAATAAAATCAAATTGTCAGAAAGATGCCTGCCTGGGATACCACAAGTTTGAGTTGGGCTAATCATGTGTGATGCCAAAGTAATCATTCTAGATAAAAGAATTTTGGCAAGGATCTTATAATCCACATTAAGCAGACTGATTGGTCTCCAATTTGTAATGTCAAAGGATCCCCTTTTTCTTAAACAGTAAAACAGAAAGCGTCTTTCATAGAAGTAGCCAAGGCATCAGAATGTAACATCTCATTATAGAGAATAGTTAGAACGGAACAAGATCAGCAGAGAAAGTCTTGAAAAAATGTGAGGTTAGGCCATCAGACCCTGGAACCGAATGTGATTTTAAACTAGTAATGGCAGCAAGACCTCTGGTTCAAGTAATGACCGAGAAGAAAGCTTGTTTCGATCAGAGTCCAGCTGAGGTAGACAGTGGCGAAGAAAATGATCCGCATTGTCAAGGTCAGCTTTAGTGCCAAACATGTTGAAAACATAATTTTCAACACAGTGAAGCAAATCCTCAGGTTTCTTAAGTAACTCCCCGATGGAGACAATAGAGAGGTAATTAATTTAGCTTCAACTCTATCTTTACAGGCCTTAAACGGGTCTAAACAACCTTTAGTAAGATGAGTGCCAAAGCAGCGCCTCCTGACCCAAAGAGTCAACACGATTATACTGGGATAACCTCATTTTAGCGACCTCACTAATCTGAGAGCTAAAATCATGAGTAGTAGAGCTAGCTAAAGAGAATAGGTGCTGTAGCTGATGCCGTAGTGACAGATAAGACAAATATTTAGTATTCTGTTTTTTTGCTACCTTCTGAAAAAACTGTTTCCAGCTTAGCTTAGATTCCTCCACCAATCCATCCCAGTATCATAAAATCAACTACTGACAACGAGCTGTAAACTCTTTGTGCCAAAGTTTAAGAAAAGAGGGTCATTAAGTAGAGAATCATTAAGGCGTCAACTGGCTTTCTTACATCTAGGAGCAGAGTCCCAGGAAAAAGTGGCACTATAGGGCAGCGTGATCCGAAAATTCGGTAGCCACAGTTGTACAGGAAAGTAAAATCAAAATCTTAGATAAAAAAGAAAATCTATCCTAGTATGTAAGGACCCTTAAAAAAGTTGACCCACCTGTTTTATGGAAATGTCTATAAACATCCACAAGCTTGGCCATAGAGACCACACTATTTAAAGCCACAGAGTCACAAAATAACTTGGAAGTCTTTAGGCCTCGATCTGTTTGATGTAGGCCGAATTGAAATCTCCGACCCATAGGAGTAATCTGGATGAAAAAGGTATGGCTTAATTTGGTGAAAAGGAAGCCCTCTGAGCCTTGGTTTGAGGCGCGAGGTCCCAATCATACGAAATCTCTCAGATTTATATGAGAAATCTAATAACAAAAGCTCTACCAGGAAATATCTACAAGTCTAGAGACTGTAAAATTAGAGCTGGAGAACAATATCCCGACCCCATCACAAGTATCAGGCCCAACAGACCAAAAAGAAGGCCTGCAGTCCATCCTTAGGGCCTGGAATAATTCCCCATGGGTCTTTAATCTAGTGTCAACAAGGCAGATAATGTCACACTGTAAATCAGAAAGGGTTAAAAAAATCCCCCTAATTTTCTCTTCCTTTAATGCTGTTCACATTTAAAGAGCAGATCTTTAAGGAAGACAGGATTTAAGTAATAGGTGGTGACTTACCCTTAAATCACACTGCCTAGAATGCGTTTTGCAATGGGATCCGTATCAGCCCTATCACCCCCATCCGGGAAAGAAAGAAGAGAGGAGGAATCAGTATCCTCACCCCCAGTCTTTGTCTGAAAAATCTGTGGCTAAACCACGAAATTTGTTAGAGGTTTGCCAGTTCGGTAGGGGGTTCCTTACTACGAGTAGCAACAGCTAAACCCTTCCTAGTCCGCTTATGGGTAACAGTGGTAAAACTAAAATTATCTCCTTGACCCGAGGGGAGGCATATCCATATCTGGAATAACAGGTGTAGTATCAGGAAACCACAATGGCAGTAGGAGTAGGTATAACAGGAAAAGAGGGTTGGAAAACTGGAACAGAAGAGACATCTCCAACTACCGGAGGAGGGTAACCTCTGGATTAGAGGAAGCTAGACTATGGGCAAGTGACTGTTGAGCAATAGTAATAATGCCATCATGAGAGGGACAATCTTCTCTGTTATAGAGGCCCAGGGCACCTGCCATCACAGTGGCCAGTCCCATCACATAAGTTACACTTAAATGAATTAGTACATTTAGCTGCAATATGACCGTATTCAAAGCAGTGGCTACATTTAAAAGGTATCACAAGCGAACTTAAATAGATACATGACCCACATTTAAAAACAGGACTTGGGTTGTCCAGCGTAAAATGAAGCCCTTGTCTTTACCTAGAAAGAAAAAATTAGGCAAATGTCGTGGGCCAGTGTTAGTGGAAAAAGCTTAACACGGACCTTCCAACTGCCATCCCAAATCTGTTCAGAGTCTAGATTAGGGTAGGCCTATTCAAGACTTCACAGCGTTTGTTTAACCAAAATAAAATGTCTTCAATGTGAACTCCCTCATTTTAAAACAACAGTAATGTTACAATGGCAGGTTTGGTGAGAGGGATGGCCTGGAAGGGGACCAAATGGGTGTAGTCTGAAGTTTGTCATATTGGGCCCAGAATCTATCAAGCCCAGACATTTGTTTAAAACTAACATCAAAATTAGAATTACCTATATTAATCAGGGCAAAAATCTCAGAAGAAAAACTTCATGGAACCCTTAAGGAGGGTTTTAGCTATACAAACGATCTGGTGGGAGTTCCAATCCACCCTTATAAAGCAACGACTGCATTCTCCCTAGGTGCAGGTTCACTTTGGAGGAAAATAAATCAGTAAGTTTAAATGTTGAACTTTTAGGCAGCAACAGTAGGTAACAAAGTAGGTCCTGAGAAAAACAGTAGTGGGTTCAGGTACAGTAGAAATAGACTTAGAAACAACAATAGTGTCACTAGTAACAGTAGAAGAAGAAAGAGTCACACCCGGGGTTCGTTGGAGCTCAGGTCATTATTCTTAGCAGAGTTTTGAAGCATATTAATGTAGACAGGGTCCTGAGAATCAGGAGTCCAAGTCCTTCAATATCTCTTTCCCAGCCAGCATGTAATAAAGCTGACTCTGGTGACCAGTCTAAATCAGTATTTTGGCCAGATTTAATTTTTGGGAATAAGGAACCCCTCGTTTGGACCAGCCAGGTTCCTGTGTAGCTGAGAAAAAAAATACTGTGGGTTTCTCCAGCAAAGCGGAAGCAGTTGTGGCGCTAAAGTCACTTACAGAGCAGGGAATAGCTGCAGGGATTTCAGAATCTGGCTTTTCCGGCGTCGGTGGTGAAGTGGGTCATTTGAAGTAGTCTGAAACAGCAGTAGCAGGGGCTGAGAGAATTCTCCACAGCAGGAACAGAAGCGAATCCATCGGTAGGCCATCGACTGGGGCTTTCCAATGCCGGCGTCGTGAGAAGGAGAACAAGAGAAGTGGGCGTCCGGGCGATGCCTGCGCAGAAAGCTTCGCAATGCAGATCTAAAAGCTGCAATTGCAGGACTAATGCCTCGCGCTGCTCCTGAAGACTGGAACTGAGCAGACCACTTTGCACATCAGGTAGACTGAAACAACTTCTTTAAATTCGTTTGAAGAAGCAGTCAAATTCAAAATAGTCGTATTACTAACATCAGCAACAGCAAGACATGCATCTAGGGCCTCTTGAGAAGGTAGCACAGGAGGAGGCCGACTCCCTGAGCTAACAGCGTCCATCTCCTCCAGGGATCATGCGAACTGGCCATCTTGCAGCCAGCAGCAAAGGCTCCACCTACTCAGAGTAGGGGAATTTCCCCAGTGTCCTGGCCACATTTCCCTCATTCACTAAAATACCACCAACAGCTTAATCTGGTTCAAGGTCAGCTGGCATTCATCTGTATCCCCCCCGGGTCGTGCCTGAAAATAGGTAGGATTTGTCTAGTGCACTTACCCGGTCAACAAAAACTAAATAAAAACAAAATTAAAAAAAGCTTGTTGCATGCAAAGGGCTCCAAAACAGTATAACATCTATAACCCTAGACATGGTTGGTGTACCCCCTGACAGGGTGTTGCACTTACTATAGGGTGTTTTTAATTGCATTCTCTTCCCTGATTTCTCAGATGCACACTATTCTGATGCTGTCTTTTAGGTCAGCTGTGGTTAAAATTTTCTGTTAGTAGACCTTAATGAAAAGTCTTTTTTAAAGCAGTGAGTTACTGTACAGTGACAGAAGTAACTGTGATTTTTACATCAAGGGATTCTTATAATATCCATGTTCCAGCTCACGGGGAGACAGCTTCTTTAAGCTGAAATTCTAAAACTAAAAACCTGCCAAACAAAATTACAGACTTACACATTTAGTAGTTTTACACATTTAAGGGGATATGGTTAACTTCCTTAAGCCTAAAAGTGTCCCTATTAAAAAAATGTATGATTGCTTACATTCTGAAGAATTTCTGATGTAGCTGGTGGTTTCATTCTGATTCATTTTTTCCTTTGAAAAGTGAAAAACAGATTGCCCACCACTGCTGTTACCACACAAAACTGTACTTGTTTACATTTGCTGATCAACTCGTACTGCATCTTTCCTGGACTTGGGAACAACACCAACACAGTCTAGCCACTCATGATGCAATGGGAAGAGATGAGACTAGTGTGTCAAGAGTGGCTGCAGTGTTTGTGTGTGTTCCTAATGTTTAGGAACTATGCAGTAAGGAGTAGATCAATGATCTGGAACAAAACAAGGTTAGGTTTAATTTCAGAATTAGCGGACATTTCAGTTCTGCTAAGAAAGGAAGCAGATAAGCCAGTGCAGGAGCATGGTAATAGCACTACCACATGCCATACCAGCAACCTGAGATCAGAAGCAGTCTCAGGTTGCTGTGTGTCAGCCAGGGAAGGAGGATTAAGCATCCAACGGCCAGCTCTTCCGGGCAGGGATGGCTTTTTGGCACCTCCACAAGACTGCCACCAAGTGGAGACCTGTGGTAGTGTGAGACAGAGCCAGTACGAAGGGAGGGAAGCTGCAAGACTCTGTGGAATGTACATGCCTCCACACACCTGTGCCAACATGTGCACTCAGCTCTGGGGAAATGGCAGAAAACTGTGGAAAATGGACAGCAGGGCAGTAGCAAATGATGATGTGCACAGCCCCTCACTCCCACCACTACCAGGATCCTGTTGTCAAGTGTTGGTATGTGTCCCCAGAGAAGGACAGCCCTCCCTCCCTCTCCTGGCCCTGCTGGGTGGGGCGGGGGAATCCCTTGGAGAACATAGCAGGTATGTTCTGTGGAGGTGGTCACGGGGGGGCAGGAACAGAAGCCAGAAGGGAGCCAGCATGCCCAGGCAGTGCAGCATAAAAAAAATTACTAAAAGAAAGAAAGAAAAACAAGCATTTGTCAATGCTGAATGTTGTCTCGCTGGCTTTGGCATTGGTAGTGCAGGAGTTAGAGATGCATAATAGGAATGGCAGTGAAGTATGGAACTGACATTAACCCCACACCCACCCTGCAGAGAATGACAGGTGCCGGGGTGTGACTTTGGGGCGTCAGCTATAACGCTCATGCGATTTTACCTCACCCTACCCTGTAGACACTGACAAGTGTTGTGGTGTGCTTTGGGGTCTTTGGGCCTTATACTTACCCCATTCCATAAGGAAGTACGTTGAGACAGGTGCAGTATAGGAGAATGGGGTGAACATTAGGGCTGAACACTCTAAGACACACCTCGATGCCTGTCACTGGCTGCAGGGTGAGGGTGGGGGTGGGGGTGGAATGGCATGAGCATTACAGCCAATGATCCCAAGTCACACCCCTGATGCTAGCAGTCTCTACAGGGTGAGGTATTGATTGGAAACCCCTAACATTGTAGGCGTTTGTTGGTATTTTCACTCAAATTTTCAACATAGGCTTTTGTGACCCCACCTCATGAACAGCGGCACAATCAGTTTGTTAGCTGAAAAGTAGTTTTGCACAGTAGCTATACCATTTGGCGACACAAGGGCGAAAAAAACATTTTAGGGCAGGATGTTGAAAATGACAACTGTATTGTTCATGAGAAGGTGTAAAAAAATTGCAACTTTGAAAATCTGGGTGAAAACATAAAAAATTGGTGCGTTATGAGCATGCATAGAAACTAGCAACACACGTCCGTAACCAATTATTTTTTGAGTTTTTAGTCACATTTTCAACATAGGCATTTTGGACCTCCACTCATGAACAGTGGCACTGTGATTTTGTTAATCTGTCCCAAAAGTTAATTTCCCAGAAGCGACCATGCCATTATGCGCCACAGGTGCGGAAACATATTTTGGGCAGGCTGTGAAAAAATGACAGCTGTACTGTTGATAAGGAGGTGTGAAAAATGCCAGTGCTGAAAATCTGGCATGAAAATATTGCAGATTTCATGAGTTACAGGGGTGCGTGGAAACCGCGTAGCATCGCTTGTAACACATTCATTTTATGGACTTTCCGCACCACATTTTTATCATAGGCATTTTAGGACCACTGCTCATGAACAGTGTCACCATCATTTTCTCAAACTGTCCAGAAAACTGATTTTGCACAGCGACCACGCTATTCTGTGCCGGACATGCGAAAACACATTTCGGCTAGGATATGTAAAATGACAGCTGTACCGTTCATAAAGAGGTGTGGAAAAATGCCCATTTTGAAAATCTGGAGTGAAAATATACAAATTCACGAAGTTACGAGCATGTGTGGAAACAGCACAGCACACACTCGTAAAACAGCCATTTTTTGGATTTGTTTCACCAAATTTGCAACATAGGCTTTTTGAGAGCCCCCTGAAAACGGACTGTCATTTCCTTACTCAGTCCCGAAAGGTGATTCCACACAGTGACTGTGAAATCACCTTTTAGGACCGAATAACGCCATGCCAGTGACTGAATTCATGAGGAGGGGTCCCAATAACCCCATGTTGAAAATTTGGTGCAAAAATTCCAAACATTGCCTGAGATATGCACCAAAGTTGAAAAAGCCCTATTTATGCCATTAGACAGCTTACCGGCATTTCTTCAGTTCACGGTCGGCTTTGAAGAGTGCAGGCGTGTTCCTGGCCCACCGAAGATCATCCGCTAGACTCCAGGGTAAGTATGGGGTGAGGGGGGTGTGGAGGGGCGGGTGCACAGAGGGTGGGAGCGGGTTGGGAAGGAGCTGAACAGACATGAGGGACCATTTTCTTCTTTTACAGGTTAACAAAAAATTGCAGGATTTTTTTTTTTTTTTTACGGGGCATTTGGCACGCTGGGGTGGGCTCCCAGCGTGCCACCTGAGTGTTTGGGGAGGCTAGATGACAGGGGACTGGGCACCCCCGTTGGCACATACCAAAGGAGGGGAAGAGCCGAGGGGGATTGGGCACCCCCCTCAGCACATAACAAATGGAGGGGGTGCATTATGCCGACGGGGAGTGGGCTCCCCCCATCGGCACATGCATTAGGTTAGGGCATGCTGACAGGGGGATTTGGCACCCCCAAAGTCGGCATTGTGGCAGTAAGTGTGCCACCATTTGCTCACATTGTAGCGGACCTTTCGTTAGATGTGCTTGTCACATGTATTCCTGGTGTTGCGCCAGCATGCAGGCTTATTGGGGAATGAGGGACGCACCTACTGATGCGTGCCCAGTATTAGCCCAACAGTGACCGCGCCTCCAAATCTGCTACTAATGCAATATGTTTCCTGGCACACAAGCACGAGCCAGCATAAAAAGGAACCAGATAAATTAACCAGCAACATCAATGAATTTCTTAGAATGTAAGCAATCATAAAATGCAACTTTTCAGCTAGAAATAATATGATGCAAATATGGTTGTGTCCTTTTAAGTGCCAGACACTTGGATTGATGCATGCATTTCTAGTCTTAGAAGCAGCAACTTTATCCATTTTACCACTAGTGGCTCTAGCCACAAATGGTTACCAGGGCACAGCTGGGGCATAACAGATGGCAGCCAGGGCACTGATATATGGTTACTATGGGGGAAGCTTTGCACCATATGGGGCACCAACTGGGGCACAGCATTTTTTACTAGGGCACGTGCCCTGGCGGGCCCTGCTGTAGAGCCACCACTGCTAACTAAAAGGAAACTTCTTAGCCGAGCAGCTGGACAGAGATTTTGTTCTTGTACATGTTACAATCATCACTGTCTCCACCAGATGGCACTCTACACCTGGTTATTGATTCTGTGTAAAACTATAGCATCAAGTGAATACTTTTTAACAGAGCAAAAAAAATGCTATGACTTAATAGCATCATGCTGCTTCCAGCAGAATGCTACAGTAGAGAGTCATGTGTGACAACAACAGTGACAAAAGCACTAAGTGGTGGTACTGTTTAACATTTTATATCTCCACAGTGGTGGGGAAGGTAAGAGAGAGAGAGAGAGAGTCGGGGACACGGACGGCCAGCTTTGATATGGTGAAGCGAAGGGGTTCTATCTGTAATCCAACTTCCACCTTTTGTAAGGTGGGTACCCCCTGTCTGTCACTTTGACAAGACAACAAACCACACGTTGGCAGAAAAATAGGTATCACCCCTGGCATTGTGGTAAATACCTGGCTCGGGCATCTCAGATGTCAGGGGTAGAGCACAAAAAGTAACATTTCTATTTAACCCTGGTCCGGGATAGAGGTAGGTGGCAGGGGATGGTGTGTCTCCTATCTGTGGGGCATCAAGTTATTCAAAGATGGATTGTCCGCAACCATAAACTTTGGGATTGTATTGTATGACTTTATTTCTGACAAGAAGGTAAACAAGAAGGGTGGTCCCCCAAGGCTTTACTGTTCTAGCAAGATGACAATTGTTTCAGGCAGAAACACTTTGCACTGTGGCAGCACTGTAAATCCAACATGAACACTTTTCTCAAATTACTTATCCATCCCTGTGCTGAGGGATCTCGGGATATGTAACTAGTGCATACATTGTGGGGGTTGTCACGCACTTAAACTTGAACACACCTGACAAGACGACATGTGTTAACACCTGCAGGAAAACTGTTCCTGCCTTGTAGCCAGTTAGATCCACTCTGAAACCATGAATGATAGGCTGCTCACTCTGGCCAAAGTCTGATTCTCTGCCATACTTTAGGAAACAAACTGAATTCTCCAGCTCCACTTGACTACTAGAGACATCCATACAGTCAGCACATTATCAGCGCATTTTTGTGGTGAAAAGGGTTCTGAGTGCTTGTAATGTAGCCGTCTGAGGGCACATACAAGGTACCAGACAACCCGCAATCTCTCCTCAAATGAACCTTGTATTCACGGTTTGGTATTCCCTGTTTAAGGCATTTGAAAGAACACTTCAGTCCACAATTCTCTCACAAATCATAGCTTTTAAAGTTAAAAAAAAAAACTGTCTCTTCACTCTGGGCAGCTCTGACAGTCTTTCAGGGGACTGCCCAAAAGAATCACTGACCTCTCAGTCCCATTCCATCTTTTTGTGTGAAAATCTGACCTCCCCGGGGCTTCGCAGGATCTGGTACCACCACTTCCCAGGAAACCAGCCTTTGGATCATTGTACTATGGCAGAAACACAAGCGGATGGTCCTTCCCTCTCGAACAAAAGTACCATCAGGCCCTCTTGCCCTCAGAACTCTCAGAGAGCTCCTCTCCTTTCAACCTCCAACTTCAGAAAACACAGCTCTGACAGCTCCAGCACAGCTGTTAGCCAAATGTGGCTAATGCTGCTGCGAGAGTTCCAAACAGCATTACCTCATCTTCTGCTCAGCAGAGCCAGGCAAATGATGAAGTAATGTTTTATAGGGAGCATTTAATCCCTCTGATCCCTGCCCAGACTATCTGCCTGCTCTAAAACTGATGGGATTCTATTAACCCCAGGGACTGACTGCTTACATAACTAGTCAGCCTACATTTGAGGGATAAAGTTCTTGTGGTCATTGATTTATTTGTTTATTTTTTACTTAGAGGTTTGGGGCATTCTGTGGGTTTCATTCAGGCCTTATTCTTTTTGGAGTTTGGAGTCGGGATTCATCGGAGTGGCACCCAAATTAATCTAAGAAGGGCTGCAAAGTTCTGCTTTTTTTTCTCTCAGCACCTTCTTTTATTACATGTAACAGAAATGGCTGAGGACAGCAGAACTGGGAGGAGAGGCTGACAAGGGTCCTTTTTCAGTTATCACTGTTAGCTGATTGCTTTTTGCAGGACCCAGGAATCAGAGGCTTAGGGAAGGGCCATTTAAATATTGAAGGGCAGACGGGCTACTAGGGAACCACTTGCATCGGGGAAGGAAAAACGCAACAAGTCTAACAGACAAAGGGGTATTTAGCTTTTCACACAGCAGGGTGAATCACTAACTTAGCTTTTCTCCACAGAGGCGGGGAAGAAGAGAGAGCTGGGGACACGGACAGTCGACTTTGATACTGTGAAGGGATGGGGTTCTATCAAATTAGCCTATGTTCAAGGAATAAAGTTCTTGTGGTTCTTGATTTTTTTATTTAGAGGCTTTGAGCATTCTCGGGGTTTCATTCAGACCCTTATTCTTTTTGAAGTATGGAGTCACGATTCATCGGAGCGGCACCTAAATGAATCAAATAAGGGCTGCAAAGTTCTGCTTTTTTTGTTCTCTCAGCACCTTCTTTTAGTAAGTAAGTAAGTAGAAATTGTATTCATCTGAGATACATATCAGTGAAAAGGTACAACTCGACTGAGACAAGCTCATTTCCAGCGATGCCCTAAATACATCTAATATAAAAGTAAACACAGTACAAATTACAAAATACCATAATAAATATCATAAACAATAAACATCATATTAAAACATTTATCCTACAAACACAAACACAAAAACGCTAACTTTATTACACATAAAATTCAAGTATGGAATGAACAGCAATGGGGATACCTGTAACAGTTTTTACACATCAAGCAATACCCTATCTAACATTCCTAATAGCTTTCTGTAGAAACCAGGCTACAATTTCACCATGGTATACACCCGTGGTCCTTGATCTGTAACCATATGGCACAGAATTCCAGATCTGGGGACCTCTATTGAAAAAATGTGTACATCCAAATACTGTTATCATTTTATGATGTTTATATTCAATGCCACAGGCAGACTGTAGTCATAATTTTACTTCCCTAATTTGTAGTTCATCCAATATACAGTCAGGGATCTTCCCCTTATTGCACTTTACTATACAGTTTAATACATGGAGTAACCTCCTATCCTTAGGATACACCCAACCCAGCAGATCATATAACTGCTGTCTATGTGCCATTCTCGAAGCTCCCAGGATAAATCTGGCCAAGTTATTAAACATCACAGCTATCTTAGTTAATACTGTATTTGTTGGGCCCATATAAACTATATCCCCATAGTCCAAGAGAGGAAGAACTAATGTTGTAACAACATGTTTTCTAATATACGCAGACGTGCACCCTTTAATTCTATATAAGGCCCCCAGACAACTTCCCACCTTATTTAGTACACAGTCCACATGTGTATTCCATTTCATGGCATTATCCAAGTACAGTCCTGAGTACTTACAATTCTGGGTTTGCTGGAGGGGGACACCATCCAAAGTCCTGATCCCTAAAGGGCCCTCCAAAGTCCTAGTCCCTCTGTCCCTTGTGAATAGAACAACCTGTGTCTTTTGTGATTCAAAATAAGTTTAGAATCCCCAAAAAAATACTGAAGCTCTTAGAAAGCTGCCTGTAATGTAGTTTCAATCTCCTGAATGGATGTACCCTCTGAATAAATAATGGTATCATCAGCATATAGATGCCAACCAACCCCCAAATGAGACCAATTAAGACTATTCAAATCTAAATTAAAAAGAATAGGTCCCAAAATTGATCCTTGGGGCACCCCTGAAATAATAGTTCTAAATTCTGATGCACAATCATTCACAACCACCTGTTGTTTTCTACCACTCAGGTACTCGCGAAATAATCGCACCACCTGCATAGATAACCCCAAAGCTTTTAATCCGGACAGGAGGATGTCATGGTCCAAGGTGTCAAATGCTTTCGACAAGTCAACAAACACTGCCCCCACCGACATCCCCCTGTCCAGAGCTCTGGTGATATCTCCCATCGCCTTTATTAAAGCCGTAGTAGCACCATCTTGAGGTCTAAACTCAGACTGATGCTTATTCATGATCCCACCTACTTCCAGAAATGTTTGCATTTGTGTTCCTATTCATTTTCCAAATATCTTCCCTACAACTGGCAACAAAGAAATTGGTCTATAATTTTCTATGTTCAGTTTTGATCCATTTTTAAATACAGAGGTTTACCTTGGCCTTTTTCCAAATATCTGGGAGTTGCTTGTCCCTAGTAACCTTATTAAAAACAAATGCCAAAGGATGCAAAATAACTGGAGCTGCATATTTAAGTAGAATACTAGGGAGTTCATCTAATCCTCCAGCTTTTTTTATTTTAATTTTTAGCAGTTCTTTTTGTATGTCCATTGGGTTTATTAAATCAAATTCAAAGACTTTAGATAACTGGTCAATAGCCTCTTGGGGCAAATTAAATACAGAAGCCTTATTAACATTTCGAGGAAGAGATGCTGTGCCCATAGTTACAAAATAATTATTAAAACTATTCACTACTTGTGGACCTAATGGTATTCTGATGTTGTTTATTTCAAAAGTCTATGGATAGTCCATAGCTTGTACCCCATTTACCTTTTTCAAAGTTTTCCAAAACTCACTAGGGTTCCCAGATAATTTAGATGTTCATTCTTTGTTAAAATATTCTTTCCTACTATTCCTAAGTGCAGAGGTATACTTATTTCAGATTTGCTTATATTTAACCCAATCAACTTCCTTATCAGAAATTTTAGCAGCTCTCCATATTTTATCTCTCTGTCTTTTTAACTTTTACAGATAACAGAAATGGCTGAGGACAGCAGAACTGGGAGGAGAGGTTGACGAGGGTCCGTTTTCAGCTATCACTGTGAGCCAGTTGTTTTTGCATGACCCAAGAACTGGAGGCCAAATGAGGGGCTATTTAGACATTAAAGGGCACATGGGCAACTCATGCACCACTTGCATCAGGGAAGGAAAAGTGCACCAAGTCTAACACAGACAAAGGGGTATTTAAATTTCCACACAGCAGGGTGAGTAACTAACTAGGCTTCTCTCCACAGAGGCGGAGAAGGAGAGAGAGTTTGAACATGGACAGCTGAATCTGATACTGTGAAGGGATGGGGTTCTATCGATTTAGCCTATGTTTGAGGGAATAAAGTTCTTGTGGTTTTTGATTGATTTATTTTTTGTTATTTAGAGGGTTGGGGTATTCTGTGGGTTTCATTCAGACCCTTATTCTTTTTGGAGTGTGGAATCAGGATTAATGGGAGCGCCACCTAAATTAATCAAAGAAGAGCTGCAAAGTTCTGCTTTTTTCTGTTCTCTCTGCACCTCCTTTTATTACAGGTAACAGAAACATCTGAGGATGGCAGAACTGGGTGGAGAGGTTGATGAGGGTCCATTTTCAGCTGTCACTGTTAGCCGATTGTTTTTTGCAGGACCCAAGAACCGGAGGCTAAGGGAGGGTCCATTTAAACATCAAAGGGCACTTGGGCTACCCAGGAACCAATTGCATTGGGGAAGGAAAAGCGCACCAAGTCTAACACAGACAAAGGGGTATTTAACTTTCCACACAGCAGGGTGAGTCACTAACTATGCTTCTCTCCACAGAGACGGGGAAGGAGAGAGAGTTTGGGACACAGATGGCTGACTTTGAGACTGTGAAGGGAAGTGGTTCTATCGATTTAGCCTACGTTTGAGGGGATAAAGTTCTTGTGGTTCTTGATTTATTTTTATCTTTTATTTAGAGGTTTTGGGCATTCTGTGGGTTTCATTCAGACCCTTATTCTTTTTGGAGTATGGAGTCACGATTCATCGGAGCAGCACCTAAATTAATCAAATAAGGGCTGCAAAGTTCTGCCTTTTTTGTTCTCTCCGCACCTTCTTTTAGTAAGTAAGTAAGCAAAAATTGTATTCATCTGAGATACATATCAGTGAAAAGGTACAACTCGACTGAAACAAGCTCATTTCCAGTGAGGCCCTAAATACATCTAATATAAAAGTAAACACAGTACAAATTACAAAATACCATAATAAATATCATAAACAATAAACATCATATTAAAACATTTATCCTACAAACACACATAACACATAACACAAAAACACTAACTTTATTACACATAAAATTCAAGTATGGAATGAACAGCAATGGGGTTACCTGTAACAGTTTTTACACATCAAGCAATACCCTCCCTAACATTCCTAATAGCTTTCTGTTGAAACCAGGCTACAATTTCACCATGGTATACACCCGTGGTCCTTGATCTGTAACCATATGCCACAGAATTCCAGATCTGGGGACCTCTATTGAAAAAATGTGTACATCCAAATACTGTTCTCATTTTATGTTGTTTATATTCAATGCCACAAGCAGACTGTAGTCATAATTTTACTTCCCTAATTTGCAGTTCATCCAATATACAGTCAGGGATCTTCCCCTCATTGCACTTTACCATAAAATTTAATACATGGAGTAACCTCCTATCCTTAGGATACACCCAACCCAGCAGATCATATAACTGCTGTCTATGTGCCATTCTAGAGGCTCCCAGGATAAATCTGGCCAAGTTAGTAAACATCACATCTATCTTAGTTAATACTGTATTTGTTGGGCCCATATAAACTATATCCCCATAGTCTAAGAGAGGAAGAACTAGTGTTGTAACAACATGTTTTCTAATATACGCAGACATGCACCCTTTAATTCTATATAAGGCCCCCAGATGACTTCCCACCTTTTCAGTACACAGTCCACATGTGTATTCCATTTCATGACATTATCCAAGTACAGTCCTAGGTACTTATAATTCTGGATTTTCTGGAGGGGGACACCATCCAAAGTCCTGATCCCTGAAGGGCCCTCCAAGGTCCTAGTCCCTCTGTCCATTGAGAATAGAACAACCTGTGTCTTTTGTGGGTTCAAAATAAGTTTAGAATCCCCCCAAAAAATACAGAAGCTCTGAGAAAGCCACCTGTAATGTAGTTTCAATCTCCTGAATGGATGTACTCTCTGAATAAATAATGGTATCATCAGCATATAGATGCCAACCAACCCCCAAATGAGACAAATTAAGACTATTCATATATAAATTAAAAAGAATCGGTCCCAAAATTGATCTTTGGGGCACCCCTGAAATAATAGTTCTAAATTCTGATGCACAATCATTCACGACCACCTGTTGTTTTCTACCACTCAGGTACTCACAAAATAATCACACCACCTGCATAGGTAACCCCAAAGCTTTTAATCTGGACAGGAGGATGTCATGGTCCAAGGTGTCAAATGCTTTCAACAAGTCAACAAACACTGCCCCCACCGACATCCCCCTGTCCAGAGCTCTGGTGATCTCTCCCGGCACCTTTATTAAAGCCGTAGTAGCACCATCTTGAGGTCTAAACCCAGACTGATGCTTATTCATGATCCTACCTACTTCCAGAAATGTTTGCATTTGTGTTCCTATTAATTTTCTAAATATCTTCGCTACAACCGGCAACAAATAAATTGGTCTATAATTTTCTATGTTCAGTTTTGATCCGTTTTTAAATACAGGGGTTACCTTGACCTTTTTCCAAATATCTGGGAGTTGCTCGTCCCTAATAACCTTATTAAAAATAAATGTCAAAGGATGCGAAATAACTGGAGCTGCATATTTAAGTAGAATACTAGGGATTTCATCTAATCCTCCAGCTTTTTTTATTTTAATGTTTAGCGGTTCTTTTTTTATGTCTATTAGGGTTATTAAATCAAATTCAAAGACATTAGATAACTGGTCAATAGCCTCTTGGGGCAAATTAAATACAGAAGCCTTAACATTTCAAGGAAGAGATGCTGTGCCCATAGTTACAAAATAATTATTAAAACTATTCACTACTTGTGGACCTATTGGTATTCTGATGTTTATTTCAAAAGTCTATGGATACTCCATAGCTTGTATCCCATTTACCTTTTTCAAAGTTTTCCAAAACTCACTAGGGTTCTCAGATAAATTAGATGTTCATTCTTTGTTAAAATATTCTTGCCTAATATTCTTATGTGCAGAGGTATGCTTATTTCAGATTTGCTTATATTTAACCCAATCAACGTCCTTATCAGAAATTGTAGCAGCTCTCCATATTTTATCTCTCTGTCTTTTTTAACTTTTACAGGTAACAGAAATGGCTGAGGACAGCTGAACTGGGAGGAGAGGTTGACGAGGGTCCGTTTTCAGCTATCACTGTGAGCCAGTTGTTTTTTGCATGACCCAAGAACTGAAGGCTAAATGAGGGGCTAGTTAGACATTAAAGGGCACATGGGCAACTCATGCACCACTTGCATCGGGGAAGGAAAAGTGCACCAAGTCTAACACAGACAAAGGGGTATTTAAATTTCCACACAGCAGGGTGAGTAACTAACTAGGCTTCTCTCCACAGAGGTGGAGAAAGAGAGAGAGTTTGAACATGGACAGCTGAATCTGATACTGTGAAGGGGTGGGATTCTATCGATTTAGTCTACGTTTGAGGGGATAAAGTTCTTGTGGTTTTTGATTGATTGATTTTTTGTTATTTAGAGGTTTGGGGCATTCTGTGGGTTTCATTCAGACTCTTATTCTTTTTGGAGTGTGGAATCAGGATTCATCAGAGCGGCACCTAAATTAATCAAAGAAGAGCTGCAAAGTTCTGCTTTTTTTTGCTCTCTCTGCACCTCCTTTTATTACAGGTAGCAGAAACATCTGAGGATGGCAGAACTGGGTGGAGAGGTTGATGAGGGTCCGTTTTCACCTATTACTGTTAGCCAATTGTTTTTTGCAGGACCCAAGAACTGGAGGCTAAGGGAGGGTCCATTTAAACATCGAAGGGCACATGGGCTACCCAGGAACCAATTGCATTGGGGAAGGAAAAGCGCACCAAGTCTAACACAGACAAAGGGGTATTTAACTTTCCACACAGCAGGGTGAGTCACTAACTATGCTTCTTTCCACAGAGGCAGGGAAGGAGAGAGAGTTTGGGACACAGATGGCTGACTTTCAGACTGTGAAGGGAAGTGGTTCTATCGATTTAGCCTACGTTTGACAGGATGAAGTTCTTGTGGTTCTTGATTTATTTTTTTTATTTAGAAGTTTTGGGCATTCTGTGGGTTTCATTCAGACCCTTATTCTTTTTGGAGTGTGGAGTCGGGTTTCATCAGAGCAGCACCTAAATTAATCAAAGAAAGACTGCAAAGTTCTGCTTTTTTTGTTCTCTCAGCACCTTCTTTCATTACAGGTCACAGAAACAGCTGAAGATGGCAGAACTGGGTGGAGAGGTTGATAATGGTCCATTTTCAGCTATCACTGTTAGCTGATTGTTTTTTGCAAGACCCAGGAACCAGAGATTAAGGCCCACCCACTCTCCCCTGTCCCACCCACCCCAGGGCTCCTCTGCCTTTATAGGCATCCAACAGTATACAACTTCCTGAGGGTACAGGGAACTGAGTTAATCACAGTTAAAGGGGTCAGTCTATTACAGCAACAAGTCAGAGGGGTTACCTCTTCAGTAGTGCTGTACCAAAGTAGTAGACAGTAAAAAGGGAAAAGGAGAGGCAGTGAGAAGCAGACAAAAACAAACAAACAGGAGGGGTACTTAGAATCAAAAGGAGGGTCATTAGCAGAGCAGAAGAGGAAAATGCAGGCAGTGGTGCAGTGGATGTGAGGATGCAGTCTTCAGTAGATCATTCTGGATAGTGTGGTGCTGCCCCATATGCAGGCATCTCTCTGGGCTGAGGGCAGAGGTTGCCAGTCCCCAGGCCCAGCTGCCAGGTGTACTGGCAGACTTCACCCCCACCCAGAGGCCACCAGGTCCACAGACACTGCCACAGAGGATACCCAGGCAGAGGACTGGCTGGATTATGGTAGGCTCAGGGAGATTGAGGAAGGAGGGTAAGTGGCACATCCCCCATCTGGTCCACCTTAGCAACTTCTTTGCTATTCTGGAAGCATGGCAAGCCCCACAAGGGAACCTGAGGTTAGGACCAGGGAACATGAGCAGGTCCTCCAGGAGGGAGACCCAGAAGCAGGAGGCAGAGGAACCCAGAGGAAGAGGAAGCTACTACTGGTAGGGGACTCAATTGTCTGGGGAATGGATTTGGGCACAGGTAGCAGGGAGGAGAGGGAGGTTAAGTTACTTCCAGGAGGTACTGCTCGGGGGGGGGTGAATCCAGAGGGCCACTACAGTGGTAGCAAGGAGTGTGAAACTGGAGGTTATGGACCATCTGGGGACAAATAACCTAGCCAGGGAGAAGGTGAGCATAGGGCATGTACAGAAGGACTTCAGGGAGTTGGGTAGGCACCTTGGAGAGGTAGCAGGATCCGTAACATTCTAATAAGTGTTGCTGGTTCCCAGAAAGGGGGGGAGGCTCAAACAATCTCTGCATCAGCAAGTTCTACACTTGGTTGAGGGGCTGGTATAGAGATAATGGGTTTGGCTTCATTGAGGACTGTGGACCCATCTAAAGGGATGGGGGCCTGTACAGGTGGGAGAGCCTTCATCCATCCAGGAAGGGGACTTCAGTCCTCAATGAAAAGTTTGGATGCTTCCTTGCTAAGCATTTAAACTCACCAATGGGGGAGGGCAGTCAGGAGCAGGGAGACTGGTGCAGCCCAACCCCACAGGACACAGTACTTGTAGCTAGCAGGGGGGATCAGGAGGAAAAGTTGTTGGCAGATATTACTGAGCTCCTTACAAGGGGGAAGGCAGTGAAAAGGAAGGCAGCAAAATAAAGATAGCAGCATCAGCAAGGGAGAACAGGAAGGAAAATGTAGACACACAAAGGGGGCAGACTGCAAAACATGGGATATTCCTGTGCTCATTACAAGAGATAAGGCAGCGGAAAGAAGACAGCAAGAGAAAAAAAAATAGAGTTGGAAGGAGGAAGCAGAAGGGCAAAGGTAGGAATACAAGGGACACAGGCCATGAAACATGGACAGCCATGTATACAAATGCCAGCAGTCTGGGAAACAAGATCCCAGACCTGACAGCCTTGATGGCAGCGGTAGACCTGGACATAGTGTCACTTACCGAGGTATGGTACACTGGAAACCATGACTGGGAGGTAAATGTACCTGGGTACACTCTACACAGGAGGGATAGGGAGAGCAAAAAAAGGGGGAGGTGGTGGCCCTCTAAGTCAGAGAAGGTAATAAAGTGACAGCAGTGCAAGGTAGGCTAGGGGAGGCTGAGGCACTGTGGTTACTCTTGAGCCAGACAATGGTGCAGCAATTCACACAGGAGTTATCTTCAAGCCTCCAGCACAGAGGGAGGAGGTAGATAGGGAAATGGTGGAGGAAATACATGGGATGGCAGCAAAGGGGAAGTCCTGCAGCTGGGTGATTTCAACATGCCAGACATGGACTGAACCATCCCAGCAGCTGCCTCCACCAGGAGCCAAGACATTGTAGAATCCTTGCAGGGGGCAGGCCTCAGGCAGTTGGTGCAGGAGCCCACCAGGTACAAGATGATTCTGGATCTTGTACTGACCAGTGTAGACAGGACCAAGGAAGTCAGGGTGGATGGGTACCTCAGGTCCAGTGACCACCATATGGTTTGACATCAGCATAGTGTCACAGAAAGCCACACAAAAATGAGGGTCCTGGATTTCAGGAGAGTGGACTTTGCTAGGATGGGGAGAGGGATCCAGTAAGTCCTGGTGGGGAGGAAACCTGGTGGAGGGATTGAGAAACAGTGGACACACCTTAAGGAAGCCATAGTGGTGGTGACAAATCAGTGCATTAGACTGAGCAAAAAGGGGAAAAGAAGGAACAAACTACTATGGTTCACAAAGGAGGTGGCAAAGAAAGTGAGTCTCAAAAAGGTGCTTTCAGAAAATACAAGGAGGCTCAAAAGGATGAGGATAGGGCGGTGTGCCTAGAGAGACAGAGGGAGATTGGAAAAGCTGTAAGGAGTACGAAGGTGCAAACAGAGGTGAGACTAACACAGATGATAAAGAAGGGGGCCAAAACATTTTATAGATACAATAGTGACAGAAGAAAGGCCAGGGGAGATTTGTAAGGCTCAAAGGGGAGGAAGGGGAGTGTGTAACGGGTGACCTAGAAAAAGCATCAACACTGAATGAATGAAAACTTCTGTTTGGTATTCATGGTAGAGGAGGAGGGACACGGACCCCAACTATGCATCAGAATCAATGAGGGGGAGAGAGGTAAACCCCAATCCTTTTACAGAAGAAAGAGTCCTGGAGGAGCTCACAAAACTGAGGGTGGACAAAGCAAGGGGACCAGATGATATACACCCCAGGATATTAAAAGAATTATGGACGGTGCTAGTGGAACCAGTGGCAGCCCTGTTTAGTGAGTCGCTCAATATAGGAGTAGTTCCAGAAGACTCAAAAAGGCAAATGTGGTCTCTATTCACAAGGGAGGAGGCAGGAAGCTATAGACTGATCAGCCTTACCTCAGTTGTGGGTAAGATCATGAAGGCACTGCTTAAGGAAAGGATTATGGAACACCATGTGGCCACGAGCGCACAGGATCTAAGGCAGCATGGATTCATGGCAGGAAGGTCATATCAAACAAATCTGATGGACTTTTTTGACTGGGTGATGAAGGAGGTGGATCAAGGAGGAGCAGTGGATATCGCCTACCTCAATTTCAGCAAGGCCTTTGACATCATACCACACAGAAGACTGGATACAAGCTAGGTTGCCTGGGGGTGGAGCACAAAATGGTAAACTGGGTTAATAACTGGTTGAGGAACAGGAAGCAGAGAGTGGTAGTAAATGGGATCAAATCCGAGGAAAAGACAGTGACCAGCGGGGTGCCTCAGGGATCAGCCCTAGGGCCAGTCCTTTTTAATGTCTTTGCAAATAAGGTGGCTGACATCAGGATGGTACTTCAGCCAGAACACTCTATGGGGGTTGTTTGTGATAAGTACGGGGTCACTGTACCTCAGTTTTCCTGGAGCACTTCAGTCGACCGGAGTTTATGGATGTCATGAGGATTATCCAGAGTGTGCGTCCTACATGCTGCAGTTTGGACCCTGGACCGACTTCCCTAATTTTGGGTTGGATTGACATCATCAGTCCAGTCCTTGTGCAGATAGTCTGGTGCTCCTTGGAATCTGGAGAGTTTCATAGCTCCCTGAAAGAGGCAGTGGTGACACCACTCTTGAAGAAAGCTATCTTGGACCCCGACTGCCACGCAAACTACAGACCTATCTCTAACTTTCTCTTTGTAGGGAAGGTGATTGAGAAAGTAGTGGCAGCACAACTGGAAAACCATTTGACCATCCATGACATCTGTGAACCGCTCCAGTCCGGTTTTCGTATGAGACATAGTACCGAGACAGCACTGGTTCGGGTGCTCAATGATCTGATGGTGAGAGATTGGAAAAGCCGTACCATCTTGGTTCTTCTGGATCTCTCTTCAGCTTTTGACACCGTGGACCACACGGTGTTGATAGGGCACCCGAGACATATCTGTGGAGTGTCGGGGACAGTCCTCAGATGGTTTACATCTTTTCTCATGGGTAGAACACAAAGAATTGTGTCTAGGTTTTTTTCTTCAGGCCCAATTGCTTTGTCTTGTGGGGTGCCTCAGGGTTCAGTGCTGTCACCTGTGTTGTTCGCGGTGTATATGCACCCCTCAGAGACATTGTAAGAAGGTATGGACTGAGGTTTCACTGCTATGTAGATGATACCCAACTCTGCCTTTCTTTTGCACCCAACCAGGATGGAGCTCTCTCGGTCTTTAACAACTGTCTGAAAAAAATCCAGGAGTGGATGGATTCCAGTTGACTGAAGCTGAACTCGGAAAAGACTGAGGTACTGGTTGTGGACCCGGGCCATCGGATGGGGGGGTTGCATGTTGGTGCACCCTCTGGAATTTTTCTTGGCGGCGTCTCACTCCCGACCTCAGAACATGTGCGTAACCTGGGGGTAGTTTTTGATGATGGACTGCCACTACATTCTCAGGTGTCCGCTGTCGTCAAAACTTCCTTTTATCATCTTAGGAATATTGCCAGGATTAAGCATCTGGTTCCATCTGACGACCTTCCTACCTTGGTCCACGCCTTCGTGTCCTCACACTTGGATTACTGCAACTCCCCTTATGTAGGGCTTTCTGGGGTTGACATCCGTCGCTTGCAGCTGGTGCAGAACGCAGCAGCCCAGCTCTTGACAAGATCTACTCGATCCTGCCATATTACTCTGGTGCTGCGCAAACCGCACTGGCTGCCAGTACAGTGGTGGATCACCTTTAAAGTCAGTTTACTGACTTTCAAAGCCCTACATGGACAGGGTCCGGACTATCTGAAAGAGCTTCTGGTCCCCTACTGCCCTGGTCGATCACTCCGCTCGGCCGACGAGGGGTTGTTAGAGATTCCAAGGGTGAATTTAAAGTAATCTGGTTCAAGAGCTTTTGTTTATGCAGCCCCCACCCTTTGGAATTCTCTACCCCATCAGTTACGGGAGTGTTCAACTGTGGAGGAATTTAAGTAGGGCTTAAAAACCTATCTGTGGCAAAAAGCTTTTTTAGTTAACTGAAGCTCATTATTGATGTATTGTTATGTGATTTTAACTGTATTGAACTGTTGTTTGATGTTGCATGACTTGCTTTTATATTGTTAGGCACCTTGGCAATGGAAAGGTGCCATATAAATACATTTATTATTATTATTTATCAGTGACATTGCTGAAGGGCTGGAGGGGAAGGTTTGCCTATTTGCAGATGACACCAAAATCTGCAAAAGAGACTCAATAACTAGATACTCCTGAAGGGGTCAATAGAATGAGGAGGGATCTTGCAAGGCTGGAAGATGGTCAAAAGTGTGGCAATTGAAATTCAATGCAAAGAAGTGCAAAATCATGCACCTGGGCTGAAGAAACCCTGAGGAGAGTTACAGGATGGGTGGGGAATTGCTGGCAGTTACCAGGGAAGAAAGGGATCTAGGGATAATCATCTTAGATGACCTAAAAGTGGCCAAACAGTATAACAAGGCTGTAGGGAGGGCCAGTGGGATGCTGGGATCCACAGGAAGGGGTATCACTAGCAGAAGAAGGGAGGTGGTGATGCCATTGTATAAAATGTTGGTGAGACCTCATCTGGAGTACGATGTTCAGTTCTGAGGCTGCATCTTTGCAAGGACATAGAAAGGGTGGAGGCAATCTAGAGAAGGGTGACCAAGATGGTGCAGGGCCTGCATCAGAAGACATATGGGGCGAGATTAAAAGACCTCAATATGTACACACTGGAGGAGAGGAGGGAGTGACGGGACATGATCGAAACCTTCAAGTACATTAAGGGCTTGAACAAGGTGCAAGTGAGTGACATTTTTTAGTACAAAAGTTGTACAAGGATGAGGGGGCATGATAAGAGATTGGAGGGGGTAGGATAAGAGGGAAATGTGAGGAAGTTCTTCAAGAAAAGGGTGGTGGATGCTTGGAATAGCATACCTTAGGAAGTGGTGGGGGCTAGCACAGTGGTGGGGCTCAAATACACATGAGATAGGCATAAGGGAACTCTAGGTGTGGGGAAGAGAGGCAAAAGTCAATGACCACATAGGGTCAGTGGCCACTGATGCTGCTACACCCACAGCCATTGTGGAAGCCTTTGTGGGTGGGGCAGAGTAAGGACTGGGGACCCACAGTGTGGCGCCCAACAGGAGCCACCAATAAGGTAATGTACAAGCAGGGCAGGGGCAAAGAGTGAGGACTGGTAACAGAGTGCGGCCAGTGGCACGAAAAAGCTGTAGCCGTAACTCCAACCATGCGCATTACTTACTGGATGATCTGGAAAAGCTGAAGAGGTGGTCCAGGATCTGGCAGCTTGGCTTCAATGCCGAGAAATGCAAAGTTATGCATATTGGAGCCAAGAATCCCTGGACAGAGTACTACCTGGGTGAAGTCTGAATATCTGCATCAAAGGAGGAGAAGGACCTGGGAGTGATGATCACTAGTGACCTGAAGCACTCCATGCAGTGCAAGAAAGCAGCAGCAAAGGCAAACAAGATGCTGGGATGCATATCTGGGGGATCAGTAGTAGGAGAGAGGAGGTTATACTGGCCTTGTACAGGTCCCTGGTAAGGCCTCATCTAGAGTATGGGATTCAGTACTGGTGCCCACACCTCAAAAAGGACATTAACCTGCTGGAGAAGGCCCAGAGGAGGGCTACAAAGATAATAGGGGGTCAGCAGGGTAAGACATAAGAGGAGAGATTGAGAGCACTGAACATGTACTCCCTGGAAGACAGAAGAGAGAGATGGGACATGATTGGGACCTTTAAGTACTTGAAAGGGATAAATAAGGTGGATAAAGAGAGTCTCTAAGCTGAGGGACAACCATAACATAAGGGGGCACAGTCTTAAGCTGGAGGGTGGGAAGTTTAGGAGGGAAGTCAGGAAGCACTTCTTCACAGACAGGGTGGTGGACACTTGGAATGTGCTATCGGAAGATGTGGTCTCGTTGAAGACAGTGGGCAGCTTTAAAAGACGCTGGGATAGGCACAGGGGAAAGGTAGGATGGGAGGTGTGGGGAGGGAGGGAGGGTAGGAACAGTAGCTCAAGCTGTGCACCTTGCAACACAAGCAGACTAGACAGACAAAATGGCCTTCTTCTGATGACTTCTTCGAATGTTTGTATGTACGTATGTATGTATGCATGTATGTATGTATGCATGTATGTATGTATGTATGTTACGGCCACAGAAAGAAATGAAGCGCTCTCATTGGAGCAGTTCATTTCTTTTAACTGGACAACTTGCCACGTCAGCAAAACTGAATTTGTGTCTTGACCAGAGTGCCTGGTCATTGGTGTACACTGCCAATCCTACTGCAGTTTCAGCTATAATTAGCTTGGCAGTGACACACCTCTCAAATGCCATATTGTCCCAATATGTTCCTTGCTTAAGCGTAAGTGAATGCAAAAATGACTTGCGGATTCAGTGAGGGTCTCCTTTAAAGCAGAAAGTCATATTATTCTAATATGCTAATTCAAAATTAAACATGTTACATGTAAACATAATGGTCTCCACCATGTTCTGAGCTTGGATCTCCATCTTAAGGATGTGTTCCTCATTTTGGGGGGTCAGTGTCCCTCATTTTGAGTGTCTGTGTCCCTCATTTCAGTGACAGAAGGTTGAGAGATATGTTTCCAGATGGGCCCCCAGTACCAACAGGGCACCTCCCCCTGTATGTCAGTCACACCACGTGTTATCGACTCTATGACTTGGGGGATATCGATTTGGAAGCTCTCACATGCTGGCATGGTCTTGGCAAACCACATTTCTCATTGGACAATCCTCTCGCCAATCACTGTAGTGAATCTGGCAGTTTGACTGTGTCAATGGCAAACCATCCATCAATCACAAGGATCTTGCTAGTTTATTTATTTGTTTGCTTTTGATAACCAGGTGGGTACACTAGACATAGAATGCCTATTTTCAGGCACGACCCAGGAGTTTCTACTTTGTATTGGTGAACTGCCAAATTACACTACCCTGTGGTAACACCTGGATTTCTTGCCATTTGCTCCATATTTTAAGGGCCACTAGTGCTGCACATTTTAATTCTGAGGTGTTAAGAGGCATGACAGAAGCTTTTCTCCATAGTGCAAGTTATGGGGGAGGGGGGCTGTGAAATTTATCTGACCACCACTTTAGTGTACCACAAAGCTATAGAGAATACAATATAGTTTTGTTGCATGCGTGCTGTGCTAGGCTACTTCCATCATGTGCTGGCTGGTGATTTAGGCTTTGTCAGTTTATTCAAGTTGTGGGCTCTTCTCCCTCACCCCCTTGTTTTTTTAACATAGGAGGTATGGGGGGTTGGTGAAGCCCCCAACTCAAACAAACTAATAAAAAATAACCGACCATCCTGCATGGTGTAGAGCATGCCGTGAGGTCTTGTCAGTTTATTTGAGTTGGCGGGACTCTGCCCCCACACCCCCTTTATTTTACTTTAACATAGGGGTTTATTTATTTATTCATTCATTCTCAGATTACAACACCTTTGAGCACAGAGGGTCTCATTTACAAAGGTTCTATGTCAGTGTAGGAGGGGGTAACAAAACAGACAGAGGAAAATACATTTCAGAACACAGTACATGGCATGATAATGTTGCACAGTTATTAGCATTTCAGTATTTCAGTTACAGCAGTATTTACAAAGAGGGTCAAATGACACAGAGACAGCAGTTCAATTACAGTAGAGTTTACAGTGAGGGTAAATTGTCACAGCGATAGCAATTCAATTACAGTAGAGTTTACAGTGAGGGTCAATAGACACAGAGAACGAGAGGCGTAAAGAAAAATTAGAGATAGAGAGTAGTGGTAGTGCAGGAAGGAGGAAATGATTGCAGCCATGTGGCATTGTCAGCGAGGAAGACGCGAGGTGGGAAGGGAAGAAGAGTGAGCTAGAGAAAAGAGGGGATGGGAAGGCAGGGGGCAGGGTAGTGACAGCTGTGAGGTGGTAATTGGCATGGAGTATGAGTTATAGGAGGCATTCACATGCACTTCCATTTATGATGTGCTGTTTCAAAAGGCACTTAAATTGGGCAAGGTGAGGTAGGTTAATCAATTGATGGCCTAGTCCATTGAACCAGTTTGGGGCTCTATAGATGAAGGATCACTGGTATTGAGTGGTCGGAACCCTAGGAACGAGAAAAAGTTCAGTGTCAGAGGTCCATGAGTGATGGGACTTAAGAGATTTGATTATCAGGGAGGTAATGCCAGTTGGTAGGGCTCCAAGCAGCACTTGTTTGGCCAGCATGCATGATAAGTACTTGATCCGGTCTTGTAGTTTTAGCCACCCGGTGATGAGTCTACAGGCTTTGTTTAGGGAAATGCTTAGCCTTTTGAGAGGCATGGCTGGGGCACCACCATATATCACCAAGCCATAGTCAATAGTGGAAAGAACTGAACTTTGTATAGCAAGTTTAAGTGCTTCTGCGGTCAGTCTTCTTCTGTGTCTGTATAGTAGACCAAGTTTAGCATTTACATTCTTGGCAGCATTGTCGATGTGCGGTGCAAATGTGAGATGGTTGTCCAGGGTGACTCCAAGGTATTTGAATTGTTGGATTTGTTCAATGGGGGTTCCTTGGCTATTATTGACAGTGAGGGCATGCTTCTTATACTTATTAAGAGATGATGTGAATAGTAGAAGTTTCGTTTTCTTGTAATTTAGGATGTTTGTGGGAGTGGAACCGTTGTTCAACTTCCAGGAATCCTCTCTGTAGGTTGTCCTCTAACAGGTTGGGGTCAGGGTGGCTAGTAAAGATGACGGCATCATCAGTGTATAGGAGGGTACTTATATAACAGGCATTTGATAAATTGTTTAGGAAGATGCTAAACAGGAGAGGACCAAGAATAGACCCTTGGGGGACACCTGATCTGACGACTTGCAGATCAGAAGCGATATTGGATATCTTCACCTTCTGCGACCTATTAGAGAGGTAGCATTCAAACCACTTTAAGGCAGTTGGTGAGACACCAGTGGTGGCGAGTTGACCAAGGAGGAGACTGTGGTTCACGGTGTCAAGTTCTTTCGTAAAGTCTATGAAAGCCACTCCAACAAGATTGTTTTTTTCGAAGGACTGTTGGATAAAACTCATATATTCTAGCAGGTCTGTAGTCATGCTGTGCTTTTTCCTAAAGCCATGCTGCTAAGGGTATTGTAACAAGTAGTCATCAAGATAGTCCACAAGCTGGTCAGTTACTATGCATTCTAGTACTTTTGATAGTGGTGGGAGGATGGATATAGGTCTGTAGTTGCTGGGCTGAGTGTGGTCCACTGGTTTTCTGCACTGGTGTGACCAGAGCCATTTTTCCAGACTTCAGGAAACTGAGCTAGAGTGAGAGAGAGGTTGAGTATTTTGGTTATTGTTAGAAGAACTTCATCTATGGTAAGTGCGATGATCTTGAGGTCAAGGGTGTAACCACTCTGTCTGGATTTTCCCCAGTACTTTAGTTAGAAGTTTTCTGACCTGGGTGACAGAGACCTGCTTGAAATAGAAGGGAGGGTGCTCAGGCTTTGTGTCAGTCGGGCATCCAGCAGGTCCAGGGCAGTATCATCAAAGAAGTTCTTAGGAAGGACACCTGATAGATTAGTGAAGGCAGTATTGAAAGTATTAGCGATTGAGAGTGGGTCAGTGATGAGATTGCTGTTTATATTTAGTATTGTTAGAGAGGTCTTCTGTTCCTGGCCGATAATGTCCTTTTTGTTTGTCGAGAATTTCCAACTGTCACTCCAATTGTTTGACAGAAGCTCTCTGTGGTGGTTCCGTTTTGCTTGCCGAATTTCTCTTGTGCAGGCATTTCTTGCAGTTTTGTACATCTGGAGATCATGCTGTTTCCCAGTTGCTTTAGCAAGTTGTCATAGGTGGTCCCGTTGTTTCATGTTGTTAACTAGTTCTGGGGAGATGCAGGTGTTAATGATTACACGAACCTTCATTTTCCCTATAAGAGGCATGGGTATCACAGGCCATGTTGAAAACCTTGATGAAATGTTCAAGCACATCATTAATGTTACCAGTAGTGTTCACAGCAGACCAGTGATGGGATTGGAGTTGATGCTTTAGCAGATCTAGGTGCCCACACTTTAACATTTGGTTATAGATGGTTAGAGGTGGAGGGGCGATGAATTTGTTTGACCAGCTACATGTGATAGGGGAGTGGTCACTGATGGAGTCAGGGTGCACTTGTACATTGGAGATGCAGTGTGGGTGATTTGTGACAATCCAGTCAATGATAGTGCTAGTACCAGTTTTATAATTTGTGTGGGGGCATAGCCCCCCCAACTCAAACTAATAAGAAATAACTGATAGGCCAACATGGCATAGAGCGTGCTGTAAGTGGGCAAGTAGCATAACTTGAGGTCTACGCTAATAGCGGAGGTCCGATGGTGGTCAGGCTTAACCCCACAACCCCCATGTATAGGGGGCTCTGCTCCCATAGATACCTGCTAGGGGCTTTGACACCTGACACCCACCAAAAATTTTACAAACCCAGCTCCTATGCCCTGGTGTCTAGTGGCACCCCCCCACCCACCGATTGCTGCTGCAATCTCCCTGGTGTCTAGTGGCACCCACCAATCGCTGTCCCCATTACTCCAGTTTAGATTCCATGGTAGCGTGTGGTACCCCTCACCCTCACTTTGCAAGCTACACCTGAATAAATAAAATGGTCCCTCGATTATTTTTTTTTAATCCATAAAAAAGAAAATGGTCCCTTGCCAATCAGCACCCCCAGGGTCCCAACTAAAGTTCTTGGCCCTACTTCATTGATCTCCTCACAGAAAAATGAAATACCACTACTTTTTTTTTTTTCAAATTCTGTTTTTTCCTCCAGCCAGTGGAACTCTGTCAGGCATCCTGTAGTACCCCCTGACTCTATCTCCTTGCCTGAGAGGCCTCCTGAAACCTGGCACCAGCCCAGCTATCCCCCCAGCTCTGAGCCCCCCAAGGTAGGGCCGCCCTATCCACCAGGCTCTGTCTGCAGAATGGGGCCGGGCTGGGCTCGGCCCGGAAATGAGAGTGCCCCGGTGGAGTGTGGTCCTGGTGGATACAGGTGCCGTCGCCTATCCAGTTGGCTGGGTATTTTTGCTTTGTCCCCACCTCCCTCCCTCCCTCGTTACTCCCTCCCTCTCCCTGATGGAGTCTGGCATGCAATGATGCCAGGGAACGTCTTGCCGTAACTCTGCAACCCTCTATTTCTGGCCCTGAGCATTGCAGTTCCTCCGGTCTCCACCAGAGATCGCCACGGTGTCGGGTGAAGAATCCCTGGCACCCCGAGGAAGGAGAGCTGTCCTCTGGATGCTCAATCCTTCCTCCCCCCGCCAACTCCCAGCGACCTAGGCTCGCTCCCGAACCTGGGTCACCCACGTGGTGCGAAGTGTGGCATCCAGCACCTCAACCCTCAGTGCCACCGGGCCGGTGGAAACACCAATACTGACACCCACAGCAGATTGAAGTCACAGTTCTCTGCTCTGTCCATTCATAACAGTTCAGACTGATTGTAACGACTCATGCACTGTTGTTTCAGGCAGTTTCAGAGAATGTTGCAAAGGCTGGATGAACTCTGTGTAGTTCATAACTAAGTGCATTTCCGAACCTCATCTGGGACCGAAAGCACCACCTCTGGAGCTACAGGTCAGTTTCATTCTGCTCGTGTCCTGGGTAAAGAAGTGCAAAAACCTTACTGGTCCCGCCATAAGGTGGGGAGAGGTGATTGTGCCCCCACTGTTGATGTCTGTCTTCATGGATTTAGAATAGAATCCGGGGTTTATAATAAATCAATCAGTGAGAGAACCATTTTTTTTTAGCACCAGAAGTTAAACAATCCAGTCCTATATAGTCTCATCTGCTTGCCCTTATGGCATGCCTCTGTGGAGTCATGAAGTCACAATCAGTCAGTAACATCTGGGGCATAGGACTGCATAAGCTGTATTCCTATGGTGCTTCTCACAGGTAATGAAGCATGGGCAGGAATCACCGAGGGCCTGTTTGCACTAGCCTACCTGAACTATGTGAGCAGTGCAGAGGTGCCGGTCCCCATCACTAGCGGAGTACTATGGATGCTTCCCACTGGGTTGTAGAGGGCATCCACTTCGGGTTGTTTAGTGCAGTGGTGGGAAGTGTATGTTTTTGTTACCTCTGGTTTTGAGCAGCAGAAATGCTGTGGGCATTGTCAGTCCAGTCCTTGCACTGACACCCCCCAGCACATCGAGTGAGGTGACTATCTCATTGGGATCATGGGTCAGGGGATGGAGGGTGGGAGCCTGCAAATGCTAAATTGTTAACCAGCAGCATGCAGATTATTTACTTCTGAGTGGTCTTCGGTCTCCTGAGCAGCACGGATTTCAAAGGTATCATGGTACAGGCACTGTCTTGGCCAGGTTCACGGACCACATCAGTGGAGTGATGGATAGGGGTGAGCTCACTGGTGCTGTGTTCGTGGACCTGTCCAAGGCATTTGATCTTGTTGATCATTCCTTGCTGCTCTGGGGGCTGAAGCACTTGGGAGTAACTGAATTTCCAATGGATTGGTTCAAAAGTTATCTAACAGATAGACTGCTGTATGTGAAATATAGGGGAGTGTTAACAAGTAGTAAAAAATGGAATTGGGTGTTCCCCAGGGATCTATCCTTGGGCCCCTCTTATTTTCATTGTTTGTGGACGAATTACCGGCACTTTTCCGTAACACAAATACACTGATATATGCTGATGATATAATTTTGCATAATAGTTCTGCTTCTGTTGAAAATTTAAATCAACATTTGGGTGATGATTTTTATAAACTCAGATTTTGGTTGAAAAGTCAACACCTATTGTTAAATACAATAAAAACCAAGAGTATGCTTTTTGGCTCTAAGCCTAAATTGGTAAATAAACCATCTTTATCTATATTTGATCTGAATGGTGACCTACTGGAACAAGTGACTCAGTTTAGATATCTGGGTATAGTACTAGATTCAAACTTGACTTATTCGATAAATATTAAACAATCCTGTAAAAAGGTTAATCAGAAACTAGCTGTACTCTTCAGATCTTTAAATTGTTTGACAGTGGCGACTCATACAGCTATTGCTAGAAGTGTATTGCTACAAACTATGAATTATACTTCATTTATTTTTTCTAATATCACAAAAGCAGATATATCATTATTAACCACTACACTTCGTAGTATATGTAAGTTTGTACTGTACCATATCAGACTCACCATTGCTTATTATATCAGTTAATTGACTGACTTCCTTCAAAGTTTAATATTGGGTATAATCTAAATTGTCTCTCAGATAATGTTATGAGACAAAAGTCCAAATCCCCTTAATATCTGTTTTATCAATTTAAGGAGATAGAAAGACCTTTGAGATTGACCACAACTATTAAGTTAGTGATTCCAAAAAGGAAAACCAAAATGGGAGAGAGTTCCTTTTCATTTATGGATAAATCGCCTGGATAAATAAAGATTTTGATTGATTGATTGATTTATGGCAGCAAAATATTGGAATGGCCTACCATCAACCTTCTTTGAAGACGCTAGTCATGCGTTTTTTTAAATCTAGGGTAAAACCATACTATATGAGTAAAGTGCAATGTGAATGTTTTAATTTATAATGAAAATTGTTTTGTAATGTACTGATGTTTGGTAATGTAGTGCTATGAATCTTGTAATATTGTACTTGTTGAAATTCTTGTTCTGTATTTATTATTGTAAACTGTAATATCTGGACATCTTGTCCTGGGTTGTGTCTGAAAAAGGGCCTTGGCTCATGACACTTACCCGGTAAACAAAAGTTGAAATAAAAAATAAAATAAAAATGGAGAGAGTTAGAAGGAGGATTTGTTTGTTTTTTTGTAAATGCATAATACTGGGTCTCAATAGTCGGGGTGTGAGGGAGAGTGTGATAGTTAAAATAAAATAAGATTACTCAGTATTACAAGGTGGAAGAAGGACAAGGCCCATTGACACCACCTTCCCTGCACTAGCAGGGTGTATTTATGACCCATTATCAAGTAATACAACAGGGTCAGGGGAAGGAGCCAAGCCACCCATCCCTTCACATCTCCTGTGTGCGAATGCACAACAGCATGCGCATCCTTCATCTAATGTGACTGTGAAGACCTTTTTTTTTAACTTTTTGTTTATTGAGTATGCCAAGTACACAATCAATATACCATTACTAGGTTCCATGACATAGAAACCACATTCCACAGTTTTTACCAAGGATTATTTTCATATCTCCCCCGTTACAACGTATTGGGGGTTATTATATAACAAGCAATGTGAAAAAAATTACATTTTACGCCTAACATTTTGCTTAAATGGCAATTTGCACCAAGACCATGGACCTTCAGCTATAAGTAAGCTCGATATGTCCCTGAGTGAAACACTCCTGATTTTGGTAAAAAGTCCACGTAAATACAAAAATGTTCCAAAGAAAATTAATAAATAGACATCCTTTACTGATCTGTTCTTTCCTGCAAAATAACCAAGAGATAGATTAGAACTATTTATTGCTCCAGCAATATTTAAAGGTTGAAACAAAGTCCAACAATATTAAAACAGCTCCAACTAACAGACTTTAGCTGCACCAGGACTTTAACTGTCCTATTAAATCAAACATTTCTGTAAGTTTCAGTTCAGTCCCCCTCAGTCTCAGAGGCATCACTTTCTTTGCGGCTCTCAAAGGCTGCTTTAATCTTTATTAATCTCTTCCCCGCTTCAGCTGGGTCACTGAAAATATAAGTTTTACCTGTATAACACAAACAAAGCTTAGCTGGGTATAACAGCACACTTGAAATCCTCAGCTGGCGTAGTTCTGCCCGAACTGCATCAAATTATTTACGGCGTTGATGAGTTGCATATAACAGGTCAGGAAATAAATAACTTCTAGGGCCATCGGGGAGTTGAATGAGTCCCTTTTCTTTAGCTGCTTGCAGGATCTGCTCTTTCACAGTAGGTCCCGCAGTGACAAGAATGCTAGTCCGAGGAGTCTCGGCTTGAGTAGGCCTACATCGAGGTGTAATCCTGTAGGCCTGAAGAAGTGAGCCTTCTTTGTAAAATCCAAGTTTTGATTGCAACAGAGATGAGACAAAGTCCAGTAAATTTTGACCTTCTTGGTCCTCCGAAACACCCAAGATCCTAACATTTGCCAAATATGTTCTAGATTTTCCAGGCGTTGTCTGAGGAGACGGTTTTCATTAACCAGTCCTCCAGCTGCTGTGACAGCTTTCTCGGCCATCAATTTAGACTGCTTGGATTCTGTAGCTACAGTGTCTAGTTTAAGCTCCACCATAGTTAACCGTGCTATGAAACCATCCATTTTCTTATCAAGCTCCTTGTCAAAAGATTCCAGGTCTCTGATGGCTTTAAGCACCACCACGTTGGAGGACTCACTCTTTGCGCCATGTGCTTGGCTTTGCTTCTGCGTGGTTTTCGTTCTGCCCATGCTGTCCTCTAATTTAAGCTGGTTATATAGCAAATTGTACCAAACGGCTGCTCTTTCCAGTTGCAGGACAGCTAGGAGAAGAATTGTAGTAAATGGGTTCAGCCAAAAATCAATGCAAGTTTAAATTTTTTATAGTAATAATAGTCTGCAGTACTTTGCTCGGTCGGCTGCTGACCATGCCCCCGTGAAGACCTTTTTGTCACACTTCAATTTTACTGGCCTTTTCACTGATTCTTAATTTGTTCTAAGATGTTTTCCACAGTTAAAGAAACAAAATGAAACTGACATGACTTCACACAGCTCTGATTTTAAAATAAAAAGTTTAGGTTGTAGAACAAAATACATTTTTTCTTTTTTTTAATTACTAATGTTTCCATATTGGCTGCCTTTCTACCTCTACTCCTGGAAACCACCCAACTGTGTCACCCCATCTACAATCCCCAGCTTTTAAACCTCTTGTTCCCCCCCCACCAAGGTGGTGCCGTGGGGTGGATGTCCCCTTTGGAGACCCTATGAGTACTGGGGGGTATGGTAGGCTGTGCGGAGCGTATATTTACTGGGTGTTATTTGCGTGACTGCAGGAAGTTACTTCTCCTTTAAGCCCACCCCAGGGATTGCTCATGTGCAAGGGTTCAAGTGGCACACGTGGTTGTGCAGTGTCATACGGAGCTGGTAAGCTTCCCCCCTCCCGCTTGCTGCTCTCAACTGCACCTAAGGACACCACAGGTGGCAGTGTTGGCTTGTAGATCCTGCAGGCAGTCTCCCAACCCAGAGAGAAAGGGTATCTGCTATGATGCTCAACCCCCCCCCCACCATCCCTCTGATGGCCCAGTGCATTCCTGAAGCCAGATTACTGGCATTGCAAGCAGCAGTCCTGCCACTTCACTGGTGGACTGATTTCATTTTCTGACTTTAAGTACAGTAAGTTCTTGACAGATAAGAAAGTATTTTCTCATTGCTTTGTTTATTATAATTAGAATTTAAAGGCTCCACACTGTTGACTTCACTGTTTCGATAACAAGGAGCAATTCACACCTTGGTAGTCCCTCACTGAGTGAAGACCATTTTCTGGCTCGCTGGCTATAACGGGTACAAGGAAATAGGAGTAAAGCACCAACATATACTGAATTTGTCCAGACAGTGCATCTTCCCAATGGGAAGGACTAGAAACCTTACCTCTCGACTGTCCTTGTTTTTCATGGATATCCCTGATTTTGCATGACAGATTTCCTCTGCCACCCTAAATTTGGCATTTTTGCCACTGAAGAGTAGAGACTTGAATCATAAACTCATACTAGACAATAGTTTTACAGTCTAGTTCTCCTTGATGTCATTGCACATGTGTGGCCTACAGGTGGGGACCTGGGGTTGGAAACATGGAGGGAGAGGGCCGGATGATGCAAGTTCATCCACAGTGTGTGCCTAATCATGGTTGGGCCCCCTCTCCTACTGCATAGCTGGATCCTGTCTGTGCAGTGGTGTAGCTGCGGCCCCACTGTTCCTGCCAGGGGGGGAGCCCAGGGGGCATGGATGGTGGGGAGGGGTGTCCGACAGAGGTGGTTCAGCACCAGGGGTCGGGGGGGGCTGATGCTGAGGGCAGCCGGTTCCTCCCTGCCAAAAAATAGAGCATCTAGAAAATGCTGTTATCAGTAAACGACTTGTTGTAAAAGCTTCCTGAATCGATAGTACCCTTTTTAAGATGTGTCCCTGATTTTGGTCATGAGTCGCTGATATTACCCCTGATTCTTGAGGCAGGGTGTTGATAGATATGCTATGAACACATTTTGTTTTTTAATGATAGTTTGTGTTCTGAGTCCCTTGGAGATGTGGGTCCTAGAAGTGTCTCTTTTGCTCTCTCACTAATCCAGACAGTGGTGCAGTCAGTAATGCTTACCATGGCATTGCCAGAATTCTGCCTCATCAGTGACTTCACTTTGGCAGCACTTCTAGTGGGTTTTTTTTTGTTTTTTTTTTTACACAGTGGGTCTTTAGAATAGGAGAAGCTTTCTGTACATTGCTTAGGTGTTACATGTAGGGTTCCAGATAAGATTTTTTAGAGTGAGTACTGTACTTCTGACTTTTGAACA
Organism: Neoceratodus forsteri; assembly: GCA_016271365.2. NCBI lineage: Eukaryota > Metazoa > Chordata > Ceratodontiformes > Ceratodontidae > Neoceratodus > Neoceratodus forsteri. The sequence continues at coordinate 388,774,350 of CM028132.1, read as the reverse complement.
GAGTTAAGTAAACGCAAATTTCAATGCACTCAAATAAAAAAATATGGTGAGTAAGGGCATCGAACTTCCTCCCCAGAGACTGACACCTAGACACCGGCGCTGCAGGGCCATCATGGAGCCTGCCAGCTCCACTTTCTTCTTATTTTCTCCCCGCCCCTTGCCACAGTTGCTCGTACATGTATGGAGGCACATGCATGCAGTGACCTGCAGCACCCTCCCTATTCTAGTCGCTCCCGACTGCACCACCTTCGGGCCTCCACCCAGGGGCAGCCTTGCAGCCGGGTTCCCAGCCGGGAGGGGAGAACTGCCTTACGGCTGCTCAATCCATCTCCTAACACCCCTCTCCCGCTGAACTCCGACAACCCAGGATCATTCCTGTACCTTGGTCGCTGGTGTGGCATCCAGCACCTCAACCCTCAGCGCCACCAGGCCAGCTACCCTAATAACACTTCTCACTGCACCATGGAGTTTCTACATACATTCCTTTCCCCATGGGCTAACTAAATGGGCCCCAAGGTACTCCCTGGTCTCTGTCAATCCTTTTTTCTGTAGGGCCCTGGACATTGCTGGTCACGGTTTGAAGGGAAGTTAAGTGGCATGGAGTGTTAGGGCTATTCTAGCTGAAAGGAGGGTGGTCGGGTGGGTTGCAGTGTTTGACACCTACGAACATGGCAGGTTTTTAATTTATTTGCAGGTTTTTATTTACTTTTTGTAAACTATTTTTATTAAAAAAAAAGGATTTTAAGGACATCAGGAATGCATCATAATACAATCAAGGCATTCTGTGCATGGATCCATAGTTGCATATAAGGCACTAGCCGTATATTGTCCACAACCCTTTCATGTAACGATACATACAAATGCTGTCTGTGCAATTACTAAATAAAAAGAAATGGTGTAGTATACATTTCAGAATTGTGTGGAGAGGAGGTTCTTCTGCATATTACATTTATGTATATATTCATGGTAGTTTGCCCTTCAGGTCTGAAGTGCTCCCTTTCTGTCTCTGTATGCATTCTACCCACCCCTTCCCTGTAAGGAGGTGATCCTGCCACTTTCTAGGAGAACTCCCTCCAAGAATATGAGCTAGTGGTTTTGTGTTGTAATCTCCAGATTCCAAACCAATCTTTAGAGCAAATTTCTGTAAAACGCTCCAGTTCCCAAGTAGTTTGAGTACTTTCATTTGCAATGTGGGAGGTCTGACGGAGTGACTTATACCATCGGGAGACTAGGTGTTGTTGGGATTCCGGGGTGGATAGGTGTGACAGTAGTATAATTAAAGGATAGGAGTGGCCCTCTATTAGAACCGTTCTCTTCTCAGACATCGGGTAGTGTCTGATTTGTAAGTATCTAAAAAAATCTTGGTTGGGGAGTGCATACTCCGTTTGTAGTTGTTGGAAAGATTTAAATAGGCTCGACTGGTAAAACTGGTTAGAATGAATTAATCCTTTCTCCCACTATCTATGAAATGTGGGGTCAAGTCTGCTGGGAGAACCACAAATTGTTTGTATAATAGTCTGTACAAGATGATTTGCATATTATATGATGAATATATAGTAACTCTAATGCTACAATAAAGCATATTAAATTCTAAAAAAAAAAAAAAAATTTACTAGTCTTATTATTATATTGTATTATGTTTTAAGAGTTAGGTACTCTTGTTAGATAAATCTAATTTTATCTCAATGAATCAGTTTTGGTTATGAATGTTGGTAGACGCTATAACCCATAGCTTGTGCACTAATTAAGATCTACAATGTCTAGATATATACCACAAATTGTATAATAGTTTGTACAAGATGATTTGCATATTATACGATGAATATATAGTAACTCTAATGCTACAATAAAGCATATTAAATTCTAAAAAAAAAAAAAAAAAAAGTCTGCTGGGAGAAAACCTATGGTATTTCGATGGAATGCCCATCCAGTGAGCTAGGGGGCGGAATTCTGTAGTGTCTAAAACCATTCTCCAATGTTTAATAAGTGAGTTAGTGTATTCGGATATTTGCACTCCCTCAGGTGTGTGATTCAGTTAGTAAATTAAGTCCCTGTCCAATGCTATATCTGATAAACTTCTTTCTAAGGTTGTCCATATCAGGGCCCGGTCTGGGTGTAGGATCCATTTGGCCATGTGGGTAAGAACTGTAGCCATTAAGTAATTATGCAAATTAGGAAGGGACAGCCCCCCTCTCTCTTTCAGCAGACATAATCTGCCCATAGCTATACGAGGTTTGGAATCTTTCATATAAATTTTACCAGAGCTTTCATCCATTTGGTCAACAGTTTTGGGGCAGGGGGGAAGGGGATATTTTGCATTAAATAAAGTATTCTAGGGAGAATATTCATCTGTATGGATTGTATTCTGGAGAGCAGTGGTATTGGGAGTTGGGACCATCTATGGAGATCTGATTGTACTGTAAGAAACAGAGGGTCATAATTTAATTCCATGCCTGTGGCCGGAAGCAGGGGGGTTTTAACTCCTAGATATGTTAGGTAAGGTTTGTTCCATTTTAGGGGAACTTTTCACGAGTTTGGGGGGAGTTCTATAGTGGATTGCCAGTACTTCTGATTTATCCTGATTTATTCTGTACCCCAAGATATTCTCCATTATAGATAAGGTACATGTTAATGCACTTGATGATCTCTCAGGGTCAGTAATATAGAGTAGCAAATTATCTGCGTAGTACACTAATTTATGTTGTGTCCCATTTATAGTATACCCTGCTAAATCCTCTTGTTGCTGTAAAAACTGGGCAATGGGATCTACATATAGAGCAAATAAATAGGGGGATAGGGGGCAGCCCTGGCAAGTTCCCCGCTTCAGCTGGAATCTGGTTGAGTGGGAGTCATATATTTTTACTACTGCCTCCGGTGAGGAGTATAGGCCTTTAATTGTATCTCAAAAGCCTTGAGGGAATTCATATTTGAGTAGCGTGGAATGCAGGAACTCCCAGGAGACCCTATTGAATGCTTTATGGGCATCAAGGGGTAGTATAAGGAGTGGGGGATTTAGAGCTCTGGGAATGGTTAATAAGGAATAGGGTACATTTGTTATCGTCCATGGTCTGTCTTGATTTAATGAAGCCAGATTGGTCAGGGTGGATGAGTTCAGGGAGTATATTATCTAGTGTATGAGCTATAATGCTAGAGTAAATTTTGTAGTCCTGACTGAGAACTGATATTGGGCAATAAGAGTCACATAGGTGAGGTGGTTTGTTAGGTTTTAATATAGCAGAAATTGAGGCTTGCCACCAGGAGATTGGGAATGTTGTCGTGTTGTGACTGGCTTGCATAGCTTCCAATAGGGGGAGTTGTATGTCGTTCCAGATTCCCTTATACAATTCAGCACCAAAGCCGTCTGGGCCCGGGCTTTTCCCATTTTTAAGATTTATGGTAATGTGATGCAGTTCTGTTACCGTAATCTGGGAAGTCAAGAGAGCTCTCTGGGTGGACTCAATCTGGGGAGTTTAATGGTGGCTAGAAATTCTGTTATTTGGGACGGATCTGGTGGGGGGGGGGCCTAGGGTTAGAATATAAGGTCCTGTAGTATCCCGGAATACCTCCAGGATATGTTGGGTAATGTATTTATGTTGGTTAGTCTTGTTTTTTTTTTTTATCTTGTTTATCATCATCTGCTGGGTCTGTCTTCTCAGCCTATAAGTAAGTATTCTAGAAGCCCTAGCCCCCCCCCAATATTTTTGGCATAGCCACATAAAGGCCGGTTCTGTTTTAGCTGTTAATAATTTCTGAATTTCCGTCTGTGTGTAACGGAATTGATCCAGAACATTCTCCTCTCCGCTCATGTGTCTCTCTTGTAGAGCTTGTAAGTTTATCTATTTGTTTCCATTTATGAGAGGCGTAGGCAATTATATGACCACATAGTACCACCTTAATGGTGTCCCATAGTAGTTGTGGGGAGGTTTGTGGGGATTCATTATCTCAAATTTTTTTATTTACTTTTAATTTGCCGCTGACAAGCCAGCCTGATGGTGCAGAGGACTGAGGCACCAAGCCTCACCTGCCACCATCCTGGCAACCCCAGGGTTGGGAGCAATCTCGGGGTGTCGGGGGCTTGGTCAGGGAGAGGAGGACCTAACATCCGATGGACAGCTGTTCTTCTCTCGGAGGGGTGGACACCAGCCCTTTCATTCATCTGACCACTAGCTGTGGCTGGAGGTATAAGCTGCCAACGACTGCAACATGAGGAATGGAGGACTGGTGGCAGTCACTGTCATATGCATGGGAGTGTGTGTTGGCATGTCTGGATGGCATTGCATGTGCTCTCCTCTGATGGGAGGAAAAAGCAGAAAAATGGACGATGGCATGGGAGGATGATACTGACCCCTCCCAGGCTCTGCAACCAGGCTACAAGGCCATCTCCTACAAACCTGATCCAGTCTGTCCGCAGGCGGTAACCACCAACCACTGCCATGGGGGGGACAGGCCTTGGGGAAAGACTGGGACTGAGGTTAGTCAATGGGATGCCAGGTGATGGGGCTGGGGGGCAGTGGAGGGAACAGTCTGCCCTGTCAGGGTAAAAAAAAAAAGAAATAGAAAGAAAGAAAAATAAATGCTGCTGAAAATGAGTGCACAACATTGGTAGTGGGAACTTGCATGCAAATAATTGCAATAAATACCTGTAAGTTCATGTAATTGTGTAAGTAATGGTTGCCACCATTGTATCCAAATAAACCAGGTCCAAGTTACAGCGCTAAAAAAACTGTTATGCAATACAAAAATCGCACCCTTGTGGGGAGTGGAGTGAGAACGCTTCTAAGTGAACTCATTGTGTTGGGAGCTGACTTACATTCGACAAATTTTATTAACGTCTTTCTGTCACCACACCAAAATACATACAAGGTTCAGTTATGTTTCTAATGTTAAACTTTTTTGTTGAATTGTTTAACAAGTAACCAACGTTCAGCATTGACAAATGTTTGTTTGTTGTTGAGGCTATGCAAGTGAAGCCACTGCAGCTTGAAATCATTATTTAAATATTTCTACTTTTAAGTCATCACTTTGTCATTTTTTACTTCCAGATCCATATAAGATTACTTTGTTAGAGCTCTTCCCTTCCTGCCAGAAACACAGCAATTCCATCTGAGCTTTCAGTCCTGAGGGTTGCAGTATCAGTTATTCTGTGAATGTACTTGACCCTTTTTATTATTCAGACGCTAATCTTTTTTACTTATTGACCTCAATATCTGTCATGATACATAAAAATATTAGCAAAACTGTCAAATATACCTCTCTAGGTACCGTCTCTGCTGCACACCATAATTTTTTTTTTATGTTCCTGTTTGTAACCCTCCATGGGCCAGATATTCAAAACTGCACACAGTAGAGCACAAACGTTTGGGCCCTGCCTTAAAACAGCACTTGTTCACAAAAATGGCATATTCAGAGGCAGGAGTGTAATTTTTTTTTTTTACAGGGGGGCCAGAACTTCAAAAAGTCCTTTTTCTTGTAAATTCCAAATCAATAGGCCGGGGGTCTGGGGGCTGCCTAGGTCCCAAGAAGCTATTAGGTTTTTGATGCATTCTGGTGCATTTTAAGGGTAATTTTGGCACTATTTGGCTGCTTTTTAAGCCCTGTTTAACTTGTTACAAAACCACCACTATCCCTATCAAAATAACTAGATTTTTATTTTCTTTAAAACAATTGTCAGATTTAAAGCAACTTCTTGATCAGTATCAAGGAGCAGAAACCACAAACGTCTCTTATCCAGAAAATTCAGCCATAAAATGTTTACACTGGGAACCATATTGCACATAGTGTTTACAAATGCTGTTAAAAAAAATACAGTATAAGGGAAGTGACCACGTGGAGAGAAAATATGTTACCACCGTTTATTGTTTCTTTTGTTTATCTGTGTCTCAAGTTAAATTATGGCTACTGGCTAGCCAGAGTAAAAGACAGTCCTATGTAGCAGCAATCAAACAGTCCCTGACCACTGACCACAGCCGCCTGGCTAAAAAACAAATATTGCAATATAAATAATACATACAGTATTTATAATGAAGGTCAGAGGCCACTCCAAGTAAATGCTAGCACTGACCTCTGGCCTTTATTATGACTATATATTTACTGGGCTGCATAGCTCGGGGAATAACGTCCAGGAGTGAGGTGATCCTACCTCTGTACAATGCCTTGGTAAGGCCACACAGTGTTCCCCATTCATTATTTTTGCGCGGTGGGCCGACACCCTATATTTTTTTACCACCACCCTATATTTTTTTGCCACCACCCTATATTTTTATCCATTACTGATTGTTTGTTATAAAATCCTCCAAAATTGGCTTTTATTCACATCCTTTATTGCACTACTACCCCTGTTCTGATACCAGTCCACTATATTTTACTTAAAATCCACTTATGCACATGTACAGTGCATATAGGAGGTCCAGAAAAATAATGCACCTTTGGACTCGATCATCGCTGCCACCACCCTGTATTTTCAGACAGTGGGGAACCCTGCCACACCTTGAGTATTGCATGCAGTTCTGGAGGCCGGACCTTAAGAAGGACATAGTACTGTTGGACAGGGTCCAGAGGAGGGCAACCAGGATGATCCAGGGCATGGGGGATAGGACCAATGAGGACAGGCTGGAAGCCCTGGGGCTATATTCACTGGAGGAGAGGAGAGAGGGGGGGACATGATTGAGGTTTTCAAATATGTGAAGGGGATTAACAGGGGTAGAGCCAAATAAATGTTCAGGCTAATGCCAAGGGGCACAACCAGGGAGCATCAATGGAAATTTGGAGGGAGGAACCTATGGGGAGAACGTAGAAGGCAATACTTCACAGAGAGGGTGGTGGAGCCATGGAATGCTTTGCCCGGGAGTCTACTCGAGCAAGACACTGTGGAGGGATTCAAGAGGGATGGGACAGATGCATGGGGGTACTGAAGCCAAGATTGACCCTCACAGCGACAAGGGGGGGAGCGAGCGCCCGTTAGGGGCTGGCTAACCGAGCAGGCTCGGAAAGACCAACATGCCTATTCTGCTGGCTTTTAGTATATTTATTATTATTGTGTTATACAGCTCATACTAGTATGGTACAGCAACTGCTACAATCCAGACCCATTCAAACAATAGAGAATAATGTAACCCTCCCAAGCGTGAAGTAGTACAAGCTGGTATACCACACCTCAAGTATTGGTCCATCAAGGAAGGTAGCAAGACACAGTTTGTTCATAATGTCTTTTAGGGTACAATACAACCAAATGGAACATGAAACCTAGTAACACTTTGCTCAGAGATTACCAAATAAACAAACACATGAACTAAAACAAAATGCAGATCTCTCACAAAGTACACAATATTTATTCAGTGCAATGCAACCCAGTTTCATTTACTTTCCTGTTGATATTTAAAACCATTATTTCCAACACTGGAGGCAGTATAGCTATGGGGAGGGGGGAGTTCTACTCATGGAGTTGAAATTTCCAGTAGATTTGGTACTGTAGCGTGGTTAGTGATTTACAGCGTTGCTCACAAATTTTCAGAGAGGACTGCATTACTGTGCCCTTCCTTGTGACAGAATGCGTGAAACTTTTGTCACACATTTTATCACAATGTATGGTCACAGTAACAACGTGCTCTCTGGGTGTTCTGCTGACCTATCTGTCCCTTGGCTCAGCCTCAAGACACACTGGGCTGGATATTCAAACTGCGCCCAAGAAGTGCGCAACAGCAGGAGCAAGCGCAAGTCACTTGTGCACATGCACAATCGTCGCGATATTCAAACATAGAGCAAGGCCAATTGCGCAAGCAGCCAATGTCTGAATATCGCACAAACTGCGCCATAGCGCAACCAGGAAGGGGAAGCTGAGCAGATATGATGCGCCATAGCGCAACCAGGAGGGGGAAGCTGAGCAGAAATGATGCGCCATAGCGCAACAAGGCCAGCCCAGCTGAGCAGTCCAGAGGCGCTATAGGGCAAGCAAAGACACCCTCAGCAGCATAGCAATGGAACTGCACAACCAGGGAGGTAGGCAGGGGCACACCACCCATGGTACAGATGGGCACAGGGACACACTGCCAAACCAACAATGTACCCCACACCCCAAGCACAGCATAACTGGGGGAGGGATGGAGCAGCCACTGGGCCATGGGGACAAGCAAACAAAGCACATCCCGGTGTGCTACTGCAGCACACCTACCATCAACCCGAGACTGGCACACAAAGGGGGCGGAGCACCCTAGTGCCCAGCGGCCCCCCCGTGCACAGCACGCCCAGCACTGTGACCCCAAGACATCACCCATGCGCAATGACCAGCACTGCAGGAATCCCCAGGGCCCCCCCGGAACACTACAACCTCGTGAACCACAGAACCACACAAGCCAAACCCACCATGACCACCCAGCAGTGGGTGGCAGCGAACAACAATATTGGTGGAAGCCTCATCCACACCAGAGACACCGGCCCACACACCTGCACACACATACCCATGACCATACCACACCTGACACCATGCACACCACTGCAACTGAGCACCAATAGCCAGCTGCAAATCAGAGACCACCACAGCATTCATATCATAATATAAATGTAATTAAGAAGCATAACGAGAACAAACACAAACATATGTACAAGGCAGGGTTGGGGGTATGGGTATGAGGTAGGGGTGGGTAAGGGGCAGGAGTGAACAACTGGGAGAGGGAAGGTGGGGTCCGCTGACGACTGGCTACCGCCTGGCAGCCTGCCCTCCTCCCGCCTGGCGCTGTGCCTGTGGCCTCCTCCGGCGCCGCATGCCATGCTGCTGTAGGTCGAGGAGCAATGCATGGGTGTCCATCGCCACTTGTGTGAGCCTCTGCATGCCCTGCTCCAACAAGCGCAGGATCCGGATACCTAGGACAAGGGAACAGAGTCAATGGCTGTGACTGTCCACATCCCTGAATCCCACCCATCATGCATGGCATACAGCCAAGTGCCCCGCTCCTGTGATGGACTGCACCCACCCACAGTGACCGTGCACAAGACAAGCCCAACCAGCCAGCAATGGCCATGTGTACCACTGCACACACACACCACCCATGTCCAGCACAGCACAACCAAGGCTGCCCAGTGATGTGGCTACGTGGTGGGATGCTAGTGCCACAGCCATGTGCCCGGTGCATGCATGGACCACCAGTGATGCACACACACACACACATATGCAGTGCCACTGGACAGTGATGACTGTCACATATTGCATGCATGGTAGTGTTGTCCATGGAAGGTGTCCGTGCCCCCCAGCATGCAATAGCATCCATGATGTAATGACACTCACCCTCATCAAGCCGCTGCAGCAGGTGCTGCTGTGGCTGTGGCTGCTGCTGTGGCTGTTGCACACCTCCTCCGCCAGCCACCCTGGCATCGCCATCCCAGGCCTCAGCCTGTGCCCGCCTCCGCACCTCCATGCCTGTGGGAGACAAAGGAAGAGAAACACATCAGTGAGATCCCAAAGCAGACAGCCCCTTGCCCCATTGAGTGTGCCTGCCCACACAACCAGACCCAAACAGCATACACCTGCAAACACCCTCACAGCAAACCACAGCCCAACCCACCCCCATGCACAGATTACATTACACAGTCACCCATGCAGACAATACCGGTGCATACACAGCACACCCACCTGGCCTGGGCACAATGCCCCTCCTGGCACGTGACCTGAGGCGCGCAAGCAGAGCAAGCTCCCTCCTCTGCAGGCCGCTGTAGCGGTGCCTGCACTGCTCCAGGGTCCTCCTCCGCCCAGTGGCCTGCTCCAGGGCAGCGGCGACCTGCTGCCACACATGGGTGCGTGGCACCTGCAGGGGCACTCCCTCAAACAGTGAGCCATAGTGAGGCTCCACCACAGCCACCAGGCTAGCTAATTCCAAAGCCCCCCATTGTGGTGCTCTCCTGCGTGCCATTTTCAAAATGTACAGTGGCAATATGGCGCTCCGCAGCGCGGCAACCCCACATGGAAATGTTGCGCAATACAACTCCATCACTGCCTATTGCGCTGTTCGGACAGCGCCGCGTTCACATCGCCGCTGTCACCGAACAGCGCGATAGAGCTGTACACATGGCAGACGTACAGCGCCGGGGGCAAAGGTCGGGCACAAGGTCATGGGTCAGTGGCGCAAGGCCACGCACAGCGCCATCGGATGTCCACACGTCCTGGGCGATCGGACACCTGCGTGCCAGTGCCACAATGGACTATTGCGCAGTACTGCCACAGCGCCACATGGTGACCAGCGCTGTAGCGTCATTGGCACAATGGTGGCCGTGGCCTGAATAGCTGATCGCGCACAGCACGTCATCAGCGCGGCAGACGCCTGCGTAAGCTACCTGGGCATGCGCAATGCAGTGTACCACACAGTCACAGAAATGCGCCATTGGCTCAGCCGGCTCAACCGTATTGCGAAAAGCGCAACGGCGCGATATTCAGCCGATACATGCAAATGATCTGATCAGCCATTCAAAGGCGCGGTGGCACGATTAGCATGTCATTAAAGTTACGCCACTCTAATTTGCATGCATTGCGCTATGGTCTGCGACATTGGGCTGCGCTGGCCAGATTCGGTTACTGCAGGTGAGAGGTGAGTTGCATGCTGTGTGATGTTCTGGCCAATGGTCATGGGATAACACTGTAGACTGCAAGTGACAGGTGTCCACTTCCACCCATACAGACCGACATGACCAAGCAGAGCCAAGGTGAGGGTGAGGATGGTGGGCGAGGAGGAGGCCCAACTTCACCACGGCAGAGACAGAGGCCCTCTTCCAGGCCTACCTGGAAGAGGAGCCACTACTGAGTGGACGGCGGGGCACCCCTCAGGCCCGTGCGGCTGCATGGGAGGGGGTAGCTCGGGCAGTGAACCTGCACGGAAGCCACCAGCGCTCCGTGCAGGAATGCAAAAAGAAGATGGGGACAGACCGCAGGAGGGTGAAGGAGAAGGTGGCAGCCCTCAGGCGCGCATGTGCTGGCACGAGCGGGCCAGCCAGCGGTGGCGGAGCTGACCCGGCTGAGGACCGACTGGCTGCATCAATGCAGCGGAGTGCTATTGAGGCGTACCAGGAGGTGGATTCCAGACAGGTGGAAGCCCATCACTGCATGGTATGACATGGTGGTGGTGTTGGGGGAGGTTGTTCACATGCACTCACATGTCCTCACTTTCTGTTACAGATCCTGTTCGTCTTCAGGGGACGGTAATGGTGGGACCAGGCAGTGAGGAAGACCTGCCGGAGTTGGAGGAGGGTCCATCCACCTCTGTCGCCAGCCAGCATGCACTGCACCAGCATGCTCGCCTGGCTGCCACCTCTGTTGTCGGTGAGTCAGGTGTGGGGGGTGCACAGCCTGTGTCTCAGCAGTCTGGCATGCAAGCATGCCAGCACACTGTGACTGTGGCTGTAGCACGTACCTGCACCATTGATGATGCAAGGACTGCAATGGGCAGTGACACGTGTGTGTCCCATGATGGACACACAGCAGGCCAGCACATGCCCCTGGGCCTAGCTGGTTCCAATGTGTGTGCCAGCATGATGGCACAGTCCTAGGCTGTGCCTGTCAGCACCGGTGGCTGTGCAGGTGTCTGGCACTGTTGCAGCCACAGCAGTGGAACGAGTGGTCCCTGGGGCACAGCGGTTGGAGAGGCAGCAGCAGCAGTCACCCACCAGGTCTGGGGGTACAGTGTCCATCGGTGGCACATGCACACCGCCCTTTGATATGCCCATTCCCGGTCCTGGTGAACAGCGCCCAACCTCAAGGGGTGTTGAGCATCAGGACCTTCCATACCCTGGGGGACAGGATGCCGTTGTGGCAGAGTACCCATTTGAAGAGCACACCCGCCTGCTGCAGGAATCAGTACAGCAGCAAAGGCGGGTTGCAACGTCTGTGGAGGCACTGTGCGTGGCTGTGGAGCGGTACAGCACGGACTGTGCTCTGATCCTTGCAGAGATGGTCCAAATGTGGATGGATGTGATCGCCGCCATTGACAGGCAGACCCAGGCATTGGTCGCTGTCGTGGCTACATTGGGCACACAAGCAGATGCCCCTGTACCGTGCACCCCACACAGTACGCTCTCCACTCCTCGTTCCCGGCATCGTGTGACACCCAGCCTGTCGACGCTGGGCTCTGCTGTGGGCATCCTGAGCACCCCTGGTGCAGGTATGTTTGGCATGCTGCAGACCCCTGTGCGGACAAGGTCGCGATTGTGCAGTGGGACCCCCGGTGGTCCATCGGTGCCACCCCATGTGGCCCCTGCTCAGCCTGCCAGTGCTGTTGGGTCATGGCGGGGCCGGCCACGCATCCGCGGTGGCCGTGGCACAGTGCAACATGACTGACCTGTCTCCCAGTGCGGGCCCTGTCTGGTGCTGCCCTGTGTGTAATGTGCGTCATGGTGGGCAGTGCACAGGTGGGTGCCCTGCCCATCACGCCGACACACGGACCACCTGCACACCATCCCGACTGCTGTCCACAGGTGCGTGTGCATGATGATGATGCCTGCACTGTACTGTACACCAAGGTGCAAGGGTGCCCAGCATCTGACACACTTACTTGGACAGTACAGGTGGTGGGTGTGGTCTGTGGATCTGTGTGTTTGCCATGTCTGTTCCTGGTCTGCTGTGCACCTGCCCATGTACGCTTTGTGCCTGGTGTCTGTGTCCATATGACTGTTCACCCCTCCCTGATGGTGTGTTTGTGTGCCTGGACCCTTCCACTCCCCTTGCTGTCATGCACCCCTGGTGTGTTACTCTGTGTGCCTGTGGGTTGCGCCTGCACAGTGTTGGTTGCACGTGGCTCCTTGACTTACCTGTGTCGTGCATAATGCTCCTCCGTGATGGTGTCCCGGTGCAGCTGGGCCTGCCGGATCAGTCGGGGGTCCCGCCGTCCAAGGGGGGGCTGCTCATCACCATCATCACCGGCGCCGCTGGCGTCCCCATCGCTGTCCCCCTCCTCGACCTGAATGGCTATCCCACAGTCTTTGGCCATGTTGTGCAGGATAAAACAGGCCAGGAATATCCAACAGGCCTTTGAGGGGCTGTACTGTAGGGCACCGCTGGAGGTGTCTTGGCATCGGAAACATGCCTTGAGCATCCCAAACGCCCGCTCGATGCTGTTGCGTGTGGCGGCATGTGCCTCATTATAGCGTTGCTGCGATGGGGTCATGGGGCGCCGGTATGGTGTGAGCAGCCAGGGACGGAGTGGGTATCCGCTGTCACCTGTGTGGAGATGGTGGAGATAAGTATCATGTTCAGGTCCATATTGCCAATATCCCTGTGTGCCACTACCATAGCACCTGTGGCATTCCCACCCTTGCCCCACGTTTGCAATTCCTACATGCGTACTCACCCACTAGATGGCCTGTGGGGATGTCCCACTCTCGAATCGATGGCACAGTGCGGACTGATGCCATATGAAGGCATCATGTGCTCCGCCAGGTGTGTGGCACAGACATTGATTATCGCCCAGTGGCATCACACCACCTGGCAGTTGACACTGGAATAGCCCTTCCTGTTCCTATATGCGGCCCCATCGGGCCAGGTGGCGTCGTAATGGCCACATGGGTGCAGTCTATGGCCCCTAGCACGCCAGGCATATGTGCTACCCTGTGGAACTCTGCATGTTTGCTATGCGGCTCTGCGGCGGTGCTGGGGAAATGGATGTGCTCCGCGGCATGTGGCGGCAGTGCGTGAGGGTGGGTGAGGATCAGTGACATGGCCGACTGTGTGATGCCTGTGGTGTCCCCTGTCGGCCTCTGGAGAGTGCCCGTGGTGAGCAGGCACATGCAGGCTGTCACCTTGGTCTCCACTGACAGGCGTGACTCCGTCGTGTGGGTGCCTGCATCACATCACTGCACAGCTCACAGAGCTGCCTCAGTATTGCCCTGTTCGGTAATTGCCCGGCCCGATCTCGTCTGTGTACAGCTCAAAGCTGATACGAGATGCGGTACTGCCTGTTGAAGGCATACCGTGACGGGCCTTCCACAGCCACGTCCCCCTGCAGCATGCATTCTCACCCCCCTCATTACAGCTTCCATGTGGAAGCTGGCACTGTCCATCTCCCTGGCTTGTGACCCCCCCTGGCTGATGTTGCTCTGTTACTCCCGCTGTCCTGACTGCTACCTCCACTGCACCAGGTACCCCCGCTGGCCTCTGCAGCCTATGGCCCACACAACTTCCCTTGCCTGCCCTGTTCTGGACTGTCGCTGTCTGTCTGTCTCGCTTGGCATCCCTGTAGCGTTCTTGAGCCTCTTACTTGAGCCTTTTTATTTTGGCTCATTTCCGCTGTGGCTCACCTTCCGGCTGTTCCGCTATTGCGCATTGCGCAAGCCTTTGAATATCGCATTGCGCTCTTTATGCATGGATCCACCCCCTTCGGTTGCGCATGCCTTCATTTGCATTGCGCTGTTGCTTAGCCTGTTTTCAGTGGCTCAACTGCCTCCTGCTGAATATCGCAGAATGGCGCAAATTCGGACTTGCGCATGGCGCAACCCTTTTGAATATCCAGCCCACTGTGTCCGTGACAGGCACCTCTTACACTGTACCCCCTTCTCTCTCCACATTTTGCTTTAGCTCACTCCCCTGCTCTCTCCCTTCCATCCTGTCCTCTCCCTTCTGCTGCTTTCCATAGCATTTGAATCCATGTGTTATGACCCACCTCCTTGGAATGTTAAGCAGCTTGCCAGCTTTTTCCATTCAGCACTCATCATTCTGAAATGTTATTCCCCCTCTCCCCACTCCTTTCTTATACGTCTTCATATTTTTTAAAATACTTATTTTCTGTAATCACTAATGTCCTAGCAGTGCAGCCAGCTGTCAGAACAAACAACTCAAGGACTCTTCTCAGTCTGAGATTTGAAATATACCCTAACATTCATAAGAGCAAATTGAGCAGCCAGCCATCCTGCATCCGCATTTGGATCTGATCCCCCAGCCAGCCAGATCCCACCATGCATACCTTAATAAAAAGGCCACATCATGGCCCAACTCATCCCAATTAACTGACTACATTTTTTTGTATTCAGTATTCGCCTTGGGACTTACTTGAAGGAACGTTTATTTTTCTCATGGCTCTTACCTCAGCTTCACTCAGGCAGCAACACTTTACCAGCCAACAGACTGGTCAGTCAGGACAGCAGCACAGCAGGCTCTCATCGTGGCTAGGCTCTCCCCTTCCCTGGCCCCTCTCTGCTCTGGCTCTTCTCTGTTCCAACGGCGAGTCCCAGTGGCAGTCTATTCTAACCACAAACACTTTTGTCTTCTCCTGTGGTGCAGTGGGTCTTGCAGCCTGTCACTGTGGCCCGGTGCTGGAGCCAGCCCCAACATGACTCTCCCACTCCTCTCCTCTCCTTGGCTGGTCGGCTCTCTTATTCCTGGTGGGCCTGGTGGCTGGTGTTCTGGACGGGCAACTCGGGAGGAGGAAAATGATTAGCAGACCAGCGATCGAGAAGAAATCCTTAAATTGACAGCAACGATGGGTCACTCATGGACTGACGCCTAACCAGATGACACCATACCATCAATGAATGTGCACTATTGTGCTCTCTTCCCAATGGCAGGCAAGAAATGGTGCTGTAACAAGTTTCGGCTTGTGCCGGCATGCACATAACTGTGGCTGCAGTGTTCTGCGATTGGCTGCAAAATGCACATTGCTGTGGTTACAGCAGGCTTGCAGCCAATCGGAAACTGGGACATTCGGGACAAATGTCGGGAGTAGGACAATTTAAAATCTGCGCTGCACAGTAGTCCTTGGAGCCCCACCTTGCTTCTCCTTTGTCACAGTCAAGTCCAGGACCAGTCCAAGTGCAAAAAAAAAAACGCAAACGAGCAAAGTC
Source organism: Neoceratodus forsteri (assembly GCA_016271365.2). Lineage (NCBI taxonomy): Eukaryota > Metazoa > Chordata > Ceratodontiformes > Ceratodontidae > Neoceratodus > Neoceratodus forsteri. The sequence goes on along the minus strand of CM028132.1, from coordinate 388,758,543 downwards.
AAAAAGTCCCGATCTCTTTGCTCGGGAGGGGGGGCAGCTTGCCCCCCTGTAATCTACACCACTGTTCAGAGGAATAGCGCAGCACTGCTTTGTCTGAATATAGGTTCACTGTTGCCCAGCAATGTCACTTAGTCCCGCCCAACAGGGCCTCCGTACTGCTAGCACTAGGGCAATATTCAACAGTCCCCATGCAAATGAGCCGCTTGGGCATACAAGGTGCTAAGGGGCCATTTACATTCCCATTATGGGCTCATTTGCATGGGGTTGGAGACCCTTTAGCACCAACATTTTCCCACCCCATGAGCTGTCCCTGGTGCTAATGGACCCCCTCTGATCCCAGTGCACCATACCAAGGTAAACATTTCCTGCTGTCCAGTGGTCCCTCTTCCTGCCTGATCCCCATCCCGTACAGTTAATATAATTCCCTGGTGTCCAGTGATCCCTCCCTCCACCTGATCCTCGGCCCAGTACATACAACCCCCACACAGCGGTGCCCGCAGCCCCAGCCAACCCCCCCATAGGTGGCAGTGGTCCCCACCCACCAGCAGCACCGACGACCCACCCCAGTCCCCCTTACTGTACAGTCGGTGCTGCACTGAAATGACAACATGTGACACAGCCCCACCACACACACCTCCTCAGCCACCCACTGTCTGACAGTAGCAAGGAGAGCACTGCTTATTTATAGCTGGGGGGTGGGTCACTGGTGCTGTGGGTGGGTGGGGGTGGACCACTACCACTAATGGGTTGGCTGCAGGCACTGCTTTGTCTTGGAAACGGGGCCAGGGCTTTATTGTTGGGGGTGGGTTCTTGCCACCAGAGTTGCACGACTGAAACGGCCCAGCCATGGCTGTGTGTGTGGGATGACACACCGGGGTATGGTGATGTCATATTTTGGTGCTTGTGATTGGGTTGGGGGAGGGACCACTAGACACCAGGGAATTATATTAACTGTACGGGATGGGGACTGGGAGCACTGGACACCAGGGATGTCACATAACTGTGCCAGGACTGGGACTGAAGTGAGTGGTGTGCCACAAGACATTGGGGCATAATGAGTGTGTGTGGAGGGGGGGACTGACGCACTACCTCCAGCAGCCATTAGGATCGTGCCGGATTAAGACAGTCAGTGGTATTTGTTCTGCTCAAGGCTACCACACAAGGCATCATTGCACTGTGCAAATACACTGATTATTGAACTGCGCTGATATTCAGGTCCCCATACCCCCGAGTTGCATTGTTTTACCTTGTGTACCCTGCCACATTTAGTCTTGGAGCAATCCCAGAACACTGGTGCTATATGGTCTTTTGAATATGGGACTTCAGCGCAAAGCCCAGTTTGCGTGGGCAAACTAACTTGGTTTTATGCAGAGGTAGTTGAATATCTGACCACATATGTCTACAATGCTATTCCAGCTGTGTGAGTGAGTGGTGGTGGGAAACATAGCAAGTCAGGTCTTCAGGGACAAGGCAGCTGCAGAGTATGGCTGGTCTGCGGCAAGAGGTATTCCAGCTATGTCGAACATGCAGAGAATATGTTACTCCTGCAACGGGACAGTACATTGTTCTGGTGTGAAGCCCATCAAACTCGAGTCATACAGGATGCCAAGAGCTGTGCCAGCAACAACAGAAGCCCTAGGACCTCTGCAGATTGTGCTACCTCTGCCACATTGATGTGTCTCTTTCCCATGTTGCACTCCCAGAAGCATTCAGCCATGACTTTTGAGGCTCAGGAGTCTAGAGCCTGAGACCAGGTATGGATGTAGGTTCTGGAGCCCAAGACCAGGGCTTGACGGTGGGGTGGTGCTTGTGACCATAAACACATGGACTATCCCCACTGCAGCCGCAAGACCTGCTCTGTGTCCCAGTACACAGATGGAATCCCCTTCCCACATATCAGCCATCCCCCTGCAACTTCCTTCCATGAAGACAATACTAGCTATGTCCCCCCTTCCACAGCCTCACTCTCCTGAATGGACACCCCCCCCATCCCACAGTGGGGTCCTGGTGGACTGTAGAGTTGGTAGATGTCGAGGGTTAGGAGCAGTGGACCTAGACTTACCTCCAAGTTCCCCCATGCAGACCAGAAAGGAGAGATCTGTCCTTCCCTCCCAGGAACACAATCCTGTGGGAAGTCTCCCATGTGATAGAGCCAGTTGGGAATCATACTCCAACCTGACATGTTTTTCCTTATTCTGGTTTCCCTCCACCCAGCAACGTGTCATGATGTAGGTGGGCCAAGCAGTCCTTATTTGCCGTCAAATTTTATGTTTCTATTAGGTGTATGTGTGTATACAGAGGTACCCACCATGCGTCTGCCAAGGGATGTCCCCTTGCTGAGCTGTACCAGCTGCCCTGCTACCATGCCTCCACATGGTTACAGTCTAGGAGTGATGCAGCTAGCTTCGCTGGAAGAGGAAAGCAGTCCACAAGATGCTCAGTCCTCTCCCACCTGGACGACCCGTGGTGACCAGGATCACTCCCAATCTCAGGTTCTCAGCATAGCAGGAGGTATCCAGTGCCTCCACCTTCCATGCCACTGGGCCAACATTTCTATTTTTTTTAATGGCTGGTTTCAGTACTGCAGATGGCTATCGTGATATAATCAACACTGTGAAACTGCTATCTAATTTTGTTCAGTGTTCCACTGTAATGTACCCAGCATTGTTAGATGTCAGTTGTGACCTACCGCAAAAGTCAAGATACTGTATGACATCTTGTGAAGTGGGTTCAAAAACAGCAGTTTTATTCTGTGGCATTCTCAACACCTATTGTATAAATTTGCAATATTGTAATCTCTCTAATGCAAAAGCCAGTACTCCCCCATTCCATCTGTAGACCCCACTGTTATATATAGGGTCTGAGCACATTCTCCTACCTACCCTGTCTACTGCTCAGGCTGAGAAGTTAGTGGCCCCATTCACAGAGGAAGATATTATCAGGGTGATTAAAAATCGTCCCATGGATAAGGCCCTGAGCCCTGATGGGTTCTCACCACATTTATACAAAAAGTTTGTGAAGCAGTTGGCCCTGTGGTTACTTGTAGTTTTCCAAACTATGCTGAAGGGAGAAGTAGATCCAATGCTATATTGGAAGCAATGATTTGTTCTTCCCAAACCAGGGAGAGATCCAACCCAGGTGACTAGTTACAAGCCTGTTTCTCTTAATTACGATATTAAAATCTTATCAAAACTGCTTGCAGAGAGAGTTGAGGAGGTTCTCTCTTATCTCATTGGTCTGGATCAAGTAGGCTTTATGCGAGGCAGATCTTCAGTGGATCACCTCCTTAGATTGGCTCATGTTTTCTCTGCGTCCAGGGATGCCCCTCAAGCTATGGTACTGGTCTCCCTGGATGTAGAAAAAGCTTTCGATAGAGTGGATTGGCAGTTTTTGTTTGGTTCGTTGCACAGATTCGGGTTTCCACTCAGGTTTGTGTCATGGATTAAGTCTCTATATATACCAGCCCAGCTGTTCGTATTTATTATAACAGGGTAATTTCACCTTGGTTCTCTCTGCAAGCAGGTACAAGACAGGGATGCCTGCTCTTCCCCTATATTAACCTTTATTTGGAACCACTTATTTCCATAAAGAGATCCCCCATGGGCCCATGGTACCCCAATAGGCACCAAGGAAGAGAAAACTGCAGCCTATGCAGATGATATTCTACTGCACCTATCCCAACCAGGAAATTCTATCCCAGGGGTTGTGAAACTGATTGAAGAGTATAGTTCTCTAGCCAACTACAAACTCAATGTGGACAAAACATACATTTTTCCCCTTAATTCCAGACTGACCAAACAAGAGGTTACAAGAATGGGGCTTAACTAGTCACCCAAATCGCTGAAGTATTTAGGTATGCACTTAGTCAGAAGTGAAGCCCAGATGAAGAAACTAACCCTGGACGCATAGTCTCCCACTATCTCTGGGGGATGGGTAAATATTGTTAAGATGAATATCCTCTCAAGACTTTTTTACACCATGGCCTGGATATTCAAAAGAGTTGAGCCAAAGCGCGGGGTTGCGCTTCGCGATCCGAAGTGGCCATTCCTGCGATATTCAGCAGGAGGCAGTTGCGCCACCGAAAACATGCTGAGCAACAGCACAATGATAATGAAGGCATGCGCAACCGAAGGGGGAGGAACCATGCATAAAGGGTGCAGTGTGATGTTCAAAGACTAGCGCAATGCACAACAGTGGAGCAAGCGGAAGTTGCGCCATAGCTGAAATGAGCCAAAATAAAAAGGAGCAAGGAAGAGGCGCAAGAACGCTACAGGGAAGCCACATGAGGCAGAGGGAGAGGCAGGGACAGGGAACGTGCCAGAAAGAGGGCAGGCCAGGGAAAACTAACAGCAGAAGAGAGGCACAGGGAAGGTGTGTGGAGCCACACATTCCAGAAGCCAGCACAGACAGATGTACCCGGTGCAGGGGAGGTAGCAGTCAGGACAGCGGGGGGAACAAAGCAACAGCTGCTGGGAGAAGCATAAGCCAGAGACATGGCCAGTGCCACCTTCACATGGAGGCCGTAATGAGGGGGGTGAGAGGCGGGCAGCAGGGGGCGTGGCCGTGGAAGGGCCCGTCGGCGGTATGACCCCAACAGGCAGTACTGAGCCCACACCAGCTTTGAGCTGTATACAGATACCGAGATTGTGGACTGGTACCGACTGAACAGGGCAATACTGAGGAGGCTCTGTGAGCTGTGCAGTGATGTGATGCAGGCACCCACATGACGGAGTCATGCCCTGTCAGTGGAGACAAAGGTAACAGCTGCATGTGCTTGCTCGCCATGGGTACCTTCCAGAGACCAACTGGGGACACCACAGGCATAACCCAGTCGGCCACGTCACGCAACCTCACTCAATTCCTCGGCGCACTGCTGCCACATGCTGAGGAGTACATCCATTTCCCCAACACTGCGGCGGGCCTCACAGCAAACATTCAGAGTTCTACAGGGTAGCCGCGTGTGCCTGGTGATGCTAGAGACGTAGACTGCACCATGTGTCGCACACCACACCACCGGGGAGGGGCGCATACATGAACCACAAGGGCTATTCCAGTATCAACTGCCAGGTGGTGTGCGATGCCAGTGGGTGCATCATCAATGTCTGTGCCACGCACCCTGGGGGAGCACACGATTCATACATCTGGCACCAGTCGGCACTGTGCCACAGATTTGAGAGTGGGGACATCCCCACAGGACACCTAGTGGGTGAGTATGCAAACAATGCACATATCGCGGGCCTGGGGGGCATGGCCAGAGGTGCCATGGGTGTGGCCTACAGGGCTTGGGGCAGGCTGAAGCTGAACACGAAACTAACCTCCACCCTCTGCACACAGGTGACAGTTGATACCCACTTTGTCCCTGGCTGCTCACAACCTACCGGCGGCCTACGACCCCATCGCAGCAACGCTACAATGAGGCACATACCACCACACGCAATGTCATTGAGCGGGTGTTCGGGATGCTGAAGGCACGTTTCCGTTGCCTGGACACCTCTGGCGGTGCCCTACAGCACAGCCCCTCAAAGGCCTGTGGGATATTCCTGGCCTGTTGCATCCTGCACAACATGGCCAAAGAATGTGGGATAGCCGTACAGGTCAAAGAGGGACAGCGATGGGGCGCGGTGATGGGCAGCCCCTTGGCCGACGAGACCCCGACTGATCCGGCTGGCACAGCTGCGCAGGACACCATCACAGAGGGCACTTGACCAGCAGGGTAAGTCATGGTGCCATGTGCACCACCAGTAATGGCACAACACAAACACGCATGGAAACACACCAGGGGTGTTTCCATGCGTGTTTGTGGGTTGTGCCTTAGCCACTGGTGGTTGCACATGGCACCATGACTTACCTGGACACAGAAGCACACACACACAACCAGGGATGGGTGAACATCAACCGCCACATGGATGGACACACACACAATGTACCAAACGTGCACAGAGGGCAGGAGGAACACCGACCCAGAACGCCAACCCTAGCATCACACATGTCCACAGGCCACCACGTCCACAGTCTGTCCATGTGCGTGTGTCAGATGCTGGGCACCATCGCACTTTGGTGTACAGCACAATGCAGGCATCATCATGCACACGTACCTGCGGACAGCAGCCGGGAGGGTGTGCAGGTGGACCGTGTGTCTGCGTGCAGGGCTGGGCACCCACCCATGCACTGCCCACCGAAACACACAATGCACACAGGGCAGCACCAGACAGTGCCCGCGCTTGGGGACAGGTCAGTCTCGCGGCACAGTGCCACGGCTGCCTCGGATGCGTAGGCGGCCCTGCCGAGACCCGCCAGCACTGGCAGGCTGACCACAGACCTCATGGGGTGGCACCGATGGTCCCCCAGGGGTTCCACTGCGCGAACGCGACCGTGCCCGCAGCACACTGAACATGCCTGCACCAAGAGTGCTCGGGATGGCCACAGCTGAACCCGGCGTCGACAGGGTGGGTGTCGCATGACGCCGGGAACGGGGAGTGGATAGCACACTGTGTGGTGTGAGCGATGCATGTGCACCTGACTGTCTGCCCATTGTGGCCATGACAGCAATGAATGCCTGTGCATGCCTGTCAATGGCAGCGGTCACATCCTCCCACAAACGGTCTATCCGTGACAGGATCCTATCGGTGTCCCGGTTGCGACGCTCCTCTGCCCGCTCCAGAGCCACACATAATGCCTCCATGGATGTCGCAAGCCGCATCTGCTGCTGGACCGATGCCCGCAGTAAGCGGGTGTGCTCATCCAAGAGGTCGTCTGCCTCCTCGGCATCCTGTCCCTCAGGGTGTGCACGGGCCTGATGTTCAGCACCCCTTGAGGGTGGGTGCTGCACACAAGGACCAGGTATGGGCAAGTCCACAGGCGGTGCACAGACGCCGGCGCTGAACCCTGAACCCCCAGTCCCGGTGGGCGACTGCTGCTGCCACCCCTCCGACTGCTGCGCCCAAGGGCTCAGTAGTGCCGCCGCAGTGGCCACAACAGTCCCTCTGTCCTGACCAGACACCGGTGCTGCCCCACTGGTGCGGACAGGCACAGCCTGGGACTGTGCTGACATACTGGCCCACATGGCGGCACCAGCCACAGCCATGGGCGCGAGCTGACCTGCTGTGTGTCCATTCCGTGGCACACGTGTCACTGCCCATGACAGTCGTGTCTTCATCACTGGTGCAGGTCTCTGCCCCAACCACAGCGTGCTGGCATCCTTGGACGCCAGAACGCTGAGACACAGGAAGGGCTTCCCCCACACCTGTCTCAATGACATCAGTGTGGACAGCCAGGCGGTTCCACTGTCGTGACGATCCACAGAAACCTGTGGAGGTGGATGGTCCAAACTCCGACTCTGGCCAACTGTCCTCAGTGGACAGGCCCACCAACGTTGACCCATGCAGACGCTCAGGATCTGTAAGGGAAAGCAAAGTCATGTTACTGCGTGTTACCTACCCGCCCCCCAAGGCAGACCATGGCTTACCATGCAGAGATGGGCCACCACCCGTCTGGAAGCCACCGCCCGGAACTCCCTCTGTGGCACTGCAGCGCATGCTTGCAGCAAGCCTGTCCTCTGCTGGTGTGAGCTGCACCACCTCCGGCTGTCCCCCGCCTGTTGCAGCACGTCCCACCCTGATGGCAGCCACCTTCTCCTTCACCCTCCTCCTGTCAGTACCCATCTTCTTCTTACACTCCTGCATGGAGCACTGGTGGCTGCCATGCAGGTTCACGGCACGTGCCACCTCCTCCCATGCAGCAGCACGGGCCGGAGGGGTGCCCCGCCATCCACTGAGCAGTGGCTCCTGAGCCAGGTAGGTCTCGAAAAGTGCCTCGGTCTCAGCCGTCGTGAAACTGGGCCTCCTCCTCTGCCCACCACTGTTGTCCTCCTCACCCAGAACTTGCTTGGTCATTATTCAGCCTGTAAGGATGGCAGTGATTACCTGTGACTGTGCAGTCCAAAGCATGTCCCTGAATCCACAGTCCACACTCCCACACAGCATGCAACTCACCAATAAACTGCAGGAACCGACTATGGCCACTGCAGCACTTTGTCGCACTTTTATAGCGCAATGCATGCAAATCAGGTGAGGAACAACTTTAATTAGATGCAAATCGCGGTGCTGCGCCATTGCATGGCTGATCGGATGATTTGCATATGATGGCTGAATATCTCGCTTTGCACAATTGTGTTGAACGTGCTGAGCCAATGGCGCAGTCCCGTGGCATGCGTAGTACATCTCACTGCACATGCCCAGGCTGCTGACGCTGGCGTCTGCCGCGCTGCTGACGTGCTATGCGCAATGGTCAATGCAAGGCACGGCCACCATTGTGCCAGTGGCGCTATAGCGAAGGTCACTACATGGCGCTGTGAGAATGGGCCTTCATAGCGCAATGGCACAACTGCTTGATAGTCCACTGTGGCGCTGGCACACAGGCAACCAATCGCGCTATATGCATAGTCGTCCGATGGTGCTGTGCGTGGCCTTGCACCAGAGACCCTTGACCCTGTGCCCGACCTTTGCCCCCTTGGCGCCATGCATCAGGCATGGATGCACCTTTATCGCGCTGTTCGGTAACAGTGCGATAGGGAATGGCAGCGCTGTACCGCGCAGCATTTGCACGTGGGGTACCGCACTGCAGAGCGCCATATTGCCTACTATAGCCATTGTGATGGCACGCAGAAGAGCCCCAGAGTGGACTGCCACAGAGTTAGCCAACCTTGTGGCTGTTGTCGAGCCACACCATGGGCCTCTGTTTGGAGAGGTGCCACTGGACAGGGCCAGGACCCAGGTGTGGCAGGAGGTGGCCACTGCCCTGGAGGAGGCCACCGGACGGAGGAGGACTGCAGAGCAGTGCAGGCACCGCTATGGGGACCTCAGGAGGAGGGAGCCGGACCTACTAGCCCGTCTGCGGTCACATGCCAGGAGGGGCATGTTGCCACGTCCAGGTAGGGGATCCGTCAACGCACTTGTATTGTCCATATGGGTAACAGTGTTGTATATGTCCAGCACATAGGAGAGAGATAGTCTAGGGTTGGCTGTGGCGGTGTTTACAGGGTGTGGGGTGGGTGGGTCTGGCTGGGTGGGTGGGCACACATTGGGGCAGGGGGACTTTGCTTCGTGATTGTACTGATGTTCTTCTCTCCTTGTTTCCCCCACAGGCGTGGACGAGCGTCGCTGGCTGAGGGAGGAGGGCAGAGCGTCCAGGCGGGACGAGGGCCATCACCACCGACCTGATGAGGGTGAATGCCATAACTCCATGATTACTATTGCATGCTGTGTAACAGGGTGGGCAGCGGGGCATGGCCACCATCCATGGACACCACTGCCATGCACGCGACTTGTGACAGTCAGCACTATCCAGTGGCACTGCATGTCTGGGAGTGCGTCAGTGGTGGTCCATGTGTGTACCGGGCACATGGCCGTGGCACTGCCTTCACACCGCATAGCCACGTTACTGTACGGCCATGGTGGTGCTGTGCAGGACATGGGCGGTGGGTGTGTGCAGTGGTCCACATGGCTGTGGCTGCCTGGGTGGGCAGGTCTTGTGGACACGGTCACTGTGGGTGGTCGCACACCATCACAGGGGCGTGGCATATAGCTGTATGCCATGCACAATGGGTGGGCTGCAGGGGGATGGACAGTCACACCTATTGACTCTGCTCACTCATCCTAGGTGACCGGAGACTCCTGCAAATTCAGCAGGGAATTACCGAGCTGCTCCAGGTGGCGAGAGAGACTTTGCAGCTCCTTCAGCGGATACACCGCCATGGGGTCAGGAGGAGCCGGAGAAGCACACATCTGTGCCAGGAGGAGGAGGACCGGGGCGGCCGTTGATGTCCCCATGCCCCGACTACCACCTTCCCCCCTTTGATCCACCCTCACACCCCTTCTTCCCTCTCCCATATGTTCACCCCTGCCCCTTACCCACCCCCACCTTGTTTGTGGGCAGGTCTTGTGGACACGGTCACTGTGGGTAGTTGCACACCATCACAGGGGCGTGGCATATGGCTGTATGCCATGCACAATGGGTGGGCTGCAGGGGGATGAACAGTCACACCTATTGACTCTGCTCCCTCATCCTAGGTGAACAGAGACTCCTGCATATTCAGCAGGTAATTGCCGAGCTGCTCCAGGTGGCAAGGGAGACTTTGCAGCTCCTTCAGTGGATACACCACCATGGGGTCAGGAGGAGCCGGAGAAGCACACATCAGCGCCAGGAGGAGGAGGACCGGGGCAGCCGTTGATGTCCCCATGCCCTGACTACCACCTTCCCCCCTTTGACCCACCCTCACACCTTCTTCCCTCTCCCATATGTTCACCCCTGCCCCTTACCCACCCCCACCTTGTTTGTGTCCCCCCCCCCAACGTTTGTACATAGTTGTGTAAATAGTTATTTTGATATTTTTGAATACAAATATTTTGATATGAATACTGTGGTGGTCTCTGATTTGTAGCAGGCTATAGGTGCTCAGCTGCAGTGGTGTGCATGGCGTCAGGGTGGTGCAGTCATGGGTATGTATGTATGTCCGTGGGGAAGTGACTATGGTATGGGAGTAGCTATCAGTCGGTGTCTGTGGTGTGTGTGTTGTTCCCTGTGCAATGGATGACTGTGTGCAGTGGTCCATGGTGCATGCTCTGTGTCCATGGTGCCCCTGTCAACCCGTCCATGGCCTGTGCAGCTGACACCCTTGCATGTCTGTGACTTGCAAGGTCTGCTGCGATGTCAGTGGTGGCTGTCCATGCAGGGCAGCCACTGTACCCGTCACAATGCTGAGTTGCCTCCTGTCACTGGTGTGATGCATGTTTGCCTCAGGTGACACTGTGGCCTCCGCGGTTGTTGTCCCACCTCCATGCTGTGGCTTGTGTGTGTTGTAGGGGATGTGCGCCACTGTCTGTGACTTGTGCTCCAGGCATATGATGGTGGCGTATGGGTCCACAGTGGCTGCGCAGGGTGGCTGGCACTCCTGTGCCATGGAGGACTGCAGGCTGTGTGAACACGGTTTCCATGGGCCCACACTGGGGGCTTGGTTGCCCCGCTACTGCATCCCTGTGTTATTGTCCCCTTGGGTATGGGTGGGTGTTTGTCCCTGCACTGTATTGCATCCGGTGTGGTGCATGCTTCCACGCACCACTGTGGGTGTCTGTGCTGGCTGCTGTGGCCAGTGGTGGGTTGGGGTGTGTCACTGGACTACTGTGCAGGGTGCTGTATCACTGATGGTGGTGTCAGGGGCACGCCGTCCCGTGTGGGGTACCTCTTGTGCTGACGCATGGTCAGTCTCTCAGCTGTGCCTCGGGGGGGGGATTGTGCGTGGTGGCACTGTGTCTGCCGTTGTTGCATTGCCGTGTGCTGCCACCCACTGCTGCGTGCTCATGGTGGGGCTGGCTTGTATGGTTCTCTGGTGCACAAGGTTGCAGTGTCACAGTGGGGGTGGTGGTATGCATGGGGTTTCCTGCAGTGGTGGTCACTGCTCATGGGGGTGTCCGGGGGTCACAGTGCAGGGTGTGCTGTGCACTCGGGGGGGGATGGTGTGGCACAGGGTGGTCCGCCCTCCTTGTGTGGCAGTCTCAGCTTGCCGGTGGGTGTGATGGGGCACCATGGCCCGGCTGTGGGTTGTTTGCTTGTATCCATGGGCCGGTGGTTTTTCCAGCCCTCCCCCAGTTGTGCTGTGCTTGGGGTGTGGGAGGACGATGTCAGTTCTGCTGTGTGTTCCTGTGCCCATCTGTGGCATGGGTGGTGGGCCCCTACCTCCCTGGTTGTACAGTTACATTGCTCTGCAGCTGGGGGGCTCCCTGCTTGCGCTATGGCGCCTCTGGACTGCTCAGCTGGACATCCCTTGTTGCGCCATACCACATCATATCTGCTCAGCTTCCCCTCCCTAGTTGCGCTATGGCACAGGCTGTGCGATATTCAGACGTTGGCTGTAGGCGCAATTTGGCTTGCTCCTTTTTTGAATATCGTGTCTGTTGCGCATGGGCGCAATAGACTTGTGCTTGCTTCTGCTATTGAGCACTTTTTGGGTGCAGTTTGAATATCCAGGCCCATTAACCTTATAACTCTGTGGTTACCTAAATCTTGGTTCAAAGTAATTCATACATGTGTCATGGATTTCATCTGGTGGGGGAAAATCTCAGAGGAGAGCATTCCAAAAACTAGCAGCCCCCAACGGCCTGGGAGACCTGAAACTACCCCATTTCGGCCTTTACCACTGGGCCAGTCATGCAAGCAAGTATCTGAGGTAGACCACCCCACAGGCAGTCCTACAGTCCTCCCCATATGTTCCCCTCTGGCTTAGTGTGGAGCGTGAATTGTTGGAGGCTAAAGGTATCTCCCAGATTTCAATGACATGTTAAAGTGGGTGCGCTGCCTGCAGGTTTGCGCCAGTCTGTTACTGGTATTTCAGTATGCAGCCACTCCCAACTGTGCATCTCTTTGAAATACACAAGTACAACGGATTTGACCCAACCCATAGTCACGAATCCTAACTTCAGAATTGCTGGGAAAATGATTCCCATTAACTGGCTCCCACAGTTGAATGAGATCAGGGTGGAAGAGCTGGTTAAAGGGGAAGGGGACTGGATGTGTACTGCGGAGATTCTACTTAAGTACGGGATTGAACACAAACTGGCTTTCAAAGTATATCAAGTCACACATATGCTTGTTCAATACTTCAAACATTTAACAGTATCCCCACACTTGAACAACCCAATTAAAGAGTGTAGTGCTTTAGCAGCTGCCCCACATGCTGTTTCCAAGATATATGCCAGATTATATACCAAACTGTTTTCGACAATAGATGGGATTCCGAGGTATTGGGTGGATTTGTACCCTCAATCTGGACCCCCGGTGGGGGAAAATCTGGGAAAGTTGTGACCAATATATTACCCAAGATCGGTTAAGGCTAATGCAACTACAGATCCTTAATGATACGTACATGACACCGTATAAGTTGCACAAGATGAGAAGGAAGTGTACACCCTTGTGCAATCTGTGTAATGTGGATGTAGGTACCCTTCAACACGTTTTGGGAGTGCTGCAAAGTCATTCCTCTGTGGGAAATGATCTAGAATAAAAGACACCCTCTACTGGGACTACAATACTATTTCACTCCAGAGGTGTGCCTGGTGGGGGACTTAGTGGATTTCCAGTTATGGTACGTAGATCTATCCCTATAATTGCCCTCTCAGGGAAGAAGCTTGTGCTTCAGCACTGGCTGGATCCATCACCTATTTCCTACTTAAAATGGGTTCAGGAGTTACTTTCGAATCTACGCACAGAAAGGATGATCTCAAGTCTATATAACTGTACAGGCAAATACAAGAAAATATGGGAAAAGCTTCATGTTCTTTACTCACTTTAAAGAAGTGGTTATATGTTACCTGTGATCAATTTATCAATGCTCTTCTTGAAGAGCACATTAAGGCTCTATAGCTTCCTCCTGGGGACTAAGACATGTACTGTATACAGTAGATGGTACTGGGGGGAGAGGGGAAGGGGAAATGGATAATTGCACTGTCATTGTACTCTCTGCTACTCCAAGATGCATATGTAAACTCAATAAACTTTTTTAGGGTCTGAAGTGTAAACAAAGAATTTTATCAGAACACAGTACCCCACTCCATTATATAGATAGGAGGGATGGAAAAAACGAAATGTTCTTTTGACCAGTAACGCACCTATTCACTGTCTACTACAATTACTCCTGCTCAATCAAAGACAGAAGTAGCAGCCGGCCAACTGGCGCAGCAATAGCGCTACTGTTCATGACGCCAGCAACCCGGGTTTGCTAATGAGCCTTAGTCATGGGGGGGGCAGAGATTGAGTATTCCAGAGGACACTCTTCTTCTAGTATGGCGGGTCGCTGCCCTGACTGTAATACTGCCATCTGGATGACCACAGGTGGCACTGCATTCGAGGGCATGATGGGAGGGACAGATTCAGGCCAGGGACTGGTATGGCAGCATGCTTTACGTTAATACACACATTGGTCTCCTTAATGTGCCTACGGCTGAGGGATTTGGGGAAAACAGATGGAAAAAGACACCCTACTTTCTGAGGATGATGGAACCCTGGTGTACTGAATAAGACTGGATCAAGCCTGCCCAGCACGTCTGCTGACAAAGACAATGCAGTTTGGGGGTATACCCCTCCACCCTGTTCCTACCGGGGGGGGGGGTAGGGGCAAACCAAGGCAGCATGGAGTTAGGCAGCTAAGGTAGGCAGGCCTAGTAGAGGCAGGCACCTTGGGGCTTCCAGAGGGAATTCAGACACTAAAGGAATGGGGGCATAAACACACAGCCAGGCACCCTGGGGTTTCCAGAGGGAGTGCAGACAGTAAAATGATGGGGGCCTAAAAACAGAGCCAGGCACCCTGGGGTTTCCAGAGGGAGTGCAGAGAGTAAAATGATGGAGCATAAACAGAGAATGGAAAAAAAAAGGAATAGCAGATCTGAAATACTTAGCAGCAGCAGTAGGCTGTCCAAAAGCATGACAGGCAATCAACTGTTCTCCTTGTACATTACAATCCACAGTGAGTTCTGTACACCAGTGAGCTACTGACACTGGGTATGGTGCAGCAAAAATTGAATAATGGATAGGTTAGTGCTCATTACCAGGGAGTAATACCATCAAGAGGTTCTGGACATATACAGTAGGAACTTCCAGAGGGTAGGACTCCTCAGTGATAAAACACTAACTCGTCTTTTTTAATATAGGGATCTGATTTGAAAATGTTATCGGATCACAAACGGGCACCAGACTAGTTTACTTAACACTCACTATGGATGCCCGATGCCTACTCTGCACACTCATTACTAAACACAAGAGGAGTGCACTGCAGAGTGTCTCACTCTGACTCTTACTTTTAGTGACTTCAGTAGCAAGATGAGTGAAAGCAGGATCAACCAGATAGTTAAGATTATGGTAAAATAAAGAATGCTACTCCTAGCATCGAAGATTTATCTTGCTAAGCTAGAGAGAGCCATCATGTTTTAAAAGCTGCTTTGCCTGTCCACACAAGAAAAGCAGCCAATCGGAAGACACACTTTGGAAGACATCGGGAGGCAGACTTGTACTGTTGACATTTGGTGAGAATAGTATTGTTCATGGCCCAAATTATGCTATTACGGCACCTGAATGATAGTAATATCACTCAACAACTATGTACTATTAACACTCTGTAAGTGATGGTATTACCGAGAATTTTTCGTATGCTTTACTATAGTATTATTTTCAAAATGCACATATTAGAGACTTTAATACATAGCAGTTTGCTTCATTGGTTATTATCTCAACACGACGCTTTGCTTCAAAACGGTACCAACTTCATTTTTTTTTTTTTTAACTTCAATTTTATTATTTCCAGAACTTATGACATAGCACCATACATTCATTTCATCCTATATAATGAAGTTAATAAAGGAAACTAATACATTGATCTGCTTGACTTATTTCTTCATTGCCCAGTAAAGTCCTCCTGTACCATATACCGTCAGTCCAACTGTGGATACTGTTTTCCATCTGGTGCCTCCTTATACTTTTAACATGTTCCTATGAATTTCTCATGTCTGGATAATAATATATATACATAAGATAAGTAAAAACTTGAACAAATTCATCCTTGGCTAGGTTATTCATTACTATAAACAGATTTGTGAAGTGGGAATGGTTCATTCAGAAAGCACCAAAGAGCCCAAGTGTATTTATTTATTTATTTTTTTTAGGGGGGGGGGGAGAACAGAGTGGGAGAAAGCAGAAGACCTGGCCATCTGTCCAACTGATAAGCCCCAGGAATCCCCGCTGTCCAGACGAACTTTAAGTTAGTGTCCAGAGGCCTGCTGCTCCAGTTCCTCTATCAGGTGCATGAAAGGAAGCCAGATCAGGTTAAATTTATCTTTTTGCAGGCGTAACCCTGCGGTAATTCTTTTCACCCTTGAAATTTCTTTTACCATATGAATCCACTCTTCTACTGTTGGAGCAGTTTGGGTAAGCCAACGTCTTGTAATAGTTTCACTTGCAGCTGCCAAAAGAATACCAATAAATGATTTTTGACCATTAGACCCTACACATTTAGGGAGTAGACCTAGTATCAAGTTCTGAAAACCCAATTCCATCTCACAGTCCAACATCTTCCCTAACTGCTCCCCCACCCTGGTCCAGTAAGGCCTCAAAACTGGGCAGTCCCAAAAGATATGGAGGTGGGACCCTACCCGGCCACAATTCTTCCAGCACAGCTCAGTATTTCCAGCTTTGTAATGTTTTGTTCTTGTGGGAGTGTTGAAAAAAATCTAGCTACAATTTTCCATCTAAACTCCTTCCAATTATTTGAGGTACAAGTATGTTTAACTCCTTCCCAGATAATCATCCAGCTATTCTCATCTAACGGGGTATCTATCTCCCTCTCAATCCGACTTGGGGCAGGGGAAGTTCCTTAGAGGACCTGTATGCTACTAAGAGTCTAGAAATTAATTTCTTCTTTCCCACCTCCAAAACAAAGTCCCACAAGGTTTGTATCAACACATGGGGGGGGGGGGAGCTGTTGTACCTCCATCAAATTGGTATCTGCTCTGAGGAAGTAAGTCATCTGGCGGTATCTGAAGAAAAAATGTGAAGTGGGGAGTTGAAAGTCCTGCTTGGAAAGATTTAATATGGTCATTCTGAATAAACTGACTGAAAAATCTGAGACCCTTTCTTCTCCAAAGAGAGAAGGCATGGTCCAACCTGGGAGGGGCAAACTGGGTGCCATTAATAATCTCTGTTTTATTAGACAAGGTGTCTCCCATTTCTAGATTTTTTTTTTTTATCTCCCCCCAAATTCTATAAGTTTGTTTAGCCCAAGGGTTTGATGCATCTTTCTTATGGAGGTAAACTGGGGATCCATTGAAATGCAGCTGTGGGGTCAGGCCAGGTTTACCTTGAACCTCCTCTGAAACCCAGGTATTGTTTGTATCATTCGTTAGTCTACCCATGCACTCAATTGTGCTATCTGATAGTATGTTTTTAGGTTGGGGAGCCCCAGACCTCCCACCTCCCTCGCTCTCTGCAAGGTCTCCCGGGCTATCCTTGCCCTTCTTCCACCCCAAACTGATGTAGTGCTTTATTGATTTTTTTTCCATTCTATACTTGGGATGTGAAGACTGAGTGTGTTAAACAGAAACAAAAAACAGGAGAGTGTGTTCATTTTGATGGATTCGATTCTCCCGAGCAGGGATAAGGGGAGAGCACTCGACCTTTTCAGGTCCGTTAAAACCTCTTGGATCAATTTATCATAGTTTACATGCTATAACCATTTTAAATCCATGGAGATATAAATCCCTAGATACCGAATCTGGGAAGTAACCCATCTAAAGGGAATTAATTGGTCCAGTGGTGTAGTATGTGTCCCACTGACCAACATCGCCTCAGTTTTATCATAGTTAATTTTATAACCCGATACTTTAATATAATCTTTTAAAATCTGAGGTAAAGTAGGGAAAGTTTTACTGGATCTCTTAGGTATAGCATGGTATCGTCTGCATAGAGAGAAATTCTATTCTCTTCCACCCCAACTATTATACCAGCTAGGTCTTTGTGTGGTCGAATTAATTGTGCTAGGGGTTCCATACTGAGAGCGAATAAGATCGGGGACAGGGGGCAACCCAGTCTTGTGCCCCTTTTGATCTCTAGTGGGTCCGAGATCATCCCATTCACTTTTACCTGAGCCACAGAATTATTATAGATTCCTTCTATCCATTCTAAAAATTGTTCTCCAAATCCAAATTTAACCAGGACTTCTAATAGAAAATCCCAACGTAAGCGATCAAACGCTTTCTCTGTGTCTACTGCTATAGCGATCAGCTGCTCCTTCCCTCACCGCATGTAAAATGTTAAGGCAACATCTCATATTATCCTCAAGATGCCTATTCATTACAAAACCTGCTTGGTCTGGGTGGACCAGATCAGGAAGGACTGCGTTGACCATATTAGCCAAAATCTTTGTGAAGATTTTAGAATCTACATTAAGGATAGAAACTGACCTATAAGACATGCAGTCCTCCGGAGGCTTCTCCTCCTTTGGAATAACTTATGAAGGCTTCCCTCTAAGAAACTGGGACCCCCAAAATCTCTTTTTCTATTAAAGACCTGGACCAGCACAGGAACCAAGAGCTCACTAAATCTTTAATAAAATTCTGCATTAAACCTGTCTGGACATGGGGACTTTACTCCTTTCAAATTGTGTATGATCTGGGATACCTCAGAGGTTATGGGGGAGTCTAACCATTCCCCAATGTCTTCAGAAAGTTTGGAGAGAGAGATCCTGTCTAAAAACTCCCGAATCTCTATCCAGACTTCTGGTGTTTGCACACATGACCCTCCAACCCCCTCTTTCCTACTGCCCTATATATTTTGCCCCCTTACCCTCTGGCTGTGTGGATTGGGCCTTTTGCCCCCCCCATGCCTCTTGCCTCAACAGGGCTTCCCCTGCCCTCCCTCCCAGGTTTAGTTTAATGGCAGTATCTGTCAACATAATCGTCCAGTTTGCATTTGAGCACTGCTTTTCCCTCCCCAGTTAGGTGCAGCCTATCCGGGGCAAAGAGGCTATTGTCGCTCCACGTTGAACCCCAATCTCCTATCACACCATACCCCCACTGAGCACACCAACCTGCAAGTCAGCTATTTAACTCCACTATACTTTACCTCATCTCCGTGCTGGCCCTTGGTACAGGGAGCACCTTAGAGAAAGACAAGGATTTAAAGTCCAAGCTGCTGCAGAACCCAACCAGTGCCATAAACCTTGCCTGCACCTCCATCACACTACTCCTTGCAAGGTCATTTGTGCCTAGGTGGAAGATCAGACGAGTTCTCATCCATTTCCCTCCCCCTTGAGTGGATCCAATGCATGACTTTGGCTGCCGTCATACTTGGCAGGTACGCCACCCATATTTTATCCCCTCTCCCCTATGTAACTTCTTTTATAATAGAGTCCCCCACTATTAAGATCCTATCCCCTTTTTCCTCCTGGGTGCCTCTCACCGCTGCTGTTCTCCTCTTTCTCAAGTTTTCCCTATCCTTGTAGTATATGGTAACTTACCCTAGTAACAGTGTAGAATGGTTTAGTCCACATCCCCCTGCAGTTTTGGGCTAATGGTATGTCTGGGGCGAAAACTGGGTTTTAGAAACTGCACGAGCAGATTGTAGTAGTGGTTCTGTTGAGGCCTGCTGATCTATCTAATGTATGTTTGTTGAATAAACCTCAGAGCTGTTAGAAGTTACTTATGGTGTCCAGTCATTCCTAAAACCAGCAATCTGGCAAGCAGCAACTAAAGTGAAATATTATATGGTGTCAGAAGTGAACTTGCAGTGCTGCAGTTGCAAGAAAGAAGAAAAGTTTGTGCTGCCAAGAAAAGAAACAAAAGACAGTATTTATGAGTACCTAAAGCTTACTAAAAGACTGTATAACAAAGTATTTTTGGCAGTATGGAGCAATTTAAGCCACCTCCACAACTATTGTTGGCTGGAAATCTTGCAGAAAACTGGAGAAGGTGGGCACAGATATTAAGTCTGTACTTCACAGCCACGGGATTAGATGACAAGTCAGAAGAAATGAAAATTGCAGTCCTGCTATACACGATCGGGGATGAGGCCCTCGAGGTGTACAATACCCTCAATATAACGTATACTGACCCACAAGCTAAAAAAAGCAGCTGAGGTTATGGAAGCATTTAAGAATTATTGTTCAAGGCAGGATGGTAATACAGGCCAAAAACCAGACCGCCAGGTACCAACACGTGAGATACGTGCACAAAAATCAAACACGTGTGGGAGGTGTGGCAAGGGACATGCGCCAAAGGTTTGTCCAGCGTATGGACAAGAATGTCGTGAATGTGGTGGCCTCAACCATTATGCAAAAATGTGCAGGTCCAAAAAGTCCAACAAACCTTATGAGAAAATGACCAAAGGGTAGAAGCACTAGTTGTGGTGCTGTAAAAAGAAAACAAGAAACGGTGCGGACACAAGTACCAGATGAAGGGTGGTACACTACCTTGAAGATAATGGGACAGCCAGTTAAGTTCAAGTTGGACACTGGGGCTGAAGCCAATATACTGACTAAAGAAGTGATTGTGCAGTTTCCATGCAAGGTACAAATCAAGCCGACCAGTACTATCCTAATGGCATATGGAGCAGCACAAATTAATCCTGAAGGGGAAGTGACGCTAAAGTGTAAGACACAAGACAGAGAGGCCAATCTGCAGTTTTTTGTGACTAATACATCAGGAGCTTCTCTACTGGGTCAACAGGCATGTGTCATCCTGGATCTGATTCGAAAAGTGAAGGTGCTTAAAACCAAGCCACCAAGCACAAGAGAGGAACTTCTTGCACAATATAAAACAGTGTTTGAAGGCCTAGGAGAATTCCCAGGAGTTTACCACATATATATATATATATATATATATATACATACACACACACAGACTCAAATGTTACTCCTGTGATACATGGGTGCAGGAAAGTCCCATATGCAATTACGGACAGACTAAAACAGACACTGGAACAGCTGGAGCAACTTGGGGTGATTAGCAAGGTAAGAACCTACAACATGGGTAAATAGCCTTGTAATTACTGAAAAGAAAAATGGTGAGATCAGGGTGTGTTTGGACCCGAGACTTAAATAAAGCTATCAGAAGACATCACTTCTCCATTCCCACATTGGAGGATATTCAGAGTAAGCTTGCAGGTAAAAAGGTTTTTACAATTCTAGATGAAAAAGATGGGTACTGGCAGATCAAATTAGATAACGAATCTGCAGACCTATGTACATTCAACAGTCCATGGGAAGGTACAAATTTCACAACTTCCTTTTGGTATACGGTCATGAAAGTGAAGAATTCCAGCAGAGAAATGCTGAACACTTCGGGGACATACCTAGTGTTTTTGTAATAGCCGATGACATGTTTATAGCAGCAGCTACTAAGGAAGAGCATGACAATATTCTGAGAAAAGTAATGGACAGAGCAGTGGAACTCAATGTAAAGTTCAATAGTGACAAAATACAGTATTTGGTGAGTGAGGTGAAATACATGGGGCACATCATAACCGAAAATGGACTACGGCCTGATGAAGCCAAAGTAGAAGGAATAGCAGAGATGCCCCCTTCCGAAGATAAAAAAGCACTACAGAGGCTGTTAGGAATGACTCGATACTTGGCACAGTACATTCCAAATGAAACAACCCTCACTGCACCACTAAGGCAACTACTCAAAAAAGATATCATGTGGCAGTGGCAGCCAGCACAGGAAGAAGCCTTACAAAAGCTGAAAGAGACCATTTCTTGTGCACCAGTATTAAAATTCTTTGATCCAAAAGAGGACATTGAAATCCAAGCAGATGCATCTAAGGACGGACTAGGTGCTTGTCTACTACATAGAAACAGACCAATAGCTTATGCATCTAGGTCACTGTCCAGTGCTGAAAGAAACTATGCAGATAGAAAAAAAGAGTTGCTAGCGATTGTGTTCTCGCTACAGAAATTTCATCAGTATGTTTATGGAAGGTCAGTTAAAGTACAATCAGATCACAAGCCACTACAGTCCATACTTAAACCAATTGGAAAGGCTCCGGCAAGATTGCAGCGGATGCTGTTACAGATACAGAAATATGACATAGAGGAAATATATACTCCAGGAAAAGATATTCTGATTGCAGACACTCTGTCCAGGGCAGTACCAAGAAAACCAGCAGAGGGAGACATTAATCCAAGTAGTGAAAAGGTCATATACCCAATCCAAGCAACAGAAACACTGCCTGACAGCATGTTAGAGGGGCTAAAACAGGCCACACAGAGGGACAGTGAGTGACAGTTGCTTAAAGAAATGCACCTCAAAGGATGGCCTAACAGGAAAAAACAAGTCAGCATCAAACTTCAGCACTATTGGTCCATGAGACACAATATATACATAGAAAATGATCTCATAATGGTGGGTAAAAGAATCATCATACCCAAAGAGCTGAGAACAGATATGCTACAAAGACTTCACACAGCACATCAAGGAATACAAAGGTCAAAGGCACAAGCCAGAGCTGTGATGTATTGGCCAGGCATGAATCGAGAAGTCGAAATGATGGCTGAAGAATGTGGACCTTGTCAGGAACTCTTACCCAGCAAACCATAAAGAGCCAATGTGTCCACATGAAATACCTGACATGCCATGGTTAAAGCTTGGAGCAGACATTTTTGACTTTAGGGGACACTCCTACTTAATAGTAGTGGACTATTTTTCAAAATACCCTGAGGTTCTCAGAATGCCTGACAAGATGGCAGCTACAGTTATTGCAAAATTGAAAGCTGTATTTGCAAGACATGGAATTCCAAAAGAACTGGTAGCAGATCATGTACCATTTGCAAGTCATGAAATGAAGCAATTTGCAAAGTTGTGGGAATTCAGAATAACTCATTCCAGCCCAGGATACCCACAATCTAACGATTTAGCTGAAAGAATGATCCAGACAGTAAAAAGAATCTTTCTGAAGTCTATGCAAGGTCAGACCGATCCACATCTCGCATTGCTCAGTCTTAGAAATACACCAGTCACAGGACTGAACTGTACACCTTCTCAATTGTTAATGGGCAGAATGTTGAGGACAACATTACCAGCAAGTGCACTGCGACCTGAAATACCAAAGGATGAACATAAATGTCTGAAAAGACTATAGAAAAGACAGAAACAGTATTACGACAGGAATGCAGCTCCACTTATTCCATTCAGAGAAGGGGAAAGGGTATGCATAGAGACTTCTAGTGGGTGGCAACCTGCTACAGTAGAAAGAATCTGTGATGAGCCATGATCCTATAGTGTGATTACACCTGCAGGACAGCGATACCGCAGGAACAGAAGACACCTGTGGAGAGACCGAACAGTTGCTTTGGAGACTGAAGAGCAACAGGCAGATGAGTCAACTGAATCTGTATTGTCACAAACAGTGCAATCCAGGGCCAACAGCCAGGAACAGGACACTTGTCAAGAGTATGAGCAACCTGAGATGGAACCTGTTTTCAATGACACTTTGCCAGAAAGTCCCGAGGCTGTACCCAGCGTGCAGTCTACTCGAATGACCAGAAGAGGGCGTCTGCTTAAAGTTCCTGAGAGGTTCAGAGATTTTATGACTTAAGTTAGTGGTAAAGATTTATTTCAACTGAGCTCAATACCAGTGACTTTAGACCCTAACTCATCACAAAGTAAGACTCAGCCATTATGTTAATATTGCTTGGTAATTATTTGTCATTGATATGAAGACTTGGTTTGCTGGCCAAGGCACCTAGCTTCACCTGAGCTCTTTCCTTCTAAGACTGCTTGAAAGGCAGAATAGAGAAACTTACCACAGCAAGGGAGAAGGATTAAGACTTAGTTTGGCTGAGCAGATTTACTGTGTGGTGGTGTTTTTATTTTTTACTCACAGGGATTGCTACTGTTTGTTGCTAACATTTCATTGCTTTATTTTTTCTCTGATTCAAATTGTTGTTGCTGGTATACCTTCTTCTGCATTATTACAAGGTGTGCCTACAGGTGTGTGCTAACAGATTACTGCTGTAATCTTCTGATTCAAATTGTCTTTGCAAGGTATATCTACTGTTACTGCTTTATTTTCTCTGGAGCAAAGTGTTTCTTACAGGGTATATCTTCTCTGAAATTATTACAGGTGGTGCTTTACAGGTTTTACAGTTTTATCCAACATTAGGATAAGCTTTCAGAGGTTACTGCATTTGTTGTTGACTGATTGTTTCTGCTCTTACCTCCTTGTTCTTTCATCCGTGGTTCTTCTTTTTAGGCAGGGGAAGGGCCCACCAACCACCCCACGCTACACTCCTTTTATAGGGTACCACAGTTGTGACATTTCCTGTGGCAGAGCAGGAAGGGGCGGATCAGTGGGGCCTCCACAAGGTGATCTCATTTACAGGGCACTAGTAATTTAACTTGTTATAACAAGTTAAACAAAGCACAATTAAACCATTACTTGCATTTTTTTTTTTTCCTTCTAATTACTCTGACTAGGTTACAAACCCAGCAACTTATTTGGAATGGATTTCATTAACTGCAGGTACTGTGGAACAATTTTCAGAAGGACAGTCTTACAGGATTTAGGACACTGTCCTACATGCTGGGCCTTTGGAGATCTTAGGTCTCAGCTCCGGGCAGCATGGGCAGAGATTGCATGCCTCAAATTTCATATTGAAGAGGAAATACATTATAAGAACCACCCGCCATTTCCCCAGCATCCAACAGAAAAACCTCTACCGCAGAGGGTAGTTGGTCCAGGAGGTTGGCAGGTGGTTAGGAGGAGCAAATCAGGTGCCCCATCACTCTCTGCTCTCCAACACATTACCTCCAAAAACCATATAAACACTACAAACAGGTATCTGCCTCTATCTCTGAAATCAAATAAAGAGGCAGAAGACACTGCAGAGCAGGACACTATGGCACAGGAGCTAGCACAACAATACTCACCCAAATCAGGAACCAAAACTAAACAAGCACAAAGGAAATCCAAAAACTTCTGATCATAGGAGACTCCATGATTCGGGAGTTGATACCCATCTCCAGCCAGGATGATGGTCAGATGTCTCCCAGGTACATCAGCATGGAGACACTGACCGCATTGCTAAAATTGTTCACAAAGCAGGAGAAAACATTGATGTCCTAGTACACATAGGGACTAATGATCTCGCCAGCCGGTCAGTTGTGGAGACCAAGGAACACCTGACTAGGCTGGGTGACAAACTATCATCTATTTCGTCGGCATCTCCTTCTCTGAGATCCTGCCAGTCTGGGAGAAGGGAGCAGATGGACGGAAGGTCAGAGAAGGGGAGATAGGGGAGCTAAACACGTGGCTCAAGGGCTGGTGCCAGGAAAAAGGACACAGATTTGTAGGGAACTGGCAACAGTTCTGGGAGCGAAAGTTCTTTAAATTTGATGGACTGCATCTGACTAAAGAGGGAGTCAGTGCATTGGGGCAGAAGTTTGACGTCTTTGCAGAATATTTAAACTAGCAAATGAGGAGAGGGGTGCAGCACCCCATACGTCGAATGGGAAGAACACCCCTCCCCCCTCAGCTAGTGGTCAAACAGGAATTCAGCGTGTTTGCCGTTCATTTGCATCACCAGGTAAGAAAAAAGGTTTGTCTCCCCATACAATGCACAGGGATAATGCCAAACTTCATCCAACAACTAACACACCAAAATCTGGCCAATGGAAAATCATGTACACAAATGCTCACAGCCTGGGAAATAAGATCCCAGACCTGCAGGCAAAATGTCAGAGGCTAAGCTGGACATAGTAGCAATTAGTGAGACGTGGTTTACCAGTAACCACACTTGGGAGACTTCAGTACCTGGCTATGTATTGTTCAGAAGAGACCGAGGTGCAAAAGGGGAGGAGTGGCCCTGTATGTTAATGAAAATATCAAAGCTACAGAAATTCAGAATACACATAAGGAGCCAGAAGAACTGTGGGTCACCCTGGAAACAGGAAATGGGACAGCCATAAGAACTGGGGTTGTCTACAGGCCCCCAGACCAGGGGGAGGACATAGACACATTACTGTTAGAAGATATACAAAACATGACAGCTAAAGGGGAGGTTCTGATAATGGGAGACTTCAACATGCCAGATACAGATTGGTCAATACCAGCAGGAACATCTGCCAGAACTAGACTCATAGTGGATTCCCTGCAGTGGGAGGGTCTCAAACAACTGGTACAGCAACCCACAAGAGACAGGGCTATCCTAGATCTAGTACTGACTAACAAAGAAGGGATCACAGATCTCCAGGTAGAAGGTCACCTGGGGGCCAGTGACCATCACATGGTATGGTTCAATTTGGCTACTACATCTAAATCATCCCATTCCAAGGCAAAAATATGGGACTTCAGAGGAGCTGACTTTGATAAGATGGCCAACAGAGTTAAGCTAGCCCTGGCAAAAAGAAACACAGGTGAGGAGGTACAGGCAAAGTGGGCAAGCATTAGGATACAATACTTGAAGCAACATCCCATTGTGTTAGACAGAAAAGGAAGTGCAAAGAAGAAGGAAACCACTTTGGTTCTCAAATACAGTAGCAGAAAAGGTCAGAGCCAAAAGGCTGGCCTTCAGAAAAATATAAGGAACACAGCGGGATGAAGATAGGGAGGCATACCAAACTGCCCTAAGGGAAGCAGGTAAGGCAGTAAGGCAGGCAAAGTCCCAAACTGAGGAAACACTAGCACGAACAGTAAAAGAAGGTGACAAGACTTTCTATAGATACATTAGTGAAAGGAGAAAGTCCAGAGGGGGTATTGCTAAGCTTAATGGAGAAAAGGGAGCACGTGAGGAGGAGGACCCTGTAAAGGCATCTATCCTAAATAGATACTTTTGCTCAGTATTTACTGAAGAGAAGGTAGGGCAGGGCCCACAGCTCAGCATCATGGACACAGGGGGGAGGGAGGTGAGCACTACTCCCTTCACAAAAGAAAGGGTCCTACAAGAGCTTGCTAAGCTCAGGGTGGATAAGGCAATGGGACCTGATGGCATACATCCCAGGGTACTTAAGGAGCTAAAGGAGGAACTAGCAGAGCCATTAGCAGAATTGTTTAGTGAGTCTCTGAGCACAGGAGAGGTCCCAGAAGACTGGAGAAGGCTCATGTGATCCCACTCCACAAGAGTGGTAGCAGGGAGGAGGCGGGAACTACAGACCGGTCAGTCTTACCTCAGTAGTGGGCAAGATTATGGAGGCACTCCTTAAGGAAAGGATAGTGCAACACCTGGAATCCATAGGGCACTGGATCCAAGACAGCATGGGTTTACAAAAGGAAGGTCCTGTCAAACTAATCTCATAGATTTCTTTGACTGGGTAACCAGAGTGGTGGACCAAGGGGAGCAGTTGATGTTGCCTACCTTGACTTCAGCAAAGCTTTGACACTGTTCCATAGAAGATTGATAAATAAGCTAGGTAGGCTCGGGTGGGTCAGAAGTTGGTCAACTGGGTGGCAAACTGGTTGACTGGCAGAAACGAGAGTGGTGGTAAATGGTATACAGTCAGAAGAGATGCAAGTCACAAGTGGGGTACCTCAGGGATCAGTCCTGGGGCCAGTCCTATTCAACATCTTCATTAGTGACCCGCAGATGGACTAGAGGGTAAGGCTTGTCTGTTTGCAGATGACACCAAGATCTGCAACAGAGTAGATGATCCAGATGGGTGGGCAGAATGAGAAGAGATCTGGATAAACTAGCAGAATGGTCAGAAGAGTGGCAACTGGGATTTAATGCAAAGAAGTGCAAAATCATGCACATAGGGAAGAGAAACCCTGAAGCCACTTATAGGCTGGGAGGGGTTGCTAGCAGTCACAAAGGAAGAAAGAGACTTGGGCATCATCATCACTGATGACCTAAAATCATCAAGCAGACCTCTAAAGCAGTAGGTAAGGCTAGGGGGGTGTTAGGGTGTATTAGTAGGGGTATCACAAGTCGTAAGAGGGAGGTAATAATCCTCTGTACAAGACATTGGTTAGGCCCATCTGGAGCATCATGCAGTATTGAGGCCACACCTTCACAAGGACATTAACCAAATTGAGGCAGTCCAGAGAAGGGCAACCAAAATGGTGCAGGGACTGCATCAGAAGACATATGAGGACAGATTAACGGAGCTCAATATGTATACCCTGAGCAAAGGAGGGAGAGAGTGATATGATAGAGACATTTAAACACCTTAAGGGCATAAACAAGGTGAAAGAGTCTAACATGTTTAAATATAAGAAAAATAGCAGGACAAGAGGACACAGCATGAGATTAGAGGAGGCCGATTAAGGGGGAATGTGAGGAAATTCTTTTTCACAGAAAGGGTGGTAGATGCATGGAATGGCTTACCAAGAAGTGTGGCTATGAATACAGTGCAGGGCTTCAAACAGGCATGGATAGGCATAAGGGAGCAATACAAATGACTATAAATAGATAGGTCACTGACAGAGCAAAGGCCGATGGCACATTTTATAAGGTAGAAAAGAAATGGGCAGACTGGATGGGCCTTGCGGTCCTTATCTGCCGTCAACTTCTATGTTTCTATATGTAAACCCAAATCAAGGTAATTGCTTTCTTTTACTAGAAGGGGAGATGTAGTATATGGTAACTTACCCTAGTAACAGTGTAGAATGGTTTAGTCCACATCCCCCTGCAGTTTTGGGCCAATGGTATGTCTGGGGTGGAAACTGGGTTTTAGAAACTGCACTAGCAGATTGTAGTAGTGGTTCTGTTGAGGCCTGCTGATCTATCTAATGTATGTTTGTTGAATAAACCTCAGAGCTGTTAGAAGTTACTTATGGTGTCCAGTCATTCCTAAAACCAGCAATCTGGCAAGAAGCAACTAAAGTGAAATATTATAATCCTTACCTTTGCTACCCCCCCCCCCCAGACTTCTTGAGCCCTCCTTCCCCTGGCCCCTTTCTGGTTCCTTAGTGCCTTGCTCCATTTGATCACCCCAAAAAAAAGCTTTCCCCTCTGTTCCTTGTACTCCAAGCTTCATTTCTGGGCCATGCCCCATTTCCCACTCCCTTCCTGCCAAAGTCCCCATCCCCTGCCTGGCTTGTTCCCACACAGTTTCTTCATTTCCCCAGTCTTTGCTGTTTCTGCACAGTTGTCCCAGGTCCCACTCTTGCAGCCCCAATCTATGCCTTCTTGCAGAGTCCTGATCTGGGGCCCCCACTACAATTGGACCCCTTCCAGTACTATCCATCCTTCTTGGGTCTCCCTCGACAACCCCATACCCCTGCCTGGTTTTATGGGCACTCCCCACATTCTGGGCTCCCCCTGTTCCATTTCCTCTCCTTGTGCCCGAGGTTTCAGCACCTGCTGTAGTTTTGTAGGCAACCCCATGCCCCTTACATATCCACTCCCCTAGCTGTCTCCAAATTCTTTCCACCTCCTCCCTGAGCTTCACCAACTGGTGGCACACTGGGCAACCCCCAAATGTCCACACCCAGTCTAGTACCATGGCTGCCCCACACCCCCTGTGCACTAACCACCCTCCCAAAGATGCCTGCTCTAGTGGCTTAAGGTCCCTTCCTCATCCTTTCACGCACCTTTAATCAAGCCTCACACTTAACTTTCAAAGTCCTCTAAAGTCAGGACACTCCTCCCCCACCATCCATTTAATAGAAATCGGGGCCAGGGTATGTGGGAAGAAATTAGTACAGCTCCTCCTATGCATCTGTGAAAGGAATGTGGCTGGGCCTATCCTTCATAGTCCATCCGAGAGTCAAATCTTCGCGCACTGGCTCCTAATTGGCCCGCAGCTTTCCCCTATAACCTTGGCCTGTCGCCGACAAAGCCCGCTCCTCTACCCCAAGCCCTGTCCTGCCTCAGTCTGAGCCGCCGGGATCGCCTACTCCAATTCTCCGGCATCCGCTTTTCCTCTGTGTCTGCAAAAGGAATGCGACTGGGCCTGTCCTTTATAGCCCATCAGCGAGTCAACTCTTCGCGCCCTTGCTCTTGATTGGCCCGCAGCTTCTCCCCTATAACCCTGGCCTGCTACCGACTACAGCAGCCGGGATCGCCTGCTCCGATTCTTCTGCACCCGCTCCGACGGGTAATTACAGCTACTTCTGTGCGTCTATCTTAGAGAACGATTGTTTTCCCGTGTGCTGTAACAGTTACATCGTATATCAAACGTACTGATAAAAAGACGGGACATAGGAGTTTAAAGAGAAAGCCTGTATTCAGAATCACAATATCATTAAGTATACAAGAAAAGTAAAAATGCGAGAAGCCAATTAAATCGGTCGGATGGGAAATTATCATCTGTCCCGTCTTTCCCTAAATGAAAAGTCGGCTTATAAACTTTAAACCAAGCAGGGGTTCCCCTATTGTCTGAACAGAAAATGGCAGACTGCAATGTATTGACGCGAAAACCGAGCGTTTTTAGTGCACAAATAGAAAAAGCCAGCTAGCAGTAGCAAATGAGGAGGTGGGCTGCTGTCCAATAGGAGAAGGAGAATTATTGGCCAATCGGAGGACGAGCGGCATGAAGCACACTTGAGGGACCATTGTAACCATAGAATGTTCACAATTATATAGAAAATGGGCTTGGAAAATAAATTAATCAGATTGGCTAAGATACCGAGAAGAGAGTCATTTATGTTCCGATAGAGCCCACCATAAAACAAGAGCCACTTCAGGGTGCCCCATTTCTTAGTGAATCCTTGGGCACCCCGAATGTTCACATTAGCCAGCCACCTTTTCTCCTCTGCTCGCCAAGTTAGCCGAAAAAATACCAGCTGGGCCGCTCAGCTCCTCCCATGCAAGGCAACCAAAATAAGCAAATGTTTCAAAACCAGATGCGGTGTGCACTGTAGCATGCATTCCGGTCAATGAAGTGCACGCTTTCTGCAGTGAGGGAGAGACATAGCTCTGATACTGGTACTGAGCATGCGAACTGCGGCACTTTCTTAGTTTTCCATGCGGAAAACGAAGAATATATCGCTCCTCTCATACACAGCGGTGGTATCACAGATGCTGCTCTCTCTCTCTCTCTCTCTCGTAAAGGCATCCCACAATCCCCAGGTACAAACAGAACAGCAAATCTCTACACAGAAAAAAACACACACACACAGGAATAACACTTTTCTTTTTCAGTTCCTTCTTTTTGTTTTATGAAACCTTGTATATTTAAGAAGTCTGTCCTACCATAGCTCCTCGCAGCTGTATGCCGTGGCCATCCACTTGTTACAAACACTCCTCTGCCCAACTCTGAAACTTTTTTCATTTTTTTTGTTTACTTAATGTCAACGATGATGACTGTCTATCGCCGACTGTGATCCCGACACACCTCAGCCCCTCTCACCTACATTTCAAACTATCCTGCCCTTCAACTGACACCACTCCTGAATTCCCTGCTCTGCTGATTAAGTTACAGAACACTTTTTTACCCACTGATCTCCACTCTCTCTCTCTCTCTCTCCCCCAATAAATGACTGTTACGTTGGGGTACCATTAGGGACTGTGAGGGGACAAAAATTGTTTTCTCCTCTATCATAAAGAAGGTAATGCTGCCGATCTCACTCACGCTTTGTCTCGCCTTTGGTCCCGATAAAAAAAAAAACTGAAAAACTAGCAAACTTGTGAAAATTGAACACCAACTAACACACTGCATGATGCCAGGGGTGTATAAACAGATTGCCAAGGGGCAGTTGTAGCTGCCTAAAACCATTTTTTTTAACTATGGGGTCTCCAGTAGGCCATAACTACTTAACTCATGCAGGTGTAGGAACTATTTTATTACAATACTGACCTTATACTAACATCATTAACAATTTTTTTATTTTTTTTTTACAGTGCCTATTTTCTAAACTTACAGCGTTTTATTTTCGGCGGTAGTGGAAAGTATCGGACCCGCGCTACGCTAATAGCGTAAACCTTTCGTGAATACAGCGGGTGCTTGCGCTTACTGTTGATGTTGTGTCAGGTTGAGTTGGGGGGCTTAGCCTCCCACACTCCCCCCCTTTTTTTGTTTTTAATGAGGGTGTTGGGGTGAAGCCCACCCACTCAAATAAATTATTAAAAAATAATCCAACGACTGATTTAAGACAGTAGCGTAACTTGCCCCCACGCTAATAGTCGGAAGCCAATCAATGAGCTAGCTCGGCTCATGAATAATTAATGAGACCAATAATAGCCATTTATAACGTTTCGCGCTAAATTTAAGTACCGGGATTTAAGTGAAGGGAAGAGCTGCAGGTTCAGGAAGCAATTTCTTAAGTGATCATATAGTCTTTCTGTAAAATCCGTGAGAAAAACAGAAGAAAACTAAGGTGATATTAGAGATCTCCGGCTGGAGGCGGCGCGCATTTCAAAATACCCAGTCCCACACTAAATATTGGAGGATAGAGAGAAAGAGCACAGCAGGTAAGCCGACAGCGCGCCCGCGGGAGTTTTTCGGGTGTAGTAGTGAATATGCGCGGGAATTTAACAAAAACAAATGAATGGAAACGTTACTGTATATCCGTAATCTAAACGTAGTGATATTTCTAATGGCATAGTGGAAAGGAACATGTTATACCGCTTGTGGTTCTAAAATAATAATTTGCAGTAAGAACTCGTTTTTGTGTTCTGTTGACCCCCCCATGCCTATCAATCTACTCGTAATGGGGACAGTGCTTGTGGCACATGGTGCAGTCAGACTGTATAAGTCATGGGGGCAAACATTAGGAAAACAATAATTAAAAATAACACCCGTAATAATGCGGTTTTTCAAAGCTTGATGCAAATGAAGAGCGTCGGATACCTCCTACCCCCCGTTTTTGAATTATGAAAGTGGGGACTACTGTAAAAGAAGTACTTGGTTTAACTAAACCGTTTAAGTTTAAGAATAATAGAGGCAGGAATGAAGACGTTAAGAGGCGTTTAAGTAAATACTAATCTTTTCCCCTTAGGCATTGAGTGAGTGAGCTGGATGTAATTCTGGGGGAGGAGGGTATGAAGCCACCGGACGAATGCTTTAACATCTCTGGGTTGTGCATTTTTTTTTTAATTTTTATTTATTAAAATTTAGGAATTACAATACCTTTGAGCCATGGCTCTTTTACAAAGGTTCCACGTCAGTAGAGTACAAACAATGTTAAAAACAAGACAAGCAATTTTTATGAAGACAATATCAAACAGTATTTAAGTAGTTCAGGTACAGCATCATGAATAATATACTTGAGGAACACATTCAAGGTGATTGTAAGAATTCTAGAAGGAAAACCAGGGTGGGGGGGGAGAGAGGAGAGGGAGTGGCAGATGAGTGGAGACTAGTGCAGCTCGCATCTTTGTCAGGTGATCAGGGAGGGGAGGCTGAGCAGAAAAGTGGAGGGGAGGAAATTAGTGAAGCAGTCACAAGAGCTGGAGGCTGTGAGATGAAGATGGAGCCTAGATTTGAATAATCCTAGGGAGGTGGAGGCAGTGATGTAAGTGCTGAGGGCATTATACCAGCTGGGTGCATGGTGGGCAAAGGATCTTTGGCCCCGAGTGGTGCGGCATCGGGGGTTCTGTAGAAGCTGACAGTCCGAACTTCTGGTGTAACTTGGGTTGGTGTTAGGGCGCAGGAGGTCTTGGGTACGAGGTGGAGTAAGGCCCAGGGTAGATTTTCTTTTGCCAACAAGCAGGAAAAGTATTTAATGCGATTAGAGAGTTGTAACCATCCCATTTGAGCATAGAGCTCACATGTATGAGTGCGTCGTTGGGTTCCAGTGAGCAGCCGACAGGCCTTGTTAAGGGAGGTCGTTATGCGCCTGAAGGCGGTAGTTGAGGCAGAGCCATAAATAATTAGGCCATAGTCTATGACAGAGATGACAGAGCTTTGGATAGCAATCTTCAGCGCAGCTTGGGTAAGGTGCTGTCTGTTTCGGTATAGGATACCAATGCGTTGGTTCACAATTTTCGCAACACTATCAATGCGGGTCCGAAAGGATAGGTAGGGGTCGAGAGAGATTCCAAAGTATTTAAAGGATGATACTTGTTCTAGGGTATTTCCTGCGTAGGTATTGATAGCAAGCTGACTTTGCCTTTTCTTGTTTTGCGAGCTGGAGAAGAGCATGGATTAAGTTTTTTTTGTGGTTTAGGACCAGTTTGTGTTCTATGAACCAATTCTCAACTTTGGTGAAAGCAAGCTGCAGGCTGAGGTGTAAGGGTTTCGGATCCTTATGGGTGGAGAGACTCATGGCATTGTCGGCATAGAGACTAATTTGTTCTAGGCAAGATTGAGGAAGGGAGTTCAGGAATATGCTGAAGAGAAGTGGACCCAGTATGGATCCCAGGGGGACGCCTGAGAGAACTCCTGAGATTTTTACTCTTTGTGAGCATTGGGCCAGGTAACTTTTGAATCAAGCACTAGAGGCCTGTGAGAGCCCAATAGTCAGTAGTTGTTTGACAAGCAGGCCATAGTGAACAGTCCCAATGCCTTAGTTAGGTCGATGAATACAGCTCCAGTTAGGTATCCTTTGTCCATTGCATTGTGGATGACTCCAGTGAATTCCAGGAGGGCGGTCGATGTGCTGTGCCCTTGCCTGAAACCGTGTTGTTGTGCACAGAGTATGTTATACTTTTGCAGGTAGTCTGTGAGTTGGTCCGCAACAATGCGCTCAAGGGCCTTGGAGAGGGGTGGTAGTATCTATCAGCCGATAGTTCCCAGGTAAAGACTTGTCTCCACTTTTAAACACCGGAGTGACAATTGCAGATTTCCAGTTGCTAGGGAATTGACTAAGGCAGAGGGAGAGATTGAAGATTTTGGTGAGTGGGAGCAGAGCCTCTTTCAGGGTAAGGGATAGCAGCTTTAGGTCTAGAGTATCGCCACTTGCTCTGGACTTAGTGATAGCCTTTTTCATTTATTTGCAGACTTCATGTGCCCTAACTTTTTTGAAATAGAAAGGCGACTGATTTGGTGCGGCAAGGGGCGTTGTTGGTTCCGAGGGGTCTGCTTCTGAAAAAAAGTCCGGGGGGGAGGACCCCACTGAGGTCGGTGAAGGTTGTATTGAGGGTATTGGCCATGACCATTGGGTCTAGGGTAGTAGCTCCATCAGCAGTCAGTAGAGTAGGGGAGGATTTGGACTGCTTTCCTGTGATATTTCTGATATTGTCCCAGAAAGCTCTCCCATCACCCCAGGTGTTGGTAAGGGCTTCCTTGAAGTAGGAACTCATCATTCGTATTTGTTTAGTGCAGTAGTTGCGAGACTGTTTGTACCTCTGAATGTCCGGCAGGGAGCCTGTGTCTCTAGCTATTGCCCAGAGGTGGTCCCTTGTTTTTAGCTGGGCCAAAAGCTTAGCAGTGAGCCAGGGATTAGAGAGAGCATTGACTTTATGCTTTTTTACTGGTGCGTAGGAATCGCAGGCAGCATGGAAAGTGGTGATGAATTAATCGAGGGCTGAGTCTACATCTTGAGAATTGTATATTGGTGACCAGTCTTGCCGACTGAGGCAGGACTTGAGATGGGTCAGATTGCCATGCGGTAGTACTCTGCTCGAAATGGTTTTTGGGGGTGGCTTGCGAAACTTACTTGTCCAGGTGCAGATAACAGAGGAATGGTCACTGAGGGAGTCTGGGAGGACGGAGGTGTTATTTATACAGGTTGGATGGCTGGCAAGGACCCAGTCTAGGAGGGTGCTAGTGCTAGATTTGTAATTCTTCCTAGTGGGGGAGTTGACCGTCTGCGTTAGGTTAGCTGGCAAGATAGCATCCTTGTAGGTCCCTACATCCGGTGCACGCCAGTTGATATTAAAATCGCCAAGGAGGAGGATCTCGGTGCCAGGAGGTTGCGATCTTACAAATTCAAGGACTGTCTGGAGACCAGTCCCTGGGTCTTTTGGTGGGAGGTAGACAGCAACTACAGTGAGGACTTTATTTTGGGCACCAAGGAGTAGCTTGACAGGAAGGAATTAAACTGGGGTGTTTGAGGAGGTAGTGCAGACAGGGTGACCGGTGATGTCTTTTATGTAAATTGCACAACCCCCTTTTAGTAATCCTATCAAGTCTGAAGATGCTGTAGCCTTGAAGTGAGATGGCATGGTCCGAGTATTGGGTGTCAGCCAGGTTTCAACAATGGCTATGATGTCAGGGTTATGTTGATTGGCAAAGATCTGAAGGGAGGCCAGCTTTGGAAGGAGGCTGCAAATGTTGAGGGTAGCAATGGTGAGACCCCCCTCAGTTTTGGCAAGATTCATTGTAGTGGAGTGAGCTGGTCCAGGGTTCGGGTGTACACTTCCTGACATCAGGAGGAGGAGGAGCAGGAGTTCTAGTGCCATCTGACGTTGCTCATAGTAGGTGAAATTCCGTCTGCAATACTTGTTTGCCTGAATGCAGCGTAGGCGTCGAGGGTCCCAGTGCAGAGCAATGGCTAATAGCAAGGGTCAGTTTGTCCAAGTTCCATTTGCATGATTAGTCGTAAGTGGCCAGTCCTTTGCAGGGGGGTGCCTCAACTAGGGGATAGGAGGAGAAAGAATCAGGGGTGTGTCCTGAGGGCAAGGGGCGGAGCCAGTGGCTATTTAGTCAAGGTCGGGGGAGGGCGGGCGTAAAATTTCGGCACTGAGCAATGCAACTGAATGGGTGCAGAGCCCAGTAAAGCAGAGTCAGTGAATGACCAATCAGGAGGCAGTGGCTGGGGCCAGAGGCTGGTTGGTGAATGGTGCGGAGAGCGGTGGCCAACTGCAGCCGATCACAGCTTCCCCAGCCCAGGAATGTCCTTACTCGGCTTTCTGGAGCCCAACAGCAGCTAGTGGAGGCGTCTGGGATGGTGGTTCGAGGAGACCGCAGCCGCGCCTAGGAGGCACACGGCTGGCCCGTTCGGGACTCGATCTAGAGAGAGGAAAATAGAATACACTGAGTTAGCTATAAGCTACCAGGAACAAAAGGTGGTGTCGTACAATCTAAATCATAGGGCGGGGGAATACGCCGGAGATGGCAGCGATAGGGGGAGACAGTAAATAATTACAACTAAATCGAGATGGAAATTTGGTGGGGGGGAGAGTAGAGGCCAGAACAGTGGGATCAGCAACTTTGGCGCCAGCAGGAAGGGGCGAAAAAGGCTGGGCAATTGCACGGGGAGAGAAATAAATAAATAAACAAGAGGCAGAGGATAGGCAGAGCAAGCAGGCAGGGCAAAGAGAAGGAGAGCGAGCGCGAGAGAGAAACATAGTTAAACACAGTTAGACACAATGTAGGCTATTCTCTACTATTGGGGAAAATCACTGCACAATAGTCAGTACTAAGGAATAAACCGAGCATTTACACAAATTACCAGCTACTTTAACAGGGTTGTGCAACTTTGGATTCGGTAACAAACACTAAATATAGATTGACATTCAGATTAAAACTGCAGATACAGGAAAAAACGGAGCAGACATTTAGAAAATAGCTCAGGCAGCAAGTCCAGTAGTAAAATTTCGGCACTGAGCAATGCAACTGAATGGGTGCAGAGCCCAGTAAAGCAGAGTCGATGAATGACCAGTCAGGAGGCAGTGGCCGGGGCCAGAGGCCAATCGGTGAATGGTTGCCAATTGCAGCCAATCACAGCTTCCCCAGCCCAGAGATGTCCTTACATGGCTTTCTGGAGCCCAACGGCGGCTAGTGGAGGGGTCTGGGGTGGCGGTTCGAGGAGACCGCAGCCGCGCCTAGGAGGCACACGGCTGGCTCGTTCGGGGGCTCGATCTAGAGATCAAGAGAGGTTGTACTGGAAGAAGTAATGGAAAAATGAATGCCCTAATTGGAACTTTGACCAGTGGAATGTGTGAGGCTAGTGGACTTCCCCAACCTTTAGCTCTGCTGGTTAGTGGCTTCAAAACCTAATTTTGAGTCCTGCTGCACATTTTACTCAACACTTGACTGGCAGAATGGAGGGAGCAGCAGCAAGGAGGTGTTGGTAGCTGCTACAGGATGCTTATGCCCTCAGCTGGGGTGGCGTGACAGCAGGCAGACTCAGTGCTTTATTGCTCCTTGGCAGCCCAGGGAACAGAGTACAGTAGCTGTACTGCCTCATTGCAGGATGGGTAAATGCCAGGCTCTTCTGTGCAGCATAACAACCAAATAGTACCGACACAGTTGGGGCCCAGTCATGGTGCTGAATATTATTTGTAACACAGCAAAAAAAGAAACCCGAAATAAGGCAACATCATTGGACAAAATGCACCACATGGTCAAAGTTGGAGCGGTGATTAATCACTGGTAATGCCCGCTCCAACTATTAATCGTGGGGTCACCGGGTCAGGCTCTAGTACCACTACCTGTCACAAGGGCAAAAAGCACACATTGCAGCGAAAATGCAGGATCTCACTGCGCCGACACAAAGCTGAAGAGTTCCAGCTAACAGAACTGTAAAAAAGGAAAGAACAATGACGCAAGTATTCCCGTGTTACAAACGCATTAATGCCCTCCGGAGTCGGCTTCTGCTGGGGAATTAATGCATGGTTGGGTGGTTGTAGGCACTCGGCCAAGGCCTCGTGTCACAACCCCTCCTCCCCAAAACCATGCATTAATTCCCCAATGGAATCCTCCTTCGTCAGGCATTAATGCGTACTGGCTGAGTGGTTCCCTGCACTGTGAAGGCCCTACCATGGGGCAAGCCATCAGGGCTTGCATTAACCAGTGAAGCACAAAAAAAACCCCGCTACAACACTGAGCCTGCATATCGAACGGTTTGCAGCATCTACCGTATATCAGCAGAAAAAAGTGCTGGGTGGTGTGGTACAAACACACTGCAGCAAATTTCTGACTGTGAGATTTTGTGGGCTAACTTCCAACATATAAAACAGAGGTCAAACTGACCTACACTTTACTAGTGCTAAAGAATCCCAGGACAGAGTGCTACCTGGGTGGAGTCAGAGTATCTGCATTAGAGGAGGAGAAGGACCTGGGCGTGATGATCACCAGTGACCTGAAGCACTCCACACAGTGCAAGAAAGGCAAACAAGATTCTGGAACGCATAGCTAGGGGGATCAGTATTATGAGAGAGGATGTTATACTGCCCTTGTATAGGTCACTGGTAAGGCTGCAGCTAGAGTATGGAGTTCAGTACTGGTGCACACACCTCAAAAAGGACATTAACCTGGTGGAGAAGGTCCAGAGGAGGGCTACAAAACTGATAGCCGGTCAGGAGGGTAAGGCATATGAGGAGAAGATGAGGGCACTGAACATGTACTCCCTGGAAGGGGAGGGGGAGGGAGAAGGGGAGAGAGAGAGGGGGAGGGGGAGAGAGAGACTCTTTAAGCTGATTGGCAACCATATCACAAGGGGGCACAGTCTTAAGCTGGAGGGTGGGAGGTTTAGGAGGGAGGTCAGGAAGCACTTCTTCACAGAGAGGGTGGTGGACACTTGGAATGCGCTGCCAGAAGAGGTCAACTCATTGAAGACAGTGGGGAGCTTTAAGAGAGGCTGGGGTAGGCGTAGGGGGACGGTAAGGATCATGGGTAGGGAGGAGGGGGCAATCTCTCGAAAGAAGGCGGAATTTCTTTGTAGGGAAACTGCTGAGGTGAGAAACAGACCAGCTCCACAAGGTAGATGAGCTTTTACATCCTGCCTGTCTCCATGTTGGGGGGGGGGGCAGGTTCTAGCACTAGATGCGAGGAGCTGGCTCTGGTCTACGCTAACAAGGTGTCCACTGTCAAGGCTGGAATCTCCTCGAGTGTCTCTCGAAAGGGATGCAGGGTTCAGTCTGAGTCCTGCCGGAACACTCCTCCTGTCTGGGATGAGTTTGAGTTGGTTGGGGTGGAGGAGGTGGTGGAGATAATCTCAAAGCTGTGGCCTACACAGTGTGATCTGGACGCAGGTCCAACCTGCCTTCTGGTAGGATGTCTGGACCTATGGTTGCTGAGGTTGTCTCGAGTTCCTTGAGGAGTTGGGTCATCCCATTGGCCTTGAAAAAGGACATGGTTAAACCCCTTCTGAAGAAGCCCTCTTTGGACCCAGACTGCCTCAGCAACTACAGGCCGGTCTCTAACCTCCCATTTTTAGGGAAGGTTATTGAAAAGGTGGTGGCTGTGCAGCTTGAGTGACATCTTGCCTCCTCCTCCACCTATGAGCCTTTCCAGTCTGGATTCCATGTAGGGCACAGTACAGACACTGCCTCAATGAGGGTGCTAAATGACCTCCTGATGGCGAGGGACAGGGGAGAGCGTACCAGCGTGGTCCTCCTGGACTTCTCTGTGGCATTTGACACAGTGGAACATGAGGTATTACTTGGCTGCCTGCGG
Source organism: Neoceratodus forsteri (assembly GCA_016271365.2). NCBI lineage: Eukaryota > Metazoa > Chordata > Ceratodontiformes > Ceratodontidae > Neoceratodus > Neoceratodus forsteri. The sequence continues at coordinate 388,718,848 of CM028132.1, read as the reverse complement.
TTCTGGTGTGGCCTGTCCGGTAATGTTATCAACTGGTTCAGGCAGAGTGCAAAGGGTGATAATAGGACTTGTCTCATCTAACCCGAAGCCTCTGTGCTGTGGGTTTGGTCTTGTCACCCCTGTTGTTCACGGTGCACATGCTGCCATATGGGGACATCAGGTGGTGCGGGCTGGGTTTTCACTGCTATGATACCCAGGTGTACTTGTCCTCTGCGTTCGATACCCAGGTCTCTGACTCTGTATTTAACAGCTGTCTTGAGGAAATCCAGTCGTGGATGACTCACAACTGGCTTAAGCTTAACCCAGACAAGACTGAGGTACTGGTCGTGGAGCCAGGTCAGCGGGGGGTGTGGGGTTATCTTCCAACCTAGTGCTGGCAGGATGTTCCCCTTGCCTCTTCTAGACAGGTGAAGATTTGGGTGTGATCCTAGACAATGGCCTGACATCTGATGCTCAGGTGTTGGCCGTGGTCAAAAGTGGGTTCTACCATCTTAGGAATATTGTCCGGCTCCAAGCTCTGATCCCGCCTGAAGATCTGATTACGCTGGTACATGCTTTTGTCACTTCCAGGTTGGACTACTGTAATGCCCTGTACCTAGGGTTATTTGGAGGCAACCTCTGCAGGCTGCAGCTGGTGCAGAACGTGGCGGCAAGATTGTTGACGAGTGTGAAAAGAAGTGAGCATATCACCCCGGCACTGGTTGCCGGTCTGGTGGAGGATTGTCTTCAAGATAGGGCTCCGGGCCTATAACACCCTGCACGATAGGGGACCTCTCCTGTCTATCTGCAAGATCTTCTTGTCCCCTACCGACCGACCTGAGCACTCCGTTCTGCCAAGGAGGCCTCTCTGGAGTTCCCAGGCCTAGGCTGCGGCATTCCAGAGATGGAGGTGTTCTTGGTGGCCATGCCTACCCTGTAGAACTCCTTGCATGGTTATTTAATGGAGGTTCCCTCGGTAGAAGCCTTTTAGGAAGGACCTGAAGACTAATTTGTTCCAGCAAGCTTTTATTGATTTCTGAAATGGTCTGTTTTAAGTTGGATGGATGGATGGATGGATGGATGGATGGATGGATAGATAGATAGATGGATCACTTGTATACTCCCAATTTAATTCTATTTGTATCTGTGTTTTCTGTGTACGTTTTGAAAATTGTACTGTTGTATATTGTACAACACCCAGAGTCTTCGGAATTAGGTGCTTTAGAAATTATCTATGTACTCTATCTACCCACTCAAGGGCAGTGAGGATCACTCTAGTACCCTACCCTGTGTGCCATAATGGCTACTCAAGACCCGCAATGCCCGTCCAAGGGCAGTGATGCCCACACTAGTACCACAGTAATATCCTGTGGGGCATAATCCCTAGCATGTGTGCCATAGTGGTCACCCTTTGGATGGAGGCAAGGATGTTCACACTGTTGTCCACAGTGCTCACCTTGCAGCTGAAATGCCGAACCCTCTTGCCTGAGTGCACACCCATGGGCTATAATGTCCAACCTAGGGTCAGAATGGTCACCCTGTTTGCCACTGATTTGAATGCCTAATTTGTGTACCAAAACACCCACCACAGGTGCTGGAACAACCAAACTGTGCCTCTATTTGATAAATGGGGCCAGACTGCCCACCATAGGGACTGGAATGACAATACTCTGGGCCTACCCTGGGACCGGATGCCCACCCTGGGAGACAGAATGACCACATTGGGGGCAGGAATGCCCTCACAAGGGCCAGAATGCTCACTTTCGTGGCAGAAATGACCACAACAGGACTGGAATACCCACCATTAGGACCAGAATAACCAGCCTCTGTGCTCAACCTGGAGATAGGAATGCCCACCCTTAGGGCTAGAATGACCACTCACTGTGTCAAAATTACCACTATAGGGCCGGAATGACCAACTGATGTGCCTTATTGGCAACCCTGGAGTCGGAATGACTACCACAGACAGACTGCCCACCTTGGGGGTGGCAATCCTCTGTTCCTTAATGCCCACCTTGTGGGCTGGAATGGCAATCATCTGTGCCTCATTACTGACCCTGGGGTCCAGAATGACTCCTGTGCATCAGTGCTCAGCACAGGGCCAGAACAACTACCACCAGGCTGGACTGCCCACCCTTGTGGCTGGAATGAGCACCACAGGGCTGGAGTGCTCTCCCTCAGTCTGGAATGGCCACCACGGGGCTGGAATGCCTGCCTTCTCTATCTCACTGTCCACTTAGGGCTGGAGTGACCCTGTACCTCAACCAAGAAAAATACCTGCAGCTTCAGGATCTGAGGTGCACACTGTAAAACGAGACTATATTCTTAATATCATATGAGATACAAATAGGGACTACAGAGCATTCTGACTAAACTGCCTGCTGAAAAGTTTTATTTAATCAACATAATGCTGAAGTGCATGGGTGAAAAAGCCTGACTTACAAACAGAACACTGCAGAGCTGGCCAAACTGCCGAATCATTCACCACCAAAATTACAAGTGCAAGGATTTCGAGCTGGTGCCCTATATCTGCAAACCAATACAAAGTGATGTTAAAAAGTACTGTACGTAAATAAACAATAGAAAGGCAATTAAATACATATACTAGCTACGCACAAGTTTAAAACACTGAGAGATTAGTATCTGAGATGTAAATGGAATAGTCACTTGACATTACATAATAATGAATGCAAACAGCTACATTAATAAGAATGTGATAAACATACATACAAACATATGATTGTGCCAGCAGATAAAGGACTTGCAGCCTATCTAGTCTGCCTGAGTTTTCAGACCCACCAGTATCTACTGAGGGATCTGCCCCCTTCCCTTTATTCATTCCTCCCATCCCTTCGATCTCCCTCCCATGCACTTCAATTCAACTTTCCCTTTTATTTTGTCCCAACCTCCCTTGAAGCTGTCCAGCCTCCAGGGAGACCTCTTCCTCTGGCAACTTATTCCATTTTGCCGCCACTCTCTCTGTGAAGCAATTCCTCCTCTTTTCCCCACACCAGCTTGAGGCAGTGCACCCAGTGGTCTTGTTCTCACTAAGGTTGAAGAGACCCTCATAGCTCACTTTGTTGAGACCCTTAAGGTATGTGAAGGTTTTGATCATGTCACCCCTCTGTCTTTTATCCTCCAGAGAGTACATGTTGATTTCTGAGTCTCCTCGTGTGGCCTGCCCTGTTCACGGATCATCTTGGTCGCCGTTCTCTGGACTGTCTTCAGTAGGTTGATGTCCTGCCTTGGGTAAGGGCACCAGTACTGCACACTACTCAAGATGTGATTGAACCAGTGACCTGTACAGTGGCAGGATGACCTCTGCTTTCCTGCTGGTAATACCCATGGCTATACAGCCCAGTGTCCGACTTGCTTTGGCTGCTGCTCTTGTGCAGAATGCTTCAGTATTTGGCCTCTGTGTACTTTGCCCCATGTGCATTACCTTACACTTTTTGGTGTTGAATCGCAGTTGCCAAGTACCTGACCACCTCTCCAGCTTGGCCAGGTCTTCCCTAATATCTTGTCTCCCCTGTTTCGTGTCTACTCCCACAGAACTTTGTGTCGTCCGCAAACAAGCATGTTTTACCTTTTATCCTGTCTGTATTGTCACGATGAAGATGTTGCTAACACTGGCCCAAGCACAGAGTCCTGTGGGACCCTGCTGTTGAATGGTCTAGCTTCCAAGAACTCTCTCCACAACCACTACCTTCTGACTTTGTCTTGCAGACAGTTTTTAACCCACCTAGCCAAACCTGCTCCTACCCCCCGTTCTTTCGGCTGCCTGATTAGCCTGTGGGGGACAGAGTCAAAGGCATTCTTGAAATCTAGATACAGTATGTCTACTGCTTGGCCCCTTTCCACTGTCCTGGTTACCTGGTCAAAGAAATCAGTCAGGTTGGTCTGGCAGGACTGCCCTTACACAAACCCATGCTGCTGCTCATCGTGGAGCCCATTTTCAACCAGAAAGCCCACCAATCTTTCTTTTAGTATGATTTCCATGAGGTTCCCCACTGTCGAGGTCAGACTGACTGGCCAATAGTTCCCATGGTTGTTCCTTGGCCCATTCTTGTGTAGTGGCACCACATGTGCTGTCCTCCAGTTCAGTAGTACTTCTTCTCTTCTCTTCCCACCCCCCATCTTCATGAGGTATTAATCATGTCCACCAGAGTACCCGCCAGCACATCCACTGACTCATTCATTACCTTCGGATGTATGCCATCCAGTCCCAGGGACTTGTCAACCTTCAGGGCCCTCCTCACCCTGTCAACTTCAGTCTCCCCATCTGTGACTCTTACTGCCGCCTTCCTCCCCTGGGGTACTGGGCCATCCTTCTCCTTAGTGAAGTCTGAACAGAAGTACTTTTGCTTTCTCCCCACTACCCTCTCCCTAACCCCTTCCCTTTTCAACTTGACTGTACTATCTTTGGTTTCCCATGTCACCCTGATCTACTGTTAGAAGACTGTCTCCCCCCATTTTCACCCCCTCCGTCAGCTGTAACTCTTTCATGGCCTTGGCTAATTGGACTACTCTGCCTGCCTACCTTGCTTTAATACAGTACTCCTTCCTGTCCTCATCCTTCTAGTTTGTACTTTCTGAAGGCAGCCATCTTGTGCTTTGCTGTTTGCCTCCCTATCAAGCTGACTGGGTTTCTTGGCTCTAGATTGTTTGCTATTTATCTTGCCACTCTCGCTAGTGGCTGCCAATAGCCCCTCCTTGATAACAGTGCATTTCTGGTCTACCTCTCTTTCTTTCCTGATCACAGTAAGGTGCCCTCCCAGGGTTTTAACACCCTAGTTTTTGTTGCAGTCCTCACCCTGCCCATGTTCAGGTGAAACCATACTGTGATGGTTGCTGCCTGCTAGCGGTCCTGGACATGTGCACTATTGGACAGAACAAGGTCCAGTATGGCGCTCTCTCTCCCTAGTGGGCTCCAGGACACCTTGTGTCAGGAACCCACTTTAGAATGCATCCAGCAGTACCCGAGTCCTGGCACAGGCGGCAGCAGGAATCTTCCAATCCACTCAAGGTAGATTGAAGTCTCTGATACACTACCTCCCCTTGCTGGCCAGTTCCCTGTCTAATTCCTCATCTTGGTTTGGTGATCTGTATACCACTCTTACCCCAAGCTTTTGACCGTTCATTGATTGTACTTGTACCCAGAGCACTTCTGTCCTTCCATCAGTCTGTCTCTTCCCTTGTGCAGGTTCTCCCTTCCCTCATGTAGAAAGCCACTCCCTCCTACCCACACCCCATCCCTCCTATACAACTTGTACCCAGGGATAGAAAAGTCCCAGTTATTTTTTATTTTATTATCACTACTTTATTTGTGTGCCTCAGCATTACCCCCTTCAGCCTGACCACCGCCCCCCCCCCAAAACTCCATCACCCGGAATTACTGGGGCTTACCTTATGCCCGGCCTGGGAGCGGTGCCTGTGTGGAGTCTGGCTTCATCCTGCCGCAGGTGATTTTCTCCTCCATTATTTTCTCCCTGAGCCTCAGGAGTAGTTGCATGTGCGTGGAGGCGCACATGCACACTACAGCCCCAGTAACGACCCCTTCCTTCCTCCCTGTTGGCCTAATGCCTATGCACCTTCTGAGGCTGTGCTGTCCCCGGCCTCCACCAAGAGGCAGCCAATGGCCGAGAGATGCCACCTTCCCTCCTTGGAGAGGAGAGTTGCCTTTCCGGCAGATCCATCCAGCTCCGCCCCTCCTCTCGGCCTCCCTGGCCGGGCTCGTTCCCGAACCGGGTCATCGTCGATAGTCTTGAGAGGTAAAATACAATAGCCTTAGCCCTCTGCACCACTGGGCTGGCTGAGAAGTCCCAGTTATGGTTTGACATGTCCTTTGTCTCCATGATGGCAGCCACGTCCACTGCCATTGGTGAATGCAACTCTGCCATTGTGTTCCCCAGAATCCTTGCATTCCAAGATACCAGCTTCCACGACCCAAGTCCCTCTCCACCCGTGGGCTGTCTGCCCCTCCCCCTTGATTCCATTCCCAGCCACCTGCACTTATTCCTTCTCGTCTGACCATTCCTCCTTTAGCTTGGGGGGGGGGGGCATTCTTCCTTGTTCTCCAGATTGCCACTTTTTATTGATCCTATGCTGAAACATTTTTCAGTAAATCCCAGAACATTTTAGCTATGTGAAATAAATGAAAAGGCATAAGAAATCTCATAATTTTGATTTGGGAAACTTAGATACAATAAATACTATGTTAAAAAAGACTTAATTGTACAAAGTAAATAAGAAAAATCTCTAAAGGCAGAACTTGGAAACATCTGAAAAAGACCCTTTGTATTTAGTTTTAATAGAATCCTTTATCCTTTGCTGATCCTATGCGGAAACATTTTTCAGTAAATTCAGCAACTCTTATTTATTTATTTTATTATTTATTAAAACATTTTTACCAGGAAAGACATACTGAGCTTGTAACAGCTTGTTTCCAGATGCGTCCTGGGGTAAAGAGGTAGGGAGAGACGGAAAAATATTTAGAACTAAAATACATAACAAGTAAACAAAAACAAAAAAAATAACAAACATGCCATCACCTAAGCATCACATAACAAGCAACATTGAGGAATTAAAACAATATTATGTACATCGGCATAGATAGATACAGGAGGTAACTCTTGGTTAGTTTTAACTGTATGAAATAAAAAGGAGTAATGTACAATTGTAATCCCTCGTTGATCTTTAAGAGTACTAGTTCTATGCCAGAATGACCACCACCAGGATGGATTGCCCACCAACTATGCTTTAATTCCTATATTGGGCTGGACTACCCGTACTCTGCCTCAGTGCCCACCACAGGTCTGGAATTACTACCTTTTGTACTGGAATGACTACCACATGGCTGGAATGCCCATGCTGGAGGCCATATTGACCCTCCTGAGTCCTTCAGTGACCACCCTGGCTCCAGAATGACTACCATTGAGCAGTAGCAACTAGCAACTATCCATTGTGCCGCAGTACCTACCTTGTAGGCAGAAATGACCACCCTCTGAACCTCAATGGCCACCCTGGGATGACCATTCTGGGGAAGAATGACCAATTTTTTTTTGCATGAGTGCCCACACTATGCCTGGAATAATCACATGTGTCTCACTATGCACCCTGCGGTCCAGAATGGGCATTCTCTGTGCCTCAGTGCCCACCCTCGGGACCAGGAGGAACATCCTGTGCCTGAGTGCCAACCCTGGGGCCTGAATGGCCACCACAGGGGAAGAATGCCACACTGGGGGCCGGAATAACCATCCTCTTTCTCAGTCCCCATCCTGGGGCCAGAATGCTTGCCCTCTGGGCCAGAAGGACCACCCCCTGTCCTTCTGTACCTCAGTGCCCAACACAGGGCTGAAATGGCCACCATCTGTGCCTCAAGGCCCACCTAGGGCTGCAGTGACCACAACGGCCAGAATGTCTACCCTGGGGGCTGGAATGACCATCCTCTTTTCCTCAGTGCCTACCTTAAGGGCTGGAATGACCACACTTTCCCTCAGTGTCCATCCTGGAGAGCTAAAATGACAACCACACAGGATTGGAATTCCCATCCTCTGTCCCGCAATTAGGGCAGTGGTTTTCAGTTTTCAAAAATGGCCAGTTCCATTTGAGAAAATATTTAAATTGTTTTGTTTCTCCAATTTTTCCCCAAACTGGAGAGGATTATTACGTTTTGTGAAATGAAATTTGTCTCAAAATGGGGTGTGCAAAGTGCCAGTTTTGTTTAAAAAGGTGATGCAAATGGGAGCTTTTTTTTTTCTTTCATGAGAAATTTGCTCCCAATATCTGGTTTACAGAAAGAGAATTTTTTTTTATTTTTTTTTTTGGTGTTTTCTGTTGAAAATGAAAAATGTTGGCCCTGCAAAATATCCACCCTGGGAGCCAGAAAGACAACCCTCAGTCTCTCAATGCCCACTCCAGAGCTTGAATAACCACTCTGTGTGCTACAGTGCACACCTTTAGGACAGGAATAACCACCCTCTGCGCTTCAGTGCCCACCCTGGGTCTGGAATGACAATTCTTTGTGCCTCAGTTCCCATCCCGATATGGGAATTCCCACACTTTTCATGCTAGGAAATGTCCGGAGCTAGAAGGCGATTGCCCATGACAGCTCCATACAAAGTATTTCAGTGTTTATCTTAGAAATATCTTCATGTGCCTCCAGAGAGTATATAATTATCAAGTTTTCTTTTAAATTCAGTCTTAGTTTTACTGATAATATCGTGAGGTTGGCAGTTCCAGGCCTTTACTATTTTGGATGTAAAAAAGTATTTTCTTTTATTGGACCTAAATTTTCTTCCGCTAATTTGGAGAGGGTGCCCATATTACCTGTTTTATAGTCAATATCCAGGTCTACCATTAATGTAGGGTCTTGCATGATATCCTACATGAGCAGAATATCACCCCTAATGCGTCTTGTTTCTAGAGACATCAAGTCAAGAGATGACATTCTTCATATTTCATGTTTGTACGTCCATTTATAATTTTAGTGAATTTTCTTTGTAGTTTTTCTGTTATTCCTGTCACCTTTCTTATATGGGTTCCATGCTGGTGAAGCGTAGTCAAGATGGGGCCTAACACATGCTCTGTATAATGGAACTAGTACCTCCCTATTCCTAGACACAGTATTCCTCTTTATTGTCCAAATTATTTTGTTAGCTTTTATAGATTCTTAGAAGTGTGACGGCAGAAAAGGACCGACAAGGCCCACAGAGTCTGCCCATTTGTCTAGCTATCTACTTGGACATGTGCCCCCCCCCCCACACCCCCTGTGGTTGTCCCATGCCCTTTTGAATCCCTCCACTGGTTCTTCTCCAACCACCACCTCCGGGCGTCTGTTCCACTTATCCAACACTCTCTCTATGAAATAGTACTTCCAAGTGTTACCCCTGAACTGCCCCCCCCTCCACCTGCAGGCCATGCCCCCTTATCCTCTAATTATCCTTCATCTGGAAGATGCTTTCCACTGGCACTCTGTTTATCCCCTTAAGGTACTTGAAGGTCTCAATCATTTCCCCACTCTCCCTCCTCTGTTCCAGGGAGTGCATGTTTAGATCCCTCAACCTTTCTTCATAGGATAGGTGGCTTAACCCTTTTACCATCTTTGTTGCTTTCCTCTGAACTCGCTCCAGCCTCCCCACATCCTTTTTGAGGTAAGGCCTCCAGAACTGGACTCCGTATTCCAAATGCAGTCTAACCAGATGGGTGTACAAGGGTACTATGACCTCCCTATTTCTACTGGTGATTCCCCTTCTGATGCATCCCAGCATTCCACTACCCCTACCCACTGCTCTCCCACACTGCCTTTCACCTTCATATCCCATGATATAGTGATGCCCAGGTCCCTTTCTTGTTCTGTTACCTCCAGATCTCTGCCCCCATACAGTACCTTGCCCTCCGGTTCCTGTAGCCAAGATGCATGACTTTGCACTTTCTGTGTTGAATGAAAGTTGCCACCTCTTTGACCATGCCTCAAGCCTCCCCAAATGTCTCTGCATTTTTTCTACCCCTTCCTGAGTGTCAACCCTATTGCAGATTTTAATATCATCCACAAACAGGCTCACACCCCCTTCAAGGCCCTCCACAATGTCCCCTACAAATATATTGAATAGTAGGGGCCACAACACTGATCCTGGAGGGACCCTTCTTGTGACTTTGCCCTCTTTGGATGCCACCCCATTTATTATGACCCTCTGCCTCCTGTCCCCCAGCCAGCTTCCCACTCATTTAACCACCCTCTGACCCAGCCCCAGGCCTGACATTTTATACAGCAGTCTTCTGTGGGGCACAGAGTCGAAGGCCTTCTTGAAATCCAAATAAACCACATCTACCACCTTCCCTTGGTCTAGCTCCTTTGTGACCTTTCAGTGAAGTGTTGGAAGATTGTTTGTTTAGAGAAACTAAGGTCGCTGGCTATTAAGATACCCAAGTCCTTTTCATTTGTCGCCACTGTTATAAGTGTACCATTACTTGTATAATCACGCCCTTGATTGTCCTTACCTAAATGAAGGATTTTGCACTTATTTAATTTAATTTGCCACACTGTTACCTAGGTCATTATTTCATCTAAGTCATGTTGTATTAACTCTGCTTCCGTTGGTATCGTACAGGGCCTGCCTATTTTACTATCATTAGCATATTTGATGACCCATGAATTAAGTTTTTTTATGAGATCTGCTATGAAGATGTAGATAAGAGTGGGGCCCAGCACCGATCCCTGAGGCACTCCACTAGCAACCTCACCCTCTTCGGACAAATAACCGTTGACCATCACCCTCTTGTTACCTCCCACTCAGCCATTCCGTAACTAACATACTAAAATGCCAGCAGAATAGGCCTAACGGTCTTTCATGTCTGCTCGTTTGGTCAGTCCCCAACCTGGGTGCTGACCTTGCTGTCCCCTTCACCTTCTCTGGCTTCTCCCTTCCCAGTTCCAGATATTCTTGCTGCATTGGATTTTGCTTCCAGAACCCTTCCCCTGTACCTGTCCCACCCCCTCTTGAACCCCTCCACTGTCTCTGCCGCCACCAGCCCCCTAGGCAGTGCATTCCATGGCTCCACCACCCTCTCAGTGAAGTAGCACCTCCTCCTTTCTCCCCTGAATCTTCCCCCCTCCAGCTTCCAGCCATGCCCTAGTGGCCCCTTCCTCCTTCCTTCGAGCACCCGACTGTTCCTCCCATTTACTCTCTTCATGTACCTAAAGACTCTATCATGTCCCCGGGTCCCTTCTCTCTTCCAATGTGTACATATTTAGCTCTTTGAGCCTCTCCTCATAGGTCCTGTCCCCCAAGCCCCAAATCATTTTGGTTGCCTCCTCTGGACCCTCTCCAGGAGGTTAATGTCCTGCTTTAAGTGTGGCTCAAAACTGCACGCAGTACTCAAGGTGCGGCCTCACCAAGCAGTTATACAGAGGGAATATCACTTCCTCCTTCTGAGGTGATCCCCTAGCGATGCATCCCAGCATCCTGTTGGCCTTGGCTGCTGCTCTCCTACAAGTCTCAGAGTTGTTCATCTTGACATCCACCACCACCCCCCAGGTCCCTCTCAGCCATCGAGACTTGTAGCATTCCCCGGGTGTACACTTGACTTGGGTTTCTGGCCCCAGGTGGAGTACCTTGCATTTCCCTGCATTGAACCTCAGCTTCCACTTTCTAGACCATCTTTCCAGAGCCTCCAGGTCCCCTGTAGGCCACCCACCCTCCTCCCCATCCACCACCGCCTCCAGTTTCGAGTCATCTGCAAAGAGACTCATCTCACTCCTGATTCCTGTCCTTATGTCCGATCGTAGGCATTGAACAGAAGGGGCCTAAGGACTGATCCTGTGGGACCCCACTAATGACCTCCTTGGGATGAGACTATCCCCCAACTACGACCCTCTGGGTCCGGTCCTGGAGCCAATTGCTTATCCATCTGATCATCTGGTTCCCCACCCCATTTCTCCCAGCTTATCCAACAGGCCCACGTGAGGAACAGAGTCAAATGCCTTGCTGAAGTCTAGAAAGAGGACATCCACTGGTCTACGAGGTCCAAGGCACTTGTCACCTAGTCATAGAACTCCACCAGGTTTGTCTGACACGATTTCCCGGATGAATCCATGCTGTCTATCATCCAGGCACCCTGACTTATCCAGGTCCCCCAGCCTCTCCTTGACAATGCCCTCCATCACCTTGCCCACCACCGAGGTCAGGCTGACAGGCCTGTAGTTCCCTGCCACCTCCCTTGACCCCCCCCTTGTGGATAGGCACTATATGCGCCACCTTCCAGTCTTGGGGCACCCACCCTGTCCTCAGAGAGATGGTGAAAAGCTCTGCCAGGGGTTTTGCCAGGACATCTGCAAGTTCCTTCAGCACTCTGGGATGTAATTTATCCGGCCCCGGTGCTTTCTCAGTCTTAAGGGAGCTGAGGGCTTCCCTCACTCTCTCTGCTGTGATTTCCACTTCCGGTACCCCTTCTCCCTGCTTAGCCCTCCCCCACCTGCCAGTGATGCCTCCCCCTCTCCCCAGACCTGCCGATCGGTAGGGGTCCCCCACCTCAGTATCTCTGTCTCCTCCCATGTATGATGCAGCACCCCCATTTTCCCTGGTGAAAACTGAGGTGAAGTACTCATTTAGTACCTCAGCATGCTCCCCCGGGTCTTGTGCCCATCTCTCCCCTGATTTAATCCTGCTAATCTGCCCCTTCACCCTTCGTTTTTCCCCAATGTATCTAAAGAACCCCTTGTTCCCTCTCCTAATTTCCCTGGCCAGGTTCTGCTCCTTCCTTGCCTTAGCCGCCCTCACCACTCTAGTGGCCCTTCTAGCCATCAGCTCGTACTCCCCTCGATCCCTTTCACTCCTTGAGCACTTGAATTGCTTATAGGCTGCTTTCTTTCCCCGCACCACCTCCTGGACCTCCCTGGTCCACCAACAGGGTTTTTGGGCCCTACTGCATTTTCGTCTTACTCTTGCACAGGTGCTGGTAGCATCCTGCACCCCTCTCCTGATGATTTCCCACCTACTATCAGCGTCCATGTCTGACCCAATCCCATCCAAATGCTCCTTAAGGATCCTTCCCATTTCCTTAAAATCCACCCCCCTGAAGTCGGTTACTTCCGTCTTTGTGCAGCCTTCTACCCCTCCTAGGTCCAGGCAGAACCAGACTGTGGCATGGTCACTTCCCGCCAATGGGTCCCTTACCTCCAGGCCCCCAATCTGGTCACTGTCTGCCAGGACCACATCCAGTACCCGTGCCTCCCTGGTCGGTTCCCTCACCTGCTGAGTTAGGCAGCGTCTTGAAAGACATCCAACAACCTCTGTTCCCTGGTCACAGAGGATGTCATAATCTCCCAGTCTGTTCCTGGCATGTTTAAGTCCCCCACCACCACCGTTCCTCTGCCCAGTCTGCAGTGTCTCCCTAACATCTGCCACCAGACTGTCCTCCAGCTCCTCCGCGCAGGGCAGGGGTCTATACACCACCCTATTTTTACCCTCTTGCCCCTTGTTATCAGGTGACCCAAATCGCCTCCACGGTTCCCTCCGCCTCTCTACTCCCTATGCCAATGCAGTTTTGACTATCATTGCTACCCTCCTCCTCCCCTTCCTCCCCCTGTCCTTCCTGAACATAGTGTATCCCTCCAGGTTCAGGTCCCAGTCATGTCTTGCAGTGGCCCAAGTCTCAGTGACCGCTGCCACATCCACCGATCCCTCAGTTGGCATCGCCTGGAGCTCAGGCATTTTACTGCCCAAGCTCCTGGCATTTAGCAGGACTACCTTCCACCCTTTCCTATAGTTCCATTTCCCTGCTCGTGTTCCCATGGGGATTCTGTTTTCCCTGGTCTGCACTTTGCCAGTTGGCCTTTTCCTGCAATCCTCCTGGTCCCAGGGGTGGAGACAGAGTCCCTCCTTTATCGGCACCCCTTGACAGCCTTTTCTCCCATCCCACCCCCTTCACAAGTTTAAACCCCACTTTTCACCAATGAACCCTCTATTTTCAACTTAAGAATTCCCCTCCCCTCCAAATTGAGATGTAGTCTATCTCTAGCATACAGCTTCTTATCCTCCCAGGTCTCCCCCCAATCCCCCATCAACCCATACCCTCTGGCCTCACACCACCCCCTGAGCCACTGGTTTATCTCCCTAATTTTTCTCTTGGTTCCTCACTAGCCCTTGGCACTGGCAGGATTTCTGAAAAGGAAACTGTGCATCCTATGTCATGACGGACCCTGGCGAGCTCCCTGAATCTTGCCTGTATCTCTAGCTCGCTATTTCCCTCAATGTCATTTGTACCCAGGTGGACCAGTATGTCTGGGGAACCCCCACAATCCTTTGCCAGCTGATATACCTCATGCTTAGCCCTGTGCACCATTGGTCAGGGAAGCATCTTGTTCTAACTGGCCAGCTTCTCCCTCCCTATCCCATTTGATACCCTGATCATAGAATCCCCCAGCAGGAGCACTCGACCACCTCCTTTTCCTCCATTCCCCCCCTTCCTTGTCCCTCATCCTTTCTACAGGCCCCTCCACCCAGCCGGCTCCGTGTTCCTCCCCTTTCTGGGTGCCACATGCCACCCCTCCTTATTTACCATACTACCTCCTCAATCCTATGCCTCTCCTCCTCTGAGTATCCTTCTGTTCCTTGTTAATTCCCCTCACTGCTCGCAACTGGTCCTTCTCCCCATCTGCTAAACTAGCCTGGCTCATCCTCCCTTCCTTCCTGTCTCCATTTAGTTCCTCCTTTCTAGTCGTGCTCCCCTGGCCTAAACCCTCAGCTCCCTTTACTGAATCCTCCTTGTACTTCTGGTCCTTCTCCTTTACCTTTCCTCCCAACTGGTCCTTCCTTGCGCTTTCCTCCCTCTTCCCCTGCCCCTCCTGCTCTGATTCACTGCTCCCCCATTCTCCTGCATTCAGGTCCCCCTGTTCTTCCTGCTATCTGGCCCCTGCCTCCTGCCTCCACTCCCTCCCTTTCCATCTCTAACTACCCCTGTCATGGCTACATCACCCCCTCATCCTTGAGCAGAAGAAGAGATGAAGTGGTTTTGAGTGTAAGGTCTGATCCACCTCCCGCCTTGCTTCCTTCTGTCCAGCCCTGGCCATCTGTCTACTTCCTGAGAATGTTGTCCCTCCGTCCCCCCTTTGGAGGGCCCCCAGTTACCTGCCTGCTTCCTTGGTAGTGTCCTTTCACCCCTCTGCCAGGTTCCCTATGTGACCCCTGAGTATTCTCCTGCACTCCTTTCCCTATGCCCCCACCCCCGTGCTTGGTGCAACCCTGTAGAGATTCCACCCCTCCCCAACCATACCACCCCCTTCCCCCAGCTTTCTCCTAATCCCGCAACCTCCTCCCTAAGCTGTGCTAGCTGGTAGCACACTGGGCAACCACCTGAACTTCAAGCCCAGTCCAGTATCATGGCTGCTCCACCCTGTGCACCCCACCACCCTCCCAAAGATGCCGCCCTAATGATGTGTGGTTCCATCTCCTTCCAAATAGGTTTCCTTGGGTGAGCCACCAGGTTCCCCCCTAGTCCAAGATACCCCTACTGCCTAATCAGGTCACCCACTAATCTTACAGACAGTCCCACTGTACACCAGTAACCCTGTTACTAGGTGCAGTACAACACATTAAACTTATAAGGGAATTGAACAACTCCGAAAGCTCCTCTCTCCCAGCCTTTAAATCCTACCCCCAGTGGCTAGAACTACATGAGCTGCACCGCAGCCTTTTCCTCAATTGCAGGGCAGGTGTTCCCCTATAAATTTGAGACTTCTGGGGAGGGTGGGTCTTGGGCAGATACCTGACTCGAGAGAGAGTGTATCAGCCCTGTGTCTCCCCTCCAAGCCCAGCAGCCAAAGAACCAGGCCCAAGCAAATCCCACCAAATAGGTTTTAAATCAGAAGAAACAGGCCTCTACCAGAGCAGCCTGTTACACAGTGAAACCTCCACAAAATGAGCCCCTCTTACAGCCACCAAATCAGTTTACAAACATCCAGCAGCACCCCAAACAATACCCTGCTAGCCCCTTAGAAGTAAGAAAGAAAAGAACCAACCTACCAAGTAAAATCCACAAGAACCCTGTGAAAACAACAGCAGCAGCTACTGTCCTGGAACACAACTGATCCTGTCCCCTTCCAGTTCTTTCTCTAGTTCATTTAACTAAATACGGATTATTATTAAAGCAGTCAAAACTAGGGGGCACCTGCCCCCGAAAGGCTTACCCTCCGGTTTAGCGTTACCCATTCAAAGCGGCGGTTTTCTTGCGCCGGAACTGAGTTTATTTTCTTTTCTAAAAGTCGGTGACCCAGAAGTATGGCAAACGTTGGGGGGAGGGGGGCTCCATTAACTGTAATGGTGCAGCGCTGCACCGCTTGCTTCAATACAAATATATTGACTTCCCTGAGATTTTGAGGATGGTAACATGTACAAGCTACAACAAGGAAAGTTGTGGCTTGGGATAAACTTCTATTAAAAAGGGAAGTCTGCTGGATGTACATTTTGGACTGCTTGAATGAAGAATCTGGACTAAATGAAGAATGTGATTGGATATTATTCTGGTAGAGATTGTTAAGGGGTTCTGTGTATAAACCCTGATGCCCTAAAAATCACTTGTGCTGACGGATCCTCACTGATTTAGCACTAAATCCATCAAATATTTGGGCATCACTCTGGATGAATCCCTGGATTTTGACCTCCACATAACTAACACCTGTAAATCTGTTAACGCTAAATTAGGAGGTGCCTATCGCACTAGACCATGCCCTTACCCCGTCGGCAAGACTAGCTGTGGCTCAAGGTTTTCTGCTCCCAGCCCTGTCCTATGGATCAGTCACATACCTATCTGCCTCTAAATCCTCCCTCCACAAGTGGGACACCACTTACAACAATATCTGCTGTTATGCCTCTGCATCCCCACGTTACAAACACCATTGCCAGCTTTATTCTGACCTTAATTGGCCCAGCCCCTCCGCCCATCGACTCCAGTCCCTTGGGTCATTAATTGATAACACGGTCAGATCTGGCATCCCATCATCACTTGCCTGTCTGCTTCTCACACAACCTCTCTCCTATGGGCTCCGATCCGCTGACCTAGCCCCTTTCCACATTCCCAGATGTAAAACTAACTTGGGTACACGTGCTTTCGCACATATGGCCCCAAAATACTGGAACTCGTTACCTCCAACTGTTCACAGTGCGCCTACCCATGCTAGTTTTAAAACATGACACTCTGAGCATCTGCACACAACTAGCCCATGCACCTGTTTCAATCCGCCATAGACCACTCTCTTCTCCCCACCCCTTCTTTCAGAAATAACCTTCCTCTTGTACGCTACTTCTCTGCCTTTCTATATAACTTTCCTCTCATGTTCTATTTCTCTCACCACGCACCTGTGTTCCCCTTCCCCTCCACTCTCTTCTCTCATTTCATCCACAGATTTTAGCACTTATTGTACCTTGCTGTGTGTAACCTTTATTTGCAGTGCCTGTTTCACTTTCTGTTTTGACAAAAGTTGTGTATTTTGACCTAAATGTTATTCCTGTTTTGCCTCATACTGGAATTTTGTCTCTACCTTTCAAGTATGATTTACTCTCTGAGTCAATTGTTTAGTGTTATGTTGCTTTTCCACCCTCACTGTGTATACCTATCTCATGTGCTGCATCACATGTATGTGCATTTGTATTTTATATTGTCTCTCTCCCGGGTCGTGCCTGAAAATAGGCATTTCTATGCCTAGTGCACTCACCCGGTTACCAAAAGCAAATAAATAATAATGGGCTGTGATGAACAAATAAAAATTCTTAGTACAGTCCTGTACTGCCTTGTTACTGTTGTCTGGTTTTCTGTGACCTGCTTCCTTTCTACCTTTTGTTTTTGGAGAATTTACTCCATACACTTAAAATTGATAAGCCTTTTTTTTTTTTATAAATATTACCAAGCCAGTAGTGGGAGTTTTTTTTATTTATATTTTCATTATACAAGACATTAAAAAAAAAAAAAAATGTGATTGGCTAAAGCTTGAGATGGAGGGCGAATTGCCACAGTTGGTTGATAAAATGGTGTAGGGAGCTCCGCTGAACACCTTTCCCCTGCATCATAGAAGTCACACGTTGCCTGCAATCTAGCAGGTAGCTATGGCTCCACTGTGAGGCTGAGACACTGGTGACATCATTCTTGATGTCCGTGCCCCCTCCCCCCCCCCACTACCATAAGACAGTATTTAAACCAGATAGGCACGGGGTGGAGGGGGGGGGTTACTGTGGAGCCCGAGCACAATGTCTGCCTTGCATTGAAACTCTGATAGCAATTCGATTTTGATTAAGATTTCAATTTCCTGGAGGTACTGTCATCAGTTACTTTTAGAATACATCGGTTCCAGAACCCTACTGCCAAGTTATGGGGAAGTTTCGAAAGAAAAGCAACAGTATGAGGGAACTAGAAGCGAAACTTCCTCGATGACTGTGCCCACACGGTCGACCACCCGTCAGCTGCAACTCAGGGTGGAGAATTTAGAAGAATAAACTCTTCAGAGCTTAGGATCAAAACTAAATAAACTGACTTCAACGGTAAATGGGATGGTGGATAAATCTGACAAATAGGGTGGTCGCTCTGGAAATGTCTCAGGACTTTCTCAAAACAGGGATGCTGGAAGCCACAAAACGTTCCGATGCAGCAATGAGAGCCATATCTAACCTGGTTAAAGAAAGCGATCACCTCCATTCCTGGCTGGAATTACTCAAATCAAGCCCGCTCGGTGAATATCCTATTACTGGAATGCCCGTCTGTTGTCCTTCTTAGTAGAATCCCTTGTACAGCATTTTGCAGTCCTCTTATTGCTCCTGCTCCCCACGTCTCTTTCCTTTCCTGCAGTTCCTCTTATACCGATTCCTTAATTTTGCACTTTAATATGCAGTTATGTCTATTCTCCAAACTTTTACATTTGCTTATACAAATTTTTGCCTCACTTGTGTAAAATGATTAACCTGTATTGTACAAAGCTTCTACCCCACTTGTGTAAAATGATTATCCTATATTATTCCTGATCTGATGCTATAGTATTATTATGTTGGTTTTGTTCTGTTGTCTTTATCTACTCTATGTCCAGGTCCATTTTGTAAATAAGTTTTTCTCAGTGATGTTTCACCTTGTAAAATAAAGCTTGATTGAGAATGGCTGGAACACCAACTTGGAGAGGAAGCCCAATAATGTTGGATAGTACTCCAGAAGGCCTACAGGGTGGCCCAGCGGGGGAAGCAGGATTACCTGGAGGCCCTGCGTTCAACTGTAGTGGTCACGGAGGGAGTTGGAACACAGTACTTTATTCAGGCACTGGCCTGCAGAGCTAAAACACTTCTTATACAATGGTCACACAATTCATCTGTATCCAGATCTGAGTTATGCTATGCGACAGAGAGGGAAACGTTTTGATGGAGTTCGTGCAATGTTGCTATGCTTTGTCTATTGCTAAATCAATAAACATAAAGTTAAAAAAAAAAATAAACCAGACAGGCGTGAGCAGCCTGAGATTGTAGGAATCTGCTGGTAGCTATGTGCATATCCCCATAGCTCATAGTACTTAGAAATATCCATGAAAGCACAGCAATTGAATAAAAAAAAAATCCAAGATTAACAATGTTTTTGTAGGCTTTATAGGAGAGAGAGAAACTGGACAAAAAGTTTTAAGTTAAGGCACATAGTTTCCCAGTTAGGGAAACGCTTGACTTATTTGAGGTGAGACAAATTCAGTTGAAAGTTGAGTGACGTAACAAATGTACTACTGCCTGGCTCTTTGTGTATTGCTCCGTCTGTTTAAAAAAATATTCAGGAGCTTTTTTTAATATTGCCAAGAAACATAGACGTTGACGGCAGATAAGGACCGCAAGACCCATCCAGTCTGCCCATTTTTTCTACCTTATGAATGTGCCATAGGCCTTTACATTGTCAATGGCCTATCTATTCATACGCAGCTGTACTGCTCCCTTATGCCTGTTCCATGCCTCTTAGAAACCCTGCACTGTATTCATATCCACCACTTCTTGAGGTAGACCATTCCATGCATCCACCACCCTTTCTGTGAAAAAGAACTTCCTTACGTTACCTCTTAATCGGCGTCCCTCTAATCTCATAGTGTGTCCTCTTGGCCTGCTATTTTTCTTATATTGAAACATGTTAGACTCTTTCACCTTGTTGATGCCCTTAAAATGTTTGAATGTTTTGATCATAATCTGTCGTCCTATGTTTTCTGATGCAGTCCCTGCTCCATTTTGGTTGCCCTTCTCTGGACTGCCTCCATTTTGCAAATGTCCTTGTGCAGGTGCGGCCTCCAGTACTTCATGCAGTACTCCAGATGAGTCCTAGCCAGTGTCTTGTAAAGAGGAATTATTACCTCCCTCTTACACTTGTGATACCCCTATTAATACACCTCAACATCCCTCTAGCCTTACCTACTGCTTTAGTGGTCTGCTTGGATGATTTCAAGTCATCTGTGATGATGATGCCCAAGTCTCTTTCTTCCATTGTGATTGCCAGCAACTCCCCTCCCAACCTATAGGTGGCTTCAGAGTTTCTCTTCCCTAGGTGCATGATCTTGCACTTCTTTGCATTAAACCCAGTTGTCACTCTTCTGACCATTTTGCCAGTATATCCAGATCTCCTCTTCTTCTGCCCACCCCATCTGGATCATCTACTCTATTGCAGATCTTGATGTCATCTGCAAACAGACAAACCTTACTCTCCAGTCCATGTCACTGATGAAGATATTGAAGACTGGTCCCAGAACTGATCCCTTAGGTACCCTACTTCTGACTTGCACCTCTTCTGACTGAATACCATTTACCACCACCCTCTTGTTTTCTGCCCACCAACCAGTTTGCCACCCAGTTGACCAACTTCTGACCCATCCCAAACCTACCCAGATTATTAATCGATCTTCTGTGTGGAACAGTACTGAAAGCTTTGCTGAAGTCAAGGTAGGCGACATCAACTGCACCCCCTTTGGTCCACCACTCTGGTTACCCAGTCAAAAAAATCTATGAGATTAGTTTGAGAGGGAAATTCCTGTTGTAAACTCGTGCTGTCTTGGATCATGTGCTCCTATGGATTCTAGGTGCTGCGCTATCCTTTCCTTAAGGAGTGCCTCTATAATCTTGCCCACTACTGAGGTAAGACTGACTGGTCTGTAGTTCCCTGCCTCCTCCTGCTTCCTGCTACCACTCTTGTGGAACGGGATCACATGAGCACTTGTCCAGTCTTCTGGGACCTTTCCTGTGCTCAGAGACTCGCTAAACATTTCTGATAATGGCCCTGCTAGTTCCATCCTTAGCTCCTTTAGTACACTGGGATGTATACCATCAGGTCCTGTTGCCTTGTCCACCCTGAGCTTAGTGAGCTCTTGTTGGACCCTTTCTTTTGTAAAGACCTTTGTGCACACCTCCCTCGTGTCCATGGTGCTGAGCTGTGAGCCCTGCCCTACCTTCTCAGTAAATACTGATCAGAACTATCTATTTAGGATAGATGTTTTTCCTTGGTCCTTCTCCACACACTTCCCCTAATCCCCTTTGATCTTAATAATACCCCCTCTGGACTTTCTCATTTCACTAAGTTTTTTTTTGTTTGTTTTTTTTTTTTAATTGTTTAACCAGGAGTAGCACACTAAGCTGAAAGATTTTTTACAGGAGCGACCTAGGAGTACAGGGAAGTTAAGTGACTTGCTCAGGGTCACACAGTATGCAAGTGGAAGCTGTGGGATTCAAACCCAGGTCTGGTCTGCTGGATGTCACCAGATTTGCAGCTCAGAGCCTTAAACTACTGTGCTATGCTGCCTCCCAAGTCCCCTTCTTTTACTGTTTGTGCTAGTGTTTCCTCGGTTTGGGCCTTTGCCTGCCTTATTGCCTTCCCTGCTTCCCTTAGGGAAGTTTGAGATGCCTCCCTGTCTTCATCCCACTATGTTCCCTTATATTTCCTGAAGGCCAGCCTTTTGGCTGTGATCTTTTCTGCTGCTGTTTTTGAGAACCAAAGTGGTGTCGTCCTTTCGCTTTTGTGTTTCTCCCTAACACAATGGGATGTTGCTTCAAGTATTGCATCTTTAATGCTTGTCCACTTTGCCTGTACCCCCTTACCTGTATTTCTTCTTGCCAGGACTGTCTTAACTCTGTTGGCCATCTTATTAAAGTCTGCTCCTCTGAAGTCCCATATTTTTGCCTTGCAATGGGATGATTTAGTTCTAGTGGCCAAATTGAACCATGCCATGTAATGGTCACTGGCCCCCAGGTGACCTTCTACCTGGAGATCTGTGATCCTCTCCCTGTTAGTCAGTACTAGATCTAGGATAGCCCTGTCTCTTGTGGGTTGTTGTACCAGTTGTTTGAGGCCCTCCCATTGCAGGGAATCCACGATGTGTCTAGTTCTGGTGGATGTTCCTGCTGGTGTTAACCAAACCATTAATGGTGGCTTTTTCTTATCATTATTGCCCTACAAGTTAATAAACAGGCACTGGCCTAATACGTGGTCACTTGTTGCCCACATTCCTCAGGAGTTCCAGGAAACAACAGCCCACGGGAGAAATTCCTGCAACAGAGAGCTGTGCCACCCTGACCCAAGCCCTGCTGCAGCCCAGCATGTGATGTAACGCCTCGGGTGCCCAATGCTCTGGTGCACCCAACTCCTCTATCACCCAACATTTAAGCTGGAGATGCCTGCATGGAAATCCCACACTTGGCACCCAAGACTTAAGGCACCAAGTCGACCATCTCCCTGCTCAAAGCACAGGATCTGAACTCCCCTGCACATACTCCCATGGACTCCTCAGAACAAAGCACCAAGGTAACCGTCTTGCCTGGACCTCTACTGCATACCACCCTGGGCTCAGCACGTGAGAGACAGCAATTGCCACCCCAGACATGGGACCCTGCCACCATCCTGAGCCTGGTAAGACTTTTTCAGCCCACATCCTTTCTCTATATCCTACTGCTATCGACTCCTGCTACTAACCAACCCTCGTGCTTCCTGCCTTTTTTTTTTTTTTGTGTATCTGACCTTAATACTCCTTTTCCACTGAGGGCAAAGTGATGGTGTCAAGGCACTCAGTGCTGTGATAGGCCCTGCTAGTAACAACCCTGTCCCCTACTGTAGGGCGGGAGTTGTTGCATATTTTTTGGGGGAAAAATAATTTTATTTAGAATACATGTTTTTTCACTTAGAATATTATATTTCTATTTAGGTCCTGTATGTACTGCTCAGTGTGTTACATAAATGTTTTACCAAACATTTCTGAATCTGAATCCATGCTGTAGCATTGTTGTTGAAGCATCCACACTGCACTCCACCATGCTAGCCTGAGCGAGTTCCAAGGCATACTAACATATGAAGAAGCCAGTAGCAGAAGAAGGCCATTTGGTCTATCATGTCTGCTTGTACTGCAGGGTCCACAGCTTGAGCTAATGTCCCTGCCCTCCCTCCCTCCCTCCCCACTCATGAACCTTACCTTCCCCTATACCTATCCCAGCCTCTCTTAAAGCTGACCACTGTCTTCAACGAGATGATCTTTTCCGGCAGCGCATCCCAAGTGCCCACCATCTTCTCTGTGCAGAAGTGCTTCCTGACCTCCCACCCTCTAGCTTAAGACTGCCTCCTCGTGTTATGGTTGCCACTCAACTTCAAGAAATTCTCCTTATCAGCCTTGCCCTGCTGACCCACTATGATCTTTGTAGCTCTTCTCTGGACCTTCTCCAGCAGGTTAATGTCCTTTTTGAGGTGTGGGCACCAGTACTAAACTCCATACTCTAGGTGCGGCCTTACCAGTGACCTGTACAAGGGCAGTATAATCTCCTCTCTCCTCCTACTACTGATCCCCTTAGATATGCATCCCAGCATCTTGTCTGCCTTTGCTGCTGCTTTCTTGCACTGCGTGGAGTGCGTCAGGTCACTTGTGATCATCTTTCCCAGGTCCTTCTCATCCTCTGATGCAGATACTCGACTCCACCCAGGTAGTACCCTGTCTTGGGATGCTTGGCTCCAATATGCATAACTTTGCATTTCTTGGCATTGAAGCTAAGCTGCCAGATCCTGGACTACCTCCCTAGGTTTTCCATATCACCTATAGGTCCTGTATCCCTTCAGCTGTGTCCACTCTCCCGCAGAACTTGATGTCATCCACGAATAGGGACATTTTGCCCTTAATGCCATCCCCAGTGTCGTTAATGAAGATGCTGAACACCACCGGCCCCAGCACCGAGCCCTGCGGGACCCCACTGGTTACCTCTCTGGTATTCACACACACAAAAAAAGGTGATATGCCATTTTTTACCTAGCAGCACACAACTAGGAAAGAGGCTTCGTCATGTTCTCGGTCAAAGCAGCTAGCACCTCACACTGTATTCCAGCACCTCCCACAACATGCCACCCCAGTCTTGCAAAACACTTTCTTGCCAAAACCCGAACAAGTTAACAAAGAACTAAGAAAAAGTAAATAAATTAAATTAAATAAAAATTTCTGTGTGTCAGTAGGGGGTGAGATGGAGGACTGGGCATGGCACCTATAATCACTGTTTACCTAGCAGCAGGGGACTATTTTGTACACAAAGGAAGGATATTACACAAATCAATCAAAAAACCTTTCAAAATTAGGTTTTTTTTTTTAAACTTTACTTACTATCCACTGCAAAATTGCAATAACCCATTCGAGAATATAGGTTATGCTGGGATTTACAAATTCAAAAATTCTTTCTCTCTCTCAACCCAATAAGAAAAAAATAAAATCCATATCTGATCATTCTTTTTTTTTTAAATCGTATTTTTTCTTTATATTCCTCCTTAGCAGCGTGGATCCCCATAATCTCTGGCCGACAACACCCGCATGCCCCGGGCCCAGTCTGGCACCCCCACAGAGCTGGCCATTGTCGCTCACGCACTCTGTGGCAGGATTCTTTCGGGAAAAGGGGTGCCGGGTGCGCCCATGAGCCGCCGAGATCGTCACTCCGCCATGTTTTCTGCCGATTTATTTTTTTTCGCCCCTTGTAGAGTGGACGTGCAATGATGTGTTGAGGCACAACGTGCCGATGTCTACCCACCCTTTCTGACATCGCTCTGATAGTGCCCCCAGTCATCACCAGGGGCCACTACACTCCATTCCCCCTAGTGCTTCAAAATTATTAGCCACTGTGGCTAATCAGACCCAATATTTTTTAGCCACCGCATGAGACCCTTAGCCACACATGCCGAGTAATGGTAAAAATTTATACGGACTTGTATTAACTGCAGATCACATTCTTTAAGTACAACATGTTTACAGCACTTTTGTAGTGGTTAAAACACAATAAATTTGAAATAAAATCTTTATTATCAGGTTCATACTGAACTGTAATGTATAATTAGAAAAGCATACAAAATAAATGCATACTGGTCATTAAGATTGAGAAGTGCCAGTGGCCACACAGCAGCCCAGCCCATTTTGAAAAAAAAAAAAGATACTTTAGTTTGTGGTCCGTTCAGGCAAACAGTGAGTCTGACAAGACAATGTCGAGACATCGGTAAAAGGCAAGGCACCACATATTTTTAAAGCAGGAAAATGAGCATTAGACTCTATGAAAGTTTTCAGTAATTTCTGTGTGAAACGACAAGGCCAGTAGTGCCATAAGTGTTTTAATGCGCCCCCCCGGCTGCCATAGCACACACAGGGTCATGTGTAAGCCTGAAACTCAAGGCACTAGCAAGGCAGAGTCAGAAATAATTTTCACATAAGAAATTAAGCAACAGTTTTAAACAATTATTAAAAGCAGAAAACGTGTTTTTATATTGTAAACCCCGGTTGTTTGAAAAACATTAGGCACCAACAACTCATTGATTCCGGCTATTAAATCATAAGAAAAGCAGTAAGTTACTGTTGTTTTATGACATTATTGCAGCTCTGCAAGTATTGAAAACAACATGGCAACGAGCCTATTTCAAAAATCAGCAAACCCAGTAACTTTGAATCTTAAATGATTCAAATACCAGTGACTATTAATGTATCATAGAACAAGCAACCAGCCCAGTGTCTGTCTGAGATTCTTTGTCTTTTTCTGTTATGCAATGCTGCAGATCATCTTCAGAGGAACTTTGAGGTGCATCAGTTGCCTTGACAGTTTGTAGGAAACCACGCCTGTCCTTCTCGGATGCCCAAATCTGGAATGCACTTTCGAAATCAAAGTTTCCAATGTCATCTGGAGCCTCGACCAGAAGAGTCATTAGATAGTTCACATTCCACACTTTAAGACGATTCCTCTCAGCAGTCTTAATGTTGTTGTATGCACTAAACCCACGTTCACACTCCACTGAAGTTGTTGGGGTTGCCAGACATATTGAATATAGTTTGGAAATGTTTGGCCACGATTCCTTGTTTGGGACCATAACTTTGACATTGAATTCTTCAATAGTGCACTGTTTGTGCACTGAGAATAGTCTACGTATTAAAGACCATTCAAGTCTGGTTTCATCTGGGCTAACTGGTAGGATGTTAGTAACTTGAGGGACACTGGCTTCTTTAGGGACACCATAGTGGATAAGTATGTTCTCAATCTCCTCTTCTCCGTAGCTAACAATGTTCTCATCCTCAGGTGCATTGCGTGGGTCTAAAACTTTCCAGTTGACAACAATGTCCCTTCTGGAAAGTAACTTTCTAGTTGCTCAGCTGTAGAGTGTATGTAAGAAGTTTGTAGATTCTTAAACTCTTCTCTTTGGTCCCATGTATCTTTCAGTGTATGTGATCTAAATATAGATTTACCCTCCTCTGGTGGTTCACTTGGCATCTCAGATAGAAAACCTTTGAAATGTGGTCCTGGATTTTCGGGGGAGTGCACGGAGTGCATCAATGGTGCTGACCAGCTGCTGTCTTGCCTCGGAGAATATGACCGCACGTTTCTGGAAAAGTTTAGAAAGAATTGCAAGAAGACCTACAGCATCTGCCAGAAAGAAAACCGTGGCAACAAATTTGAATGTCCCCATTTTTTTAAGGCATCCCATAGCAAGAGTTCTCTGATAGTTATCCTCTGCCATTTGTGTCAAAGCAGACATAAGTGATGCAATGCAGGCTTGTAATGCCTGTACAGAATCAGAGAATGAAAGCCATCTAGTGAAGAAAATCTATTTAAGCTTCACAGCATGTTCCTGGTGTAGCTCTTTGCTCTGATCAAGTATTGGACAGAATATTACTGTTGACATAAAACTGACCAGATACTGCTGTTGGTTGGCTACTTTCTCTGATGCTAAAGCGAGTCTATGTGCAAGACAGTGAGTGGCAACTAAATATGGGTGATCTATTTTGGCTAGAGTGGTCATACCCTTTTTGCATCCTGTCATAATAGAGGCCCCATCTGTCGCAAGTCCTATAAGCTGTAAATGTCCTAGACTTTGATCAAAGATCATGTTCTTGACAGAATTATATACTGCTTCTGATTTACTTTCTGCAAGCTCAGTCACACCTAAAAATTCTGACTGAACGAAACCCTTGCTGTCAATGAATCTGATGTAAACCATTAGTGTACTTTTGTTAGCCACATCTGTTCCCTCATCAATTTGTAAGGAATATAATTTATAGGGAGCATTCTCCAATTCCTTTAAAAAAGCATCCTGCACAGTCTTAGATATTGCTTTGTAAAAGTCATTAATCGATTCAGAATGCATATAGATGCCTGTGCCTTGGAGAACGGATTGCTTGATAGGTGCTAGCTCAGTGCAATCCTCTGTGGAAAAAGAAAAAATAAATTTTGAAGTGACAGCAAGAGTATGCTGTCCCCACCCCCACGCAAGTCAGAAACATATCCAAATGAGAGGCATGGAAGCAGGTGCTGTCAGTATTTTTTTTTTACAATCTTTACAAGTTACAATTCTTGATGGAAATTGCAAGTCAGAAATACTTACGTTGTGAACTTGCAGTTCCAAAAGTTTATGGAGGTTATGAGTGGCAGTCAGAGTTTTTCCCATGTAGTAAACGCTTCTCATTTCTGCTATAATAGCACTTTTCACAGGTGAATAAGCTGTGCTCACTGCCTTCGTCATTCCTTTTTTCCCTCTTTCTACCTCCATTGCAAGTCTCACAAAAAAAGATAGAAATAGTTTTAAAATCAAAAAAATGTATCATGATAAATTGAAGTCAGAAGACAAAAAATGACAGAAGCCTGGCTGCGGGGGGTATAATTAATAAACTCACTTGTGATCTTTGGACATCTGATGTTTATTGAAGTCATCAGCCTTTGGCTTACTGGTTGATTTTCCTTCAGTGAAAATATTTCTCCAGCCAGTTGCTTTGCAAATTCTGCAGTAGAATACTGCTGCTGCTTTGTCATGCATGAGCCATGTGTATGTTTTAAACCAGGAATCCTTTATTTCTCTGTGGCTGTCTGTCATAAATTCTAGCTTTCTTGATTGCAGTTTGAGACTGGCTTTCCATAGGTACAGAGGTGCTGGCAGCGCTACACATTTCTGGATTGGTGTGTACAGATTGCTCAGTTTCAGCGGTGCTTGATGATCTGGGTCTTTTGAAATATCTGTTATTTTTCTTTGTTTTACTGTGGCCATCCTGCTGTCACTCTGTTTATCAGCAATATTTGCTGTTTCTGACATTTTTGTGCCGTCTTGTACTAATAAATCACAATTCACTGTAGCGTTACTTACTGTGTAAATTCAAGAAGATGCACTTTCTTACTTTTTTGTGAATAAAAGCTCTTGAAATAGTAACTCAAAATTGCAGAGACAATTACAAGATGTACTACAACATAAATTCTGTCATCTGCACACCTTTGCTTATTGGGTGAATATAAGTTCTTGACAATTAAATACTTAAGTTTCAGACAGCAATAAATATTGGGGACGTGAACATTTCAGTTACGCATTAAAGTATTGTGTACATATTGGGATGTCTGAGATGCACACATTAATAAAGTTCAAGTTGAAACTGCATGACCGTGTCTGAGAGTTTTATTTTATATGACAGAACTAAGTTAAATGACACACAGATTTCAGGGTCTGTTTCTTTGTGTGTGTGTGTGGGGGGGGCACATTTTATTGTGGAGTATGCTTAGCACCATTTACACTTGTTTCACACAAAATTCTCAGCAAATAAGCAGCTTTTTGCTGCCAGCAGTCACACTGGGTTTTCTTTTGTTTTACACAGGGGCTCACACATTTAACTTGGATGCCTTGGCTTTCTTTTATATATCCACCTGCTTCCCTGTCTCTTGTCTCCTTTCCTTTGTCTGCTCCTTATTTTGTGTTTTCTCTCCTGCCTTGAATTCACAATCTCAGGCTTGCTTCTACAGTGCCTTGTCTCCTATACTTCCTGACTTCTATCCTGGCTTTTACTTCACTTCTCCCTCCCCCTTTATTTCAGGGGCATAAACACCTGCTTCCCTGTCTCCTTTGTCTGCTCTGCTTATTTACCTTTTCTGTATTGTATTCACAATCTTAGGCTTGATTCTAGAGTGCCCTGTCTCCTATAATACTTCTGACTTGCTTCTATCCTGGCTTTTACTTCACTCCCTCCCCCTTTATTTCAGGGGCTGTGTGTTGCATAAAATTTCACTTCTTGTTTTCTAGGTCACTCAAGACTTCTTTGGTTCCGTGCTTTACTTTTCTCAATGCTTT
Organism: Neoceratodus forsteri; assembly: GCA_016271365.2. Lineage (NCBI taxonomy): Eukaryota > Metazoa > Chordata > Ceratodontiformes > Ceratodontidae > Neoceratodus > Neoceratodus forsteri. The sequence goes on along the minus strand of CM028132.1, from coordinate 388,689,790 downwards.
CAAGTTCACTCTGACTTCTTTGCTCTATTCTGCTTTACTTTTCAAATGCTGTGCTTCATGTTGCTGCCTTATCTCCCCTTGTCTTATACTGCATCTCTTATTAATAGTCTTGTATCTCTTAGTACTTGTTTTATATCTCAGTCACTAAAGACTTCTTTGCTTTATTCTTGCTTCACTTTTCAAATGCTATGCTATGCCTCATGTTGTTGCCTTAATATGATCTCCCCTTGTTACCTGCAACAAACGTACTGATTTGTCTCCCTTTATTTCTCAGGTTTTCTTAAATCGCAGCTCATATATGCCCAGCTCAGCCTGCTTGCTTTGTCTTGTCTTGTCTCCCTTTGTAATTCAGGAGTTAGCTTTGCTTGTTCTTTTCTCTCACAGGCAGCTTGTTCTATCTGTAAATTCTGTCGCCTTTTGTTTTGCACTACCCGATATTATCCCCTTGCCTTATATCCCTTATTTCAGGTTTTCCCAATGCCTAGCTTGCTTGCTTTGTTATAAAACCACAATGATTACTTTTCTCTGACTATAATCTGTCTTGTCCCTTTATATTCAGGTACTTTGCTTGTTCTGCCTTTTATTTATGTTATTTTCACTTTGTAGCATGTTTTATTTTCATTATTTTCTAAAGTATTTCCTGTCTTATAGATATCTGTTATTACTTGCAACATGTACTGATTGTCTCCCTTTATTTCTCAGGTTTTTCTCAATGCAGCTCATATATGCCCAGCCCAGCCTGCTTGCTTTGTCTTGTCTTGTCTCCCTTTAGCTTTGCTTGTTCTTTTCTCTCACATATTCACTCTGTAGCAGGTTTTTTTCATTCTTTTCTAAAGTATTTCCTGTCTTTAAGTTTCATCAGGCTAATTCTGTCACCTCTCATTTATTTTCTTTTCCAGCTTTTATATCTTGTTTTGCACTAAGCACTACTCTCTTCTGTTTAAATCATCAGCCTGCTTGTTGAAATTATCAGTGCTTTTCCCCATAGCTCTGTGCCCACAGCCGTCTTCACGTTTAAAAAAAAAAAAAAAAATCTCAATGTTTTACTGCATTCCCTGCCTACCACATACACTGCTCTACTGTCTGGCTGCCTATAAACCTTTTTTTTTTTTTGGTCGCCGGGGAGAGAGCAGAGCTACAAGTCTGTGTCTGTTCACTATCACCGCCGCTGCCCGAGTGAGTCGCTTTCCACTGCGAGCCCTCCCGAGTCCTGCGTGCAGCCCTTCTGATTGGTGGGAGGAGAGATGTCTGTGTAACTGCACCAATCAGGCACAACTCTCCTCCGCGCCAAGACTCCGATCATGTGGGTGCCAGTCTCCAACTTACTGTGGTCACGTCGGTGCGGTGACCACTGCACGAACTCTCGCAATGTTTCTGCCACTCTCTCTCAGTAGTCTAGGACTCTGGCGAGAGAGTGGCGAAAACTCGCTGCGGCTACTGCTTTTTGCCTCCGTGGCGCTGGAGGGTTTAAAGCTATCGCCACATGGGTCGCGGCTTCGCCGGTGGCGATGTGGCGAGCGGCTAGCGGGAACAGAGCTACAGAGCGGTGGTTCCCTGGATCCCTCCCTGGGATAGGAGAGCAGTCTGCTGGATGCTCGATCCTATCCCTCCCCTGCCAACCTGGGCTCGCGTCCGAACCCAGGTCGCCAGCGTGACGCGAGGTGTGGCGTCCAGCACCTTAACCCTCAGCACCACCGGGCCAGCATATGCTGATCATTCTTGAAATTTTTTTTTTTTTTCATTATTATTATTGTTTTTCTTTGGCTGTATTCTTTCACTTTTCTTGTTATGTTTCAGAACTCAATGTTCCTTCATCAGACTTTTCAGCTTTACTTGTATTAATTGTTAAATCCAATTAAAAATGCTTCAAGTTATTTTTCTTTCTGTAACGACAGAAAAAACTGGCTGAAACACTAGCATCATACCCCATTCCCATTACCAGGACTAATAAAGTGAAGCATATGTAAAATGAATTACAGATGTATTCACTAACATAATTGTAACACATTTGTTCCCCCTGTTCTTTCTTGATTGAGTCATATTTATATAAAGCTACAAATATTTATATTTAAAAATTAACAATTTTTTTTTTTTCTTTGTTACAGAAAGAGAAATAAAGTATTTTTATTTGGATTTAACAGTTAATACAAGTAAAGCTCAAAAGTCTGAAGGAACATTGAGTTCTGAAACGTAAGAAGAAAAGTGAATGAACAGAGCCAAAGAAAAACAATAAATAAATAAAAAGTTCAAGAATGATCAGCAAATGGATTTTATTTTTCTTATTGGGTTGAGAGAGAAAGAATTTTTGAATTTGTTGTTTGGAGTTCCAAATTTTCTTGCTCCCCTATCTTTGCTTCTGTATAAAAATAAATAAATAAAAGTAGAAAGGGAACCATGGGAGACATCAGGTGGCGTACTTATGCTGGGATTTGCCCACTTCTGGTGTGGTTAAGTCAGTCAGCCTGCAGCCTTGTGACTTGACCATACCAGGTATGGGTAAATCCCAGCATAACCCACACCCTGTCATGGATTATTGCTTAATTAAAACATTAAAATGGTGTGGTATATATTAAATACATAATGGATTGCAGTGGAATAACACATTTATTTCCACACCTGATTGGTTAGACTTTCATAATTAAATCATGGCTTCACCTCTCATGAGGTATGGGTCTTACCACTCACTAGAGGAGTTGCATGTGTTACTACAAGTGAATACCATATATACTCGTGGATAAGCCGATCCTCATTCATAGTGCCTCCTAATGGGGGAAAAAATACCAAGACCCACGTATAATAAGTCTTACTTTGAGTGAAAGAACAAAGTGCTGTAACAATCATGTAACACTATACAGAATATTTTGGGTGTTCAGTTAATTAAGGTGTGGGGAAAATAAAAGCAACAACAATACGGTAGTTCATATAACTGCTACTATTCAGTTGTCATCCTCTTCTTCTTCGAGTGTCACCGACTAGCTGTCAGAAACGTCCAACGCATGCATATCTGCTGCCTGGTATTCCTCGCTGACCATGTCTGAGGTCATAACATCCTCGTCCGCTGCTGCTCCCTGCGTCTCCTCGTCGTCGTCCTCGTACAGTGCATTATCCTCTGTGCTGTCCATTTTGTTGCTGATCCGACATGTAAGGAATCACTGCACCACCATTTCTATTGGGATCAAATCCCAAGCCTCCACAATCCATTTGCAGACAACTTCCATGTTTGGCTTCTTTAAACTGCCTGCTTTTGTCATCTCTCGGCACCAGTACACATCCAGTTGCTCCACTTCCTTCTAACCCGATCCTTGAATGGTTTGTTCAAACACACGTCCAGTGGTTGCAGGAAAGATGTAAGACCACCCGATATGACACACAGATCTTTTTTTTTTTTTTGCATTTTTCTTTACAGGATCAGTCAGATGTGCCCTAAACATGTCCCATACCAGAAGTGACAGAGCGCCAGGTTGTGTGTTCCAGACATTTTGCAGCCACAGCTGAATAAGGGACTCATCCATCCAACCCTTTGGATATGGACATATGAGCAGACCTGAGGGGAAACTAATTTTTTTTTGGCAGGGTCTTCCGCTTGAACACCACCATGGGTTTTATCTTTGTTCTGTCTGCCAGACAGGACAGAGCCACCGTAAAATGTCTTTTTTGTGGCCAGTTGTACGTATCAGAACAGTCTTACTACCCAGTGGGTTGACTGTACGGTTGGAAGGCAAATCGAAAGTCATAGGCGTTTCGTCCATGCTGTCGATCTGACTGAGGTCATAGCAGTGCTGGGTTCTCATCTTTAAAACAAGTTGCTGAAAGCTATCCACCTTTGATTCGAGATCTGGTGGAAGCTTTTGTGATATTTTTGTACGTTGCTGCAGTGTCAGTCCATGGCGCTCCATGAACCTGGAACACCAGCCTGTAGCTGCTAGGAAGGAATCTACACCTGAACAGCAATACTTTGGATCCTTTGCCATGTGCAGTGCCCTCAGACATATAGCGAGCCGAGTTGCAATATAGCTGCTCTCGCGGCACTGTAATACCCAGCAGTTCAGCTCATCCTCCAACAAGGTAAAGGCTGCTCAGTCTCCACGGCTTGCTCGTTTGGCTTTGAGCATTTCGCTCAATGCCTGTCATTGTTTTCTCCATTCCCTCACTTGCTTTTCATTTACAGCATATTGTCGTGCGGCAACAGAATTATTTGTTGCCTCTACACATTCTCAGCTGTAGCAGCTTGAATGCTGCTCCGTACGAGCGCCGTTTACGGTTAACACTCATTCTCGCCAAAACAGTAAGTAGTGCTACAATACCGGGACCTAGCTTTTATAGTGCAGAACTGGGGTGAAATGGGCATTATAGTGCAGAGTTGAGCAGAACAGGACTTTTCAGAAACCAACACGGACTTGCTCGATAATTGATTACCGTAACTGGCACAACCTGTGTATAAGCTGAGATACCAAAAATGCAGGTTGTTTTTGTACAAAAACCCCAGCTTATATGCGAGTATGTATTCCTTGCAGTGTTGGGTAAGTTACTTTTTCTATTACTTTTGGAAACTTGTTCCAGAAAGCTCTATGCTGTCACTAGCTAGGATGGAGAAGTACTGGAAAAAGTAATACACCTTACAGTTACAATTGTGTCTTTTTGTGCAAAAGAAATGCATATATGTAACTAATTACATTTATTTGAAAGTAACTAGTAACTAACCTATTACTTTCAAAAAAATTTAATCTGTTACAGTTATTCATTATTTTTGTATTGTTTTTGCATGAAAAGAAATAAGTAACTATAATTGTAAGGTGTATTACTGTTTCTAGAACTTCTCCATCCTTACTAGTGACGGAACAGAGCTTCCTGGAACAAGTTTCCAAACGTACTAGATAGTAATAGAAAAAGTAACTTGCCCAATACTGATTCCTTGTATATCTATCTTTGTATGTAAATATTCTATAATATGATTAAATAAAGTATGTGTCGCCTAAATGGTTTCTGTTTTGTTCTGGAAACCTATGCTACTCTGTGGTGGCAGTTTGTGTGTTCCATCCCTGGGATGATCCTCACGACCCTCAGGTTGGGCATTCTATCCCATGCGGTGGTCATTGTGGTCCAAGGGTGGGCACTGAGGCACAGAGGGTGGTCCATCCAGGTTATGGACCAACATTCAGGCCCCAGGGTGGGCATTCTGGCCCTACCATGGGCAATGAAGCACAGAGACAGATTATTCTGGCCTAAGTATATTAACCGAAGCATTGCTGACCTGTGAGACAGCTCCCATACTGTGGGACAGGCACCAGCTTTGTGACAAACTATTTTAGTTTTAGCACACTTTGTGGTTTGACTTGGACTGAGCTACGAGTCTCACGAGTTTTATTTTATTTATTGAATTGTTTCACCGGGAAAGGCACACTGAGCAAAAAGATGCTCGTCTCCTGGTGCGAACTGGGGGGAGGGTTACAGAGGGAGGATAACATGCAGGTTATCGAGCAATAAACATAAAACAGGTATACAGTGGAATGAGGTTACATTTGGATACACATTAACAGTCACGTGGAGCAGGGAAACTTATCACAGAGGCATTCATACATAGAGTACAGGTCGTTGAGGCAAATAATACGTAGTACTAATTTCAAAAATAGGACAGGACAGAGGAAAACAAGACTAGACAAGTAAGTGCTGTTGTTGGTAAATATAAGCCAGCATCCAAGCATAGGGAGCCACTGGTCGGGCATGGGAATTGTGATGGGGGGTACTTGGGGTTATCAAGTGCAGGAACAGTCCCTAGCTGTAGGTAGGAAGGCGGAGACAGGAAGGGATGGCGTGGTGAGCCCCACGAACTACAAAACAACTAACATTATTTTATCTACATCTGTGGGCTTGTAGCCCATCCTGCTGTATATTGTACACACCATGCAAGGGTAAGGGAGCGATTTTAGTGAAGTATGTTGTTCATTTGTGCATAAGGTATACCATGACCCCTGGGAGGACTTCTGGGTCACGGTAACCTTAAATAGTCGCCTCTCTCCCCGAGGAAGGAAGAACAAACTTCAAGGTAGTTGGTGAGATAAACACCAAGATGGAGACGTCAATAGGGAGACGGGCAGGGGTAAATGGAGAAAACGACAAAGGCAATAAGGACAGGGATGGGGCAAAAAGGAGCAAGGCCATCAAGAAATTGAGGGTAATGAGTACCAATGCCCGTAGTCTGGGCAGCAAGCTCCCTGAACTGGTGACCTTGATGAAAGAGGGATGCCTGGATATTGTGGCAGACACAGAAACATGGTACACAGAGAACCTTGACTGGGATGTTAACATACCAGGGTACACAACCTACAGGAGGGACAGGGAGGTTAGAAGAGGGGGAGGAGTAGCTCTCTATGTAAGGGAAGAGATAAAAGCAACAGAACAAAAGAGTAAACAGGGAGGAGAGTAGGCACTGTGGGTCACATTAGAGACTGGAAATGGCACCACAGTCTGCACAGTGGTTGTATGACACAGCCCCCCATCTCAGGAAAGGGACTGGACAAGGATATGATAGAAGGCATCCTGAGGATGGCAGAAAAAAGGGAGATACTGTTGATGGGGGAACTGAATGTGCCAGATCAAAGAGCAATGCCATTCTCTATGCCCTATGGGGGCATGCCTCAGACAGATAGTGTTGGAACCCACTTGGGAGGGAGCAGTCTTAGACCTTGTACTCTCAAATGGGGACAGTGAGAGGATCTCGGATCTAGAAGTGGGTAGCCATCTGGGAACAGGTGACCACCAAACAGTGTGGTTCACGATAAACTCAGCTGCAGAGTTAAGCCATACAAACGTGAAGGTACTGGACTGCAGGAGGGCTGACTTTGTCAAAATGGGAGAGTGTCTTAGAAAAGCACTAGCCAACAGGCAAGAAGGAGGGGTGGAGCAACAATGGGGAAACATCAGAACTGCCATCACAGAGGCAAAAAGCCTTTGTGTGAAGAACATAAACAAATCAAAACAAAAAAAAAAACTACTATGATTCTCAAAAGAGGTGGCGGTGAAGGTTAGGGAGAAGATAGCATTTAGGAAGTATAGGGAAACAGAAGGTGCAGGACAGAGAACTATACTAGTTAGGCAGAAGGAAGCAGGAAAGGCAGTCAGAATAGCAAAGACCTAAATTGAGGAAAAGATGGGTATATTAGGGAGCGTAGAAAGGTAAAGGGAGGGATAGTGAGGCTGAATAAAATAGACGGTGGGTGGGCAGAGAGGGACAGTGGAAAAAGCAGGGATACTGAATGAATATTTTGCTCAGTATTCACAAAAGAGGAGGAGACACCTAATCCAATTGACAGAAACACTCTGGATGGGGGGTCGATCCCAGTCCTTTCAGAAGAAAGAGTTCTGAAAGAACTCCTAAAACTGAAGGTGAACAAAGCAATGGGCCTGACAAGATTCGCCCCAGAATTATAAAAAAAAATTAAGGGAAGAACTAGTGACACCACTGACTACCCTTTTTAACAAATCATGGGAGGATGGTGTGGTACCTGAAGACTGGAGGAGGGCAGATGCGATTCCTCTTCACAAAAGTGGGAGCAAGACAGAGGCAGGAAACAGCCCTGCCAGTTTGACCTCTGTGGTAGGGGAAAATGATGGAATCACTTCTGAAGGAAAGAACTGTGGCCCAATCCAAAGGCTACAGTGTGACAGGGGGGCACCATTTGATGGAAAGGGCTGTGGGAGACATGAACCTGCTGAAGGGCATAGCCTATCTGGATGGCCTTATCATTTTCGGGTGGACCTTGGAAGAACACGAGGCCCGGCTGATGAAGGTCCTCGACTGACTGGAGGAGTTGAGCCTGAAGGTCTCCATTGACAAAGGCCAGTTCTGCCAGCCACAGGTTAAGTATGTTGGGCATATAGTCCTGGAAAAGGGGGTACAGACTGACTCTGCTAAAGTAGAGACCCTTAAATCATGGCCCTGGCCCACCTACTTGTGTGCTCTGCAGTCCTTCTTGGGGTTCTGTGGGTATTATCGATGGTTCATGAAGGACTACTCCCTGGTAGTGCGTCCCCTGAATGAACTGATGCAGGGTTATCCACTGACGAACCAGAAGAAGGGTCAGGCCCTCTGCCAGGACTACCTGCGCATTGGGGAACCTTTTGGGTCTTGTTGGACGCCGGAGTGTGAGGAGGCTTTCCGGGAGATCGTCCAGAGATTGGGGGGATTCTCCGGTCCTTGCTTTTGTGGACTTGCTTAAGTCCTATGTCCTGCACACAGACGCCAGCCTTACCGGGCTGTGGGTGGTCCTGTACCATGAGTACCCTGAGGGGTTACGCCCTGTGGCATTTGCTAGCTGGGGCCTAACCTCCTCCGAGAAGAACTACAAGGTGCATACACTGGAGTTCTTGGCACTAAGTGGGCGGTCACGGAGAAGTTCCATGAATACCTGTACGGGGTACCGTTCACTGTGCGCACGGACAGCAACCGTCTGACTTATGTCACCACCATGGAGGGCTGGGGGGATACTGGGATGCATAGGGAAAGGCATCACCAGTAGAAAACAGGAAGTTATTATCCCTCTGTACAGACAGCTGGTGAGACCCCATCTGGAGTACTGCGTGCAGTTCTGGAGACCCAGTCTCCGCAAAGACATAGACAAGATGGAAGCTGTCCAGAGGAGGGCAACTAAAATGGTGCAGGGTCTGCACCGGAAGACATATGAAGAGAGGCTTAAGGAGCTTAATATGTATAGCCTCGAGGAAAGGAGGGAGAGGGGGGACATGATAGAAACTTTCAAGTACCTCAAGGAGAATCAACAAAGTCCAAGAGGGTAGCATCTTTGAAAAAAAAAAAGAAAAGGGTGTGCAAGAACAAGGGGGCACAATTTGAAGATAGAGGGGGGGCGGCTCAGAGGTAATTTAAGGAAGTATTTTTTCACAGAGAGGGTTGTGGATGCATGAAACGGCTTTCCGGAGGAGGTTGTGGAGTCAAAATCAGTGGTGGAATTCAAGCATGCATGGGACAGTCATAAGGCAATTCTAGGGGGTGGGGGCAGGAAGAAGTAGGCTGCTGGTTAACTAGGATCTGCAGCGTATCCATTAGGTAGGGAAATGGGCAGACTGGGTGGGCCAAACGATCCTTATCTGCCGTCAAATTCTATGTTTCTATGGCTAAGTTGGACACTGTGGGGCATCAGTTGTTGTCTTCCCTCTCCACGTATAATTCAAACCTGGAATATCGGAGTGAGCGGGCCAATGTGGATGCGGACGCTCTGTCTCGCCATCTGCACCCTGACACCACAGACCCCTGGTCCGGGTTGAAACAGCTCTGGTGCAAGTGCTCTGCTCCCAGGCGGGCCCCTAGCAATGCCACAGACTGTCCCACCGGAGCATAGAGGTGCTGGGAGTCTCCCAAAGCAATCCCTCCAGCTCATCTGAATTTCGTGGCCTGGACCTTTCATCCTTGCTGCAGCCTAGTAAGGCAGATTTGCAGCGGGAGCAAGGGGCGGACCCTGGCATCCAAGATCTGCTTCGGGCCTTCTCCGAAGGGGGGGGTCACCCCGGCAGGTGCGGAGCACCCACCCTGGGACTCGGGGGCTGGTTAAGAAGTGGGACAAGTTGGTGCTCCTGGATGGGTTGTTGATGCAGACAGTGCAGGACTGAAATTCCTCTGGCCGTTCGAGACTGCAGTTGGTGTTGCCAGGGGTCTACCGGGAAGTGGTCAAGTCACTGCATGATGATATGGGGCACCTAGGCTATGACCGCACCTTGGACGCCTGCCAGGCCAGGTTCTATTGGCTGCGGATGAAGGCGGACGTGGAGGGCTACTACAAGCGCTGCTTGCGGTGCATCCAACGGAAGACCTTGCCCCGACGATCCGCGCCCCTGGTCGACATCCAAACCAGTGGGCCCCTAGAGTTGGTGTGCATGGACTGCCTGTCCTTGGAGCCAGACCGGTAGAACGCAGCCAACATACTGGTCATCACGGACCACTACACCTGGTATGCACAGGCTTTCTCCACCAGGGACCAAAAGGCGAGCACCGTGGTTAAGGTACTGCAGCAGTATGTCCAACACTACGGTCTCCCTACATGGGTCTATTCTGACCAGGGCTGGGATTTTGATAGCTGTTTGATGAAGGAGTTTCTGGCATGTTATGGCATACAGAAATCCCACACCACCCCTTACCATCCCCAAGGGGACCCCCAGCCTGAGCAGTTCAACTGAATGCTGCTAAGCATGTTGGGCACCTTGGACCCCGCTGACGAGACCAATTGGATTCAGCGGGTGGGGCAGCTGGTGCATGCCTACAACTGCATGAAGAACGATGCCACCCAGCATTCCCTCTTCTACCTCATGTTTGGTCGCGAGGCCCAGCTGCTGGTGGACATCTGTTTCGGGGTATCTGCTGATGGGACCTCCCATAAATCGTACCTGGAGTACACTAGCGACCAATGGAAACAGCTCCACGCGGCATACAAACTCGCCTCTGAGGCAGCGGCTCAGAGCTGTCAGGGGAATAAGAGGAGGTATGATGCCCGAGTGTGCAGCCAGGACTTGGAGGTGGGGGACAGCGTCTTGCTGCGAAACTTGGGATTCCAGGGTAAGCATAAGATCCAGGACTCGTGGGCCCCCGGTGGTTATCTAGTGGTGGATAAACTGACTGGCCTGCCAGTGTACTGTATTAAGCAGGAGCATGGCCGGGGGGCTTGAGAAAATGGTACATCGAAATCACCTGCTCCCCACAGGGGAGATCGTGCCTACCCCAGTCTCTGAGTCCAACCCGCCAATGGCAAGGCGCCCTGTTACCTGAGGGATGTGTACGCGGCGGGGGCGTTTTTTTTCCGTCACTCCAGAACACCCCACCGTGGGCCCTGATTCGGACGCCCGACAGCCTTCCGTGGGACCCCAGAACTCCTCCGGCGAGGAGGAGGGGGACTCCCTTTGTACGCAGTGGGGAATGGGGCCAGATGGCTCCCTCCCCTGCTAGGAAGGGTCCTTCGGTAGGACCCCTACCTCCTCCACTAGCACCATCCACTTGGAACCCCTCGACCTACCTGGACCCCAAGGCCCCGCCCTTTGTCCCTGCGGCAGGGCCCATGGTCCCGACATCCGGGCCACACCTGGAGCGGGTTTTGGAGAGTCAAGGGGGCCCCCTGGCGTGCCTGCCTCCACGATATACTGGGTTTTGTGCCATTGCAGACTCTGCCCAGGTCCCGGACCCAACCCCTGACAGTGCAGATGTACAGGGATTGCCCGGAGGGGGGATGACTAACCATGGCCTTACCAGACTGATCGTGCCCCCTGCCCCGGTGCCAGACGATGCCTTGCCCCGCAGATCAGGCCGCCCCGGCCCGCCGTGAAGCTCACGTACAAATCCCTGGGTGAGCCTGCAAATCTGCCCCTGATGTTCTCCTCCAGTGTGTTGCTCGGGGGTAGTGGGGAAAAGAGTGTTCACCCCCCTCTTACACACATATAGTACGCTACCGTGACCTGCCCTATCCCAGCTCATTTGGGGATACGATGGCTGCTGGTACTAGTTAGGGATCATGGGTAGAGTCAGTAAAGTGCCTGTTGTTAGTCATGGGTTCCCCAGAGGGGCTTGTCAGGGCGCCAGGTTTTCTGCCAGGGGAGTCTGTAAGCCCCCCTAGCCCAGGTTATGTAAGGTGGGGGTGGCGGCTGTCCTGGGCGGTACTCGTGCCTGGTGACCCCTTGCTGAGGCCCGATACCAGCTCCAGCCTGGGGTGGCATACTAGTGGTGCTGCAAGGTGCGGCACAGTGGGGTCTCGCACGTGGCCTCCTTTCTTTCTCTCTCTCTCTCCTCTGGTGTGGGCATCATGGCGGTCCTCGCGTATGTGCGCGAGGACCACCGGCCCAGTTAAAGGGGCAGACATCCATGTTATCGTCCGTAATTCTCTAAGCGTTTCCGGTCCCCAAACACGCTGTGACTGGAGGAGCTTGGTCAGAAGCAGGGTAGGGCAGCCCGATCCAAGGCCAGCGTGCGACTGGGCCCTTGAAATTTCCAGCTGGGGTGGAGTACAAGATGGTGACCCCCATGCTGCCAGGACACCACGGGCTGCTGGGAACTCGCCTGGGACACAGTGGCCAATAAGGGAAGAATGGGACTGAGGGTTTAAAAGGCTGTCACTGGCACGAAAATGGGAAAGGAACAAAGGGGAGAGCAGGGAGAGGGAGCAGGAGAAAGGGGAATGCTAGGTCCTCCAAAGGAAACCAGAGGGCTATTTTGGTTGTTAGCCTGGCAAAGGCTCTTGGGCTACATCCCTCTCCACCCCTCTCTCTCCCAGTCAGACAGCAGGAACGGGAGAGAGCCAGACAGCCACTGAGGCTGTGCAGGAGAGCCCCTCAGGTTGGTTCCTCGAAGGTACTGGGGCAGACTGTTTAGCTTGAAGGTACCGTGACTTCCAGCCTGGGGCGTCTGGGAGGCAGCTGCATCAGGGGCAGAGTTTCCTGCCAGGGGAGAAGCCGGGGAAGCACTAAAAAGGCACCAGGGGAGTTGAACTGCTCCCCCCCATTGCAAGGATCAGCGGAACCATGGAAAGAAGAATGAACAGGCCTGCTTGGTGAAAGCCATATACAAAGGCCTGCAGTCAAAGCTGGAAAAGCCAGGCAGGCAAAGAACTACGCCCTCTTTCATGTGAAATAACATGCTGTGGACTGCGAGGGTCTTCGCCCTCTCCGGGCAATGCGAGTAACCTGAGCTGCAGCTCGGGGGAGACCTTTGTTTTCTCTGCCAGGAGGGAACTGCCCTCTACACCAGTTTTATCTTCTTTCTGGGAACTTGTGCGAGCGTGCAAGGGCCTCAACGGTATACAGCAGGCCTGCAGACTAAGGGACCGTGAGGTACCCACCAACAGTGACTGGTCTGGATGCACCCAGGGAAATGGGGAAGTGGGGATAAGGGAATGTTTTGTAACCAGGAGGTTGGAGAGGAATCTTCCCCACCTCCTTTGTATTAGCGTGTGGTAATAAACTGGTTCTTTATTGTTAATCTGTTTTCCATCTGCTGTGTGTGGGTAAACCCATAGTGTCGGAGGGATTGTGAGTCTGGGGGGTCATCACTGGCAGTCATTAAAGGGAAAACGCTTACTTTTCCTGGGGAAACATGCTAACCTGTTCTACCCAACGGAGGTGTCACAGGGGCCCCAGGTGGAGCCACCAAGGCAGCACTGAAACTAATGGTAAGGACTCGGGTGCAGCCCCTCAGGGAGGTACTGCTGAGCCCCCGAGACCGCCGGGGCAGGCCAGGTGAGTGGGAGTATCAGGGGGGCTGTTGCATGTTAACTATTCACCAGAGGCAGGATCATTTCAGGAGACATCTCCCCTCCCTTTTTGTGAGGTCAGTTAGACCCTTCCTTAGAGTTAATTCTACCAAGATTTTCTATAAGGAGGTATTTTAATTAATGTGAACATCAGCAAAAAAAAACATTTCCCAAATATGACGGTCTTTGATCAACCATTTCCTTTGAGATTTACAACCCCACAATCTGTCACTAAGGTGTGAGAAAACCAAGGGGAATCAGCCAGCTTTCCTTAATGTCATAAAATGTATATTCTAGGGATATGGATGATATGTTCAATCCACACTTCTTGGCAGGTGCCTTGCCGCTTTAAATGTTGCCGGAAGGTCTTCAAGCTGGCTCTTCCCACCCACCCGGGTGGTAAAACTCTTGGCTCTGCCCCATGACGCCAGATCTTCCTTACCGCTTGGAAGCTCAGGTTCCCTCCTTAACGCTCTGCGTATAGACTGGATCCTATTTCTTCGGTTCGCCCAAAAATAATTCTAAAGTTCTCAAGACTTCGGTCTAATTACTCCCTCGTGGCTGCGATGGACAAATCGACTCCCGGATTTCGGCGGTGCCCATGCGGGCAGATGATGTCCAGGACGGACCCACACTATACGTGCGTCTAGTGCCTCGGCCCTGATCCCGACCCACAGGCCTGCGAGTTGTGCCGATCATTTTCAGCCAACGTCCTAGAGGACCGCACTGCCCAGTTACAGCTTGGGCGCCCCGAGAAGCTCTACCCGCCGGTGAAGTCAAAGGAGGCCCGTTGGGCGGTGTCTGGCGGCTGGCTCGGCTGAGCAACTCGTGCAGATGATTGCCCTTGAGGAGGAGGCGGCTCAGGCCGCATCCTCATCTTCCTCGGTCGCGGCATTTATCCTGCTCTCTCTGGGATCCTCCTACACAGCTTCTTTTAAGAAGCTTTGCCAATCCCTGTCCACGAAGGAAGAGGGGCCATCGGGACACTCTTCTCGGTCAAAAAGAAGGACTCTAAGGGTAAGTCCCACTGTCGACGTTCGTGGGAGTGGGAGAGGTCCCCTTCCCCGGACAGTCGACACTCGACTTCAGTCGAGGTTGCGGCTAAGGCTGCTGGCATCAGGGTGTCCCTGTCAGGTCAGCCGGCCGAGACACCAGTCAACGCAGTCGAGATTTTTCTCGACCTATCGGATGGGCTGTCGACTGGTGAAGCCGACAACCCTTCATCACCGGTTCCCCCGGTGGAAACGGAGGACTTGCCTGCGCCTCCTGTGCTGGAATCCCCGGTCAAGGTTCCCAAGCCGAGGGAGGAGCGGGTGTCCCCCGCTCCATCCCAGACCCACCCTCGGAAACGCCGAGGATCTCGGTCTCGGACCTCTTCTCGGTCCAGCCGATCCCGCCGACATCGGTGGTCTCGGCACTGAGGTAAGCGGCATCGCTCGTCCTCTTCTTCCTCCTCGGAAGAGGAGAGGCTTCGGCACAAATTGCGTCGACGCTACGAGGACTTAATGTGGCAGCAGCTCCTTCTGTCCGGGAACAAGCAGACGCTGTCGCCTTCCCCGGCCATTAAGTGGCTGTCGCCCGAAAGGCCAAAACAACCCCTTGTGGTGGTCGAGGTGCCCAAGCCTGGGCTGGTTGTTTGGCTGAAACCAGCTGCCCCACCGATTGTAGTGGAACCTCCGCTTCCACAACCAAAATCGGGGGCCCCGACTGAGGACTCGAGGTCGGGTCAGGGTCTGCCCCACCGGTTGTCTGTCACCCTCACTCCCGACCGTCCTCGGCAGGTGGAGCGTGGCTGAGGCCCCAGGCAGCTCTTCGCAGACTCCTCGGAGTCTGACGACGACTCCTCCCTGTTTTCCAGGCCCATTGACCTGGAGTCCTCTGGGGGGCAGTCACTGGACGAGAGCCCATCATTGTTCATGGATCTGCTTCGGCTCATCTCCGAGTCCACCGGGATGCAGCTCGAGCCCGTATCCAAGTGGGCAAAGTATCCCCTCACGGAGATGCTGGACCGAGGGGATTCTCCCACGGAGGTCTTTCCGGTGGCTGAAGCCATTGCTGGCCCAGCCTTAGAGTTTTGGCAGCGGCCGGCTTCCTGTCCTGTGCCTTCGACCAGGATGGCAGGAAGTATGCAGTCCCTACCGGCTCTTTGTCCGGTTTTTCGGAACACCCCTCTGCGGAGGGGTTGGTCACCGATTAGCGTTTTCAGGCGCTCCGGAAACGCTAGGGATATAGATAAGCCCCCTGACAGAGTCCAAAAAGCTGGACTATGCCAGGCGCAAGGCGTACGCTGCGTCCTCCCTCGGCCTCCGCCAGGCCAGCTCGGCTGTGCTGATGGCACACTTCTTCCACGCCCTCATGGGCTCCCTGGATGAGGTGATCCCTCATCTCCCTGCCGACCTGCATACTACGGTCAAGCAGGTGCGGGATCAGGGAAGGGCAGTGGTGAAACAGTAGCTCCAAACGGCTCTAGACATTGGAGACTCCTGAGCCCGATCAGTAGCGGCCGCAGTGGCCATGCACCGCAGAGCCTGGCTGAAGATATCCACATTCATGGCGGATACCCAGCACAAATTGGTGGACGTCCCCTTCTTGGGGACTGACCTGTTCGGTCCTGGAGTGGAAGGCCACCTCCAGAGGATTGAAAAGTCCAACGCTACACTAGCCTCGGTCACCTCCGCTCAGAAGGACAAAAGCCGTCGTCAGCAACATAAGTCCTTTTGACCTTCTGCTCCTGCCGCACGTCCGGCCCAGCAACACCAGCATCAGGGCCAGCAGGCTCGTGCTTGGCACCCCAAAGCCAAGCCTGCAGCTTCCTCCAGCAGGAATCAGGGAGGGAAGGAAAGGCCCAGGAGGTCCCTCGGCCGGTCCTTTCTCCAAGCCTGCCCAGTGACGGGTTGAGGGGTGTCGCCCCCAGCCTCGTTGCTCCCCCCTGGGATCCCCCCCATGGGGGAACGGCTCCGCCACTTCCTTTCTGCCTGGTCCGCTATCAAAACAGACCGCTGGATGTTGGAGGTGGTAGGAAAGGGTCTGCCTCTGGAGTTCGAGCAGGCCCTGCCCTTCCGAGCCATCGCCCCATGGGGGGCTACGGGTCCGCGCACCTCTCTGTCGGCCCGTCGAACCGACATTGCCCTGCTCCTCCAAAAGGAGGTGATCAGGAAGGTGGCGGATCCTCCACCAGACCCAGGGTTTGTGTCCAGGTACTTCCTGGTCCAGAAACGGACGGGGGGGGCTGGCGCCCCATTCTAGACCTGCACGACCTGAACAGGTTCCTAAGGTCTCGAACCTTCAGAATGGTCACTCTGGCTCAGTTCATTCCATCCTTGGAACGAGGCGTGTGGTTCTGTTCTGTGGACCTCCAGGACATGTTCTTTCACGTCCCAATCCGTCCGTCCTACCAGCGATTTCTCCGCTTCAGAGCAGAGGGGTTACTCTACGAGTTCCAGGCCATGCCCTTCGGCCTTTCCCTAGCTCCCAGGGTCTTCACCAAATGCATGGCAGTGGTGACGGCATTCCTGCAGCGCCGAAGGGTCCGGGTGTACCCCCTACCTGGACGACTGGCTGATTGTGGCCTCCTCCAGAATGGAGGTGGAGTGGTCCAGGGATATGGCCCTCCAGGTTTGCTCTCAAGTTGGCCTCCTTATCAATGAGGCCAAGTCGGAACTCGTGCCAAAACAGGTGATCCAATTCATCGGGGCAGAGCTCGACTCTCTGCGAGCCAGAGCACGACTCCTGGCGGACAGGGCCGAGGTTCTTTCCTCCTATGCCCAATCATTTCAGGTTGGGCAACTGCGCCCTGCCCGGGACTTCCTGGGCCTCATGGCGGCCTGCACCAGCGTGGACCGTTGGGCCCGTTGGCATATGCGTCCCCTACAAAGGAGATTGGCCAGCCAATGGTCACAGCGCTCCGGTCCTTTGGATCAGCCAGTGACAGCGACCCAGGAGATGTGGAATGCTCTCCAGTGGTGGATCGTTCCAGCTCATCTGCAGGAGGGCATCCCGTTTGTCTGCCCCAAGCCGACGGTCTCTGTATCAACCGATGCCGCTCAGATGGGTTGGGGTGCCCATCTGGAGGAGCACAGAGCGCACGGCCTCTGGTCCCCTCGGGAGTCCCGATGCCACATCAACCTGCTGGAGCTTCGAGCGGTTCATCTAGCCCTCACCGCCTTTGCTCTGTTTGTAAGGGGTCGAGTGGTTCAGGTCCAGTCGGACAATACCATGACCATGTACTACCTAAACTGCCAGGGCAGGATGTGCTCCATGCCTCTGTGCAGGGAAGCTCTCCGCATTTGGTCCCTCGTGTGCAGCCTGGAGGCGGATCTCCTTGCCATCCATGTGGTAGGAGCCTCCAACACACTGGCCGATGCCCTAAGTCAGATAGGTGCTGCATCTCACGAGTGGTTTCTCCTGCCGGAGGTAGTACACGATCTGTTCTCCCACTGGGGCACACCTCAGGTGGATCTGTTTGCCTCCAGGGAGAATGCGAAGCTGAGGCTGTTCCATGCCCGGCCCCCTCAGCAGGGCTCGCTGCAGGGGGATGCCTTCTCGAGGCCGTGGACCCAGGGCCTCTTCTACGCCTTTCCCCCATTTCTCCTTGATCCACAAGGTGCTTCTCATGGTGAGGAGGGACAAGGCACAGGTGATTCTGGTAGCCCCAGACTGGCCCCGCCAGTTCTGGTATCCAGATCTCCTCAGTCTCGGCTCCAGGCTCCTGAGGCGGCTTCCAAACCACCCGGACCTGATCTCAGTCAATCAGGGGAAGGTATTCCATCCAGACCTTCAGTCTCTGCACCTGACGGCCTGGTTCCTGAGCGGCTAGAGTTCCAGGCCTTGGGTCTTTCCGATGAGGTCCTCAACGTTGTTGAGGCTTCTCGTAAGGAGTCGACCAGAAAATGCTACACCTTTAAATGGAAGAGATTCTCCATTTGGTGTCAGGGCAAGGGCCTGGACCCTTCCTCCTGCTCCTTGGCAAGCATTCTGGACTACCTGTGGTCCCTTTCTCAGCGTGGGCTTCGGTCAACGACCCTTAAGGTGCACCTGGCAGCCATCTCTACTTACCGGGCGCGGGCCGGGAAGCAGTCGGTTGCGCAGAAGGTGGTCGGGCGCTTTTTCAAAGACCTTGATCACATATCCCCTCCGATGCGAGAACCTCCACTTCTGTGGGATCTACTGCTGGTATTGGCTAAGGTCATGGGCAAGCCATTCGAACCGATGCACAGGTGTGACATCTCTCACCTGTCATGGAAGACCGCCTTCTTGGTGGCTATCACATCAGCCAGAAGGATGGGAGAGCTCCAGGTGCTTTCCATCAAGTCTCCTTATCTGGTCTTCCACAGGGACATGGTTGTCCTGTGCCCCCAACCGAAATTCCTTCAGACGGTGATGTCGGAGTTTCACCTTAACCAGGTGTTGACTCTGCCAGTGTTCTACCCCAATCACACCTCGGAGGCCAAATATAGGCTCCATACTTTGGACCCTAGAAGAGCACTCGCTTATTATAAGGAGCGGACGGCTGAAGTTCGGGGAGAGGTTCGCCAGCTGTTTGTCACCTACGTTGAAGCCACACCTGGCAGACCTGCAGCCAAGCGGATGATAGGCAGGTGGGTCACCTCCTGCATAGATCTCTGCTATAGGTTGGCGGGCATGGAGCCTCCCAAAGGGATAAGAGCTCATTCTACCCACCGTACCGCTGCTTCGGTGGCTGCTTCCAGGGACGTCCCTATCCAGGAAATCTGCAGGGCTGCTACCTGGAAGTCAACGCACACCTTCATTACCCACTACCACATCGACCTTGAGTGATGCTGGGATGCTGGTTTTGGGACCTCGGTTCTCCAGTCCTTATTTCCCAAGTAAGTATCAGGGGTGTGCGCCTTGCCTCCCTCCTCCCAGAGAACTGCTAGGAGTCTGCCAAGAAGTGTGGACTGAACAGCATATCCATTTTCCTAGAAATACAGGTTACTCACCTGTAACAGGAGTTCTAGGAATGGTATATGTTGTTCATCCACACAACCCACCCGGCTTCGACGCACAACCTGGCTTTCAGTGGGCTAGATCTGGCGCCGTCGGGCGGAGCCGAGAGTTTTACCACCCGGATGGGTGGGAGGAGCCAGCTTGAAGACCTTCCGGCAACATTTAAAGCAGCAAGGTACCTGCCAAGAAGTGTGAATGAACAACATATACCATTCCTAGAACTCCTGTTACAGGTGAGTAACCTGTATTTTGGGAACCAACATGAACGGCAGCAAGAGGTGATAAGGGCCATAAACTATCCCTCTGGAAGGAAGGCATTACATTAGTTTTTTTCCTGGTCTGTTTATACAACCTGCAGCTGTCAGCACCACTGAAACCTTTTGGGGTCAAAGGTCACTCACTGAAGCCTGGACTGACTTGGGCGTCACAATCACAGACCATTTATTTATAATACAAATATTATACAATAACCATAAGCAGATGGTAGAGTGTCACACCTACCTCCGTGATAGTTTCTCTAGTGTGCCAGGACAGTGCCACCCTGCCATATATACCATTGACCTCCGCAGCTACTTCCCTGGTGGCCAGTACAGTCCCACCTCTACGATATATCCTACTTACCTCCCTGGTCTGCCCGCACAATCCCATCCTTGCCATACTGTATATTCCACCCACCTCCCCAATTACTTTCCATGTCTGCCTGCACAATTTTACCCCTTCCCTATAGTCCACCCATCTCCCAGAGTGCTTCCCTGCTTTGCCTGCACAGTTCCACCTCTGCCATTTATCCCACTTCCTTGATTGATTCCCTGGTGTGCCGGTACAGTCCCAGGCCACCCCTGCTATATATCCCACCTACCTCCCTGATTGCTTCCCTGTTGTGCCAGCACAGTCCCACTCCTGCCATATGTCCTGCCAGTCTCACAATCGCTTTCCCAATCTGCCTGCATGATTCCCCCCCCCCCCATATATCCCACCTATCTCCCCTATCCCTCCCCCTGTACCTGCACAGTCCCACCCCAGCCATAGATCTTGCCTTCCTCCCTGATACCTTCCATTTATCCCATCCACCTCCCCAATCACTTCAATGGTGTGCCAGCACAGTGCCACCCTTGCAATATATTCCCAGTCTCATCACTTCCTCGGTCTGCCAGCATTGTCCCACCCCTGCTATGTTTCCTACCCACCTCTCTGATTGAATTCCCTAGTGTACCTGCACAGTCCCACCCTACCATACATTCCCCCCCCCTTTCCCGATCACTTTCTTGGTATGCCAGTATAGTCTCAGCCCTGCTATATATCCCGCTCACTTCCCTGGTCTGTCCACACAATCCTAACCGTGTAATATATCCCACCCTCTTCCCCAATCGCATCCCTGCTGTTCTGGCACAGTCTGACTCCTGCCATATATCCCCCCGATCTCTTCTCTGATGTGCTCACAACATCCCACCCCTGCCATATATCCATTCCTTCCACCTCCCTGACTGGTTCAGCACTGTGCCGTATGGCTCCATCCCTGCTGTACATCCCACCCAACCCCGGCCTCTGCCAGCACAGTGCCACCCCAGCCAACTGCTTCAACAGTGTGTCTGCAAAGTCCCATTCCTGTTGAATATCCCTCCCACTTCCCCAATCAGTGTAACGGTGTTAACAGTCAAGCCCCGCTGCATATCGCCCCACATCCCCATTTGCTTTCATAGTGTGCTATCACAATCTCACCCACCTCCTAGATTGCTCCTCTGGTGTGCCAGCACAGCCCCACCAGTACCACACATATCGCTGACCTCCACAATCTGTTGTGCCAGCACAGTATACCCACCTATCTGATAATTTCCTCTTTCTGCCCACACAATCCCACACTTCCAATGAAAGATAAAGAAGCCACTCAAGGGTTCATGCAATGAGTTAGGTTGGCCAAACCCAGAAACATGAGATCAATACCAAAAGGTTTCTCGGTAAACTCAGATGCAGGTACTGAAAAATACAACTTTATATGACCCAAAAGCTTAAACTATTGGCTGGTAGAAAAATCCTGACAACGTCTCTATATAAGCAATATGTAAAATGGACCAATGAAATGGGGAGTAGCTAGCTGCCTAAACCGAACCCCCATCTCCCCAATTGCTTCCCCGGTATGCCTGCAGCCCCACTCCACAGGGAGGTCAAATTCACGTAGGCATTCTGCTTGGTGCCAGTGAAAGGTAAGGGATTAACAATACTAGCTGACTGATGAAAGTAATGCGATCAGTTTCAGCTGTCGGATGGTCACTGTGCCTGCAATAAATAGATATGCACCGACCAGAAAATAGGCCTCGGAAACAAGACCAACACACAATAGTGGCAGCCTAAGAGACGTGCATATGCACATAGCCTTTCTCAGCATGATGAGGGTCCACTCCCATAACAGTGAATCATGTTTCTTAACTAATCCTTCTTTGGTGATGGTAAATAAATTGTGCCAGAGACGGCTTTTTTCCAGAATAACAAAGGCATACCTCTAAACTGTCCCTCATTATGAGAGACTGCCTCATTTTACCCCTTAGAAGTGCTTTGTCCCACATACAGTATATCCCATAGTTGGAAGGTAGCTGCCAACACAGAGAAGATATTGTAAACTCAAAAAATTGCAGTAAAGCAAAATTTCAAAACATTCTGTGACACCAGAGAAAGAATGAAGCCTCGATCAAATAGAACCAATGGGTTCCATGGTTTTTGACTTTGTGTACCTTGCGCGCAGGCTGGCAGTATAGCCTAGAGATTAGAGTAACAAGTTGTGAACGAGCTTGGTACATCCAGCAGACCGGATGTTGGTTTGATTCTCACAACGTCCACTTGCATACTGTGTGACTGAGCAAGTCACCTCACTTAACTGCTCAGTGCTCCCAGGTCACCCCTGAAAACGGTCACTTGTGCCTAGTGGACCGTACCCGGTTACCAAAGACTAAAACAAATATTCTGAGGTTCAGTGTCCCACTTTGTCCCTCATTTAGCTTGTACCTGTCCCTCCAGTCATAACAGTGACAAAAGGTTAAAGGACAGGCTGCGATTACTGTGAGGTAAGGCCAGAGGCGGTCTAAGGCACAAGCGAACCAAGCGGCTGCATGGGGCACCAGCACAGAAGGGGTGCACTAAAGTAGAAAACATAAGCAGAGAACAGCTTGAAATGTAAAAAAGTGTCAAAATCAAAATAATTGTTACTCTGGTAGCTAAAAAATTGTTACCACTTTTTGTATGTGGGCTGGGGCAGAAGAGGAGGTTGGAGGGTGAAGGGGCACCACAAGTTAATTCTGCTTGGGGTGCCATTAAATCTTAAAGCTGGTCCTGGGTAAGGGCAAGGGTCCACTACGACCTAAACATGATCTTTTTCCTGTTTCAGTGTGCTGGGTCGGTGTCAATTCAGTAGTCTCCCAAAATAATTTAATGAAAGAGAGACTCCAGTTTCAGAATGCTGTAGGTCTGTTATATATAATCTTAACACCCACAGCTATTCTACGTCTCTTGATACATGTTTGTCGTCCGTAGCTTAACAGGCATCCCTATTAACCAGAGAGTGTTTGACAGATACGTGGTGACCGATTAAAGAGCGAGACAGCGCCTTAAACTAACAGCGAGAAGTTCTAGACACATGCTCAGATGTTTGCTTTCCTTAGAGCTCGCGAGTGCGCATGCGTTTTCACAATACGGATGTGCTGACGATGAGGGTATCGCATTCGGTTAGGCAGCATGGTTTGCTAGTACCTTGCGGAAGCGGAGAAGAAATATCTTCATTTGGCGTTCAGCCAAGTGAATGGGATCTTTGAGTCGTAGCTCCACGGCAGCAACCGCCGAACTAGAAGCAAATGTGTTCTGCTAGCTCTGTGACTTGTGGCGTCAGAAATGCGGGAATATATGAAGCCGGTAAGTTAAATTGGTGCGACAAAACGTAGCAGGAGGGACTGCGGTCTGCACTGGAGACGTTGCCCACGTGCTTGGTACTGTGCCACATGCAGTGTTTAATGGGATATTGTGTTCGTTTGTATTTGTCCAAGTTATGCCCAGTCGGTCCCCAAAACATATTCTTTATTAAGTGAATATCGATTGTTAAAATGAGAGAATCTCTCTTCTCTGAGCAGGGCTGGCCTCGATCATTCTGGGCCCCCGTGCAGCCCCCTGCCAGGCCTCACCACTCCCCCCCCTCACCCTACATTCAACTTTTACACCTGACTAACTCTCCTGTCCTGTATTAATAAAGCAGTAGCAGGTCCAGTTTAACCAGGATCTTTTAATTAGTGCCATTGACTTATTTGGCTTTACCATTGGAAATTAACAGCCTAGAACCAGAACTCGGGTATGGTACTACTGCTGTATTCATTTGTGTAAGGAGGGGGACATGCTCGCCTGACACTCACACCTCAGATACTCTGATTTGCAAACAAGTTAAACTGCTTAACTTTTTTGGAGGTGTGAGAGAGTGGAGAGGATTGCCATAGGAGGCAGTATAGCACAGTGGTTTAAGGCTCTGAGCTGCAAACCTGGAGACCTTGGTTTGAATCCCACAGCCCCCACTGGCATACTGTGTGACCCTGAGCAAGTCACTTAACTTCCTTGTGCTCCTAGGTCGCACCTGCAAACAAGCTTTCAGCTTAGTGTCTCTCTCCTGGTTAAAAAAACAAAATTGTGGGACACCTGTAAGGTTGCCACCTGTTAGGTTTTTTTTTACCTGGTGATCAGGTTTTCGGGATGACTGTCTGGAAGTCAGATTTTGCTCATGCTGGTCAGGTTTTTTGAGCCATTTTGAGTGCTCCCATACTTTTGAAACAGATTTTGTCATATCATTCATTGTTTCAGCTGCGTGTCCAGGTTACAAACAAGTTCTCTTGTCAATATAGCCCTTTGTTTGTGAAAGCAGTCAACCTGGGAGGTGTAAAGTATGGCCATTAGCACAGTTAACACTTACTTAACCTAATCTTTTTCACTGCAGCAAATGTGTTATGGTAGGAGTTTTTGTTTTGTGCTTTTCCCTTGTTGTTTTATGTGATTGTGAGCTCTTTGATATATTGTTTTGTATTTAAATTGTCCATATTTTTATCATCTTTTAATAAAGAATCTTTTTTTCAAGATACTGCCGGGGTGTGTCTTTCAAGTTCTTTTTGCATTTGATGTATACGTGGTTAAGTC
The DNA here is from genome assembly GCA_016271365.2 of Neoceratodus forsteri. Lineage (NCBI taxonomy): Eukaryota > Metazoa > Chordata > Ceratodontiformes > Ceratodontidae > Neoceratodus > Neoceratodus forsteri. The sequence continues at coordinate 388,665,428 of CM028132.1, read as the reverse complement.
TGACAGCTGTTTGAAGGACTTGATGGTGTTACTAAACTGGGAAAAGGTACGAATATACCTGAAGGCTCTTATAGAGTTAAAAGGGTTCATTTTGGAAGCCTTGCTGGGTGCCTCTGGCGAAAGATTGTACCGCAGTCCCCGAAGAGGGTACGTATCTGAGCCTGTTCGTTGGGTATGCTAGCATAAGGTTAACAGTTTGACTCCTCCCAAAACTTGAGACTAAAGGTGATTCGGACCCAAAAGCAGACAGGAGGGTTACCCTGTCTGTTACCTGTTCACACTGTTGCGCTCTGAGGTTGACACTGTGGGAGCAGAGAGCCAGACCTGCTGAGTGCGTTTGTGACAATAAGATCTCCAGCTAATAAAGGACTTGTGTATCTGGGAAAGCTTACATTTTGTGGACAGTACTATGTTGGTCCATGCATTTACCTATGGTCAGATTCCCAAATGCTTTATTTTTGTTTTTTAGTAAAGTTAAGTTTATGAACTGCTTGCACATCAGCTTTCATTCAGACATATTGAAAGGCAGATAATTAGGGGAATATTAGCATGTTAACGCATGAATTGCACTTCAGGTCCTTAATTGCTGAAGACTCTATGCCTGAGTGCCCTGTGGCGAGGTGCTTATCGTGTGGGGTGAGTCACTGGGTTTTGCACTTACACAAGGATTAGAGCTGTACTTTGCCTAAGGCGTACAGGAGGTATAATGGAAACCAGTTGGCACTGTCCAAGGCCTACACACTGTTTTCAAAATTCCTTTTGTGCCGCACAAACCATTTGCATGACACTTTTTGCACATTTTAGTATGCTGCCCAGAGTGCGAAAATGTCCTCGCACATAATTGGGTGTTCTTATTCTTGAGTGAGAGCTTTTTACACAAAGATGATCGTAAGTTGATTATTTTGAGAGGGCATTGAGGTATGTGCCAGTTTCGGCAGTAGGCTTGTTTTGTATGTTTTAAAGGCAAATGTATACTAACTGTTCCAAATCCTGTTGAAAGAAAAAGAATATAGCTGGCCCAGTGGTGTGGAGGGCTGAGGCGCTGTACGCACCTTACCTCCTGCCACGCTGGTGACTCGTTTGGGAATGGACACAGGTTGCCAGGGAGGGAGGATCAAGCATGCGATCACAGCTCTCCCTCTTTGGGGTCTGTGCTCGCCGCCTCGATTGCCACCTGGAGAAATCTAGTTAGAGGTGCTAACAGGTCACATCAAGTGGGAGGACCACACGCCTAGAGCACTGGGGGCATCTCTGCAGAGGCAAAACTCTCACAATGTGCTCATTGTGCATCTGTGGTTGGTTGGGGAGAAATTGGAGGCCGGCTTCATGAAGTCCGGCCCATCCAGCTGCAGTCTGCTCCGCCACCGCAGGTCTGGAGCACATGTGACTGAGTTACGGGGGGCATCAGCCCTCCTGCCATGTTGGGGGGTGTGGCGACCTGCCGGGGAATCAGCCCTTGACATCGGAGGTGACTGGAGGCAGTTGTAGTGGATGGGAACACGGGCTGATATAGCACCCATCCTGCCAAGGAAGAAAAACCCATAGTGAAAGGGGGGGGGGTATTTAAAACCAGGTAGACAGATTACAAGAAATTGAATTTTAGTGAGTTGTTGTGGCTACCATAGCAAGTGATTTTCTAAGTTTAAGCAAAGGAATGTCTTGCTGGCAAACGTGCAGCAAGAAATTGATTTGGAGGGAGCGTAGCATGTTTTCTTATAGTCATGTTTGCTTTTATTCTCTTTTCAGATCAGTTTTGTGGATTGCTTTCTAATAGCAGATAGACCCTGCACTTGAAATCATGACCAGTAAGGATGCCCCCATTGATCGGTAGGTATCTCAGATTAGGGGTTTCTCTCTGGATTTTTCTCTTCCTCTGTTTGGTTGTGTAAATGAAATCTTCGTTTCCCTTATCTTTTGTGGGTTGAACTGGATTAAATAGTTTGACTGCTTGTGAGTCACCTGTTGGTCCAGTTTAATCATAGTAAAGAAGGATGATGTTACTTGCTGATTACGGCCAGGAAGCCATCATGCGCCTCTATCACTGGTAGTGTGGTATTTTCGACCATATCTGGACAGTGACATGCACTTGGAGTAGCTATTTGGGGCAAGAATGCCAAAAATGCTCTAAAAACTAAATGCGACTGCTTAATGGAATTAATGGCCAATTCTCAGTGATTTTATTGCATTGAGGGGGCCATGCCCCCTCCGCGCACACACACGCACACACACACTGTGTGCATTTTTATTTTATTAACCATGACAGTTCATTAAATATACTAATGTGGGGACGCTCTGTCCCTCACACCCCTCAGGTGCTCCAGTGACGTGTAAGAAGCGTTCACTGCATACTGTGTGTCTACATTTACTTTTTGTTTGCATGCGAACTGTTGTGCACTGATGGTCCAAGACCGTGTGCTCTGATGCAGTTCGATTAAATCTGATACCACTTTCATTACAAAATACAGAACTGTGGGGACAATCTTTTAACATTTATTTTTATAATTCCTAACATTTTCCACATTCATGACCGTTCTGCCTATTTGTGCCGTCTCAGAATCAGAAGTGGGTGTGACCACAGGCAGCGCAAGGTACCGTAGTACGAAAATGTTGGAGTGCGCTTCTGGCCGTAATCAGTATGACCATGAGGACCAGCATGTGCGTCAACCTTATTAGACCTGCTGCTGATTCCTATCCCAAATGTGGAAGGGCTACTTTTAGAATGGGGAAAAATAACTATATGAATTTTGGCATGTTATTTTCTTTTTTTGTCCTTCAGAGATTTTTCTCTGGTGCCTGATGTCCACTACCTTCTTTGGATCTGGAACATCCGCTGCCCCATCAAGTATTAGCCCACCGCCAGTGCAGTTCTGTAGGCAGTGGGATCCATTACATGGGGCCAAGTGTACCTAGACGGTCATTTGGATGGCACCATAGAGTTTTCTCCACATTTATGATATTCCCACCATTTTCTATCACACAGTGGGACTACCTGCCTATGGAGTTGACCTTGGACACCACAACTAACCTGTGGGTTGCAAGCTCCGTGGCCTTCCACAGGGGTTGCTGTGTCACTGGTTGCCATGCCATCTCTTCCCCAGGCTGAGAAGCACTAAGGCGTCATTTGTTTTGTTGTGTGTGGTGTGTTTTTTTTTTTTTTTTTTTTTTTTACTGTTTGTTTTTCCTGTCACTTCATCCTACCTTCCTTCACATCAGGTGTCTTATGGTGCCTGCTACCAGTTAACCTCTCTGCACAGTTCCTATGCCTCCTGCACTCTGGGAGCTATGAGGAACCCTCCTCATGGTGGATGTGGCAAAATTGATCACTGCTGTCATAATTCTCTGTAATTTTCTTTAATTTCCCAAAAGGCCATGACATACGGTTCGGCTTATAAGGATATCATGGACCCATGTCTTTGTTTCAGCAGGAGACACTGTGTGTAAAACAAAGGGGATTATTTAGCTTAGCAAGGCTGGGAGAATTTGTTTGAATAGCTCAAAAGCTGAGACCAAGTTCCTGGAGTCGAGATGTCTGAAGTTGTTTCGTGTGCCTCCGGACCAGGGTGTTGTCAGACAAAGGAGAGCCTTTTCAGAATTTAAAGAGCTCGTCGTTAAGTAAAATGAGTTAATTTCGTTACAGTCTCGCCACCCAGTGAGTTGGTGCAGTGTGCAAAACCCATTTCTGATATTTGTTTTAAATGGTTAAACTTTGGCGAATCTGGAAAAGAGTGAGAGAGACTCCTGCAGGCCTAGAGCTGAACATCTGAATCTTAAAGTTTTAAGAGACCGGCCAACCAGGAGGAAGGCTTGACTGACCTAACAGGCCCTACAAAAACTGCTGTGAGGAGAGAGAAATTACCATTTTGTTGAACACTTAGTAGTTGCTTATGTATTGAGCCTAGTACATGGAAGGAATTGTGTGTGTGTGTGTGTGTGTGTGTGTGTGTGTGTAAAGATTTCCCACACATGATCAGCACAGAAAAGCTCTGTCCTGCAGGGAAAGTAGATCAGAGAACAAGAATCACCCTGTGTTTTGGACATTTTCATCTGAACTTTGGAGGGGGGGGGGAAGATTTTCAACAGGCTTGCTCTTTGCTTGTCTTGGACACTGAACACCACAGATAAACTTTATCAGAATTCTAGCTGTGTAGGGTTTTTTCCCCGTTTAATCCATTTTGTTTTAGAATTATTGTCTGCAATTCAATGCTTTCATTTTTTTGTAGAGTATTGTATTGTAATGTTTGTCCAGCCAATGTTTTACCCGGGCTACCACCCTGGGACCTACTCCCAGACTGGTTAATTTGACTATTAATCTTTTGTGTGGGACTGTGTCAAATGCCTTGCTGAAGTCTAGGTAGGCTGTGTCCACAGCCCCTCCCTGGTCTACTACTTTGGTCACCCAGTCAAAGAAATCAATTGGATTCGTCTGACATGACCTTCCCGCTGTGAACCCATGCTGCCTTGGGTCCTGTGCCCCACTGGTCTCTAGGTGCTAAACAAGTCTTTCCTTCAGAAGGGATTCATTCACTTTCCCTACCACAGAAGTCAAAGTGACAGGTCTGTAGTTTCCTGCCTCTGTCTTGGTCCCACTTTTGTGAAGGGGAATCACATCTGCCTTCCTCCAGTTCTCTGGTACCACACCATCCTCCCATGATTTGTTAAAAATGGTAGTCAGTGGTGTCACTAGTTCTCTGCTTAATTCTTTTAAAATTCTGGGGTGAATTCCATCTGGTCCCATTGCTTTGTCCACCTTCAATTTTAGTAGTTCTTTCAGAATATTTTTTTTTGTGAAAGGACTGGGATTGCCCCCAATCCAGAGTGCTTTGGTTAATCGGATTAGGCACTTCCCCCACCACCTCTTTTGTGAGTACTGAACAGAAGTATTCATTCAGTATCCCTGCTTTTTCACTGTCCCTCTCTGTCCACCTACCGTCCATTCTATTCAGCCTCACTATCCCTTCCTTTTTCTTTCTACGCTCCATGATATGCCTGTAAAAGGTTTTATCCCCCTTCTTAACCGAGTTGGCTGTCTTTTCCTCAGTTTGGGCCTTTGCTATTTTGACTACTCTCTCTGCTTCCTTCTGCCTTAACTGGTACAGTTCTCTGTCCTGCTCCTTCTGTGTTTTCTTATACTTTTTAAATGCTATCTTTTTCTCCCTAACCTTCACCGCCACCTCTTTGGAAAACCATAGTTGCTTTTTCTTTTGTTTTGATTTGTGTGTTTGCTTCACACAAAAGCTTGTTGCCTCTGTGATAGCAGTTTTGATATTTCCCCATTGTTGCTCCACCCCTCCTTCTAGCCTGTTTGCTAGTGCTTTTCTAAGGCACCCTCCCATCTTGCCAAAGTCAGCCCTCCTGAAGTCCAGAACCCTCATTTTTGTATGGCTTGACTCTGTAGCTGAGTTTATCATGAACCACACTGTTTGGTGGTCACTTGTTCCCAAATGGCTACCCACTTCTAGATCTGAGATCCTCTCACTGTCCCCATTTGAGAGTATGAGGTCTAAGATTGCTCCCTTACGGGTAGGTTCCCAAACTAGCTGTGTGAGGCATGCCACCTGAAGGGCATCGAGAATGGCCCTGCTTTTGGATGTGGCTGCAGCAAAGGTGCTCCAGTTAACATCTGGCATGTTTAGGTCCCCCATCAACAGTATCTCCCCTTTCTCTGCCATCCTAAGTATGCCTTCTATCATCATATCCTTGTCCATTCCCTCCCCTGACATGGGATCTGTATACAACCCCTGTGCAGATTGTGGTGCCATTTCCAGTCTCTAAGGTGACCCACAGTGCCTCCTCTCCTCCCTGTTTACTCTTTATGCGAGACTTAAGTCTTCATCTTCCCTCACAGCTGCGATGGATACAAAATCTACTCCCGGCTTCCGTCGGTGCCCTTGCAGGCAGAAGATGTCTCTGACTGACCCGCACGCCACGTGCGTTTACTGCCTGGGACTTGCTCATGATCTGCAGACCTGTGATCTTTGCAAGTCTTTCGTGCCTTTGGTTCTAGAGGACCGCGCTGCCCGACTTCAACTGGGACGCCCTGAGAAACTGTTTTCGCTGATGAAGTTGAAGGAGGCCTGTTGGGCGATGTCCGTGGCTGCAGGCTGTGTGGAGCAGCTGGAGCAGTTAATCGTCCTCGAGAAGGAGGCGGCCCAGGCCACGTCTTCTTCCTCCTCGGCATCTGTGTTTATCCTGCTCCCCTTGGACTCCTCCTACACTGCTTCTTTTAAGGAGCTTTGTCAGTCCCTCTCTACCAAGGGAGAAGGGCCCTAAGGAACTCGTATGAGTAGGTCGAAGAAAAAGGAACCGAAAGGTAAGTCCCACCGTCGATGTTCGTGGGAGCGGGAGAGAGCTCGTTCCCTGGACCGTCGGCTTTCGACTCCGGTTGAGGTTGCGGATAAGGCCGCTGGCCTCATGGTGTCCTCATCAGGTCAACTGTCCGAGACACCCGTCGATGCAGTCAAGATTTTTCTTGACCCGTTGGACGGGTTGTCGACTGGAGAGGCCGACAACCCTTCTTCACAGGTTCCCCTGGTGGTTACCGAGGACTTGGCCTGTGCCTCCTGTGCTGAAGTCTTCCGGTCAAGGACCCCGGAACTGAGGGATGAGAGGTTTCCCTCACCCCCTCTCTTCGACCCACCGTCGGCAACTCTGATGGTCTCTGTCCTCCTCCATGTCTGGTAGGTCCCGCCGACATCGGTGGCCTCGGTCCCAGCATCACGGAAAGCGGCATCACCGCTCGTCCTCTTCGGAGGAAAGGCTCCAGCGCAAGTTGCTTCAGTGCTATGAGGACATGATGTGGCAGCAACTCTTACTAGCTGGCAACAAGCCGGCTCCATTGCCTTTACTGGCCATTAAGTGACTGTCACCCGAATGACCGAAGCAACCTCTCTCCATTGGCTCCTTAGTCGAGGAGCCAACTCTGGCACAGATTGCTCCACCGAAACCGGCTTCTCCACCCATTGTGGTGGAACCACCGCCTCCGCCAACCTAAGACTGGGGCCCCAACCAAGGATTCTCGGTCGGGTCAGGGCTTGCCCCACAGGTTGTCTGTCACCCTCACCCCTGATTGGCCTCGGCAAGTGGAGGGTGGCTCAGGCACTCGGCAGCTGTTTGCGGACTCCTCTGAGTCTGACGACTCCTTGTATTCCAGGCCCCTTGACGTGGAATCTTCTGGGGGTCAGTTGGTGGACGAGAGCGCAGCCTCGTTCCTGGGAATTCTTAGGCTCATCTCAGAGTCCACTGGGATGCAGCTCGAACCCGTACAAAAAACGGACCAGATATCCCTTCACGGAGATTCTGGACTGAGGGGATTCCCCCACAGAGGCCTTCCCTGTGGCCGAGGCCATTGTTGGTCCGGCCCTGGAGTTGTGGCAGCGGCCTGCATCCTGTCCTGTGTCTTCGGCCAGGATGGCTCGCAAGTACTCAGTCCCCGCCGGTTCCCTGTCTGGCTTTTCGGAGCACCCCTCGGCTGAAGGGCTGGTAACCGATAGTGTCTTCCGGCACTCCAGAAATGCTGGGGACATGGAAAACTCCCCCGATAAGGAGTCCAAGAAGCTGGATTACTCGGGGCACAAAGTTAACGCTGCCTCCTCACTAGGTCTTCGACAGGCTAGCTCGGCCTTGCTGATGGCACATTTTTTACACACCCTTATGGGCTCCCTGGATGAGCTGTTTCCTCGTCTCCTGGCTGACTTTCAATCGACGGTCAAGCAGGTGCGGGATCAGGGAAGGGCGGTGGCCAAACAACCACTCCAAACTGGTTTGGACATTGGAGACTCTTGTGCCTGGTTGGTAGTGGCCGCAGTGGCCATGCACCCCAGAGCTTGGCTGCGGATCTCCACCTTCACGGCGGATACCCAGCACAAGCTGGCAGACGCTCCCTTCCTGGGCACTGACTTGTTCAGTCCGGGAGTGAAGGCCATTTCCGGAGGATCGAGAAATCCAGTGCCACCTTGGGCTCGGTCACGTCTACCCAGAAGGAAAAAGGCCGCCAGCAGCAGCTTAAGCCCTTTCTCCCTTCCACCCCTGCGGTACGTCTGGCCCAGCAGCACCAGCAACAGGGCCAGCAGGCTCACGCTTGGTGTCCCAAGGCCAAGTCTGCCGCTTCCTCCAGCAGGAAGCCTGGAGGGAAGGGTCCAGGCGGCCCCTCGGCCAGCCCTTTCTCCAAGCCTGACCAGTGACGGGTTGAGGGGTGCCGCCCCCAACCTCGTCACTCCTTCCCTGGGTCCCTCCGTGGGGGGATGGCACTGCCACTTCCTTTCTGCCTGGTCCGCTATCACACTGACCATTGGGTGCTGGAAGTGGTGGGCAGGGATCTGTCTCTGGAATTTGAGCAGACCCTCCCTATCGAGCCGTTGCCCCTCGTGTGGGGGGTGGGGGCTACCGGTTCTGCAGCCTTTCTATCAACTCTTCGAGCCGACATAGTTCTGCTCCTCCAAAAGGCAGTGATCAGCGAGGTGGCAGATCCTCCTCCAAACCCAGGGTTTGTGTCCAGATACTTCCTGGTCCCAAAGCCAGATGGGGGGCTGGCGCCCCATTCTCAATCTTCACGACCTGAACAAGTTCCTAAGGCTGCGCACCTTCAGGATGGTCACTCGGGCTCAGATAATTCCATCCTTGGAACTAGGGGTGTGATTCTGCTCTCTAGATCTTCAGGACGCATTCTTTCTTGTCCCAATCCGTCCATCTCATCAGTGATTCCTCCGCTTCAGAGCAGAGGGATCACTTTACGAGTTCTGGGCCATGCCCTTTGGCTTTTCTCCAGCTTCCAGGGTCTTCACCAAATGCATGGCAGTGGTGACAGTATTCCTGCGGCGCCGAGGGGTTTGGGTGTACCCTTACCTATACTACTGGCTGATAGCAGCTCTCTCCAGGTTGGAGGTGGAGCGGTCCAGGGATCTGGCCCTCCAGGTCTGTCTCAGATTGGCCTCCTCATCAACGAGGCCAAATCGGAACTCGTGCCGTTGCAGGTGATTCAGTTCATCGGGGCAGAGCTCGACTCTATTCGAGCCAGAGCCCGGCTTCCGGCGGACAGGGCCGAGGTCCAGTCCTCCTTTGCCCAATCATTTCTGGTTGGGCAATTGTGCCCTGCCTTCGACTTCCTGCGCTTTCTGGGCCTCATAGCGGCCTGCACCGGCGTGGTCCTTTGGGCCCACTGGCATATGCGCCCCCTGCAATGGGGGCTGGCCCGCCAGTGGTCACAGCGCTCCGGTCCGTTGGACCAGCCAGTAACCATGACCCAGAAGATGTGGGACGACCTGCAGTGGTGGCTCGTCCCAGCTCGTCTGCAGGAGGGTATCCTGTTTGTCCACCCCAAGCCGAGGATCGTCTTTATGACCAACTCTTCTTTGATGGGTCAGGGTGCCCATCTGTGGGAGCTCCGGGCCCATGGCCTCTGGACCCCTCAGGAGTCTCTGCCATATCAACTTGCTGGAGCTTCAAGTGGTTCGACTAGCCCTCACCGCCTGCGCCCCATTTATACGGGGTCAGGTGGTTCAGGTCCAGAAGGACATCACGAGCATGTACTGTCTCAGCCGTCAGGGCGGGACACACTCCTTGCCTCTGTGCAAGGAAGCTTTTCGCATTTGGTCTTTCTTGATCAGCCTGGATGCGGATCTCCTAGCCATCCATGTGGCAGGAGCCTCTAACAGTCTTGCTGATGCCCTCAGCCGGGTATGCGCTGCGTCTCACACGTGGTCTCTCCTGCCAGAAGTAGTTCAAGACCTGTACTCCCATTGGGGCACCCCTCAGGTGGACCTGTTCGCCTCCAGGGAGAACACGAAGCTGAGGCTGTTTCATGCCCGGCCCCCTCAGCAGGGCTCGCTGCAGAGGGATGCCTTCTCTAGGCCGTGGACTCCGGGCCTCTTCTGCGCCTTCCCTCCATTTCCCTTGATCCATAAGGTGCTTCTCAAGGTGAAGAGGGACAAGGCGCAGGTGATTCTGGTAGCCCCAGACTGGTCCTGCCAGTTCTGGTACCCAGATATCCTCTGCCTCAGCTTCAGGCTCCTGAGACTGCTTCCAACCCATCCAGGCTTGATCTCGGTCAGCAAGGGGAAGGCTGTACATCTGGACCTTCAGTCCCTGCACCTGATGGCCTGGTTCCTGTGCGGTTAGAGTTCCAGGCCTTGGGTCTTTCCAATAAGGTCTTCAGTGTCGTTGAGACATCCGTAAGGAGTCTACCAGAAAATGCTATGCCTTCAAATGGAAGAGATTCTCCATTTGGTGTCTGACAAGGGGTTGGACCCCTCTTCCTGTCCATTGGCTAGTATTTTGGATTACCAGTGGTCCCTTTCTGAGCTAGGACTTCGGTCGATGACCCTTAAGGTGCTCCTGGCAGCCATCTCTGCTTACCGGGCGCGGGCCAGCAAGCAGTTGGTGGCGCAGGAGAAGGTGGTGGGGTTCTTTTTCAAAGGCCTAGACCTCATATCCCCTCTGGTGCGAGATTCTTCACCTTCGTGGAATCTACTACTGGTATTGGTTAAGCTCATGGGCAAGCCATTCGAACAGATGCACAGGTGTGACATCTCTCACCTGTCTTGGAAGACCGCCTTCTTGATGGCTATTACGTTAGCCAGAAGGATGAGAGAGCTCCAGGCGCTTTCCATAGAGTCTCCTTATCTGGTCTTCCATAGGGACACGGTTGTCTTTTGACCACATCTGAAATTCCTTCCGAAGGTGGTGTCTGAGTTTCACCTGAACCAGGTGTTAACTCTGCTGGTGTTCTACCCCAATCACACCTCGGAGACAGAATACAGGCTCCATACTTTCGACCCTAGAAGAGCTCTTGCTTATTATGAGGAGTGGACGGCCGAGGTTCGGGGAGAGGTTTGCCAGCTGTTTGTCACCTATGCTGAAGCTGCACCTGGCAGACCTGCAGCCAAGCGGACGATGAGCAGGTGGGTTACATTCTGCATAGATCTCTGCTGTAGGTTGATGGGCATGGAGCCACCCAAAGGGATAAGAGCTCATTCAGTCCGCCATATTGCTGTTTCTAGGGACGTCCTTATCCAGGAAATCTGCAGGGCTGCTACCTGGAAATCAGCACACACCTTTATTTCCCATTACCACATTGACCAAGAGTCACGCCGGGATGCTGGTTTTGGGACCTTGGTTCTCCAGTCCTTATTTCCCAAGTAAGTATCTGGGGTGCGTGTTTTGCCTCCCTCCTCCCGGAGAACTGCTAGGAGTCTGCCAGGCAGTGTGGATTGAACAACACATCTACGTCCCTAGAAATACAGGTTCTAGGGACATGGATATGTTGTTCATCCACACTCATTGGCAGTATCCTTGCCGCTTTAAATCTTGCCGGAAGGTCTTCAAGCTTGCTCCTCCCACCCACCCGGGTGGTATAACTCCGCCCCCCATGACGCTAGATCTTCCTTACCGCTTGGAAGCTCAGGTTCCCTCCTTAACTGCTTCATGCTGTTGACTGGTTCCTATTTCTCCCGCTTGCTGGATTTAAAAATAATATTTTGCAAAAGACTTCAGTTCTTGATCCCTCATGACGCGCGATGGATAAATCGGACCTCAGATTGGGAGATGCCCATGCGAACAGAAGATGTCTCGGACGGATCCACACTCACGTGTGTCTACTGCCCAGCCTTGAGCACGACCCGCGGGCTAAGACCTGTACTCATCGTTTCTGCCAACGTCCTCGAAGACCGTGCTGCCCGATTGCAACTGAGCGTCCCGAGCGTTCCCTCCGTGAAGTCAAGGAGGCCCGGTTGGCGGTGTCAGCGGCGGCGATGGCGGATCAGCTTCGGACGGATGGTCGCCCTCGAAGAGGGAGGCGGAGCGACTATCTTCCTCGGCACGACATTTATCCGCTCTCTCTGGGTTCTTCTACGGCTTCCTTTAAGAACTTTGTCTGTCCCTACACTAAAGAGAAGGCCTGCGTCTGCTGGACCTTTTCTCGGTCCAAAGAGGACAAGGGTAAATCCCTCCGTCGACGCTCTTGGGAAGGAAAGGTCCCCCTCCCGGGCCGTCGACCCGTCGGCTTCCAGTCGACCGCTCGGCCAGACCACTGGCCTCACGGTGTCCCGTCAAGAGTCAGTTGACCGGAACTCCACTGATGAAGTCAGATTTTCTCGACCCATTGGACGGGCTGTCGCAACTGCAGCGAGATTCCCTCTCCCGGTTCCCAAGGGAGGATTGAGGATCACGTGGGCTCGCCTGTGCCTCCGGTTCGGAGCCCTGGATGGACCTTCCGAGCGAAGGGAGGTCGGTTCCGCCGACACCTCCCTGCACCGACTCGCGAAATTCCGGGACTCTCGGTCTCGGTCTCGGACCTCTTCAGCGGTCCAGCCGTCTCACCGCCATAGGCGGTCTCGGTCTCGACACCCACAGTAAGCGGCATCGCGCTAAGTCTTCGCTCCTCCTCCTCGGATGAGGAGGCTTGAAGAATTACGCACGACGAGTACGACCTTATGTTGCAACAGCTCACTCCTGGCCGAGAATAAGCCGACTCAGCGCCCTTCCCCGCCATTAAGTGGCTGTCACCGAACGGCCACACAACCCTCGACTTGCCCGAGCTTCATACCCAGGCCAGGTTGTTCGCTAAACCAGCTGCTCCACCGATCGGTGGAACCTCCGCCCCCACAGCCACCACTTGGGGGCTCCACCAAGGATTCTGGGTCGGCTAAGCGAAGTTTACACCAGCGGTCGACTTACCCCTCACTCGACCCGACCTCGGCAGGTGAAGGGTGGCTCAGGCCAGAGGCAGCTCTTCGAGGACTCTTCCGAGTCCGAAGACGATTCTCCTTCTTCTCCAGCGCCACTGGACTTGGAGTCTTCAGGAGGTCAGTCAATGGACGATAGCCCGTCAGTCCTTCCTAGGACTGCTTCGGCTCATCTCGAGTCTACCGGGATGGGAGCTCGAACCACGCTTCCAAACGGGCCAGGTATCCCCTCACGGAGATTCTGGACCAGGACTTCGACGGAGGCCTTCCGGTGGCCGAGGCCATAGTGGGTCCAGCACTGGAACTTTGGCAGCGCCTCAAGCTCCTGCCCCGCGCCGCCAGGATGGCCAGGAAGTATGCGGTTCCCTACCGTTCTCGTCCGGTTTTGAACACCCCTCTGCTGAGGGGTTGATTACCGACGAAGCGTTTCACAGCGCCCGGCAACGCCAGGGATGGGACAACCTCTGACAAGGAGTCCAAGAATTGGACTAAGTGTCGGGCTAAAAGTCTACGCTAAGGCCCTCTCTCGGCTCTCGTCAGGCCAGTTGGCCGCCCTCATGGCTACATTTTCTCATGCCCTGTTGGGCTCCCTGGATGAGGTCATCCTCATCTTCCGCACGATCTGCAGACTCACGGTTAAGCAGGTGCGGGACAGAGACAGGGCAGTGGCCAAACAGCAGCTCAGACTGCTTTGGATGTAGGGGACTCATGTACCCAGATCGGTGGCGGCCGCGGTGGCTATCGTCGGTAGGATCAGGCTGAGGATATCCACCTTGACTGATACCCAGCACAAGTTGGCGGATGTTCCCTTTTGGGGACTGACCTCTTCAGCCCTGGGTGGAAGGTCACCTGCAGAGGATCGAGAAGTCCAACGCCACCTTGACTCGGTCTCTTCCGCTCAGAAGGACAAAGCCGCAAAACCACAGCCTAAGCCTTCGCCCTCTGTGCCCCTCGGCGCCTCCGCTGCCCAGTAACGTTAGCTGCGCAGGTTCGCCCTTGGCATCCCAAACCCAGCCGCTGCTTCCTCTAACAGGTGAGGCAGGAGGAAGGGCCCAGGAGGTCCCTCGGCCGGTCCCTCCTCCAAGCCTGCCCAGTGACGGGCTGAGGGGTGGCCCCCATCCCCACCACCTCCCCTGGGTCCCCGTGCGAGGGACGGCCCGCACTTCCGTTCCGCCTGGTCCGCTGTTACCACGGACAGGTGGGTCTTGGAGGTAGTGGAAGAGGAGCCTGCCTCTGGAATTGAGCAGGCACCACCCTTCAGGCCGTGCGCCTCGGGGCCAGATCCCAGCCTCACTGGCGGCTCGTCGAGCCGACATCACTCTCCTCCTCCAGAAGGAGGTGGTAAGAGAGGTGGTGGACCCTCCTTCAGACCCAGGTTTGTGTCCAGGTACTTCCTGGTTCAACGGACGGGCTTGGCGCCTCATTCTCACTCCACGACTCAAACAAGTTCCTAAGGTCCTCAACCTTCAGGATGGTCACTCTGGCTCAGATAATACCATCCTTGGAACGCTGTGGTTCTGCTCTCTGGACTTGCAGGACGCGTTTTTTCCGTCCCTATCCGTCCGTCTCACCAGAGATTCCTTCGCTCGGCGGAAGGATCTCTTCGATTCCAAGCCATGCCTCGGCTTGTCTCCAGCTCCCAGGGTCTTCACCAAACATAGCAGTGGTGACAGCATCACTTGGCGCCAGGGGGTCCGGGTGTACCCTTACCTGGACGACTGGCTGATAGCAGCTCCCTCCAGAAGGAGGCGGGAGGTCGAGATCTGGCCCTCCAGGTCTGCTCTCAACTGGGCCTCCCTTGTCAAGCGGGCCAGTCGGACTTTCGAGCGAAGCAATTGATTTTATTCATCGGGCGCCAGCTCGATTCTCTCAGCCAGAGCTGCCCGGGCGGACAGGGCCAGGTTCTTCCTCCTTTGCCCCATCATTTCTGGTTGGCAATTGCCCTGTCTGGGACTTCCCGCGCTCCTGGGTCTCATGGCGGCCTGTACCAGCGTGGTCCGTTGGGCCCGCTGGAACATGCGTCCCTTCAGTGGGGACTGGCCAGCCAGTGGTCACAACGCTGCGATCCTTGGACCAGCTTGTGTCGGTGACACAGGGGATGTGGAGTGCTCCAGTGGTGGACGTTCCAGATCAATTTGGGAGGGCATCCCGTTAGATCCGCCCGGGCGACGGGTCTCTGTCACACGATGCCTCTCTGATGGGTTGGGGTGCCCATCTGGGGAACACGGGCTCATGGCCTCTGGTCCCTCGCGGAGTCCCGATGTCGCATCAACCTGCTGGAGCTCACGCAGGTCCGCCTAGCTCTCACCGCCTTTGCTCCCTCCGGGTCAAATGGTCCCAGTCCAGACGGACAATACCACGACCATGTACTATCTAAACCGCCAGGGCGGGACGCGGCCCATGCTTCTATGCAAGGAAGCTTCAGAGATTTGGTCACTCGTATGCAGCTCTGGAGGCGGATTCTCCTAGCCATTCACGTGGCAGGAGCCTCCAACACCCTGGCCGATGCCCTGAGCCGGATAGGGGCTGCATCCCACAGTGGTCTCTCCGCCGGAGGTAGTACAGCATCTGTTCTCCCTTTGGGGCACACCTCAGGTGGACCTGTTTGCCTCCACGGAGAACGCGAAGCTGAGTCTGTTCCATGCCCGCCCCCCTCAGCAGGGCTCGATGCAGGGGGATGCCTTCTCGAGGCAATGGACCCCGGGCCTCTTTTACGCCTTTCCCCCATTTCCCTTGATCCACAAGGTGCTTCTCAAGGCGAGGAGGGACAAGGCGCAGGTGATTCTGATAGCCCCAGACTGGCCTCGCCAGTTCTGGTACCCAGATCTCCTCAGTCTCAGCTCCAGGACTCACGACAGCTTCCAGCTTGCCGGACCTCTCTCAGTCAATCAGGGAAGGTGTTCCATCCGGACCTTCAATCCCTGCACCTATCGGCCTGGTTCCTGAGCGGCTAGAGTTCCAGGCTTTGGGTCTTTCCGCACGAGGTCCTCAATGTAGTTGGGCGTCCCGATGAGTCGACCAGAAAATGCTATGCCTTCAAATGGAAAAAGTTTTCCATTTGGTGTCAGGCAAGGGCTTGGACCCTTCCTCCTGTTCCTTGGCAAGCATCTTGGACTATTTATGGTCCCTTTCTAGTCAAGGGGCTTAGGTCCCGACGACCCTAAAGTGGTGCACCTGGCAGCCATCTCTGCTTGCAGGCGCGGGCCGGGAAGCAGTCGATGGACGCAGGAGAAGGTGGTCTGGCGCTTTTCAAAGGCCTTGATCACATTTCCTCCAGTGCAGGAACCCCACCTCCGTGGGATCTACTGCTGGTACTGGCAAAGCTCATGGGCAAGCCATTCGAACCTATGCAGGTGTGCTCTCTCCACCTGTCGTGGAGACCGCCTTCTTGGTGGCTATCCGTCAGCCAGAGGATGGGGGAGGAGCTCCAGGGCGCTTTCCATCGAGTCTCCTTACCTGGTCTTCCACAGGGACAAGGGTTGTCCTCGCCCCCACCCAAATTCCTTCCGAAGGTGGTGTCGGAGTTTCACCAACCAGGTGTTGACTCTGCCGGTGTTCTACCCCAATCACACCGAGGGGCTAATATAGGCTCCATACTCTGATCCTAAGGGCGCCGCTATTATAAGGAGCGACGCTGAAATTGGGAGAGGTTCGCCAGCTGTTTGTCACCTAAGCTCAAGCCGCGATCTGGCAGACCTGCAGCCAGCGGACGATAAGCAGGTGGGTAACCTCCTGCATAGATCTGCTATAGTTAGCGGGCATGGAGGCCTCCCAGAGGATAAGAGCTCATTCTACCCGCCATACTGCTGCAGCGGTGGCTGCTTCCAGGGACGTCCCTATCAGGAAATCTGCAGGGCTGCTACCTGGAAGTCAGCAAACACCTTCATTACCCACTACCACATCGACCTTGAGTCACGCCGGGATGCTGGTTTTGGGGCCTCGTTCTCAGTCTCTCTTTCCCAAGTAAGTATATGTGGGGTGTCGTCTTGCCTCCCTCCTCCGGGAGAACTGCTAGGAGTCTGCCAATGAGTGTGGATGAACAACATATCCATGTCCCTGAAGCCCAGGTTACTCACCTGTAACAGGAGTTCTAGGAATGGTGTATGTTGTTCATCCTACACGACCTCCGACCTCCCGGCTTCGACAGACACCCCTGAGCTTCCCAGCGGGCCAGATCTGGCGTCATGGGGCGGAGCCGAGTTATACCACCCGGTGGGTGGGAGGAGCAAGCTTGAAGACCTTCCGCAAGATTTAAAGCGGCAAGGATACTGACAATGAGTGTGGATGTAGACAACATACCATTCCTAGAACTCCTGTTACAGGTGAGTAACCTGTATTTACTCCCCTGTAACAGGAGTTTTAGAAGTGGTATATATTGTTCATCCACACAACCCACTCTACCTCTTGGCTTCGACGCGACCTGGCTTCCAGCGTGGCTAGATCTGGCGCCATGGGGGAGCAGGGGTTTACCACCCGGTGGGGGGAGGGCCAGCTTAAGACTTTCTGGCAGATTTAAAGTGGCAAGGAACCTGCCAGACAGTGTGAATGAACAACATATACCGCTCCTAGAACTTCTGTTACAGGTGAGTAACCTGTATTTAATTGCCTGTAACAGTAGATCTTCCACGGAATGGTTTCTTGCAGTAGGTAATTACTTCTGGGAGGTTCCAGCAGAGCGTGCTGTCGCACGGCAGCATCTAGCAGTTTTCACCAGGGGCTGCCCACATGCGACATCATCTTTCTGTTTGCTATACAAGTGTGGGTGGTCCCTGTTATCCTTGGTTCATTTTCTCGCTGTCTTCAGCTCGTGCAGCAGCTGGTTCAACTTCTGTGTGCAGTCATCGATGAGAAATTGGATTACAAAATGAATGTCTAAAGATTCTTCAAACAAGCTCTATTTCATTCCTTCCGTTTGCGGTAGGAAGTTATACCACTGACAATCACTTTTTGTGCAAGGCGTGTGGGACCCACACGACATTAATTCCTGCAACTCCTGTCAGGAGTTTAATAAACAACAAATCGGCAGCAGTTTATAAAAGTCACCTGCACCTTTACAGAGCAGAAAATATGTCTGTTGGAGACAAGGGGCTCGTACCAAGGGCTCCCCCAGCTCTCGTTATTGGCAGGGTAAGGAGAGGGATACACCCCCCCGGCCGAAATGCCCAACTGCAACTGTTTCTGTGCCTCCTCAGTTGACTGAGTGTCTTTTTACAGCTCTCCTGCGCTTTGAATGCTGTGCAGGCGTTGTCTGCTCCGTTGATGGGGGGCATATACCCTCTCGTCGACGACACTCTGTTGTATTCAATACAGCCAATTACCCAGCTGCTCCATCGACGGGGGACTCCTTGCTGTCAACGTCTGACATCTTTCAAGATAATCATTACTCAGGCTTGTCGACGACGACCCGTGTTCCACAGGGCAAACCAGTGACTTTTGCCTTAATGAATGCTCCTCCGCTCCACAGATGCCATCTCATAGATGGCATGCGGACAGAGACTAGGAACCTGGTTTCTGGGATTGGGATATTTTTTCTATCCACACTTGTTGGAGGTCTGACTTCCCCTCTACGGTCGTCAGAACATCTTCAAGCTGGCTCCTCCCACCTACCTGGGTGGTATAACCTTAGCTCCGCTCCCATGGACGCCAGATCTTCCTTTCCGCTGAAAGGTTCAGGTTTCCTCCTTGGCGCTCCTGCGTGTAATAGGTCCTGGCTCTCGAATCTTTGTATTTGCTTTGAAAACTAACTTAAACTCATTAGTTTCATTTTCTATTTCTTTCCATGCTACCGAGATGGAAGAAAAATCAGTTTCTGGGTTTCGCTGGCGCCCCGCTGGCAGATGTCTTGCACCGACCCTCACGCTGCGTGCGTTTACTGCCTGAGGCACGACCACGATCTGCAGGGCAGCGATCACTGTTGGTTCTTTTCTCCGGTTCTCGAAGACCATTCTGCCCCATTTCAGCTAGGGCAACTGAAAAGCGTTACCTGCGGTAAGAATGCCTGTTGGGTGGTCTCTGGACTCTGGGATCCGCTGAACAGCTCTAACAACTCAAGCGCCGAGGAGGAGGAAGCGTCCCAGGCGCAGCGAACTCCTCTTCGTCTTCAGCCTTCATCCTTCTCCAACTGGGATCTTTCTATTTGGCTTCTTTAAAGAGTTGTGCCAGTCTCTCTCTCGACTAAAAGAGGAGGCCCGTCTGGGTCGCAAGTTTTGCGCTCTCGCAAGAAGGAGTCAAAGAAGAAATGTCGTAACATCGACACTCTTGGGATCTGGAGTGGTCCCACTCACAGGAGACTCCTTTTTCAACTTTGGTAGAAGTTGCGGCCAAGGCCGCTGGTGTCACGGTGCTCCCATCAGACCAGTCTGCCAAGACGCCTGTCTACGCGGCAGAGATTTTTCTTGAGCCGATTGGTGGGTCGTCACCTGATCCGGCTGACGACTCTGTTTCAGACACCAGTGCTTCCAATGACCTCGGTCGGGTCAGCCTTCTGGGTCAGACCTGCTCGTGAAAGAGCCTGACCAGGAACCGCGGGTTTCCCAGACTCCTTCAGAAGTCCCCCTTTGGCCCTGCCCTCGTTTCTCTGCCTCAGCGTTGGACAAGAGTCGCCGTCACTGGTGATCTCGATTCTGACACCATGGTAAGTGGTGGCACCGCTACTTGTTTTCATCCTCCTCGAATGAGGTGAGGCTCCGGCGCAAGTTGCGTCGGTGCTACAAAGGCTTGATGTGGCAACAGTTGGTCTTGACCGGGTGGAAACTGATTCCAGCTTCTACCCCGGCCATTAAGTGGCTTTCGCCTGAGCGACCGTCTGCCACCATCACCTCCATGGAGGTGTTGGCTCAGGCCCTAATGGCTGAGCGAGCGGCTACTCCACCGATCCAGGTGGAGCCGCCACTGAGCAGCGAAATCCAGGGCTCTCGAACAAGCAGTCTTGGTCGGCTCAAGGCTTGCCCCATTGGTTGTTGGTCACTCTTACTCCTGACCGCCCAGGGTGGGTTGAGGGTGACGAGGTGGCCGCTAGCTTTATGAGGACTCCTCTGAGTCCAAGACTCCTCACTGTGCTCTCGTCCCCATCGATGTTGAGTCTGCTGGGGTCTTTCCGTTGATGAGTCAACCTCATTAATGGGTATTTTTCCGCTCATTTCCGATGCCACGGGAATGGAGCTGAAGCCAGTTCAGAAATGGGCCAAATATCCCCCAACAGATTCTGGACAAGGGATAGTCTGGTGGAGGCCTTCCCTGTGGCTGAGGCCATTGTTGGCCCAGCCTTGGATCTGTGGCAGTATCCCGCATCTTGCCCCACACCTTCTGCCTGGATGGCCCGCAAGTACGCGGTCCCTATCTGGTCCATTTTGGGATTCTTGAAGCACCCCTCGGCAGTGGGGTTGGTGGCAGACTCCATCTTCCGGTATTCGGGCAATAAAGGGGACATGGACAGACCTCCGGACAAGGAATCCAAGCAGTTGGATTATTCCGGGAAAAAGGTCTGTGCATCTTTTTCTCTCGACCTTCGCCAAGCCAGCTCAGCTGTGATCATAGCACACCTCCCATGTCCTCAGGGGCCCCTGGATGAGGTTACTCTTAGTCTCCTGGCAGACCTCCAGACCAAGGTCCTGGACCACGGTAGAGGCAGTGGCGGCAACAACTCAGACTTCTCTGGACATTAGTGATTCGTGCCCATTCTGTAGCGGCCACAGTGGCTATCGCGCCAGAGGGCTTGGTTGTGCATATCTAACTTTACCACTGATATGCAACACAGAGTAGTAGCTGTTCCATTCTTGGGCACCGAACTGGTCGGGCCTGGCATGGAGGGCCACCTCCAGCGTGACGAGTCCAGTGCCACCTTGAACTCCATGACATCTCAGAAGGACAAGGGCCCCAAATGTCAGAATTGCAAGCCCTTTCACTCTTCCACTCGTGCAGCCAGACCAGCTCAGCAGCAGCAGGACCAGCAGGCTGAAACTTGACAACCTTTCAGGAAGCCTGGAGGGAATGGTCTCGGCGGCCCCTCTGCGCCTCGCTGGGGGATATGGTGTCTGCAGCCACTCAGTCGGCGCTCCGAGACGACATGGCCAGATCCGAGAGTTTTCCACGGTTCCACAGGTGCGGCAAAGAAATATCCATGGAATTGTGGTTCCGCCGTGGCAACAAACGTGTTTCTCTCAAATGTTAGTATGCCCCCGAAGTTGCCTAGTGCCACGCTTGGAGCCCACCCCAGTGTGGCAAAAGTTCCTTCTTGTGTCTGAATCCAAATATGAAGAAGGGGGAAAAAAATTCTATTGTTGCTTCTTTGCCCTCCCCAGCCTGCACCCACCCTCTGCATACCCATATCCCCCACCCTCAACCCATACTTGCCTCCGGAGCCCAGCATGATGATCTTCTGTGGACCGTAACACGATTGAACTCTTCAAAGCCGACTGCTAACTGAAGAAATGCCAGTAAACTGTATAATGGACTAAATGGATTTTTCAACTTCAGTGCATATCTCAGCCATTTCTGGAAATTTTTCACAAATTTTCAACATAGGGGTTTTGGGGCCCCACCGTGAACTGTGACACTATTATTTTGTTAATCAGTCCTGAAAGGTGGTTTATGCAGTCACTGCCGCGAACCACTTCCGAATGATTAACGAAATGACAGTTGACATCTCAGTTCATGAGATAGGCTTAAAACCCTATGTTGAAAATTTGGTAAAAAATATTCCCAAAGCGACTATTTCACGAGCATGCGTTACGCCAGTTCCCTACCTTGCAAGTCGTAACCTCAGACATTTTAATATTTCACTCCAGATTTCAGTATTACCATTTTACCACACCTCCTTATGAACAGTACAACTGTCATTTTTCACATTTCACTCGAAAGTGTTTTCGCACATGTAGCACACAATGGCGCGGTCGGTTGCGAAATCAATGTTACAGACAGAGTAATACAGTCACAGTGATACTGTTCATGAGCAGAAGTCTTAAACTGGCTATGTTGAAAATTTGGTGACAACGCCCATAAAAATGACTGTGTTATGTTGGTGCATTGTGTCAGATATGGCAAAAAAAGGAAAAAAATTAAGGGTAAACATGTGTCACAGAATTGCTGCAGAAATTGGTGTTGAGTGCCGCAGAAGTTCTGTGGCAAATGAGAACCCTGCCGCAGAACTTTGCTCCGATGTGCCACAGAAAAATCGGTATCCTGGACATAGCTCAGCTTCTCCACAAGGAAGTGGTGCACAGAGTAGCGAACCCTCCTTCAGACCCAGGGTTCGTTTCTGTGTACTTTCTGGTACCAAAATGGACGAGGGGCTGGTGCCCCATTCTAGATCTGCATGACCTGAAGAAGTTCCTCAGGTCCTGCACCTTCCAGATGGTAACTCTGGCTCAGATCATACCATCCCTGGAGCAAGATGTGTGGTTCTGCTTCCTAGATCTTCAGGACGTGTCCTTTTACCTCTCGATCCATCCATCCCACGATGGTTCCTCCGCTTCAAGCGAGAGAGACCCTCTGTGAGTTCCACCCTGTGCCCTTCAGCCTGTCTTCTTCCTGCAGGGTCTTCACCAAATGCATGGCAGTGGTGGTGGCTTTCCTGAGGAGCCAGGAGGTCTGGGTGCACCCTTACTTGGATGACTGGCTGATGATGGGCCCCTTCAGGCTGGAGCTGGAGCAATCCGGGGATCTGATCCTCCAGACTTGCTTCGATCTTGGCCTCCTGATCAACGAGGCCAAGTCGGAACTCGTGCCCTCGAAGGTGATTCAGTTCATTGGAGCAGAGCTCGACTCCTGTCGAGCCAGAGCTCGGCTCCCGGTGGACAGGGTAGAGGTTCTCGCCTCCTTTGCCCAGTCATTTCTGGTTGGCAATTGTGCCCTGCCTGGGACGTCCTGTGTCTTCTGGGCTACATGCCTCCTCGGCCGTGGCATTTATCCAGCTCTCCTTGGGCTCCTCCTACACTGCTTCTTTAAGGAGTTTTGTCCTTCTTTCTCACAAGGGAGAAGGGCCATCTGGACATTCAGTCGGTCCAGAAAGGATTCTAAAGGTAAGTCCCACCGTTGCAGTTCGTGGGAGCGGGAGAATCACCTTCACCGGACTGTCTACTCTCGACTTGGTCGAGGGTTGTAGCTGCAGCCATTAGCTCCATGATGTCCCCATCAGGTCAGCCAGCAGAGACATCCATCGGCGCTGTTGAGTTTTTCTCGACCCGGACGGTTTATTGCCTGGAGATGCCGACAACCCTTCTTCACCGGTTCCCGGTGATTACTAAGGACTTGGCCTGTGATTTAAGTCCCGGTTAAGGTCTCTGCACTAAAAGGAGGCGGGTTTGCCCTGTTCCCTCTTGACCCACCCTTGGAATCCCTGGTCTCTGTCTCTGTTCTCTTCAGGTCCAGCTGGTCCCGCTGCCGACGGTGGTCTCTGTCCCTGCACCGTGGAAGCGGCGTCGCCGCTCATCCTCTTCGGAGGATAGGCTCTGGCGCAAGTTGCATCTGCGCTACGAGGACTTGATGTGGCAGTAACTTTTACTGACCGGTAACAAGCGGACTCCATCGCCTTCTCTGGCCATTGCCGCCCCCGGCGCCGGTTGTTCGGCTGAAACCGGCTGCTCCACCCATTGTGGTGGAACCTCCGCCTCCACAACCGAAGACTGGGGCCCCGACCAAGGATTCTTGGTCGGGTCAGGGCTTGCCCCATAGGTTGTTGGTCACCCTCACTCCTGATTGACCTCGATAGGTGGAGGGTTGCTCAGGCGCTCTGCAGCTGTTCGCAGACTCCTCAGAGTCCAACGACTCCTCCCTGTTCTCCAGGTTGATTGACCTGGAGTCTGCAGGAGGCCAGTTGGTGGAAGAGAGTCCATCCTCGTTTCTAGGTAAGCTGACTCATCTCAGGATCTACTGGGATGCAGCTCGAACCCGTCAAAAAGCAGACCCAGATATCCTGCAGGAGATACTGGACCGAGGGTCCCCGGAGGCCTTTCCGGTGGCGAAGCCATTGTTGCCAGGCCCTGGAGTTGTGGCAGTGGCCATCATCTTGTCCCACGCCGACCAGGATGGCTCGGAAGTATGCGGTCCCCACTGGTTCACTCTCTGGTTTCTCGGAGCACCCTCTGCGGAGGGGTTAGTGACTGTTGGCGTTTTCCAGCGTTCCGGGAATGCTCTGGACGTGGACAAACCACCCGATAAGGAATCCAGAAAGTTGGATTACTCTGGGCGGAAGGTTTACGCTGCTTCCTCCCTAGGCCTTCGTCGGTCTAGCTTGGCTGTTCTGATAGCACATTTCTCATACGCCCTTATGGGCTCTCTTGATGAGGTGATTATTCATCTCCTGGCTGACCTTCAGATGAAGGTCAAGCAGGTGCAGGATCAGGGAAGGGTGGTGGCTAAACATCCGCTCCAAACTTCATTGGACATTGGTGAGTCTTGTGCCCGGTCAGTAGCGGCCACGGTGGCCATGCGCCGCAGAGCTTGGCTGCAGATCTCCCCCTTCACGGCGGACACCCAGCACAAGCTGGCAGACGTTCCCTTCCTGGTCACCGACTTGTTTGGGCCCAGAGTGGAAGACCATCTCCAGAGGATTGAGAAGTCCAATGCCACCTTGGACTCAGTCACGTCTGCCCAGAAGGACAAAGGCCGCTCGCAGCAGCATAAGCCCTTTCGCTCCTGTGGCACGTCTGGCCCAGCAACACCAGTATCAGGGCCAGCAGGCTCACACTTGGCGCCATAAGGCCAAGTCTGCCACTTCCTCTAGTAGGAAGCCTGGAGGCAAGGGTCCAGGAGGTTCCTTCCTCCAAGCCTGCCCAGTGATGGGTTGAAGGGTGTCGCCCCCAACCTCGTCACTCCTCCCCGGGTTCCCCCTGTGGCGGGACGGCTCTGCCACTTCTTTCCCTTCTGGTCCGCTATCACCATGGACCGCTGGGTGCTAGAAGTGGTCGGCAGGGATCTGCCTCTGGAATTCGAGCAGTCTATCTCTCTTCCCCATCGAGCCGTCGCCCCACGGGGGGCTACGGGTTCCGGAGCCTCTCTGTCAGCTCATCGAGCCGACATTGCCTTGCTCCTCCAGAAGGAGGTGATCAGCGAAGTGCGGACACTCCTCCAGACCCAGGGTTTGTGTCCAGGTACTTCCTGGTCCCAAAACGGACGAGGGACTGGCGCCCCAGTCTCGACCTGCACGATCTGAACAAGTTCCAAAGGCCTCGCACCTTCAGGATGGTCACTCTAGTTCAGATCATTCCATCCTTGGAACCAGGCGTGTGGTTCTGTTCTCTGGACCTTCAGGACGCGTTCTTTACATCCCAATCCGTCCGTCTCATCAGCGATTCCTCCGCTTCCGAGCTGAGGGATCTCTCTACGAGTTCCGGGCCATGCCCTTCAGCCTCTCTCCAGCTCCCATGGTCTTCACCAAATGCATGGCAGTGGTGACAGCATTCCTGCGGCGCCGAGGAGTCTGGGTGTACCCTTACCTGGATGACTGGCTGATTGCAGCCCCCTCCAGGTTGGAGGTGGAGTGGTCCAGGGATCTGGCCCTCCAGGTCTGCTCTCAGATTGGCCTCCTCATCAACGAGGCCAAATCGGAACTTGTGCCATTGGAGGTGGTTCAGTTCATCGGGCAGAGCTTGACTCTCTTCAAGCCAGAGCCTGGCTCCTGTCAGACAGGGCCGAGGTCCTTTCCTCCTTTGCCAGTCATTTCTGGTTGGGCAATTGCACTCTGCCTGGGACTTCCTGGGCCTCATGGTGGCCTGCATCAGCGTGGTCCGTTGGGCCTGCTGGCATGTGCGTCCCCTGCAATGGGGCTGGCCAGCCAGTGGTCCTAGCGCTCGTCCCTGGACCAGCCAGTGACAGTGACCTAGGAGATGTTGGACGGCCTGCAGTGGTGGCTCGTCCCAGCTCACCTGTAGCAGGGTATCCTGTTCATCCGAACAGACTGTCGCTCTAACGACTGATGCCTCTCTGATGGGTTGGGGTACCCGGCTGAGGAGGCTTCGAGCCCACGGCCTCTGGTTCCCTTAGGAGTCTCAATGCCACATCAACCTGCTGGAGCTTCGCGCGGTTCGACTAGCCCTCACTGCCTTTGCTCTGTTTGTACAGGGTCAGGTGGTTCAGGTCCAGACACCATGATCGTGTACTATCTCAGCCGTCAGGGCGGGATGCACTCCTTGCCTCTGTGTAAGGAGGCTGTCCACATTTGGTCTCTCGTGATCAGCCTGGAGGCAGCTCTCCTAGCCATCCATGTGGCAGGAGCTTCCAGCAGTCTGTCCGATGCCCTCATCTGGATAGGCGCTGCTTCTCATGAGTGGTCTCTCCTGCCGGAGGTAGTACAAGACCTGTTCTTCTATTGGGGCTACCCTCAGGTGGATCTGTTTGCCTCCAGGCAGAATGCGAAGCTGAGGCTGTTTCATGCCCACCCCTCTCAGTAGGGCTCGCTGCAGGGGGGATACCTTCTCGAGGCCGTGGACCCAGGGCCTCTTCTACGCTTTCCCTCCATTTCCCTTGATCCACAAGGTGCAGGTGATTCTGGTAGCCCTAGACTGGCCCTGCCAGTTCTGGTACCCAGATCGCCTCAGCCTCGGCTCCAGGCTCCCGAGGCGGCTTCCAGCCTGCCCAGACCTGCTCTGTCGACAAGGGGAATGTTCTCCACCCGGACCTTCAATCCCTGCACCTGACGGCCTGGTTCCTGAGCGGCTAGAGTTCCAGGCCTTGGGTCTTTTCGATTAGGTCCTCAACATCGTTGAGGCGTCCCATAAGGAGTCTACCAGAAAATGCTTTGCTGTGTCAGGACAAAGGGTTGGACCTTTCTTCCTGTTCCTTGGCTAGCATTCTGGACTATCTGTGGTCCCTTTCTGAGCTAGGGCTTTGGTCGACGACCCTTAAGGTGCACCTGGCAGCCATCTCCGCTTACAGGGTGAGGGCTGGCAAGCAGTCTGTGGCGCAGGAGAAGGTGGTTGGGCACTTTTTTCAAGGTCTAGACCACTATCCTCCGGTGTGAGAACCTCAACCTCCGTGGGATCTACTGCTGGTATTGGCTAAGCTCATGGGCAAGCCATTCGAACCGATGCACAGGTGTGACATCTCTCACCTGTCGTGGAAGACTGCCTTCTTGGTGGCTATCACGTCACCCAGAAGGATGGGGAGCCCAGGTGCTTTCTATTGAACCTTCTTATCTGGTCTTCCACAGGGACAAGGTTGTCCTTTGCCCCCACCTGAAATTCCTTCCGAAGGTGGTGTCGGAGTTTCACCTTAACCAGGTGTTAACTCTGCCGGTGTTCTACCCCAGTTGCACCTCGGAGGCCGAATATAGGCTTCATACTTTAGACCCTAGAAGAGTGCTTTCTCATTATAAGGAGCGAACGGCTGACGTTTGGGGAGAGGTTTGCCAGCTCTTTGTTACCTGTGCTGAAGCCACACCTGGCAGACCTGCAGCCAAGTGGACGATAGGCAGGTGGGTCACTTCCTGCATAGATCTCTGCTATAGGTTGGTGGACATGGAGCCTCCCAAAGGGATAAGAGCTCATTCTACCCACCATACCGCTGCTTCTATGGACGTCCCTATCTAGGAAATCTGCAGGGCTGCTACCTGGAAGTCAGCACGCACCTTCATTTCCCATTACCACATTGACCTAGAGTCACGCCGGGATGCTGGTTTTGGGACCTCAGTTCTCCAGCCCTTATTCCCCAAGTAGGGTGCTGCCTCTTCCTCCCTTCACCCGTAGAGCTGCTAGGAGTCTGCCAACAAGTGGAATTAAACAAGCATATCCACATCCCTGGAAATACAGGTTACTCACCTGAAACAGGAGTTCTAGGAGTGGTATATGTTGTTCATCCACACTACCCACCCGACCTCCCCGGCTTCGCGCAACCTGGCTTCCAGCGGGTTAGATCTGGTGTCATGGGGCAGAGCCGAGGGTTTTACCACCCGGGTGGGTGGGAGGAGCCAGCTTGAAGACCTTCCGGCAACATTTAAAGCGGCAAGGAACCTACCAACAAGTGTGGATGAACAACATACAGTATATCACTCCTAGAACTCTTGTTACAGGTGAGTAACCTGTATTTTTTGGAGTGGTGTATGTTGTTCACATTGACCCCCCCCCCCCGCCTCCCCAGCTGCGATGCACAAACCTGGCTTCCAGCGGGCTAAGATATGGCATCATGGGGCGGAATCGAGGGTTATACCTTCTGGGTGAGGAGGAGCCAGCTTGAAGACGCCCAGCAACCTTGAAGAGAAAGGCAGACCTGCCAACAAGTGTAGATAAATAACATATTCCGCTCCTAGAACTACTGTTACAGGTGAGTAACCTGTTTTTATTTTTTCTTGGGGCGAGACTGGTGCATTCTGTCTGTCCCATCCCTCTCTTATTACCCCCATTGTTTCCCAACCCCCTCTTTTTCCTCCCAAGAACGGGACATCACCAAAATTGTGACACAAGTCTTGCGTACCATGCGGTATACCCAGCCCTCTGAACCAGTAGAGCTAGAGGAACCTTTCCAGTCTCACTCCCTTTGCCTAAATGATTTCATAGTGACAGGGATACAGTGCCACCCTGGTTGCCTCCTCCTTATGTGGAAGATTATTTGTCAGATGAACCTGAATTACTGGTGAATCTTCTGGCAAGATTGATGATGAAGAATTCCAAGATCTGAACTTCCAGAACCCAGAGTTACCCTGCCTGGAAATCTCTTCCTTGGATGAGGACCTGCCTCTGCCAGTTGCCACATATCTTTCTGATGACTCATCCTTTAGTGAGTTGGTGGTCTAAATGCTGTACAAAAAGTCATGGCCATGGGTTTCTCTGTCACAGAACATGACAAACAACATAACAATATGGCAGAATATCTGGAACAGCCAGAGGAGCTGGCCTTGAGTAGGTGCTCCCACTGATTCCGACCTATGAAAATTGCTGGCGCTGGCATTCATCCTCAGCTATTATTGCTGTCCCACAAAAAGCAGATTGCTTAAATCGGGTTCTCCTGGACCATCTCTTTCTGTCCACCATCCCAGAAGCGGATTCAGTAGTCATTACTGCCACTCATGATTGTACTAAAAAACCCAAACACATGAGTTCCTTACCACCTGATTATAGAATCTTGAAGGATTGACCATCTGGGGAAAAAGGATTTTTCGGGTACCATGAATATTCGGATTCTAAACTATATATGGGACAGATGGTTAAATACTAGCGTACCCATGGGGTTTCGGCCATAGACCTTATCAATAAACTTCTACTCCCAGGAGAAGGACAAGTTATTGGCCACAGTGTCCACTAGCAGTTCCATTTCCCATGACCAGCACAAGTTGGGATCTAATGCATGGATACCTCAACCCGACTCTCAGCTACTGGAGTAGCTCAACGTGCCATGCTTGGCTTGCGTTTCAGGTTTAGCTCTGATATACAGCAGAAAGTAGCTAATGCACCCTTTAACGGGTCCAAACTGTTCGGACCAGGTACTCAAATGTTGTTAGACGACCTGCAGGCATCGGGCAGAACCCTTTGCATGGTACAGTACATGGCATGTCCCATATTCCGCAGCCCACCTGTCGTATGCAGTATGCCTCCTATTCCAAAAGAAGTGGAAAATATATGTTCTCTTAACAGAGGTGGTTTTCGGGGTCGTGCCCAAGCAGCAAGAGGCAACACCTCTGCCATCCGTGGCTCTCGGGAGGGGCTGGGCAACACAGTACCCAGTGAACTATCAGGGCTTTCCCTTCACCTCCTGGACCAGGCCTCAGAGGTGGTTGGGGGTCATTTTGCTGTCCATCTGGAGACCTGGAAAACGATCACTTCCGACAAATTGGTACTTCAGATAATTTAGAAGGGACACACATTGGAATTTCTGTCCGCCCCGTCCCCTCCTTGGGTAATCCATTACCCACCAGACCATGTCCTTATCCTTCAAAAAGAACTGATAGCACTTCTTGCCAGTGCCTCTTCCACAACATCAGAAGGGGTTTTACTCCCACTTTTTTCTGGTACCCAAGCGAACTGGGGATCTTGGTCGGAATACTAGACCTAAGACACCTGCATTGATACATTTAGTTCAAACATTTTTGCATGATAACTCTCTTAAGTGCCATCGTGCCTATCCTAAAATAAGGAGACTGGTTGTGTGCCTTGGATATGAAGGATGCCTATTTACATATCCCCATTCATCCTGCCCATCAAAAATTTCTGTGGTTCCACCTTCTACGTCAGAACTACCAGTTTCGAGCACTCCCTTTCAGCCTCTCGTCGGCTCCCAGAGTGTTCACCAAATGTCTAGTGGTGGTGACTACAGCCTTTTGGGAAAAATGGCACTTCGTCTTTTCATACCTAGACGACTGGCTAATCAAAGCATACTCCAAAGAAGTTCTGCTTGCCTCCAGAACCGTTACTCTGAGCATGTTCAATGGTCTAGGAATAACAGTCACTTGGCCAAAGTTTAGTCCAAACCCGACACAGTCTATACAATACATCGGAGCTGTGCTTGATACAGTCACAACCAGAGCTTACCTTCCACCTGCTCCTAAGGCTGCTCTTATATCTATGGCCTTGCAGATACAGACTCAGAAAATAGTCACAGCCAGACAGATGCTGAACCTTCTGGGTCACACGGCTGCCATTTGGCGGGGCATTAGCCCTCTGTGGACCCTTCAGAATGAATGGTCTCAAAGAACTGGACAGTTCAACGACAAAATCAGCGTCACTTCTTCTCTGAAGTCATCCCTGACGTGGTGGACAGCCAAAACCAATTTTGTCAAGGAATGCCTTTCTGCGCGCCCCCCCCCCAAAAAAAAATGCAGACATTAACCACAGATGCTTTCCTGGACAGATGGGGCACACACTTGGGTCCTAATCAGACTCCAGGCCAGTGGACTGTCTCTTCCCATCACTCTGTCAGTCTCCTCGAGATGAAAGTGGTCCGTCTCGCCCTTCAGGCATTCCAGCCTTACCTCAAGCCAGGACCATTGCTGATTCAATCAAACAACACTGCAGTGGCTTTACCTCAACAAGCAACGGGGCACGAAGATTGCACACGCTTTGCCTGGAAACCCTTGCAGTCTGGCAGGAAGCCATCAGGCAACAGCTGTCACTAACGACTGTCCACTTACCAGGACGGTGCAATCAGCGTACCGCCTAAGTTGCCCATCGTCCGTTCATGAATGGACACTTTATGAAAAAGTATTCCAAGACATCTTCGTTATATGGGAAACCCCACAGCTGGATCTTTTTGCCTCCCCAGTCAACCACTGGCTCCCTAATTACTTCTTCATTATCCCGAGCAACGAGGAAGGTCTATAGATGCCCTCTCCAAACCTTGGACTGCACTCTACTTATATGCCCCCCCACCATCCCTCTCTTACAACGGACTCTATTGAAACTTCACATAGAACTGGCCTCCATGATTCCAGTAGCACCAATGTGGCTTGCCAACCATGGTGCTCCGTTACAACAGCGTCAGTCAGGCACCGCATTCAGTTGCCAATCAGACAGGACCTCCTGACTCCATGTCAGGGATCCCTCCTGCACTCCAGCCTGAAGACTCATCTTCCCGCTTGGCTCCTGAGGACGCATTAATAAGACTTCAAGTGTTCTCTTCTGTTGCTAACATTTTCCTGGTTTCTTGTAAGCCAGTGACTAGAGAAACATATAATTCCAAATGGAAATGCTTTTCCATATGGTCGGCCTCTTGCTCCTGGACCCGTACTCTTTTCCGCTAAGATCTTGCACTACTTGGAATCATCATCAGAATCGAACTTAAGTTACTCTTCCTTCAAAGTCTACCTGGGTGCCGTCTCAGCCTTCCACGACCCCTAGATGGTAAATTGCTGTACCAACATCATTTAGCCAAGGTGTTCTTGAGAGGAATGATGCATATTAAGCCTGCTATTAGATGACCCACTTCTCTGTGGGATTTGGTTTCATTTAGAAAAAATGAGCCTCGAACCTTTCAAGCCAGCAGCCTCCTGTGATATCCATTTCCTTTCATGGAAAACATTGTTCCTAGTGGCTATTACTTCAGCTTGCTATATTTCGAGGTTCATGCTCTCATGTGTAGGAACCTTACTTCATTTTCCACAAGGACAGGGCGGTCCTTCATACCAACCTTCCTTCCTTGCTTCCTAAAGTAGTCTCTGAAGATACTGCAAAACTTGGAGCTCCTGGTGTACTACCCTGAATGCTCCAGTCCTGGTGAACATCTGTTGCATACCTCCCAGTGTCCATTGTATTCTGTGCTATTGCACTAATTGTACCCATCAATTTGGAAAATTTCTCAGTTGTTCGTCACCTTTGCCTCTGGCGAACAAGGACTTCCTGTTGCTAAGCGAACCCAAGTACAAGTCTATCCGTGGACCTGTTCAGGTTCACTCCCTAGAGCTACGGCCCTGCTGTGGCCTGCTTCAAAGGAGCTTCCATTTCAGACACCTGCAATGCAGCTACCTGGTCCACAATCAATACTGTAACAGGGCATTACAATCTTGTTATTGTCTTGAACGAGGCTGGCCTTTGGCCGGCAGTCCTGCAAGGTGTCTTATTGTAATTGTCCTCCCATATGGACATAACTGCTGGAGAAGCTCCCAAAAGTAATTACCTACTGCAAGAAATATTCCTTGAAGATTTACTATTGCGGTAATATTTTACATAACTGTACTTTCTAGGAGTGGCATATGTTCATCCACACTACTTAGCATGTCCCTTGACCTTTTAAGATGTTGCCGGAAGGTCTTCAAGCTGGCTTATCCCACTCATCCGGGTGGTATAACCCTCAGCTCTGCCCCATGACGGTGGATCATGCCCGCTGGAAGCTAGGTTGTGCTTCGAAACCAGGGAGGTCGGGTGGGTCCGCTGGATGAACAAAACATATACCACTCCTAGAACTACTGTTACAGGTGAGTAGCCCCTCTTTTTTTTTTTTTTTTAAAGAGCCGGCCAATCAATACTACGGTAGCACTACTGGTTGCAATGCTGGTGACCTGGGTTTGGGAACGAGCGTGGCTTGTTGGGGGCCAGTCTGGGGGAAGGTTTGAGTGTTCCAGATGATGCTTTCTTTCTCTGAGGGTGGGAAGACTGACAGCTGTGCTACTGTACTGCCACCTGAGTGACCACAGGTGGCAGTGCAGTAGGAGTGGCATGGGGTAGGGAGGAATGTAGGCTGGTGCCATGCTGAGCACGTTCATGTGCAGCCCTGCCCATGTCCCAAGGGATGGGACTGAAAAAGTGAAAATGCTTCTGCAGGATGGATACCAGACTTCCTGCAGGCTCTGCACTGGCAATATGGCTCTCCTTCCGTCTGGGACCTGATCTGAGCGGCATGAGGCCTGGCCTTCCGCCCCCTGCTGAGATGGAATGACAAGTGGAGGATGAAATTGGAAGGTAAACACTCTGACACAGATACACATGTAGTGTGCAGAAAACTGAAATTTATCTGCACTCATGGGCACTGTAGTCCTCTGGGAGAGTCGAGAGTGTTGTGAGGTGAGGGGTTCGACTCTCAGAGAAGGCATGGGCCATCTGGCATTCATGCATCCCCTGACAAAAGATGAAGAAGAACCACTGGTGTTGACTGTGAAGGGCCTCCTTTCCTGCCCTTGTTGACAAAAGGGTGCTGTTGAGGTGACCGCAGTTTTGGGGGGTTCTGGTGGTGGACAGGGATCGAAGGAGGTAAAATGTCCCCCAAAAAAAAAAAAAATTAAATGAATATAATAAATGTGAAGGGATTAACCCACTCCAGAGCATTAATCCACACCGGGGTGGGTGGGGGCACGAGGCTGCAGGCCAAGTGACTTCAACCACAGAGGCATAGATTAATGTTTGGTAAATCCATGCTCTGGAGTGGGTTAATTCTCTTACAACTTTATTTTAGAGGTTGACATAATAAATATCTAAAAAGAAACTGTTTACATGCATTTGTAATAAAATAGTTCTTCTGCCTAATGTATTTGTTCTTCTGAGGATGCTGTAGTGTAGTTCTCCACTAAGAGGATTTGTCCTGATGAGGATGCCATTGTAGTTTTACATGTTGTTCTGGTGGAGTGATCTGAAAGATCACTTTACATTGCTGTCACTCAGGATTTTGTAGAGCGGCAAGGCAACAGTGGATTTACAGGGATTAATTAATCCTTTGCCAAGTGACCTGGTTTGTCAAATCAGATGCAGAATTTTGGTACTCATTTTATAATACATTAAATGATTACTTTACTTTTTTTTTTTTTAATAGTTATGCCATGTTTAGGGCCATTGATTTTCCGGTTTCAAAATGGGCTGTTTTGTTTGACTGTTCTGCTTTGGACTTTGTATTCTCATTTGGACTCGAGACTAACAACCTCGTGATTAATCCAGTCTGTTGGTCGGATCATTGCACAGTTATGTTCTCGCTCAGCCCTGCCCTTGTCCATGCCCTGTGGAGATGGTCCATTGCCACCATTTAAAGTGGTTGTCTTGGCAGCAGTCAATGAATATGTCTGGTGTGAAGGCTGCTTGTAAGGTAGGATCAGATTGGAGGAGGTGGTGTTCGTGTATACTAGGGTTATTTCCTTGGCCCTTGATACTGTTCAACCAGTTTGTATACAACTCAGGACTTCTTGCTTAGGATCCCTGTTGTTCGGTGGGGACCTTATGGAGATAAAGGCCATGGGTCAGTGATTGGAGGGTTCTTGGTGGAATTCCAGGACTGACAAGGACAGATTGACTCTGAGAATTCATTACGGAGAGTATCAGAGGGCAGTCTCCATAAGAAGGCAGCTTTTCCATCTAGGAAGATTCGCAGGGACAAACAGACAGGCTCAGCTTTTCCAGGCTGTGGACAGGTTGCTATATCTTGTGTGTGTCCAACCGGTAAAGGCATTTTTGTCTGCCAGTTGAGAAGAGTTAGCTCAGTTCTTTGGTCATTCTTGATTAGGTCTAGGATAACCCCAACTGGGCTGTCGCAGCCCAGCATTGGGGGGGGGGGAGACAGACAGACAAGTCCCAAAGAGCACCCCTCCTGTGTGGGGCAGGTTTAGGCTGGTATTGGTGGAGGAGGTATGTGAGGTGATCTCTGAGCTGTGGCCCATGTTTGGTGAACTGAACCCCAGTCTGATGTGCTTCCAGTGAGTTGTGTGGGTTTTTTGGTCCTAGCGTTTGCTGAGATAGTCCAGTGCTGTCTTTTGGAAGGATGTTCTGGCGACTCCCCTTCTGACAGAAGTGTGTTTGAACCCAAGCTGCTTGGCAAATTTTAGATCTGTCTGTAACCTTCCATTTCTAGGAAAAGGTATTGGGAAGATAGCGGGTCTGCAGCTCAATGCACACCTCACTGCCTTTTAAGATCTGTGAGATGCTCCAGTCCTGATCTAGATCCAGGTGTAGTATGGAGATGGTGTTGGTCAGGGTATGCATAATGACCTTCTCGGGACTAGAGAGACAGAGGGGAACTGTCAGTTCTCGTTCTTCTTGATCTCTCCAGCATTTGACACAGTGGACCATGGGCTGTTGGTGGATTACCTAAGGGAGTACTGTGGACTCGCTGGTGCAGTCATCAGCTAGTTTGAGTTTTTCCTCAGTGACAGAATGCAGAGAGTTGTGATGGAGAATTTTTCCTCATTCTCGAAGCCCCTGCTCTGGTGTGCCCCAAGACTTGATCTTCTCACCCATGTTGTTCACAGTGTACATGCTGTCCGTGGGAGATGTCTTCAGATGCTGTGGCTTGGGTTTTTACTAGGCAGTCACGATAACACAATATGACAATAAATCAGGATAATTACCACTGCTGATAATTTATCATGCTAAAAACTCAATACTGTGATTATCACGCAGCACGATATACCGCAATATACAATGATAAAGCACCTCCGCTTGTTTTTCCGGCAGCGCTCCTCTTCCAGGTGCAGCCATGATTGCTGATTCCCTACCATTTTTCTATCAGATGTTTACTGTTTTTCTTTAAAATTAGAAATGCAGTGCTGGCCCTGTGGGGCGGAGTTTTGAAGGTCCCGGCACCTCACCTGTTGCCACGCCAGTAAACCAGGTTCAGGAACAGACCTGGGTCGCTAAAGGGCTGGCTGCATGATGGAGGACTGAGCATTGGTGGAGGACTTGCCTTCTGTTGGAGGGGAGAGGAGAGAGAGAGAACAGTGCAAGCCGCTGCATGGTTGCCATCTAGCGGACGCTGGATGACGCAGCAGTAATAGCCTTCTGACTGTCTGGGTGCAGGGGTTGAGTTCGTGCAGCATCTTTACGTCCCACATCTGCACCATTGCACATGTGCGAGATTGGTGGAGGGGAGGGTATGTGCACCAGCTGACTTACCTAATGGTGAACAGGAGCCCTCAGATCTCTTCCCATGTTGATCCTCCCTTGTGAGACGGGGGGGTGGGGGGAGATGGGGTTGGGGGCAACAGGATGCTCGAAGGCTAGAACTGGCAGTGTCTGGGTCCAAACAGCTATGTCGGGAAGACATTTTTATTTTAAAATTGTTGATTATTGTGATAATCAATATATGATGATGATTTTTACCCAAATATCTAGTGTTCTAAAAATGTGATATTGTGACATCCCTTGTTTTCACAGCTGTGCTGATGATACCCAGTTGCATCTATCATTTGCACCTGGGATGCCTGTTGTGGTTGATGTACTGGATTTATGCCTTGTCGAGATCCGGGACTGGATGTTCTGTAGCTGGCTAAAACTCAGCCTGGATGACATGGCGGTGTTGGTGATTGGGCCTGGTCATTAGCAGTGTCTGGAGGCTACAGTGGAGATGACTGGCCTGGTACTTGGTTCCTTCAGTCTGGTGGTCCCTGTTAAGATGAAGAATATGGGTGTCATTCTGGATGGAAGATTGACACTTGAGGCTCAGGTGTCACCTGTTGTGGCTTTTAACATCTCAGAAACATCTCTCGGATTAAAGGCTTTATCCCACCGGAAGACTTGCTGTCACTAGTGCATGCTTTTGTGACTTCTAGACTTGACTAGTGTAATTCTCTGTATGTCAAGGTTAGTGGAGGGGTCCTACGATGTCTGCAGTTGGTGCAGAACACAGCCACCAGGTTACCGACAGGCTCCCGAAGTCCTGTCGTGTGATTCCGATCCTGTGTCTTTGGCTGCCTGTGAAGTGGCAGATCACCTTCAAGGTCAGTTTTCTGATCTACAGAGCCCTATACGGACTGGGCCCAGGTTATCTGAATGATCTGTTCCTTATCTGTATTTTTATCTTATTGTATTGTTCCTTGATATTTGAAAGGCGCAAAATAAATAAAAGTATTATTATTATTACTGTTGCTGTGCTTGTTCTCTCTGCTCCTCCAAGGTGCGTTTCCTAGCGGTTCCCAGAGCCAGGCTTAAGACATCAAGGGGCAGATATTCAAAACTTTGCCCCTGGGCTAAATTAGTACTGCCTGGCATACTAAATTAGCCCAGAACCAATAGCCCGCTGTATTCAAAAGGGGGGAATAGCTCTGGTGCTAAACCTGCTGAATATAGCATGCTAAGGAAGCTGGGCAAACTGGGCTGGGAGTGCAGTGTAAAATAAACCTGGGAAATAAGACTGCTCTGAAAATAGCAACAAGGAAGTGCAAACCACAACAGCAGCCCAGTGCACAGCGACGTGAAGGAAGGCAGAGGTGAACCATGTGGCCAATGTGTGTGCTAGTAAGGGAGTGGATTCATTAAAGCTGCAAGCACCAGTGCGTGTGAAATTCTGCAGAAATGTACGATGTTTCTGAAATGTCTGTGCGGTGGAAACGTTTGCCCTGGGCAAATATTTGCTGTATTCAAAAGTGACATGCAAATGAGCCTACTTAGGCAGTCTGTGGGCAGACATCCAGATTAGCATCTCATTATGTCCTGGTTTGCATGCAGTTTGGCCAGCGTTATTGCAGGGTCCTACAGCTCCACCTGTAGGTCAGTTTGGATGTACAAGGGCTGCCTGGGTCTGCCCATAGCTCCACCTGTAATTCAGTTTGGAAGTGCATGGTGGTAGCTGCAGGCTATATTTGTGCAGAACCGCATAGAATATTGTCTCCCAGGGGACTACATAGCACAGGCAAAGGTGGTGGTGCTGCAGTCAATTGTCAAACTATAGTTGCTGCTACAGTGTATAGCAAAAAATACAGTAACTAAGGGGCCAGTAGTATGAGGGACACAACAGTGCCTATGTTGTGTGAGGCATCAATGACTGCTGCTCATTACGCAGTAACAGGCCCATCTTGCAGGTGTGTACTGACAGTGAACATTACTGTTATGCTATTGTGTGACTCACAGGCGCTGTACCACTGGCATGGGATACTCACAGTGACATATACATGGCTGGCTGTGTGTGCTGGGGTGTCTGTACAGATGACATGGTATGTGGCGGGGGGGGTGCATACCATCGGACAGGTACACTGGTGTTGGGGTATTCCCTACACTGGAGCATTTGCATTACGTGGATTGTCCAGCCTTGTGGCAGCACCCAGTAAGTAGTGCATCCTCTCAACACCTTCCACATCCCCAGTGCTGCATGTGTGTGCTGGATTCTGTTGATGTCCACGAGGGTGGTCTGCAGATGTATGCTGTATGGACACACTACCATGGTGTTCACTGGGCACGGGTCACCATAATGCCTGGCATGGCTGGGACTGGTGGCAGATGATGGCAACATAGGTTCCATCCACGTGCAGCATGTTTCTTCAGTGTCTGGTTTCTTTCTGTGTATAATATTTACTGGTTGGGGTCAATAAGCCACCGCTGGCAGACCCTCGCAAACTCCATAGTTCACACTTGTGAATTACACAAAGTTCCATAACTCATGGTTCTATGTCGTGCAAAGTCAGTTTGCCCATTGTTAAGACTACCTTTTCCTGGGCAGTAATTTATACCGTGCTGTGTTGTGCTAAGTCGCGCAAAAACAATTTGCACAGCACTGATGTACTGAATATAGCATTACACCTGTATTCATGTACACACTCCCTCTTTTTGGCCCTTGCATACATTATAATTTTGCTTGGTGCTATTGCAGTTTGCCCACGCTATTTGGTGTTTTGAATATAGTGGACCCGTGCAAACCAGGCGCAAACTGTTTTCGCCCAGCGCAAAGTTTTGAATTTCTGGCCCCATGGGATCACATTCTTAAAGTGGCTGGTCCGCCTGTATAACTCGCTTCCTGGATTTCTGAGGGGGGATCCCTTGGTGGAGGCCTAAAGACTTATTCTGCCAGTTCCTACCTGTTTGTTTAACTACTTCTATTTCCACCCCTCACTGACCCTTTCCTTTGTTTTTCCCACATAAACCTTCGGTTGTTGTTCCTTCACTTACTGTACCTGGTATCCCTTGTCTTATTGTAACGTTGTGACATTTGTCAGAATAATCCCACATCTTGAGAGAATCCTTTATATATACAGTCAATTATAAACCCGGATAGTGTTCACCATATGTGCTGCCCAGCCCTGATCTTATCTGTTTCTCTGTAACTGTCTTTTATTTGCTCACTGTGTGTACACTACTTGTCTGGTAATTTTGCTGTAGTTGTATATGTCCTACTTGTCCAGGACCATCTTACAAATGAGCTTGCTCAAGGATGATTTTGCCTGGTTAAATAAAGTTTGTTTGATTGATTGACTTACTCAGACAGGCTTTTGATTTGAACTAGTCCCAACTGGTTCTTTCACTTATTTATGCTGTTTCAAGTTATACATTTTAAGTTATATGTATTCAGGTCTCCAGATAAGGTGAATGCCAACCTAATGTATTTATTAAAATTTTGGTGACCGGGTAGGTCCACCGAGACCAAAACAGTCCCTTTTTCAGGGGCGACCCAGAATTAATTAATTACATCTATAAACATAACAAAATACATACATGTCATTTCAGTTAACAGTCAGTATAGACATAGTGACCCAGTCAGGGATACAGTGGCTGGTTAATTACAGTCAACATCAATAGAAAAAGTAGTATTATACACGAGACAGCCACAGTCAGATTGATGTCCCAATGAGGTTAGCTCTGCAGCAGGGATTCTGCTGACTCAGCAGTAGCAGGTGCAGAGGCTCATTTCCAACTGGTGGACTTTAAGACCCTTCTTGAAGCCACAGATGGAGGTGCATTCCTGGAGACTGCTAGGGAGACCATTCCAGATGGGAGGGATTAAGGCAGCATAGGACCAGAGTCCTAGGGAAGTCCTTACATTGGGGACTTGGGGAAGTTAGCGGCCAGAGGTTCTTGGTGTTCTCCCAATTTTTTTTTATTTTTTGGGTGGAGCTAATGTGTTAATTAGGCTAGGAAGGGCACCATTTTGCTGGAGCTTAAAAGCAAGGCACAGTGAGGGGTATGATCTGCCCTCAAGAGAAGGCCACAGTGATTTTAGCCTTTGCGTTTCAGAGCTTTTTACAGAATGTAGTAAAGGGACCCCATATAGCAAGGTTGGAAGGAGTGTACTAGTGGAAACCTTGAGTTTGGTTTCACGAGTGAGGAAAGGGCTCAGGCAATATAGTAGACCTAACTTTTTGGTTGAGTTTCTTGATCAGATGGTCGATGTGGCCCTTACAGGAGCAGTCTTGGTCTAAGTATACACCTATATATTTGATAGTCAATCACTTCAGTTTTTGAGCCATTGGAAAGAGCTGGGGACAATAAATGTGAATGGGTTGTGCCCAGGCTTTTAGGGCCAAATAGCATGGCTTTGCTCTTTTGCTATTTAGAACTAAATTATTAGTAAGAAACCAATTCTCAAGTAGACCAAGGTCTTGACTAAGAAGGTTATTTAGTTGGACAGTGTTTTGGGAGGACCTATAAAGCACAACGTCGTCTGCATATAAGGTCACCTTGACCCCTCCACAATGTTGAGGCAAATCATTAATAAATAGGGAAAACAGAAGTGGTCCCAGTATTGAACTCTGGGGGACACCATCCACGATAGGGCATTTGTCGGACTTGGCTCCATGCCATCTGACTATTTGTGATCTGCCGTCGAGGTAGTTAGTCCGTGAACCATTGCGTAGACACGATCAAGACCAAGAGATGTTAGTTTAGTGATAAGCTGCTCATGATTCACCCAAGTCGGATGCCTTGGTGAGGTCTATAAAGATCTCGCCAGTTGGAAGGCCATCATCTAGAGCTGTGAAGATATCCCCAGTAAGGCTAATTGGGGCCATTTGGT
Source organism: Neoceratodus forsteri (assembly GCA_016271365.2). Taxonomy (NCBI): domain Eukaryota; kingdom Metazoa; phylum Chordata; order Ceratodontiformes; family Ceratodontidae; genus Neoceratodus; species Neoceratodus forsteri. Next base: position 388,624,698 of record CM028132.1, on the reverse strand, counting down.
ACCATGATTTTCTAAAACCATGTCGTTCAGTTAGTAAATTGTTTTGTTTAACATATTCCTGGCCTGCTGGTATACCATCCTCTCTAACACTTTACTTACAGCGCAGAGGATGGATATTGGTCTGTAATTCTCAACAAGCTCAATATCCCCTACCTTTAGGGATAGGAATGACCAAGGCAACTTTCCACACAGTGGGGACTTTGCCTTCAAGCAGCGATCTGTTTAGGAGCCAGGTGATTGCAGAGACAGTGACGTGGGCTGTGATTCTGAGGAGTCTGGGCTCCAGCTTGTCAAACCCAGCAAAGCCAGAGGATTTGATTTTTCTTAGTACTTTCAGGACCTCAGATTTAGCTGCAGGTTTGAAGTGAAAATTAGAGTAGGGGGTTTATTCTTGTAAATAATCCGGGGGCAGAGGAATTATTTTAAAATTGGTCCAGGTCAGTGAGGAATGCATTTGGTGCATTAGCAACATCCTGTGGGTTGGTATAGCGGACACCATTTGCTACTATGTCACTTTTCTCATGGGTGGTGGGCCCCTTTAGGCGTTAATTTGAGACCAAAATTGATAAGGTCTGAAAGGTTTTAGTTTTAGGTTCTGGACGTATTGTCTCTTAGCTGATTTTAGTTCCTTTTTACGCTTGTTTCTAAATTTACTAAGTCTATATTCCACCCAGTCCTTAGTTAGATTTGTAGATCTGAATTTTTCCCAGGCTTTGTCTCTCGCCCTCATTTGTTTTTTTAAGGTCTCTGGACAGCCACCTTGAGTGTATTCCCTTGACTCTGATTTGTTTTAGGGTGGAATGTTTATTGGCAGCTGAGAGGAAGTTATTGATGAAGAAATCAAGGGCCAAGTACAGATTGGGGGCTAGCTTGATTTGAGTCCAGTCCGCTACTGCTAGGGTTTCGAGAAAGGAGCAGGTGTTGAAACTGGAATAATCTCGAGCCCAAAAAATTCTGGGTGGAGGTTGGGATGGTAGTTTTCTAGATGCTGAATATAGGGGCATGATCACCTGTGGAATCCATGAGATGTCCTAGCCAGTTTGAAACTACTGGGGTTGGGCGAGAATCCAGTCTGTGTGGTTTCAGACTTAATGTTCAACTTAGTGGGTCCATGTATCAGTTGGATCAAGTTGGCCTCTCGTAAGCTGGATTTTATGTCAGTAATGGTGTGCTGACCCCAGTGGAGGTTAAAGTAGCCAACAATTGTTTTCTCTCACTGAGGTAGCCCCAGGATCAGAGCCAGAGGCTCTTTAAGGCATCTTTTGCAGTCTTAGGCAGGTTGTAGATGTAGCCTATTAGCAAGGGCTTTGTCCCACCGAGCCAGTATTTTAATGGGCATGGTCTGGCATTGTCACCAGGGAAGCATTTTAGGGAGTTTGTTTTTACATAGATGATAACTCCACCACATCTATAATGTCTAAAGGACTTAAACCCCTGGAGCTTAACCTCATGCATTAGATTACTAGGCTTGAGCCAGGTTTCAGAAATGGCAAATATGTCTGGGAAGTGCATATTTACCCATGCCTCAGTTCATACATTTTAGGTTTGTGGCTGTTAATATTCATGTGGACTAGTTTCAGACTTTCGGCATTGGCCCAGGCAACCATAGAAGGTGGCGCAGTTGGAACATTAGGACATGGAGGGCCAGGTTAGATTGAATATCCCTAGTGAGTAACAACTTAATGGTCAACAGGAATTTCAGGAGTGACCGAGAGTCTGATGTTTGTAATCTCAAGATATTCCATAACCATCGTGTCCCCTTTTCTAAGCCATATATTGTGATAAGTGTAGGGTTAAGGTTTGGGGGCACATACATGAGAGTACAGAGGGTTTGTGGGCTGCCTCATGTCCTGTCTGAGAGTGAGCAGCAATTGGTCTGTGCCCAGGACTACAAGTATGTAAGTACAAGCCAGCACCATACCCAGTACCATATTAAAAAAGGGGTCAACTAAGAGGAGAAGTTCAGGTTAACCCCAGAGATATATGACAGTAACAGGTTAGGGAAAAGCTTGGGGTGGAAAAATGTGGGCGGAGAGAGTATCTAGGGGGAACTATTGAAAAAGTGTGAGGTAGGATGAGGTAGGTGGTTAAGGTCACCGCCACTAAAACAAAGAGGCTGCAGCGTCCTCCACTCAGAGCTGAACCACCCTGAACCTGAGCAAGAGCTATGCAAAAGAATGTCAAAGGAATACTCTGTGTGTGAAGGAGAAGGAAACAGTGACCTTTATGGGCAGCTGGATATAACTTGCAAATGGAAACCTGGACACTTGAATTTATTTTTTAATTTAACAGTGAATTTTTTAACTATAAATCCTGCACAAATTCTTGGTGTGAGTACACTGCACCACTAAAGGAAATTATGGAATGCAGACAGCAGTGAGTAAGAAAACGAGTCAGCACTGGTATGCTTTTGGAACGGCACCAGGTTCAAATCCGCTGTTGACTGCTCCTAAGATGGAGTACCTCAGCTGGAAGTGGAGGGTGATTCGTACCTGCTAGTCTAAGCGGCGGCGTTTTGGAGCTCCCAAGGCAGCAGGTGTGTGTTGGAGGGTCGAAGTGAAGGAACACAATGAAGGGAAATTGGTGCTTAAAGCCACAGAGGTATGATGTAACAGAGGCATCAGGGGTGCTGGGGGGAGGAGGAGGGCAGTTGGCTGAGAAATAATGGAAGGTGGAGGGGGTTAATGGACTGCAGGAGGAGCCCTTTAGCATCTTAATCTTAAAATACTGCAACCTATATAACTCCAGATTAAAGATGGATTACAAAATGGAGCGTTTTAGTTTACAGTCAGTAAAGCCTGTAAAGCAGGCTGTGGCTGTATTTACAAAACTACAAACGGAACTCCTCAGGCCCCCCAAAGCATGAATTTTACTCACCTCATTTTAGGAAGTACTCTTCAGAATTTTTTTTAAATGAGTACCAATACTTGCCCAACATTTGTAAATGCTGGACACGCCATAGAAGAGTGCTTCATAACGTAACTGATTATTCAAAAGGATCATTTTTTTCCAGATTTACAACACTTGTAGAAACATAGAAATTGTTGGCAGATAATGACCGCTAGGCCCATCCAGTTCGCCTGTAGGCCCCCATACATTGTGGGCCAGATATTCAAAAAGGAAGGCGCGGCGCGCAGTCCGAATTGGTGCCATTCTGCGACATTCAGCAGGAGGCAGTTGCGCCACTGAAAACAGGCTGAGCAACAGCGCAATGCAAATGAATGCATGCTCAACTGGAGGGGAGGAACCATGCATAAACTACACAGCCGATATTCAGCCGGGCTGTGCCAAGGATGGCGCAGCACAACCTGCGCCTGCAGGACTTTGAGCCCAAAAAAAGAGCTTAAGTCGAGGCCACCACAGATGAGCTGCTGTATTGCAGGCGCCAACACAGCAGCTGCCAACTCGGTCCTATTGCTCGCAGCCGAGTCGATGGCCATAGTGCTCCCCCCAAACCAGCCCGATCGCGGGCATCAATGTAGCTCCTCCCCTCCTCCGTTCCACATCCTTGGTGGTCAGTGGACGAAATGCTTGATCCTTGGTGAAAGTAAGTGAACCCCCAACCCACATCTCCCTGGTGGCTAGTGCCCCCACCAGAGGCCCCGACTGACTGCAGTAGGGCTGCCGCCCATTGGTGCAGAGCAAGAGCCAATGGGCGTGCAGCCACTCCCCATCTATGACAACCAGATTTGTGGATCGTTCACAAATCTGAGCTATCATCACACTGCCCGTGGCTCACTCTATCATGCGATACTTCGGAGCAACTCAACTCGGCTAGCGAAATGGGATGCTGCCAGGCGGGGAGGCGGGGTTGTGGGGCTTCATGGGTGGGTGGGGTGGGGGACACTAGCCACCAGGGAGATGTTTTGGGGGTTCAATTTACCTACTGCCGCGATCAGGCACAAGGGTGATGTCGAGGGTTCCGTTACTTTCTGCCCGCGATCGGGCAGTTCAATCCACTGGACCACCAGGGATGTGAACAGGAGGAGTTTTTAAACATACCACCAGCGTCGGGCATTTCGGTCCACTGGACCACCAGGGATATGTCACGGGATGAGGTGGGGAGCCACATTGCTGCCTCGCGATCGGGCTGCAGGGCCGTCAGTCCCCGATGGCTGCCCTGGCAGGGCGCCAGGCGCAAGTCCTCGAGGATTAGCGCCTACATGCTAATGGCATGCAAATGGGGCCATAATCAGATGCAAATGGCCCGCGCCTTGCATGAATTATGGCCCCATTTGCATGTCACCTTTTGAATATAGTGATTTTGCTCATGGCTGTGGTACTGCGGTGGGCGCGGGTTCCACTGCGCCATGCACAACTCAACTATGGCTGGGGGTGATATTCAAGGGTTGCTCAACAGCGCAACTCCTTGAATATCTCACTGCCACCCCAGCCGCCATAACCATTTCATGCAGGGCTTGTGGCGCCCAGAACGGCTTAGTTTGAATATCCAGCCTGTATGTATAAATCCCAGTTTTGTTTTGCTCACTGTGTTTTAAACTGGTGAGTAAATTACTCTTGCCTGCCAGCATTAGTTGGAATAATGTTGGCATACGATTAAGTTCTTGTCTAGAAAAAACTGAAATGATTCCACTTTGTTCTAGACATTTGTACGCATCTAAATTTGGTTTACTCATCTCACTTTCAAAATAAGGAGTAAAGTACTTATCTCAAAAATCTTATTTGGAGCCCTATATGCATTTGTTCATCTGTGTTTACCTTCCTGATTCTGGACTTGGTTTTTATGATGTGCAGGCTCATAGCCCCGGGATTAGGCACTAAATTACTGCTAGAAAAATCCTAAAATCCATTTTCTGTAGCGCTCCATATTGTCAATGGGTAATCATAACAACTGGGTATAGTGCACCCCTACCAGGGGGAAATGGCACAGCCCAAGCTTTAGAATGTTGGGTACATGAGTATTCCATGCAGCGGCAGCAGCAACTCCCCAGTTAAAGTGATTCACCAAGAAAAGCCCCAGCACCTGAAATATAGGTGCCTTACTATCATAGGACTCCAAAATTGTGCAGATGTGGAAATATTTTTTCAGTAAGAGGAAAAAAAAAAGCTATATCCTCTGTAAAATTCATGAAACCGGGTCCCATGGACTTCCCGGTTATAAGTGCCATCCACGCTCTGGCCCCAGTAACGTAATGACAAGATGCCAGTGAGAATGCAGGGCGTGCTTCATTATAATCAATGGGTGGTGGCTGTTATATCAGTTTTTTTTTTTTTTTAATATTAACATGGCCACTTGGTATTGGAAACATGGGCACTGGTCAACTAACAAGGGCATTGAAACCAGGGAAGGTTTTTCTCTTGCCTTCCTGGAAGGAGACCTTATTGGCGAAGTCAGTGGCTCAGGACATGGTCGTCAGCATCTGCCCTCAGTCTGCTGCAGCTTCTTGCCCTCATGGCAGTCAGCGATAGATCTAATCCCATGGGCTTGCTTCCATATGTGGCCTCTTCCAGTGGTTTGCTGACGGCCTGGGATCCTTCATCTGAGGTTATCAAGCCAAGATCCCTCACCTCCGTCCTCCCTGAGTTGGTTAGTGGATGTGCAGCATCTGAGCAAGGGTTCCACTGAAGCTTCCCCAGAGTTAATTCTCACAACTGATGTCAGTCTGCATAGGTAGGGGGCAGTCCTAAACCAGCTGTCCACCTGGGGAAGTTGGTCAGTTTAGGAACAACATCTCCACATAAATGTTTGGGAGATGGAGGTAGTCCGCCTAGCTCTCCTTGGTTTCAAGCCATGCTGCAAGCAAGGAGGTAAAAGTGAGGTCAGACAATGCCATCACAGTAGCCCTACTTCAACTGTAAAAATATTCTATAAAATGTGTTATTACCTGACACATGCTGCTGGGCCAGGCAGGTGGCACAGTGGCCTGTCTGGATCATATGCTCTGGGGTAGGGGGATAGAGGACAGATCATCCTCCCTCGCCCTGCTGGGGCGATCCACTGGGGAACTTGCCACCCAGTCTGGGGAGGGGTCAGAGGTGTTCTGGGGCGAGGCTGAGTAGCTGCCTGGTCTGGCTTAAGGATAAAACCTTTTATTTAAAAAAAAAAAAAAAAAAGGAATATCTGTTACGTACCTGTAACCATGGTTCTGCTGGTGGTTTGCAGTTCACATCCACACAGCCCACCTGCCCTCTCCTGGCAAATGGTGCATGGATACCTGCTTCTAGCGTGCAAAGACCTGACATCAGGGGGCAGAGTGGGTTGAAGCTAAAAGACTTCAGTTGGCTTGCCTGTTCCTAGGAAGAATGCCAGAGTGCAGATGTGAACTGCATACCACTAATAGAACTACAGTTACAGGTGAGTAACCAGTATTTGCTAAACTTGAGTATTAAAATCTAAGTCTGGTATCCTGAAGTCTGATTTGATTTGCAAAAGGTGTGCAGCTATTAACAAAATAGCCAGGAATTTAAACATTCTAGTGTGAATGTTGAAGGTTCTATACATGGGTCTCTTACTTGACCAAGCTGCTCTTTCTCCGTCCTGTTTTGATTTTAATGTGCTTCTTTTGCTTTGCTTTACAGGTGTTGGTTTGTTGGGGTTATATTTTTCATCCTTGGGCTGGGAACACTGTTGCCTTGGAATTTCTTTATCACAGCAATACCGGTGAGTGCAGTGCTACTAATATGCCAAATGTCATGAACCTTGAATGTCACCATGTGGCAGTACATACATAAATTTATTTTAAGCAGGATAGAAGACAACTGGTCCACCAAATTCCTTTATACCACCAGTTGAGTGGGAATACCTAATCACCCCTTTCAGGAAACTGGCTGAGGACAGAACCCAGACGGTGGTGGGGGGGAGCTTATGGCACCAGAGAGGTAACCAGTGGAGTCCAGCAGGGCTCGGTGTTGCGTTGGTGGTGTTCAGTGTCTTCATCAGTGACATTGGGGTTGCCATTAGTTCAAGTTTATTGCAGGAAAACTCCATTGAGCAAGCTCATTCACAAGGAGGTCCTGTGACATATAGGCTTACACAACATACATAAACGCAAGCATCACATAATACAAGCAAGATTATACATACAAAGACAACACATGGGGTGATCGCTGGTGGTAATAACTAAAGTAATACAGGGTGGCGACTTATAGATAGCATACTGATACTTGAAGCATGGTACTGGTGTTTGCAATAAATACATTTTGGCAGATGGGACAAACACAGAATAACATGGATAGGGAGGTAGGAATGGTTTGATAGTGTGAACAGAGTAGTATATCGTAGACAGAGCTAGGAGTAGGGAGGAAGGGATAGCAGGAGTTAGATTGTTGCAGCAAGGTAGTAGATATGAGTCAGGAGCTGGTGGGTGGAGTTGTTTCTTAGTATGGATGAAGTGCAAACAATAAGTAGTAATATACGAAGCAATTTATGGTCTTACCAAAGGATGCACATAGCACACATGAAGGAAGAGGCTTACTGACAGTTGCAGGTATCTTTTATTTTAGCTGCGCAAAGCACTTTATAGAAGTTAATTGAAACTGTGCTAGTTAGTTTCAGTATGGTCTGTAATTGGTTCCAAATAGAGGGAAGGGCATGCGCAATAGTACGTTTACCAAAGGAGGCCCGCATCCTCGGAATATCCAGCATAATAGTCAGATTTTCTTAGTGAGTATGCACTGTGTGAAATACTAATGAGAGATGAAAGATAGCTCGGTAATTTGTGCAGGAGCAGTTTAAGTCCATAGACCAGCATGGAGCAAACATCTAGTAGTGAGAGATGTCCATCCAACAGCTGCATATAGGTCACAATGATGTGAACGGTAAGGGGAGTTGGTAATGAACTGTATGCACGGTGGTAAAGGATGTCTAGTGTACTTAGATTTGCGAGGGTGGTAGAGGAGTAGATTACATCGCCATAGTCAAGAATGGGGAGAAAAGTGGCCTGGACGAGCTTATTTCGAATTTCAAGGGGGAAGAGGGGCCTATTTCTAAAGAAGAAACCTAATCTGGCTTTTAGCCTTCTAGAGACATCTTCGATATGGTCATTAAAAGAGAGTTTATTAATCCAGATGCCTAGTTATTTGAATTTGGTAACAACTTCCAGAGGCTCATTTAGCATGGTAATGAAATCTTGGGGCAGGGTATTGAGGGTACCTGTGGCAGCACTACGGGAAAATATCATTGCTTTAGTCTTCTTGGCTGGCATTAAGCAGAAGCTTTGCCTTTATAAGATTATGCTCAAGTTGCACAAAGTCCGCTTGAAACACTCCCTTGACTTCAGAAAGCGATGAGCCCGAGGTATACAGCACAGTATCATCCGCGAAAAAGTGCAGATTGGACGTAGATATATTAGAATCAAGATCATTAATATATAATGAGAACAAAATGGGGCCTAGGATGGATCCTTGGGGGACACCTCTAACAATTGGCAAGGCAGCAGAAAAACAGCCCTCTGCTTTTACTTTTTGGGATCTCCCAGATAAGTAACTAGAGAACCACTGAGTAGTATGGTATGTGGCACCCAACTTTGCAAGACAAGTGACTAGTAGAGTGTGATCAACAGTATCAAAAGCTTTACTTAGATCCAAAAGACTGCTCCGTTACCTTCTTTGCATCTATAGAGAGATCCAGTCATTGGTTACTTTTGCTAACCAGAAATTGTGCTGTGATTCGCCCGGAAGCCAGATTGGGCAGGGTTAATGAGAGAGAGAGAGGCGAGAGAGAAGGTTTCCAAGTGAGATTTTAACTGATTGTGGATCAGTTTTTCAAGAACTTTAGAAAGGATAGGCAATATGGAGATAGGCCTATAGTTGTTTACATCGCATAGGTCTCCAGTTTTGAACAGAGGGAGGATATAGGCTGATTTCCAGCAGGACGGCACAGTAGCAGATGTAATGGAAAGATTGAAGATATGGAGAATTGGGCAGCGAGATGGGCATTATCCTAGCCTGAGGAAAAAGGGTTCCAAGCCATCATCCCCTGCACCTTTTTTTAGTGTCTAAATTAAGGAGAGAATCTTCTACTTCTTTGAAAATTATCTCACGCAATTGGAAAGGGCTAGATGTGGAACTAAATGTTTGGGGGGGGGCGGAATATGCTGGTTCACTGAAGAAACAACATAAGGTGAAGAATCAAAAGCTAGCCCAGCTGTGGCAAAGTGGGAGTTAAGTTCCTCAAGTATTAAGGACTTGCTTTCCACTATCTTATCTCTTACAACTAATTTTGTTGGGACAGAAGGGGCCGTGGGCCGACCTTCTAGAATTTAATTGTTCTCCATATTTTGCAAGGGTTACCTTTTGCTTTTCTAGGGTAGAGATATAATAGTTAGCTTTAGCAGAACATATACTTTTCACACAGGTATTTCTGGCTGCTCTAAAGGCCTGCCAATCCGACGATTTCTTAGAATGCCTAGCTTTTGCCCAGAGCTTGTCCCGGGCTATGAGGGCTGCCTAAGATGTGGGGTAAACCAAGGGTTAGAGTTGTTTCAGTACCCTTACTTGAAGGGTGTGCTTATTTATCACTCTAGTAAGATTGTCATTGAGGGTGTAAGCTGCCCCATCGACATCTTTGGCTAGGTAGAGGTCTTGCCAACTGATCATGCCCAGGTCAGAGAGAAAATGTGCCTATTCGTGGATGACACAAGCTCTCTGGGAAAGTGGACACAGCTGAAGGGATACAGGGCCTACAGGATGATCTGGAAAAGCTGAGAGGCGGTCCAAGATCTGACAGCTTGGCTTCAATGCCAGTAAATGCAGAGCTGTACATGTTGGAGCCAAGACTCCCAGGATGGAGTACTGCCTGGGTGGAGTATGAGCATGTGCATCAGAGGAGAAGGACCTGGGAGTGATGATCAAAGTGACCTGAAGCACGCCACACAGTGCAAGAAAGCAGCAGCGGCGAACAAGATGCTGGGATGCATATCTGGGGGGTTCAGTAGTAGCAGAGAGGAGGTTATGGTGCCTTTGTACAGGTTACTGATAGGGCCACATCTAGAGTATGGAATTCAGTACTGGTGCCCCATCTCAAAAGGATATTAACCAACTGGAGAAGGTCAGAGGAGGGCTACAAAAATGATAATGGGTCAGCAGTGTAAGGCATGAGGAGAGGTGGAGGTGTGATGCTCTGTCCTTGCTTCTGGTTACCTGTATGATATTATATTATAAATAAATAGTCTGTGTATGAAATGTCTATGTGAGAGATTTGGCCTTTAACTTTCAAGGTCAGTAGCTGAAAGCACACAATGTTGTCAAACAGACCAGAAGAACCAGTTAATTAAGATTTCCTTACAGAAGACTATTTTATTGCCCTTATATGATCTGCCCAGGCTTTTGAAGTTGAAAACTAAATGCGAGTTTTATGGTGTTACATGAGGCAGGGTAATTGGGCTGGTGGTTCTCCTTTTAGCATATAACCAGAAATGTGTGAAGACTCAGAATCCCTCAGATCACACTAGCACAGGAAATCAGCCCAAGAGGCCATGAGTGTGGGATTAAGTTCAAAGAGAAATGTTTAATTAAAGACCGTCATATTTGGGGTGTGGCTAGTTACAGATTTTTCAAAGCAATGACTCACATCTCCAGAGGCACTTATGTCAGAAATTATCTAAGGGAGGTTCTAGCTGACCTCATTAAAAGGAGGTGGGGACAGATGGAGTTAAAAATGAAACATTTTATATGGGATGGTGACATGATTCTAGGCTCTGACTAGGAAAGCACAGTGGAAAGGTAATAGCTAGAAAATAATTACCTGTAGTAGGAGTGTTTTTTCTGGAACTTCGTTTTTGTTTTACAAGATTGTGAGTTATATATTGTTCTGTGTTTAATTTTGCGTTTATCATATTTTTAGTAAACAGCCATTTCTTTGAAATACTGCCTGGTGTCTCTTGTTTCTTTTTGCATGTGATGTATATGTGATTAAGTCTGACAGCTGGTAAGTTTGATTGTGTTCCTAATCTTAAAGGTAAGAATATGTCTAAGGTCTCATAAGAGTTTTAAGGGTTCATTTGGAGACCTGGCTGGGTGCCTAGTGAAAGATTGTACTGCAGTCCCAAGAGGGTACATATCTGAGCCTGTACTTGGATATGCTAGCATAAGGTTCACAGTTTGAATCCCTTCAAAACTCGAGGCTAAAGGTGATTCGGACCCCAAGGCAGACAGGAGGGTTACTCTGTTACCTGTTCACACTATTGCACTCTGAGGTTGGCACTGTGGGAGCAGAGGGCCTGAACTGTGGAGTGTGTTTGACAGAGGGCACTGAACATATACTTCCTGGAAGACAGGTAAAAGAGAGAGAGAGAGAGAGGACATGATTGGGACCTTCAAGTACTTGAAAGGGACAAATAAGTTAGTAAGGAGAGTCTCTTTAAGCTGAGTGGCAACCATAACTCTAGGGGCACAGTCTTAAGCTGGAGGGTGGGAGGTTTAGGAGGGAGGTCAGAAAGCACTTCACAGAGAAGGTGGTGGACACTTGGAATGCGCTGCCAGAAGAGGTCATCTCGTTGAAGGTATGGCAACTTTAAAGAGGCTGGGATAGGCATAGGGGAAGGTAAGGATCATGGGTGATGAGGATGGGAGGAGTGGGGAGGGAGGCAGGGACAGTAGCTCAAGCTGTGGACCCTGCAGTATGAGCAGAGTTTATAGACCAGCTGGCCTTCTGCTGGCTTTTAATCACGTTCGTATTTGGAGTACTTGGAGCTGAAAGTTCATTATGGTATCAGTTGATACCATGTGCGCTTTCAGTTTATTCAGGTGCCCACCACTCACTCTGTGTAAAGCAGCTCCTCCTGATGTTTTTCCTAAATCCTCTGATCGTGCCCTGTTCCAGATTCATCCTCCCCATGTAACTTAATCATGTCTCCTGTAAGTGTCCTCTTTTTCATGGAGAACAGTCCCAGCCTTGGCAGTTAGAGAGGTCCATGTGTACTTTGGGACTTCATTTTGATCTTCATTCTCTAGCCTTCAGCATTTGCTTCAGTGGTTGCTGGATTTGCAATCGGTAGGGATAGTGACTGGTAAAGTCCACTGTCCCAACTGGTGTACTTAACAGAATGTTATTGTCTCTCTGGTATAAACCAGCAGGGCTAGTTAAGGAAATTCAGCTAGCCTCATACAAAATCTGCCTGGTACTAGTGGCAATTTAGAGCCCTGTAAATGCTTTGCTTTGATTCATTTCCAAAGGCATTCCAGGTCTCATGTTGCATATCGTTTGCATCGTAAGTAACGAGGAATATGTGAATGGCAAAGAAATGTATTCCATGCATATTACAGTACTAGGCAGAGCACAGACTCGTACTGTATGAGAAGAATTGCTATTTCTTTAGGCTGCATGTGCTGTGTTAAGTACGTATATTAAATGAAATCCAATATCCAAAGCATGTAGATGTCCCACTTAGGCTGGCACACTTTGTCTTCTCTCTGCATCGCAAGGTACTTTAATTCTGTAACCCCCCCCCCAAAAAATAACCAACAAAAAACCAGTGGTTCCATGTGTCGCATTAATTTCAGTTTTGGCCCTACTCCTAGTCACTATTTTTAAATAAATTGTTTTAGTATTTATCTTCCTTTTCTTTGCATACCCACTTCCCATTAGTTACAATACTTCTCCAGTTCGCCCCAAACAAAATCAGCATAGAGTTAGGCTCCTCTCTTAATAAAAAGTTATGGTTCATGGTTTATCTTTTTAACCCGCCCTTCAGTTTGGTAAGGGAATCACCGGCAGGCCCATGTCTGCTCAGTGACTAATCCTCTTGTCCTCGGCTGCTCTGTAGATCGGATTCTGGCTGTTCTGAATCATTACTCCTGACAAGGTTAAAAACACCATGTAACCAGAGTATGATGAAGGCCAGAATGAGTGGACTACAATTCCTAGCTTTGCAGCCTGCTACCATCAACCTGGCTGAAAAATACACGCAGCAGTTTGGAGCATAAACTGAAAGTTTTTCTGCCCTGCCTAGCTAAATGAAGTGACCTCACAATTCCAACTCCAACAGCGCATAAACAAAACAAACTTTCCTGCCCTTCCTAGCTAAATGAACAGTGACCATGATGTTTTTGCCTACCTCAGGGAAGCCGTAAAGCTTTTCAGAGTTTTGTAGCTCCTGTTTCAACAGTGCTCCTCATTATTTTGGGATGGGGGGTGGGAAGGCTTTACTTTTCATTTTCTCTCAGCTGGTCAGTGAATTGTTGCAGTATACAGACTTTTATCAGCTGGGCTGGCTTCAAACTAGACTTTCTCTGCACAGGTTAAATCTTCACACACCACGATCATATACTGTTCATCCTCAGGGTCCACTCTCTTCTCCACCTGCTCTTAGCTTCTTCCACTCTGCTTGTGCACATGATTGGATATGGGTGGGCGTTCTTTAAACCCACAGTATCTGCCACATGGCTGAAACCTCTGCTACATGGGAGTGGGGTTTCACACAGCAGATCATGGGTGTGGGGAGGAAGTAGGGGATTTCCAAGTCATAGTCAGTTTCCACTCCTACAGGAAAAAAGTGGGCAGTTTTCAAAGCACAGCCTGGCATTGACATTGACTAGCAATTACTGTTAATCAAGTCTACATTTGACTAGCAGTTGCCGTTTTTTTGGGTTGCAAATTGCGATGCAAACCTGCTTAGTTTGTCTTGTTCTGTAATAGTAATACAGTACAGCACTAGTAATACATCTTTGCTGCACTCTTCTTAACCTCCTTCCAGCAGATTGAGATTACAACTAATGTCTTTTTTTTCCCTTCCTTCCCATCTGGATTGATGGGAGAAACTTCTGCACATTATGACTTTTTATACAGCAAAGAGGTCTACGCATACAATAACTTGTAAATGTATTACTATATTTTAAATTATATAACTTGGTTTTTAAAATCAGAATAAATTTACTCTGATCACTGTATCACACCACACCTAGAGAACAGCCATTCTGCAAATAAAAGTATAAAGCAATTGAGAGGGTCTGTTCCTTACTGCTGGTATTGTACCCATCTCTGATCTGCAAATCATGCTGCTTTATGTGACTTGCAGCTGTGTTCGTCGACTCCAAGATTTCGTCTGTTTGATACTGCTCACCTCAAAACCTTACTTCCGGTGCATGTAGTGTTGGAGGACGGTGGCAAATAGCACCCGATGATGATACTGATGCCAAGTGAGTTGGATAATTTTTTTTTTTGCATAAAAATTTTTTATTTTGAATAAAATTATAAATACACACACAAATTTGTACTCAGTTACATCTTTTCCTTTGACTTAAGATTATTACACAATTTACTAGGAATTACTTGACATTATATCTACTTAGTCTGTCCCATTTGACAGACATATATATTTTAGCTATATAATTCAATACCTCAGTGCTTGGGAATGACAGCAATAGGGCCCCCTTTTTATTTTTACGTATCCCTTCCATCCCAAATCGGTAAACTATCTTGCAGGGTTAAATCCGCTAGCAAGGGTGCCCTGTCTCTAGTGAAACAATCAAACCTGTCCTGTACGAGTAGGGTCAGTTTCTGCAGGGCCAGGGCATGCATTACCAAGGTGCGTGAGCTTTGTACTGTCGGGGGAGGGTGGGGGAGTACGTGATACCCACGTATTTTGGATACTATGTCTAGCCAGAATTAGAAGAACCCTCACCCATCTTGGCAGTAGTTCCCACTTCTCTCCATCCTCTGTATCAACACCGAACAGACATGTCAGAGGATCCATAGAAATCGCCCTGTTACCTATCTCCAGAGCCACTGCTCCCCAGAAGGTTTGTAACACAGAACATGTCTAGAAACAATGAATATATGTACCTATATCTTGGCCACATCTTCCACATATTGGGGACGTGGCAGGATGGTAGTTATGAACTGTCGGTGTGGGGATGTATATCCTATGTATGAATTTATAAAAAAGCCTCCTTAAATTTATTGCAGAGTAGAAGCCTCATGTGCATACGGAGCAGCATCGCCCAATTCCGTTCCGATATCTGGACACACAAATCCCTCTCCCAGAGTTTTCGGGTTTTGAGTGAAAGATCCAGCATACTATGTCTAAGTTCCCTGGTAGCTCTTCCTACAAAGCCTTTTGTTTCCCATTTTTTACTCCTGCATAAGTACTTCTGTCTTTCTCATTTCTCCCATCCCAGGTCCCTCCTTAACCAGTCCAGCCATATAAGCCCTTACCTGAAAATATCTAAATAAATGCCCCCTACCCAAGTGTAATCTTTGACGCAAATCTGGGAAAAAAGAAAGCCCTCCCCTGCCACATACACCTAGATTATTTATCCCCCACGTTCCCACAACTTAAACCTCAAATCCGGGCAGGAAGTATGGATTGCCCGCCAACGGAACCATGTACGTATCCACCACCACTGCCCCCTTCTCCTTAATCTTCCCCCAGCTTTCCAAAGCTGCAAATACCATTGGATTCTTGGGGACCTGTCCCCTATACGCCCCATACCCCTCCTATGTAAGTATGTAGAGACCTGTGCCTTATATCCCCTCTGCTCTAAGTCTAACCACAGAGCTGTCCGTGGCATATGTATCCAGTCACAGATATACTTCTACTGAGTCGCCAGATAATAAGTTCCAATGTCTAGAAAATTAAGCCTTCCCCTTTCTGTGTCTATTTTAGGATGTTGGAGACTGACCCTCTGACGCTTCCCCTGCCAGATAAATAAAGAAAAAGCATGATCTTACTTCGAGACACAGCTCTTGCAGCAGGTTACACCATTAGGACTGAAGCTGGCAGGCGTAAGGACCCCACGGAAAATTTCTAGCTAGCTGTCTTCTGCGGGGACCGCCCCCCCCCCACCCGGCGTCTGTCCGCCTCCGGCGTCAGGGCGTAGTACATAAGGCGGTCCGCCAGATTCCAGTTCTTTCCGCTGTCGACTTGCCAGTCTTGACCCTTGGTTCCGATTCTAGCAGTAGCGTGGTAAAGTTTTTCCTTCGGAAAATGTTTTTCTTCGGTCAGTTTATTGTCTGATGTCCTCTCCAACCTCCGGTCATTCTTCGAAGTGCGCCTGTGGGAAGCAGATCCCTTTTAAGGATCCTCATTCGGCCTGCGTCCGGTGCCTGAGGCCCAGACCACGACACCGGTCCTGTTCCTTTTGCCAAGGTTTCAACAGCAGAACCGGATCCGTCGCCAGAAGGCCTACAGGCGTTCCTGCTAGAGGAACAACTCAGACCATGGCCTCCAAGGAAGTTCTTGGATGGCCGCAGGCATTCGGGAAGCATAGGAAAGGCCCTTCCAGGTCCCCGGCTAGGCCTCTGATTCTCATAGCTCCGGCTCCAGGTCCGACCGCTCGCCTTCCCGGGCCAGTTCTCAGCTTCCTCATGCTGCGGTGAGAAAATCTTCGGGCTCCTCTTCTCAGGCCAAGTCTTCCAGGCCTCCTTCGTCTTCCAAGGCCTTGGTCAAGTCGGGGACTGCCACCATCATCAGCAAGTCGGGTTCCCGCCATTCTGAACCCGGCGTCAGGTCTGCCTCCTTGTCTCTTCCTCCCCAGCGGAAGACCAAGGGTCTCACCTCTCTTAAGAGACCTCGGACCAACGTTGGCCTCTGGCCACAGGTCCCCAGAGCCGTCGACTGCAGGCGGCCGTGGCGGCCAAGCTACTGCACCCCGGGCTGGTAGGGGACCCGATGTCCGTGCCTGTCCGGTTGAGAAGAGGACCCAGGCGCCTCCGACCCGGCGTCGGTCAGGAGACCATTAGAGGAGGAGTTAACACAGCCCGAGGACCAGACGGGTGACCCCGGTCCTGTCGAGCCTCCCAGGGAACCCTCCCCGCAACCAGAGGCCCCTGTGGAGCCGACATCGAAACCCGACGACCGACCACCGGTGCCAGGTCCGTCATTGGGTCTTTCTGTCTCAGGTTAAGGAGCTTTTCACTTACTGGTGGGATACCATCAAAAAGGACGTGGTCCCCACTCCACCTCCTCCTAGGCTGGTTACTCCTCCGGTTCTTGTGACCCTTCTCCATCCGGGTCTGCAGGCTGGTTACTTCCTCCCGGAGCCTAGAATCCCTCAGGGGAGACCACATAAAGGAGACCTCCATCCAGATCCTCTTCTGGGTCACCCAGCCCTAAGAGACCCAGAAGGCCATGCGTTCACCTTGGAGGACACGGGATCGGAGTTTTCAACAGGATCTAGATCTCCATCTCCCCTCCACATCCCTTCTTAGGACCCACGTGAGCTTCCAAGGTCTCCTCTGGATGACCCTTCGTTCTCGGACATCATGAGACACATCCAAGAGAACATGGGATGGGATGCGGAAGAGTTAGACCCCGAAAGGCTATGCCTAGTGAAATATCTTCGGCAGAAGGACCCCAAGTCTGTGGTGGTGTCACCCTTGGTAGGTGGACGTCACCAAGGCAGCGTGGAAGCGTCCACATTCACTCCCGGCGATGCCGAAGAAAGCTGACCGCCTGTACAAGGCTCCAAGGGAAGACCAGTACTTGGCTCAGCATCCTCAGGCCGACTCTCTGGTCATAACAGCCTCTCATGACCAGTCCCAGAGACCGCAACATTTGAGCACTCTGCCACCGGACCCAGAGTCCAAACAGCTGGACGCTATGGGTAGGCGCACGTATGCTTCCGCTACTTGCGCCATCAGATCCCTGAATTACTTGACCCACATGGTGCAGTTCCAAAATGCCTTGTGGGAACAGGGTCTGGATCTGGCTGAGAAATTGCCAGAAGGTGAGCAGAAGGAGGAGATGTTGCAGCTCCTCCGGACGGGTTCGGACGTGGGAACCCAAATGCTACGAGCCGCGTACGACTCCACAGACTCCTAGGCCCGAGCAGCAGCTTCAGGTGTATGCCTCCGGAGACACTCTTGGCTCCGTGTCTCCGGCTTTACCCCGGACGTCCACAAAAACATCATGGACGCCCCATTTGAGGGAGAAGTTCTCTTTGGTGAGCCCTCTGAGAGGGTCATCACCAAGCTTCAAGAGGCCGGGAAGGCGGTGAGGTCGGTCCAGGCAATGTACCGACCAAGGCTTAGTTCCTTTCGTAGGAACCAAAGCCGTTTTCGTGGACGGGCACAGAGACAACAGTCCCACTCGCCCACAATAGAGGGGCTCCGGTTCCCTGAGAGCCCAGGGTAGATGCCCGCGAACAGGTCAACGCCCAGCAAACTGGCCCAGACCGCAGGGCCCTCCGCCGCCATAGCATGACTCCTTTCCAGCCCCGCCCCTCAGGATCAACAGGACATCAAGGTCGGGGCGTTATGATGCCTGCCAGGGTGGCAGTCCATAACCACGACCGTTGGGTTCTTCAGTTAGTCGAGAAAGAGGCCACTTTATAGAATGCAGAAAAGCCACCCTCGAGGCCTCCTCTGCTCTCCTGTTACTCGGGTCAGCACAAGCCTCTGATCAGGCAAAATACTCGCTCCTGCAAAGGGGTGACAGAGTATGTCCCAGAGAACCAGAGAGGATACGGTACTACTCCACTTCTTCCTGGTTCCAAAGAAAACAGGGGACCTCCGTCCGATTCTGGACCTCAGCGACCTCAGTATGTCGATACGCCTACAAAGATTCCGCATGGTGACTCTTCCGGGTCTTATTCCCATGCTAAAGAGGGATGCATTTTATCATCCCTAGACATGCAGGATGCATACCTGCACATCCTGTAGCTCAGGTGCACAGGAGGTTCCTGCGCTTGAGTTTCTCTGCCACCACGTTCAGTTCCGAGCACTTCCATTTGGACTGTTATCATTTCAGGGTCTTTACCAAATGCATGGCAGTCGTGGCGGCGTCTCTAAGGAGACAGGCCCATTATGTGTTCCATACTTGGACGATTGGCTTCTTATGGCCACCTCCAGAGGCGTTGTTACTGGCTATCCAAGTACCCAGGATCTGTTTCGGTCTCTGGGCATCTTGATCAATTATGAAGTCTCTCCTGGTACCGTCGCAGAAACTGTAGTTCATAGGCGCAGTCCTGGACACCGTTCGGGAAGAGCATTTCTTCCAGGCGACAGGCGGGCGCATCAGATCCCTCATCAGGGATCTTTGTCGTCTAAGACCATTCAGCGGTGGGTCGCCCGGCTTGCTCAACACATGGCTGCGGCCATTCCGACCGTCCTTTCGCAAGGCTCCACATGCGGTAACTCAGTGGATGCTCAAGGTACAATGGGACCAAAGGCAAGACCATATGCAGCATCGGTCAGAATCACGAACGCCGTGATTCGAGACTGGCAATGGTGGCTAGACCCAGGGACACTCTCCACGGGGGTCCTGTGTATAGCGCCGTTCCCGGAGGTAATCCTCAACACAGACGCCTCAGGGCTAGGGTGGGGAGCACACCTGGATGGGGTGAAGTCACAGGGAGTGTGGACTCCTCGGGAGGCTCAACTTCATATCAACGTTCTGGAGATGAGGGCGGTCCTTTATGCCCTGCAGGCATTTCAGTCAGTGATCCCGCCGAGTACTCTCCTGCTACAGACAGACAACACGGCGATGTATTACTTCAACAAACAAGGAGGCACACACTCTTACCCCCTTTGCAGGGAGGCTGTGAGGGTGTGGGATTGGGTAATCCGACACAGCGCTAACCTGATCACAGTACATGTTCTCTGGGTGGACAACACAATTGCAGACGACCTGAGTCGTTCCCAGGCCAGAGTCCACAGTGGGAACTTCTTCAGGAGGTAGCAGAGGATCTTTTCTTGATGGGGAACTCCAGAATTGGACTTGTTCGCTTCCCCATCCAACGCAAAACTGCCCAATTTTTGCTCGCTAGATCCAGGGCCTGGTGTTTTCTGGCGAGACGCGTTGTCCCTCTCCTGGGCGAACAGATTCCTCTGCGCTTTTCTTCCCTTCCCGTTGATCCAGAGAGTTCTTCTCAAACTGCGCAGGGAGCATGCAACAATGATCCTGGTGGCTCCTTTCTGGCCCAGACAGGTCTGGTTCCCTTGCTAATACAGCTATCCTGGGAACCTCCGCTCCCGTTGCCATTCAGCTCCCATCTCTTGTCTCAGGAGGAGGGTTCACTGGTCCACCCATGCCTCAGCTCACTGAACCTGCATGCATGGCTCCTAGAGACATAGCCATTTTGCAACACGGGTCTTCGTAAGAGGTTGCAGAGTTCTTTCTGCAGCCTGAAAGCCGCAACGTGCAGCGACGACGCCATGAAATGGTGCTGTTTTTGTCTATGGTCGCAAACACGCCGCCTTCCCGCTTAGGTTGTCCGTGAAAGCAGTGTTAGAGTACCTGCTCTCCTTTTCCGCTCGGGTCTCGCCTACTCCTCTATTAAGGTGCACCTCTGTGCCATTTCAGGTTATCACTCCGGTGGGACAGCGAACAGTGGCACAATTGGATGCCTGTCGAAATTCCTGGAGAGGTGTTACACCTTAGGCAGCCATTAAAGACCCAGTTCCTCCATGGGACTTACTTTTGTCCTGGAGCAACTCGCCCCCTTTTGAACCCACCGCAGATTGCAAGCCTGTGTTTTCTCGTGTGAAAAGCGTTGTTTTAATTGCTGTTACGTCAGTGAGAAGAGTTTCCAAGCTTCATGCTCTCGTGCAGGGAGCCTTATTTGATTTTCCATCGAGACAGAATATCCCTGAGAACGAATCCTAAATTCTTGCTTACGGTGGTTTTCGCACTCACTGTCAATCAGGACATTGACCTGCCTGTCTACTTCCCTAATTACTCTAATAGAGGAGAGGCGCTGCTCCACACCCTGGATGTTCACCGCAGTTTAAGGTACTACCTGAGCAGAACTAAGCAGCTTCATAAATCGGAGCAACTTTTCGTTTCCTTTACCAAAAGGATGATGGGCCAACCAGTATCCAAACAGTCCCTTTCTCGCTGGCTTGTCCAGTGCATATCATACTGTTATGATATCAAACAAAAGCCCCTCCGGGATCAGTTTGGGGCCATTCCACTAGGGGGAGTGGCCACCTCCTCTGCAGCACTTCGAAACGTCTCCACCTCTGCCATTTGTGCTGCAGCCACTTGGAGCTCTGTACATACCTTTATCAGGCACTATGGCCTGGACACCGCTTCACGGTGAAGAGCTGGCTTCGGCCTGGCTGTGCTACAGCGTCTCCTGTCCTAGAATCAGGACCTGGAATTAACTTTCTAGTTTCCTCCTCCCAGAGTGTTTGCAAGCGCTACCGCTTGGGAATCAGTCCTAATGGTGTAACCTGCTGCAAGAGCTGTGTCTCGAAGTAAGATAGTACAGTTACATAAGAACTTACCGTAACAGTAGATCTTGAGAACAGCTCTTGCAACAAACTTCTTCCATCACCTTCCCCTTGGAGGAGGCATGGCTTAAGCCCTTTTAACAGAGATTTATACCTTTTGTCTTCTGGCGGTGGATCCTCGGTCTCCCATTTCGATGTCGACCTACGGCCGAAGTTCCCAAGGGAGAACTGAGGAATTCATGGAATCGCCCCTTTATGTACCACGCCTGATGTCGGAGGCGGGACCGACCGGCCGGGGGCAGTCCCCGCTGAAGATAGCCAGCCAGAAATTTTTCCATGGGGTCCTGGCGCCTGCCGCTTCCAGTCCTAATGGTGTAACCTGCTGCAAGAGCTGTTCTCAAGATCTACTGTTATGGTAAGTTCTTGCGTAACTGTACTTTCCAGTCTCTTAATATCCTTCTTGGAGATTCCCATATATGACATCTATATGATATACACTAACGTAGGTAAGATGTTCGTTTTGATCGAATTGATGAGCCCAAGCCAGGAAACTGGAAGTGCCATCCAGCGTTTTAAGTCAGTCTCTATACTCTTAATTATGGGAGATAATTTAAGTCATATAAAGACCCCACCAACCAGCCAATTTTAATCCTAGATATGTAAAATACCCTTTTACTTTCTTAAACCCCCTCCTGACTCCTCTCCAGTGCCTCCGGAAGTCTCAATAGCTCGATTTATCTAAGTTCAGTTTATACCCAGAAAATCATGCACATTTTTCAACTAAATTCACCAGGGTGGGCATAGGGCCTCGGGCTCTGTAATAAATACCAACATGTCATCAGCAAACATTGTGAGTTTGTGCTGCTCCCCAGATGCTCCTGCACTTCTTGGATCCCTCTTCTTGCTGTATTACTACGCCAGTGGTTCCACTGCCATGAATGGGACTGTGCCATACATTCTGCATCCTCCCATACCAAGTACTCAGAAGGAATGTGTAATCTGTTCTTGACCATGCACCATGTAGGTTAGAATAAAAAGTATACTCTTTTGCTCTTGGATTAGCTTCCGCCATCCATTATATATATATATATATATATATATATATATATATAGTATATAATT